>JAWDJD010000001.1:445973979-447173979 GCA_035047305.1 Bradypodion pumilum
AACAGTGACTATCAGAAATCCTATCATTAAAATAGCCCTTCTCAGGTCTTACTGACTCAACACTGTGGTTTCTTTTAGTCAATCTATCTTATGTTTGGCCTTCTTCTTTTCTGCTGCTTTCAACTTTTCACAACATTGTTGTTTTTTTAATCTTCTTTGTGGTCTCTGTGAATCCACACTAAATTGTTATCACATCGTGATAAAAACAGGTTGCTTACCTGTAACTGTAGCATTTCGAGTTGTCATCTGTGAACTCATACTAAAGGGTTAAGTTCTGCAACTACACAGACATCATCAGAATTTTCCAGAGCTATTAGAGCTTGTTTGGCTCCTCCTTCCATACAGGTCACATGTGCCAAGATTACGCAGTCCTGGGGTCGCACACGCTGCCCAAATTCAGCGCTTCCCCCTTCCCTCTGTAGCTTCGTGGCCCAGGCTGAGGTGTTCCACTCTCCGTGTGTTTTACTGCCGGTGCGGACCTCAGGCCCAGTTAAGCTAGTGTCTTTTTGGGAAGATGGCATACCCACTTCCTAGCAGGAATGGTGGTAGCGGTTAACGTGGCAAAGCAAGAGTCTTGTTTATATTTTGCCAACTCCCAAACAACCATGCAAACACACAGAGAGGGGCTGGCCCTGAGGAAATGATGTGGCGTAAAAATTAACTTTTTATCTTCAAAGGTGGAATGTCCCGCTGATAAAATTTCCCAGGCCAATGGAAGTGAAAGCAACCTCCCTTGTAGGATCCCGGTTGCAATCCCTTATCTTTAAATAAAATGTCCCCTTTGAGCGGCGTAGCTCTTCAAGGTTATTTTGGAGTGCATTTGCAGCTTTATTCCCAGCTTGCAACCTGTTATCAGATCTCTGGAAAAACTCCCTTCTTCAGAGCAAAGACGCGACTCCGTATCTTGCCTTTTGGAGTTTTTATTGAAGCATAATATTCATCCATAATATGCAGGATAAACAAGCGAAGAACTAATCTATTCTACTCTGATTTAGGAACTAGGAAAAAATAAAAGAGAAAATAGCTAACATCATTAGGTGGTAAAATATGGGCTTTTATAGCCCTCATTCGAGACTTAGAATTTCATGGCCTCGAGAGAGAATGAGAAGGGCTCTCGCTCATCTGGGGGAAGATCCCTTTCGATTGCTAAAAACCTCGATCTTAAATAACTTTTCCCCCTTCTCATACCTTCCTTTAAAATGTGAAAGATGTAAAACGTTTTGATTATTTTGACTATTGTCATGATTATTGAGATTCTCAGGTGTTGTTTTGTTACAATGTACTCATTCCCGGGATTCCCCTTTTGATTGACATCCCGTTTCTCAATCACATGCTAATGTGCAGAGTGTGTGCTGGAATGTTAATGATGTAAATGTCCTCTCTATTTGAGAGTTAGCCTTTCTCAACCTTAAAGAGACTATTAAACCATAGTGTAACTTAAGTGAATATGAAGTAATTCAAAGAATAGTAACATCCCTTAAAGATTTTCACAACAACATGTTCTTGTCAAACGGCTCTCCTTAGTTTATTCTTCACTGCCTGAACAAAAGTATTGTCAGGGTCTTCCAAAGAGTGTTTTCACCTTAAGGAGTACAGTATTAACACTCAGAACAAATAAATCAACAGATTAACCTATCTACTTCTCCTGATGGGGCTGGGCACTGATTTCATCTAAAACTTTACTGCTGTCAGCTAAAAAGTACAAGCTGGAATCTACTTCAGTAGCTGACAAACAGGATATCCTGAAACTGCTTCCAAGTTGGACTTAACAAATTATCGGTAAGCCTCTGAATTAATTGATCCAGGTCTCATTCTCTAAAACAATTGAAAGATTGTTATATTCATAAATCTCTTTCTAGAGAAGGAAGCTGCATCCAGTCCTTCCTACTTGGAAGGAAAGAGAAAGACTCAGAGTCCAGTCAAACCCGAGTCTGGTTCTGATAACTACTATTCAATTTCTAAAAAAATGTTTAATCAAAATGGAATTTGTAATTATAATATTGATAAAACTCAATTTACTTGTAGTATGAGCATGCCTTTCTACAAAAGGAATAGAAAATTGTGGTAACAGACTATGTTATGGCTGTTCTTTTGCTAATTGCAATTGAGATGTCTTTTGCCAACAAGATTATTTTAATAATAACAATAATACCAAGAGCTGAGGGTGGCACAGGTGAAACAGACAGTAGAGGAAGAAAAACATAGCTTGAATGACTACATGAAGAAAAGTGAAGAGCCTATGCTTAGGAAGTGAACAAAGGAAGACTTTTGAAAATAATGAAGAAGAAAGCGGAATATAGAAAGGAAAGGATAGAAAGTCGAGCTGCGAACTGAAAAAACAAGCCTATGCATGGTCAATACTTGAAAAACATAGAAGGCAATGCTGACCCAAAGCTGAACTAGGGATGGTTAAGAGCAGGAGTTTTGAAGAAAGAAATGGAAGGATTTATCTTGGCAGCTCAGAAACAAGTTTTGCCAACAAATTGCATTAAGACAAAAATACAGCACATTTCCAACAATAGCAAATGCCAACTTAGTAATGAAAAGGATAAAACAGTATATCATCTGATCAGCAGATGAAGCAAAATTTCACAGACTGATTATTTGCAATGCCATAACAGGGTTGCAAAAATTATCCATTGCAAACTTTGCCAGAAGTTTAAATTTGAATGCAGTAAAAATCATTGAGAACATCAAGTAGAGAAAGTTTTAGAAAATGAGAGTCAAGATCCTTTGAGACTTTAAAATTCAACAAGATACCAGTTTTTGCATTTCATGATTTATTTTGTCTCACATCCTCTCCAAAAAAACATAATCTCTGATTTAGTCAATTGACCTTTTCTCTTTAATAACACAAAATTTAAAACCTCTCCAAATGTCCCTAAATGTATTTGGCCATTTCACGAAAACAGCTAAATTGATGGTCAATCTCAGAAATTTATTTACATTGATTTAATTAGTATCAATTGATAGATAAAGGGTCAAATTTTATGTTTTGACTAAGAAATAAAAGTTTCTCTTCTTTGTGGTCTGGGAACATCCATACTTTGGGTTTTCCCTCGGCGCATGCACAGTAGCCGGTTCTTCCAAGCTTAGCTTTCTATTCTAGAAAGCACCCCATCCCAGCATGCCTACTGTCAGTGCCCTGCCATCTTCCTCCAGTTCCATTTTTTCTGCCACTCAACTGGTCATGTTCTTCCAGGCTCCCACGTGCCGTAACTATTTGGAACATTTATTTAACTTTATGTAGTTAAAACTGTTCCTTTTTAGTTTAGTGTTGGTTTAGTACTCATTTTTTAACTAACTGCTACTTTCCATATGAGGAACAGTTATCTTTTATTTAGTTTCACTTTCACATCAGGTGGGTCCATTGGACGGACTCCATCATGGGATACTTTTCATTTAACTGCAATTAGACTTATTTAACCGTTTATTGCCACTATATTGTGGCTCTGACTGTATGACTGCAAAAACTTTTAAGTATCGTACTGTTTGTGGTTCTAAGATACCCACAGCTGATGGACATGATTGTTGTGTTTTTTACCTAGTGCTTGTGCTCACTGTAAAAAGTTTGCTAAATCAACTCTCAAGAACAGGGCTTCTAGACTTGCTGAATTTTTGTGTCACAATTCTTTATGACCACCAGAGAAAAAGGCACCAATTATGCAGTCGGCCATTTTGGATCCAACTGCTTCTAAACACAACATGGAGGCCTCTAAGCAGGCTAAGAAGGTTAAACAGACCAAACAGTCTAAGACAATGATGACAAACCTATGGCACGCGTGCCAGAGGTGGCACTTGGAGCCCTCTCTGTGGGCACCTGTGCGGTCACCCCAGCACAAAGTTTGTACTGCCCCTATGCCCATCAGCCCAATGGGAGTGCTTCTTCCCTTCCCCCAGCACAGAGTTCACCCCACCCCTCTGCCCAGCAGCCCATTAGGAGCGTTTCCTCCCTCCCAGGTTGCCGTGTTGGCACTTTGCGATAAATAAGTAGGGTTTGAGTTGCAGTTTGGGCACTCGGTCTCTAAGGATAAGCCCTCTACCTCTAAGCATATTTCCCCTACCGTATCTTCTGTTCCACCTAAAGATTCTTCTACTACAGAACACTTAGGTGGGTTTTCTACTCCTCAGCAGCCTTTGGATTCACAGCAACCTGTTGATCTGGACTCGGATGCAACTATTCCATGCACCCAGCCACGTCCTGTGGAATTACCCAACTTGTCAGCAAGGAATTCTCATGATGGTTCACCTAATGTTAGAGATAAAGTTCTCTTTCCTCCTCTATTTCTCCACCTAGGTTGCAGGTGCCTCAGCAGCATGATCCTATGCTATAGTCCCACCACTCGCACCATAAGCCTTCCAACCAGGCTAGTGTGCATTATTATGGTCAGGAGGACCAATCCTCATATCCTTTCGGAGCGGGTCAAGGGCATGGAGAGTGTGTTCAATCCCCTCCAAGGATGGAACCACCTTCCCTGGCTCATGGATGGGACAGGATTCACATCTCTCAGCCGGTGAGGCATCTGGCTCCACCGCATGCTAGTTTGACTACCCATATCTGGGACATCCACTATGAGCCTTTGAAAAGCCAGTACACGTGTTGCACGGATATTGCTTCTTCAAATCAGCCCTTATCAAGCTATGGTGCTGTATGCTATGAACACAACGAGGGATCTCTGGCTCAGCCTGTACCTCGCTACGGTGCACAAGACCATGCGCACAACACCGATTCTCTGGGTCAGCCGTTACCTCATTACCGTGCTCGACACCATGAGCAGGAAGAAGTTTATCTCGGTCAGCCCATATCACATTGCAGAGCTTGAGACCAGGCGCACGACACCGATTCTCTGGGTCAGCCTGTACCACATTACAGCGCTTGACACCATGAGTAGGAGTAAGTTTCTCCGGGTCAGCCTGTATCACACTGTGGAGCTCGACGCCATGAACAACGGCTTCGCTTCGATGACCCACCAGTGTGTGCCAACACGGTTGACTGTTGGCATGCATCTGAAGCTGATCATGTCCCGAATATTCCCTCGAGTCATATGGACTCTATGCCTCCCTATACTGCCACAGCTCCAGAGCATACTTCATCTCCGGCAATTGGCTATGATGCGACGGACGTCCATCACCAAACTCTGATGCCTCTTTGCAAACCTGCGCTTCCTGTTAGTCCTAGACAGTTAGCTCCTGTGTGTCGAGGCCCTTGTTGCTCTGCACGGACACGAACCAAACAAGCCAGACATGTGAAACAAATCACACAGAGGCCGCGTTCTCACTCCCCACAGTCAGAGTCGAGCTATGCAGATACTGTTGACTCGCGGCAATAAGGTTACATAAGAACAGCCTTGCTGGAACAGGCCACAGCCCATCCAGTCCAGCGTTCTGTCTCACACAGTGGTTCACCATTTGCTTTACGGTATTATTCCCAAGCAGATGCCTTCACCTGCTTAGGATTCCCTGGAAATGGCATTGAGAGATATCCTGCCTATCTCTCCAACCCGGAGGTTGTTCTTAGGTATCCATAATTATAGCCATTGATACCCTTGTCCTCCATGAACTTGTCTAATCCTTTCTTGAAGCTTTCAAGACTTGACAGCTGTCACCACTTCATCTGGCAGGAAGTTCCATAGACCAGTGATCCTCTGGGTGAAAAAGTACTTTCTCTTATTTGTTTGAGAACTAGAACCCAAACGTTTCATGGAGTGCCCCCTAGTTCTAGTGTTATGCGATAGGGAAAGCAGTTTTTCCTTATCTACTTTGTCCACACCATACATGATTTTATAAACTTCAATAAGGTCACCTCTTAGACGCCGTCGTTCAAGAGTGAAGAGGCCCAACCATTGCAGCCTCAGAGGGTAAGGAAGGTGTTCCAGTCCCCTAATCATTCTGGTTGCCCTCCTCTGCACTTTTTACAACTTCTTAATATCCTTCTGGAGGTATGGTGACCAGAACTGTACACAGTATTCCAGATAGGGCCTCACCATAGATTTAGCAAAATGACACTTGCTGACTTATTTTCTATACCCTTCCTATTGATCCCTAGCATTGAGTTCCTACGATGTTCCTCTTCTGCCCATTCCTGCGAAACGCAGACGAACGCAGAGTCCAGTCCCTCTTCATTGGCAAGCTGCCGCTAATCTGGTCCAAGAAGAGGGTGCATCAGTCCTCTTGTTGGACTATGAGAATGAGGCTGATCCTTTGCAAGCTCCAATGTCCCAATCTGCAGCCACAGAGCATGCTATATACTTGGATATGATTAAACAGATGGCAATTGCCCTTGACTTAGAGGTTGCAAAGCCTGAGGCTCATGAGATGGACAAATGGGAGAAAGCCATGGGAGATGGCACCAACCATCATCTCCAAATTACTATGATTTTCACCCAGAGGATCACTAGTCTATGGAACTCCCTGCCAGAAGAAGTGGTGACAGCTGTCAGTCTTGACTGCTTTAAGAAAGGATTAGACAAGTTCATGGAGGACAAGGGTATCAATGGCTATAATTATGGATACTTAAGGACAACCTCGGGGTTGGAGAGATAGGCAGGATATCTCTCAATGCTATTTCCAGGGAATCCTAAACAGATGAAGGCATCTCCTTGGGAATACCCTGAAGGAAATGGTGAGCCACTGTGTGAGACAGAATGCTAGACTGGATGGGCTGTGGCCTGTTCCAGCAAGGCTGTTCTTATGTTCTTATATGATTCCCACTATGCTTCGCAAAGTGAAAGCTGTATGGGAACACCCTATCAATAACCAGACTGCCCCAAGAAAGGCAGATAATATGTATAGGGTTCAAGAACCTTCTACTCCCTTTCTCTCCACCCAACTCCAACTTAACTCGGTGGTGGTGGAGACTAACCAGCCAAAGTTTAAAGTTTTCCCACTCTGTTGGGAATGAAGCAGAAGATATCTGAAGTGCTAGCTCACAAAGTCTATGCTGGTTCTTCCCTAGGCATTACACTGTAGAATTACTAATTATTTAGGTGCACTTGGTATGTACCAACAGTATCTATGGGACCGTCTTGCCTTCCTGCCGCCTTGGACTGTGCAGGTAGAGGCCCCTAAAACACACCAAGAGGTGAAGCTCATAGCGAACTACCAAATGCTCGCCGCTCGTCATGCTGCAGAAGTTTTCTCACGCAACTTGGTTGCCGTGGTTGCCTTTTGTAGGAAAGCTTGGGTACAGGCTGCAAATCTTGTATCCCGCACGTAACATAAAAGATACAATTTTTTCAGTTAGGGGGGAAAGGAAAGAATTTATTTTGTTTGAATAGCATTTCTAAAGCACATTAGTGTAGTTACCTATGCTATTTCAGATTTGGGTGGGGGAAGCCTTTGTCTTTTAGAAAATCCTGAAAACAAAACTATTCCGCACGTAATGCATCATGTGCAGGAAATGTACTTCTGATTTTAAAACGTTTAATATAATTTTATTTTTTAATAAATACAATAAATTTTTCAACATTTAAATTTTATATTTTGTGTAAGAATAGAAGTTTTTCTTTTCTAGAATTGCAACAAAATAGTTTAAAAATGGCCTGTCCAGAAATTAACGATAAAGTGACTATATGGGAAAATAGGGAAAATCTGTCCTCACTAAGCACTACTTGACTATACATCTTCAAGAGGTGTTTGCCATATTTAAGGCAGAAAATCCTGATTTTATTTTGGGATTTTCAAAATTCTGTTTGTTAAGGCCATGCAATGTATTACTGCTCACAAATATGCCCAACGATCAATGTAAATGCAAGTTGCACAAAAACTTCATGTATCAGTTTAAAGGATTAAAACATACATATGATAGCAATTTATGGAAAAGCTTATTATTTGACACAACACTCAACTCTAATTGTTTGCAGAATCAGTGTGATACGTGCAGTAATGGGAAATTGTTGAAGCCACTAACAAATCTCAACAAAAATACTTGGAAGTGGGAGAAAGATCATGATGGAAACCTACATTTAGCAATGAAAGGGTGCACTGTTGAATTACACAATCTTTTTTCAAAAGGCATACCAAAAGTAATGCAACACGTCAATATTAAGAACTTCAGGCTTATACGTTTCAAATAGATATACAGACATCTGGAGTGTGGGCTTTACAAATTGACTTTGCTATGTCATTTTCTTGCTATTATCAAAATGAAGTTCAAAGAGCTCTATGGTTGAGAGCCAGTGTGTCATTGTTCACAGCAGCAACATTTTTAAATGGCTGCTGCAACACTTTTATGTACAGATGTACAAAATAAAGATAATAACATTGTCTATCCTATGCTGTCTATATTGTGTGATAGACCTTATTTTTCTGATAATTCCTCCATTAAGGAACAAGTCATAGATGGAGTGATGCTCCCATGTCAGAATTTTAAAATAAATTAATGTGAAGGTGCTTCAAATGCTGTTGTGAAAATACAACAAGCCTTTCTCATGGAAGTATTTTGCCACCTCTCATGGGAAAGGCATAGCTGATGGTGTTGGTGAAAACGCTAAATGACTTGTCCATCAACAAGAAATGAGCAGGAATACAGTTGTCCAAGTTGGAGCCAAAAAGTGATGAAAGCAACAACAGTGATTGACATCTTTAAAGATGACAAAACCTTGTTTTGTGCCCAAAATAATTATTGGGAAAAGTCAATATCATTTCTGTCTGTTATAAAATATGAAAATCAAAAATTACATTTTTTCAAGAATGCTATGAGCAGGCCAGAGGCCAATGCAATAAACACCTCTGCAGAAATCACAACCTCTTTTCAAGTGGGTGAATGGGTGGTGCCAAATACCTAGGTAAGATTACGAGTACCAATCTTGATAATGTTGAAGCCGTCATGATAAAGAGTGGTGCCTTCTACAAGTGGCCACAACACCCTGATAAAATTCTGTACTTATTCAAAGATGTTGTTAAAAATATATTACCTCCCACTGTAGATAATAAGAAAGTTTGTTTTAAATTCATGAAGAGGTTTTGAATTTCATTCATCTGTACTTAAACTATTTTATGTTCAATAAGTTCACTGATCAATTACTTTTTATGAAAATCAGCTAAAATAAATGTTTGTATATCATAAAATGTGTGGCAGATATTTTCTTTTGTGCATTTATTTATTTTCTGATTTTCTAAAAAGGTGTTCTCCAATAACATTTGCAAATGTCCTGCACATAACAACTGTGTACTGCATGTAACACTGTACATTATAATTTTAAAAAATAGTTTAAATTATTATTTATCAAAAAAAGTGTATGATTCCTTTACATTGGACGCTTGGCTTCAGATAGATTTTGTTGTTATTGTTTTACAATTACAAGGTTAATAGAGCAGAAATATCATTTGGTTCAAACAGCAAACTACAAATGGTACCTGCACATAACACTTGCAAATTAATTAATACTTTAAACAAAAACCATTTCAGGAATGGTGCTTCTGTGCCTGAAATCTCTTTGTACCAAATGTGAATTAGAAAAACCATTTATTCCTATTTGTGAAAAATTGTTAGTTCTACAGCAATATTTTTATGAAATTATGGTGTTCAATCGTCCCGCAGGTAACGAGAGAATGGCCCATTTCCTTTATATGTCCTTTCTTTGTTTAATATCACATGTCAGTTTATCATTTATAAGCAAATCTCACACTTCCTAATTTAATTTAAAATCATAGTTAAATTTAATTTTTTTACTATCAATAAACTGATACCTGTTGCCAAATAAGTACAGTGATACCACATACAACGTCCAAACTTGGTTCCACAAGTTTGGACTTTATACGGATTTGTACTTTGTATGAGGCATGCAAAATCCTAGCCATGATGCCTCATACAACGTCCAAATCCTTGCCGCGATGCCTCATACAACGTCGTTTCCATAGAGATAGATTGTACTGTAACAGCACAGACTTCAGGGCAAAGTCAAGGAAACAGAAAGGAAACTGACAGAACTTTAAGAAATCATTGTCTAAAGGCTAAATATATTACAAAAACATGTCAAACAACCCTGATTGTCCAAGAACCTGAAGAATGCTGCAAAAATCCCAGGAACGCTTCTAAAAATGCTGCTGAAAAAAATTTAAAAAAATCCAAAATCGTGCTCAAAACCACTCCTAAACACTCTTCGCCTCATGCAAAACCCACAAGAGCAATGCATGCATGTGTCCTGCCTTTTATACTGCCCAGGCACAATGCAACCTGGGAAAACCCCAATGCCTCATACAAAGTCGCACGACTTTGTATGAGGCAACTTTTTTCAAGGAATTAGGCGATGTTGTATGAATCCGATGTTGTATGAAGCGGACTTTGTATGAGGTATTACTGTAATTAATTCATTTTTCTCCCAACTCCATTGATTATAATCTAATATTGATAGAACCAAAATTCCTGAACAAGTTTTTATCCATGGCATAACAAGATTTCAGTGAATGTCACCAAAAGATCCCTTGAAACCAGAAAATTATATATAGGTTTTCTGTTAAAGTGTTTGCCTCGGACTGATATTACAGTTTTATCTACCCTTATTAGGAAGAATGAGAAGAATGAGGTCATTATTCTTTATTTAGTTCCCACAATAGCTTGATTGCTATAAATGTGTATTTTATTTTTTCCCAGTTTCAAGAGATGAGGCTTTATTGGAAAGTTTATGCACTTTTTAAAAAAAATATCATTTTGCATCACAGACAATTACAAGGTATATTTATTTTTGTTACTGCTAATGTTAATCTGTTGAGGCAAAGAACAAATATAAAGTTCATTTATCACTACCTTGATAATATGGTTTTATTTTGCAGAAATATCCATCTAAAATCATTGTTTAGCTGGATATTTTATTTATTAATTACCTAAAATATTTAATAAAGTCTAGAGCAGTGCTGGCGAACCTTTTAGAGACTGAGTGCCAAACTGCAACCCAAAACCCACTTATTTAGTGCAAAGTGCCAACACAACAAGAGGGGTGGAAGGAAATGCTCCCATTGAGCTGAGGGCAGAGAGGCGGGATGAACTCTGTGCTGGGATGACTGCACTGGTGCCCGCAGAGAGGGCTCTGAGTGCTACCATAGGTTCGCCACCACTGGTCTAGAGCTAGCATCAAGGTGATAACTATATTATTATTATTATTATTATTATTATTATTATTATTATTATTATTATTATTATTATTATTATTATTATTTAGATTTAGATTTATACCCCGCTCTACTCAGCACAGGCCAACTCAGAGTGGCATACAACAAATTAATATAGATACAATATAACAATATTGTGATACAAATAATCAATGATACAAATTAAATACAGTGGACCCTCACATAACGACATTACTTGGTTCCCCAAGTAGCGTATCTAAGCGATTTTTGTTGTTATGTGGGTTTCTATGGAGTTTACCGCATAACAACGTTTTTAGCATCGTTGTCTGGATAATGATGGTTATTTTTAGCGTTGTTGTCCGGACAACGACACTAAGAACATTGTTATGCGGGGGGACATGTGGTGCATAACGACGCGTTGTTAAGCGAAAATGATGATATCCGAATGCATTGTTATGTGAGGGTTGACTGTAGACAATACACTTACAATAAATTCAACACTAATACTAAGTATCAGCACAACATCAAAATATCAGCCATCAATGTATCAATAATTACAATTAGAATTACAAGGTATGAAAACATCAAAATGCACAATATCAACAATATTACAGGAACAGAAGGGAAAACCTCATTTAAGAAGCCCCACAAAGTCCAACAGCAACAGAACTACGACAAGCACAAAGTCAATCAACCGCCCTTGTCCTCCTCCTGGCCGATAGAGTGGCCGGGAGGGCGCGGTGGCTCGGTAGCGGCGGCATCTTCGAGCTCCCCATGGTCTCTGGGAGCTCCTTTTATCCTCCGAGCGGTGATGAGGCCAGGAGGGCTTGATGGCGGCTGCGTCTTCGAGCTCCCTGTGGCCTCACGAAGCTCCTTTTATCCTTCCGGCGGTGACGGGGCCAGAAGGGCACAGCGGCTCATTAGTGGCAGCGTCTTCAAGCTCCCCGCGGCCTCAGGGAGCTCCTTTTATCCTCCCAGCAGTGACGGGGCCGGGAGGACACGGCGGCTCAGTGGCGTCATCGTCTTCGAGCTCCCCGCGGCCTCGGGGAGCTCCTTTCATCCTCCTGGCGGTGAAGATAAAATATATATAAGAGAGATGTATGTTTGTTTGTCCAGGATACATATCCACACACCCCACCCAAACCCCCACAAATTGGCATACAGCATCCAGGTTCTAAAATTCTGAATCCCAGGGGAAACTGTGGGGTGTGGGGGCCTCCAAAACGACAGAAAGAAAAAGACTACACTTCCCAGTAGCCACTGCAGCCCGTCATGGCCAATCAGGGAGGCCAGACCAAGAGTAGGAGGGAAGGGGCACCGGTCGCAATACCGTTTTGGCAAGGTTGCCGCAGGCAGCTGCAGCGCTCAACAAAGCACCAGTGGACATGAAGATGCCCCCGGATGGGCAGGCCGCCAGGCACGGGATAGACACAATAGGTGGGAGTAACCATGTGACCGGCCCACTGAACCAAGTGACCAGCCTAGCCTGCTGGACCATATGACCGGCCCACTGTCCAAAAGGTTTGGGTATCCCTGGCCTAAAGCAGTGTTTCCCAAACTATGTTCCATGGAACACTGTTGTTCCATAGAGCTAGTCTTTAAGGTGCCACAACTTTTTTCTTTTTTGTTGTTTTGTTTACTCTTTAATGTAACTGAAAAATCAAAACCTATCTTTCTATTACAAAAACCAAAGTGTTCCGTTAACATTTTAGGTGTTCCACAATAGAATAATGTTGGGAAACACTGATCTAAAGAATCCCTACCTTGCCAGTTTTCATATACAATATTTTTTTAAATTTTAATTTAATTTAATTGTCAAATTTATATACCGCCCGCTCGGCCAAAGCTGACTCAGGGCGGTTTACAATGACAATTTTTTTAAATAAAAAAACATGTTAAAAACAGTTAAAAACTACCCACCCCCTAAAACAAGGGGTGCAGGATCCAAAGGCACCATGGAGAGGAGTTCTTCTACACCAGCCACCCAATGGAGGTTACCCTTCCACCTGCACACCACACTTGACCCGCCAGCCAGGTTTTAAGTTCTTTTCTGAAAGGCAGCAATTCTGTCCGGAGTAGTAGCTCTGTTGGCAGGAGGGCCGGCGCAGACACGGAGAAGGCTCTCCTCCTTGTGCCAGAGAGGCGAGCCCCTCTGGCTGATGGAATGATTAGAGAGCCCCTCCGGTCCGCTCTGGTTGGACGGACAGACGTCCTCAGGGCGATGCGGTCTCTTAGGTAACCCGGCCCACTACCATATAGGGCTTTAAAGGTCAAAACCTTTAGCTCCCGGGATAACGCAGACCCCCTATCCATAGCCACTCAGTCTTGCTGGGATTCAGTTGTAGCCCGTTAGCCCCCATCCAGACCCCAACAGCTTCCAGACACCTGGAAAGGACTTTGACGGCATCATTGGGGTCCCCATGGGCCGAGATGTACAACTGAGTGTCATCCACGTACTGATGGTACCGCACCCCATGGGAACGAATGATCTCACCCTAGCGGCCATCTCATGGATATCCCAGTGTCCTCTTATTTCAGGAAAAGTCTCAAAGATAAATAAATAAAATTTTGGTAGTTTGACAGATCATTGTCTAAAGAAAGGGGCTTTTCCCCCCTTTCTTTTGAATATTTTGATATGTGGTAGAGCAAAACAAAAATACAAAATTCAGAATGGAAATGGTACTTTTTCTTAACATATCAATTTGCAGCACAGTATGAAGGCCTTTGGCCCCACATATTTGTCAAAAAGTGTGTCTACATAATTTTTGATATGTCACCCCAAAGAAATATCATGAAATAATATTACCTTTAATTATTATAGCAAACTTGTCCTTGTAAGGTACAGGAAGTTGCAAAAAAGCCCAATTAAAATTATAGTTTTACAACTAAAATATTGTTTGCTATGGTTAAAAATGAATGAACCCTAATCACTAGTAATTTGTATAACATATTACAACAACTGTATGGTTTATGTATATTGTCTATTTGTGTGATATATGTGTATAAATTAATAAAATTTTAAAAGATAATAGTAAGCTGAGTTTGACGGCAAAAAATATTATTTTTTAGTTCTAACATATAGGAATTATCAACCAGCTATAGGCAGCTACAGTTTTCTCTCAGACGTTAACGTCTCTTGTTCTTTTGCCTGGGGATAAGCAGCAATTGCTTGAAGCTCTTTTGTGGGAAGCTGTTATCTTCTATCTTATATACCTAAAAGGTGTGGGTTCAGTGTCCGGAATGGGCTGCTTCACCCCTTGACCATACCCCATGAAATTCGGCACACATGTACCTTGCGCACGTGAGCAGGTCACTGTCAGGGTCCCAAAGCCCATGGGGGGAGGGGTTGCTCCCTAAACTGATCTGGAAAGGGGGGTATATTCAACAGGAGGGCTTTTGTCTGCCCCAGTGCTAGGCCAACCAGGGGGGGATTGTGATGTCATTGCTGAGCTCACATCACAGTCCCAACCCTGGCCAGTCAGTTTCCCGGGCAACACTGGCACTCAGCTAGCCGGGTTGGGACCACCTGGGCGAAGCCGGGCACCCCTGCTAGTATTGTCTAAACAGAAAGTAGATCTGGTACAAAGTGTAGCTGATGGTGCTGTCAGGTTTAAAGATTTCTGTCATGGTCAAATTGACCCTGATAAAGGTAGGTATTCTCTAAGCCCAAGTGCTTAAGCACAGCAAATATCTCATGAAATCTCCGATCCTAGATTCTTGCCAAAAATCCAAAACCCTAAATAAAATTTATGTCCCAGCAAGCATGCACAAGTTATTTTGTAGGTCTACTACACCCTTTTACAGTGATAATAATTGTTTCAATACTCGGTATTTTTAATATACCAATTGTAGTGATTTCCATGGCAAATCAAATTGTACATAGTCATATTTTATGTTCCTAAAGTAACAGAGTGACTGTTAATGTTGCATTTTTTATTTTTTCCTGGAAATTTTCAAATTTTTTGCCTGGGGGAGACAGTCCTCCTCCCCCCCCCCCCCCCGGCTTCAGATTTTTTGTAAATTTTACATCTCTAAGTAGTAGTTGAGATACTGCTAGAACTATTCCAATCTACGGACTGTCAAAATCCTAACAAAAATATGGCAATGAATACAGAAAATAAACATGGCACAAAGACTGGAAACATTCAGTGTACATTCAACTATCCAAGAAAAGAAATGCCAAAGGAGCCCAGTAATTTCCTATGTAAGGAAAGTGATGCTGAATGTATTACAATAAACACTTTTGTGTTGTTGTTGTTGTTGTTGTTGTTGTTGTTGTTGTTGTTGTTGTTAAGTCCAATCCTTCATGACCCCATGGACCAAAGCACACCAGGCTCCTCTGTCACTTTTACTATATGGAGCAAGAAATGCCTTATATTTAAACTGGATTATAAAAAAGAAGATGTACTAGAGATTATAATGCAGTTACCTGCTGGCTACTGGAGCACACCAGCAAATTTCATTCTTTGCTTTATAGGCTACAAAGAAAATCAGTCTATGCTTTGGAGACTACTGCAAAAGCCTTTGGCTGTGTGGATGATGAGAAGCTATGGATTGTTCTGAAACAAATGGGTTTGCCCCAGCACTTGATTGTCATGGTTCATAAACCTGTATTTTGGACAAGAAGCTACCATTAGGAGAGAATACGGAGAAACAGAATAGTTTCCTGTAGGCAAAGGTATCATGCGGGTGTATTTTATCTCATCTGTTCAATTTGTATGCAGAATATATACAGAAAGCTGGATTAGATTCAGATAAAGGAAAAGTGAGAGTTGATGGAAGAAACATTGGTAATTTAAGACATTGAAATGATACCATATTATAGGCAAAAAGCAGCAGTGACTTGAACTGACTGATAAAAGTGAAAGAAAAAACTGGAAAAGCAGAACAGCAGTTAAGACAAAATCTGTGACTATATATATAACTTTAGTCATTTGCCCAAGTGGAGACTGCAGTGAAGAAATCAGAAGACTGACACTCAGAAGGACAGCTGTTAAGGAACTGGAAAAGACCATCAAGTGTATCAATATGCCATTAGAGACTAAGGTGAAGATTATCAAACTGTTGCATTTGCAGTTGCTATGTACAGATGTGAAAGCTGGACAGTGAAGAAAGCTGGCAAGAAAAAATATTATTTCTCTGAAATATGGTATGGGAGGAGAGTTTTGCAGATACCATGGATCGTCAGAAAGATGAGTAAGTGGCTGCAACATCAGATCAAGCATGAACTCTGGAAGCAAAAATGACTCAGCTGAGTTTTCATGAAAAGAGAAAAGTAAATAATGCTAGGAAAAGTTGAAATGAGCAGTAAAAAAGTCCAAACATAAAATGGATTGATAACCCAGAGAAAGCCAGTCTCTTGTATTTGCAAGAACCAGGCAAAGCTGCTCATTCATACGGTTGTCATAAGTTGGACTTTATGACACATAGAAGCAGCAATTACCAGTGGCATCGTATTCAGGAATTTCAATTTCAAACTACCACGCTAGTATGGTAATACTAGTTGACATAGCAATTAATTCCTAAGCAGTTGAACTGAAAGTAAGGTCAGAGTGTGTCAGTCTGTGACTGAGGTGAGCATTATGTATCCTGAGGAATACATGCTGGTGAAGAACAGATAATATTTCAGCCATTATACTACAGTATTCTGATGTCAGTGAAACCCCGCTTCAAAGATTCTATCATAGTCACAGGCACTGCTGTACAACTTTTCAGACTAATATGCTTATATTTAATCCCCTTTAGGAACTTCTCTGCTAGATTCAGTGTATGAGAAAGCAGAAATTCAAGACATTTTTGAAACTTAGCTACAGTAGCATAATAGTTGCTATTATTATTATTATTATTATTATTATTATTATTATTATTATTATTATTATTATTATTATTATTATTATTATTATTATTATTATTATTATTAAATTTTAATTTAATAGATTTATATACCGCCCTATCCAAAGGACTCTGGGCGGTGTACACAAGTTAAAACCAATATACAGGTAAAACAATTTTTAAAACCCTTAAAAACATAACAATATTATAGTTACTAGAAGTGTAAGCAGATTGACGTGCTAGCGTTCTTGGTCAACATTCTGTTCCATCTTATACTATTTTCTTACTGCTTCATATTTTTATCCCTCCCCTCACCATTACATTTTCTATAGGTCTAAATGTGAAAGTATGTAATCAGCCAGCCCTAGAATGAATCTTACTGACTGCTTCACCCTGTGTAAACCAGCCCATCGGTTAAAGTTGCAATGAGAGGTTGTGTTCTATGCTTTCAATGGGATCATGTAGAAAAGTTTTAGTGGCTTCTTCCTTTCTTGACTGTAACCTTTTAAAAGTATATTGTAATTTTTATCCTGCAAGTTTTTTGCAACAGTAATTTTGCTAGTTTGTAGACTATTTCAAGTCATTAGAAGAAATGTTTGTAAATAGAAAGCTTGGAGATGGAAGAATGGTGTAAATATTGTGAACATAGTAGATGTTTAGATAACAGCTTAAGTTAATTCAAGAAGTGCATACAATGAACATAAAAACAGAAGTTAGCTTTACTAGCTAGAACTGCTAAATAGCTATAATCTTTTTCTAGCTTAAACTCTCATTACCATTTTTCTCATTGTGCACAGGAATGCTTTCAGTTTATACTGCCAGCCCTACCTCATGCCATTGACCTTTTGCGAGATGCCATTGTAAAAGTAAAAGAGGTACATGATGAACTTGAAGATCTTCCTTCACCACCACCACCTCTTTCTCCTCCTCCAACCATCAGCCCACACAAACAGACAGAAGACAAAGGTGTACAGTGTGAGGAAGAGGAGGAAGAGAAAAAAGATAGTGGAGTTGCTTCAACAGAGGATAGTTCCTCCTCGCATATAACTGCTGCAGCCATTGCAGCTAAGGTGAGTTGAGGTCCTATACAAGGGAGCACATCAGTTTCAGTCTCAGGTACCTTCTTTGAGCAGTTGGTCACCTTTCATAAATACATTTGGTTTCTAAAAGTAAAATATCTTGAATATTTAAACATCCAATTTAAAATGTTCTCTATATAATGGGATTTTTTCCTTCAGTTTTTCCCCCTTTACATCAGGTGTAGGCCATAATGCAACTACTGTACCAGTTTATTCTTATGTAAGTGAAATGACATATGTTCCAGTAGCAAATTAGTTGCTTTCCTTAATGCATATTGAATTCTACAAGCATAAATTTGCTGTTGGTTTCTGACTCTTATGACTTAAATCTGCTAGTGCCTCAGCACAATAGGATGACATTTTTGCTCAAAGAAAGATCTTCCATTTCTGTCTTTTTATCTTTTCAAAAGCAATACCCCTGTTACATTGCACTCTTGAACAATGTTCCAGAGACTTTCTTTGCCAACAAGAGTGGTTTTTATGTGTGCTCTGAGAACTTTAGTAAAGTGTAAGAGGCAAGAAGACTCTGCTCACAAGTATTGGGAGTTCTTAGAATTAGAGCTGTTACTTCAATTCTTACCACTAGCTTTGTCAAAATAGATTAGTTCTTTTTAGTACTAAGTTTAGATCAAGGGTAGAAAGTTTCTACCCCCATGATGTTTTGGTCTACCTCTTCCATAATATATTGCCATTTGTTCTGCCAGCAAGAGCTTCTGAGAGTTGAAAACTATAGAATCTGGAGGGCCAGAGCTTTCTACCTGTGCTTCAGAAACATACTATGATTTTATCATATCTATATAGTAAAACAATGTGACGATAGACATGCTGCCACTCCCTCCCCTCAGATGGTTACTTATTTAGTGAAAATGAGGGTGGCTGGATTGAGTAAAGGTGCTATTCTAAATGCGTCTAGAAGAGAAAAGATTGCAGTAGTAAATCTTCAATTTGAGAGTAGCCTTTAACATTCAGCCCAAGCTTCTGGATGTCAATCTTCACTTTTTAAAATGTTAGTAGAATGTGAACCAAGTTTACTGGTTTTTCTATCTCTATGTATTATAAGATATTTGCCTAATGTAAACTGGAGTCCAGCTCTGGACAATATGTAAAGCAATATTCTGCTCTGAAATACATTGCATTGAGTTTAGTGGCATTTCCAGGTATATAGGATTCCAGCCTACATATCTAGATCATGACTTACAGATAGACTGAAACCTGTAATTGTATGAAATGAGCACTGAACATCAGCATTGTTTAATGGTGTGATTAAATGATGTTACTGTAATAGTCACACTTATCTGCACTACTCTTGTCCATGTGTCTTTGGATGAGCTATAAGTAAGCAGTCTGGAAAATGGTAGTCTGTTTTGCATTGGAAGTCTAGTGTACTCCTCAGCAGATGGCTCCTTTCAGTACTTCTGTAGCAGAAGAGGTTAGAAGGCAAGCAATAGATGGTTTTTACATTTACTCTGTGGCAAAGAAAATGGCTGTGCAGGAAGAAGAGCAGTTAAGCATTTTTTTAACTTTCTTGCTTCCATGTGTCAGGCTATGGTGGAGAACATAAAGCAAGACCTGACTCAGCTTCAAGTGCACCCTCCTCTAAGATGCTATAGTTGTGTTAGTGATTTGTTTTGCTGGAACAGCAAATGCAAGCAAAATAATTAAAAACAGGAAATACCTGAGATCTAAACTGGTTTGCCCATTTAAATACTTGTCATTTAGTTTTTCTACCTGGTTTCATCCCCCTCCCCCTGTGTCATATTGCTTGTTTAGTTTCATGTTTTGCTATCATTGTATTCATAGTTGTTATGTGTTGTGCATTAGAAGCATCCATCCTACACCAGTTCAACTGTTATCATGGCAAAAGGTGAACATCCCATTCCTGGTCTCATCTTTTATTCTCATCATGCAGCAGGCAGTACAGGAGAACCGGTAAGCCATACCTACGAGAGGATTTGTCATTAATATCAGCAGACATTCTGCCTGACTCCTCTCTGTAAGGAGGAAAACACTCTTTGTTGCTTTCTGAGCAAACAATGTCTAAACTCTGATTTCATACTATCGCAAGTATAATGTTTTAAGATCATTTTTGTTTTAATGGTATAAAGTATTAATTTTCATGGTTAAGGTTTTTTTTAAGAGCAGTAAATAATATTTAGGACTAAGTTGTCACAGAATTTTTTTAAATTCTGATTATTGTGTTGTTTTTGCTATTCAACGGCTGAAAAGCAAGTCATTATATTTCATCTTCGAAAATCATTTTAATGAACATACAAGGCTTGGAGAATTTTGACCTTGACTCTTGCAGAAACAAAAAAATCCCCAAAACATGCTGATTATACTCTATAACACAGCTTGACATGGAAAGAAACAGCCAAAAAGATCAAAGGTTATGGAAGAAACTAAACAACAATCCATAAAAAGGACAGTGAATGTAAATATAGCCCCAAATCAAATAGCACATCAACTGCTCTTGGTAGGGAAGACCAACCAATGCATAATAAAATAAAGCATCAAAGAAATATTCAGAGGAAATCCAATGAAGTTTCTGCTGCCTTCATGATGACAAAATTGGAAAAACCATAAGATGTAGCAATGGCAAAGCAATGGGACTTGATGATAGACAGACCAAACAAATTAAGCATTTTGAGTAAAACACAAAGGAATGGCTCCTTCAACTTTTCAATAACTGCTGGATGTGCCAAAAAATTCTAAACTATGGTCAAAGAGAAAAGTAATCTCTATACTGAAACCAGGCAAAGAACCATCAGTTTCCCAAAGCTACAGGCCAACCTCCCTACTATGCAAATTACACAAAGTGTTTGAATGAATGATATTAAATAATCCAGCCCCTAAAAATGAACCTCTTTCTAATTTCATAACAGGCAGGCTTTAGACCAGGCAAGAGATACTCTTAAGTATAACTCAGCATATAGAAGATGGTTTAAAAAAAACATATAAAATAACTGGAGCAGCATATGTCGACCTTACATTGGTATAGGACACTTTCCACTATCAGTGCTGCTCAGATAGATTTAACTCCTTATTAAGATCATGGGCACACAGAATAGTCACCGCTCTACTTCTAACCAAAGGTGTTTTTTTTTTAATTTCAAGGGAGACATAGTTTCTGGATAAATCAAAGGAAGAGTCTCCCACAGGACAGCATCTTGATACCATTACAGTACTTTCTAAAATTTACATAAATGATCAACTGATATTCCCATATTCCAGAAGTTATATCTATGTTGATGACCTTGCCTTGATATCCTAGGGAAAATCTTTGAATCTAATGAGTACCAGCTCACCTCTGTCTTTGAAAATCTTACCTTATGTAACAACCAGTTGAATCCAAACCCTTTAAAAGCACAGGTCTGTGCCCTCCAGTTAAAGAACAGAGAAGCAGATAGAAAGCTCTGAATTAGTTGGGAAGGCAAAATTTTGGAACACGGCTGTACTCCAAAGTATTAGGGCATCACTCTGAAGGTGGGGGGGGGCACTGTGTCTTTCAGTAATGGTTATATAGTACTGTATAGGTATATGCAGCAAGGAATTGGAGGAACTAAGTCAGGCTTTAAAATATGTTTCCCTATTGTGCAATACAACTGTCATTTTGCTTCGTTCCTTATAAGAATAAAGTTGGATAGAAAAATTCCCATGATAATAGAAAGTATGGATTTCGTATTTGCTTTCTTTATCTGCATGTTCATTCAGCCAATAAACTAAATCAAATTTAGTAAATTAATTCTCTTTCAGTTTTGTAAACAATGCTGCTATAATCCTAGTATTTCATTAATATTTCTAAAACTAATGGAAGTAGTGATTGGAGCAATACAATTTATTTTTTAATTTGCCCATAAGCAAATTATGGAATACTACAAGGAACAAGAGGAATACACAATAGGTTCAATTATTGTTTTTCTCTTCCTTTTACAAGAGAGTTCAGTTATTTTTCTTTACCTCTCACATCTTTGTCTATAGTTTGCTCCTGCTCCTTCTCCCTTGCCCATGTGCTCCTTTTTTCCATTGTGCTTGGGAGTGGCAAAACAAAAACTTGATAATTGAAGGATGCAATGCTGGATTTCTTGAAGATACAGATGCAGCAGTCCTAATTGTGTTCTTTTCTATTTTGTTTTGGGCTTTTTCTCCAGACTCAAGAAATGGAATAAATAAAAGCAAAGGTATTAGGCTTTCTGTTGGGGAAACTGAGCATCCAGTGACTCCTTTTGTTGGTGACATTTTAACATACTCAGTCATACTCACCATGGAAACAGTAATCAGGACCTAGATTAGAACTCAGCTGAGGGGAAGCAAGAAGTGTAGTATTTGATTGGTAATAATCTATACCTATAAAATGGTGTGTTAACCATTGGAATGTGACAAAGGATGTTTAGCCAGGCCCTACCAGCCCATAATGGGCCTCCGTTCACTCGCCCGAACCCGGTTCGCAGGTAACTGTCAGGTTGAAATTTGCGGCAGTGGGGCAGGAGCCCCCTGGATGCAAACAAAAAAAGGGAACTTCAATTCCCAATGTTCTTTGCGCCGCGCCGCACCAGAGCCAATGAAGCTGAGCGGCACGAGCAAAAGGGATGTTTGGAAACGCGCCGCGGCCAATCAAAATCAAACCCGCAGAAAAAAACCGCTGCACTAACTAAAATCGCACACGCCAAACTACAAGCCCCAGCATCCTGCGCACCATGAGCACGCAGAACGCTGAGGAAGCCGGCGCGCGAAAAATAAAAGTAAAAAACACAGCGCATCACAGCAACACAGGCCGCTGTAAGGAAAACACACACCCCCGCCGCTGCCCTTCCTTTCCACGGGCCAGGCATCAAGCCTGGCCCGCGGAAAAGAAAGCCCACCGGCCGCTGCCTTCCCTTTCCACAGGCCAGGCATCGAGCCCGGCTCGTGGAAAAGAAAGCCCCCCCGGTCGCTGCCTTCCCTTTCCACGGGCCAGGCATCGAGCCCGGCCCACGGAAAAGAAAGACACCCCCCGGGCGCTGCCTTCCCTTTCCACGGGCCAGGCATCGAACCCGGCCTGCGGAAAAGAAAGAAACCCTCCCCAACCGCTGCCTTCCCTTTCCACGGGCCATTACATGCAAAGCGAGATAGTTCAAGCCTTACCTTGTTATAATCTTGATGCTTATGGTTTACAGCTTTTATGAAAACCCCAACCCCCCAATCTCATGTACCCCATAATCATCACATAATCTCATGTACGCTGTACGCCATGATCATCACAATTATAACGAATTAAGGCATGACATATCTCGCTTTTGCATGTAGTGAGTCTATCTCATATATTTGTTCCACCTTTTAAGTGAAATGAATGAACATTTGCACGATATTCTATTTTTCTGAGTTTCACCTGTAGCTTGAATTGATGTAGCAGTGGGTGCAAACTTGAGAGAATAGAAACTATCAGAAAATTGACTGCTTGAAGTTTTTCTTGAAGCAGGAACACAAAGGAGTGTGAATTTACTGGATTTTTGAAAGAGTTTTTGAAATATATTCAAATAATTTATCAGTGGCTTTATATGAACAAGTAGGAACAAATCCCTTTCTCTTAAGAAGGGAAATACATACCTTAGTCTGATGCATAAATGCAGTATTTATCTTCTTACATATTTCTATAGTGATGTAAGAACCAATTTTTCAAAGGTTATTGAACCCAGGATGGGAAATAGCTCGCCCTACGCACAACAATACAGTAGACACTTGTCCTCTACCCTAAGACACCAGAATCTAAGTTCTTTGCCAAAATCCAAAATTCTCAAAGAAAATTTTGTGGTCCCAGCACCTTTGCATAAGGTACAGTATTTGCAGGTATATACTCTTTTTATTAGTATTGAGAGGCAATAAACATAGCAAAGGAAAGATTCCCTTTTAACTTTTATTTAGCATCAGTATACAGGTTTATGACATAACTAATTATTTCAACACAAGGTTTTATATAAATGACAAATACAAAGTATTAGAAAGTACTTATTGGTTATATTAGTTCCTAAGAGAGTAAATGTGACAGTTAACACTTGGACATTTTTAAGAAACAGCTCAAAACCTTCCTCTTCAAGGAGTCTTTTAAAAACATTTTACCTTGCCAATAAATTAGTTATGTAGATTTGAGCCTGCTTGCCCTCAGACACCATTAGCTATTTATTTTGTTGTTTTTTGTATTATATTGTTGTTGCTTATTTAATTGTATACTGCCCAGAATGGGAAATATCCCAGATGGGTGGCATAAAAATGTAATAAATAAAAATAAAATAAATATATTATAGCCTGAGTATATGGTTATGATGCTAGCAAGTAACAAAATACATATGTCGTACTTTAAAACATGATAATCTTTTTAATGCAGTGCATTGAGGCCAAACTTTAAAGTTTCAAAATTAATCAAAAAGAAGATTAAAATATGCTTTCTACAAATGGCCAATAGTAGCACTTATAGCATTTAAGGCACCTAAAATAGAGGAAAAACATTAAAACAATATAACATTTCAAATATATCACCATCAAAACCTGTACTCATGGTTATACATTTAAGAAAAAGTTAACACAGCTTCTTAGTCAAAGCAGGTTAACTATATGTTTATAATTAGAAGTAGAATCAGAAGAGAGAACACTCTTAGAATAAGAGCTTTAATAATTTCAATACTTAAACTATAAAGAAAGCATCTTAGTTTATTTCAATTATGATGAAATGCATTAATACTGTAAAATACAAGAAGGCTGAGTTATAGAACAATTAAGTAAATCATTCTAAACTACTGTCTCTATTTTCAGTGAGTTACCATTATCTATTATTTTGGAACATGTAAGCAAAACATACTGTTAACAAGCATAAACATACCCTTTCTTGATACAGTGCCCAGATGACCTGTCTGTAAATAGCAGGTCAGGTTTTCGAGCAAAATGGACAGAAGCCAGTCTTTGAGTTTAAACTGTAAAGAGGTTTGTATTTCTACATTGTCTGGGCACAGCTTGGCCAATTAAACATTGCTTGGCAGTGTCAGTTTTGGCTGGCTTGGGCTGTCTCAGTCCCTTCCTTTTTCATTTTTTAAAAAACTGACGTTCCAAGCAGCTTTTCCCCCTAGTTTTAGGTGACACATGCAAGTCCATACAGCCACATACAGTTCATTGCTTTTAAAGAGTAGATGCTTTCATGCCACTTTTTCTTAATTTATGCATTCTGACAGTGAAATCTGAATGTGGAATCAAAAAAGTCACATTGCTTCTCATATGTTCAAGCCTTTATTTGATAGGGAAGACACTAGTTCTTTTCATGACTTAATCGTTGTGAGGATTGATTGATTGATTGATTGATTGAATGAATGAATGAAAATAATTTTCCTCCATTGAGCTAATATTTTAGTGTATCTTCATCTCCATTCATGAAATTTATTTTCAAGCTTCTAAAAGCTTTAAAAATACTTTGTTTTTAGTTTGTTCCCTGTTTTTAGGTTGTTTCCATGTTTCATTAGGGAACATTTAGCTGAGGTTGACTGCTCACTATCTAAGTTTTAATTCTGAAGTTAATTGATTAGCTTGATTTTTAGACTAATCATGAAACTGAAGCTTGCCATTTAAAACATTAGATGGGAGTAGTAAGTAGAAAATATTATAGATTGTAGAGAAAAAAACAGTTTTGGTTGAAATATAAATATTTCAGCAAAGTTTAGTATTATATTGCCAAAATCTGGAGTGAATGGGCAGGCACATAAGCAATCTCTACCCTTGCTCCAGTAGGCTCCCCAATTCATGCTCATTCTCAAAGCGGTTGCAAGGTTACAAGATGGGAATCCTGCCAAGGAGAGTACTTATGTAATTGTCCTTCTGCTCCATGTTTAAGCAATAAGGTGCAATATCAGTGGCAAAGTAGAAGAAGGGTTCAAAAAGATTTCTGATATTAAGGAATTTTTCAAAACTAAATTGATATGAACAGTCCCAGAGTGCCCACAGAAGAAGGGAATGATAAACCACTTTTGAGTATTCTCTACCTAGAGAACTCTGGAATGGGTTGCTATAAGTAGGAACCAACTTCACAGCAATTAATTATAATTTAATTTAATTTAATTTTCGCACTTGTATGCCACCCAATCAGGAAACCTGACTCAGGGCAGCTCACATGATAAATAAACAATATTCACAGTAAATACACAATAATACAATACACAAAATTCAATCTACAAAAACAGCACCTAATAATATACAACAACACAATACAATACTATAGTATAATGATAAAGTCACAACCACATAAAAAAGTTCCCAAATGAGCAACAAAGTCCGGGGTGGGGCAACAGGTGTCCTCAGCCTCAAGGCGGGACCCTCTTCTGCCACTTGAGCCAGCGTGGCTTTTCAAGCCCCTCGCCAGGTGGAAGTCCGGGGGTGGGGCAGCAGGCGTCCTCAGCCTCAGGGCAGGACTGTCTTTTGCCGCTCGAGCCAGCACAGCTTTTCAAACCCCCGGTTTGAAATTGATAATAAAGTAAAGATTTGTTTTCATACTTGTTGATTTAAGAGCGATAGAGCCAGACATAAAGTTCATTTTGTAGTGATATGTGTCAGCTCAAAACCTTATCAGATTGAACCAGTGACATTAAGATGAAAATCTGCTTATTTTATTTATAATTGCATGCCGAGTCATTTCTAATTTCCAGGGTTTTCTAGATAGAGAACACCCAGAAATGATTTCCCATTCCCTTTTTCAGAAGGGAATGAAAGAAGGTAGGATATATTGCACATACAGTATTTTAAAATATAGCAATTAAGAAAATACAAAGTTCTGGGGCATCCTGGGACTCTGCAACTTGTCCAAGGCTACACGGCCTGGTTCCTTTTCCAGGAGGCACAGTGGGGAATCAAACTCCTGAGCTCTGGCTCCACAGCCAGATACCTAAACCACTGAACTATCCAGCCAGCATTATACTTATAAGTAAAACCTGTGTGGCCTTGAGCAAGCTGCAGAGTCCCAGGATTCCCCCAAAACTTTGTACTTTCTTAATTGCTATATTTATAATACTGTATGTGCAATATATCCTACCTTCTTTCTTACAGTAAGGTAAAGGTAAAGGTTTCCCTTGCTCCCAAGCCAGTCATATCCGACTCTAGGGTTCAGTGCTCATCTCTGTTTCAAAGCCAAAGAGCCAGCGGTGTCTGTTTCTGCAGACGTTTCCGTGGTCATGTGGCAGGCATGACTAGACACCGGAGTGCACGGAACACTTTACCTTCCCACCAAAATGGTCCCTATTTATCTACTTGCAATTTCTTGCTTTCGGACTGCTAGGTTGGCAGGAGCTAGGACAAAGATGGGAGCTCATTCCATCCTGCAGTACTCGGGAATCGAACTGCTGACCTCCTGCCTTCCAGTCAGCGTCTTAGCCACTTGACCCACTGCAGTCCCTTACAGTAGGTTTCTGTAAATAAATATTTAAACCTAAAGTTAAATAAGCACTTATTTAGGAAATTGATGATTAAGTACTCCACAAGCTCTAGTTACGGCTCTGGTGCTGTTTGGTCATTCCAGCTTCTAGTCCTTTACATTTTAATGGTGACAGTGTGGAAGAATGCCTAGGTCCAGGCACCTCCACATGTTTTTTCAGGTAATGGGTATTTCATGTGGCTGAACAGTCTGCAACTCTTTGTGTTTCTAGTGGCAGTGAAAGATTGATAATGTTGTATGCATCAATAGAATTATAAAGGAATAAATGAAAAGAATAAAGACTGTTTTGGTTGTATTTAGATGCTGAGTCTGTTATAACTCTGTATGGTTTTTAGAAAGAGTAACACAGTATCTGTTCTTGTTTAGATTCCAGATTCCATCATATCTCGTGGTGTTCAGGTGCTTCCACGAGACACAGCTTCACTTAGTACTACCCCTTCAGAATCTCCTCGTGCCCAGGCCACCTCTCGCCTTTCTACTGCTTCCTGCCCAACACCAAAAGTAAGTACATGCCTGGTCACTGAGAGGTGGCATGTCTAATTTTTATCTGGCTGGTAAAAATGCCTTCAATTGTTGAAGATTAGCTCACATGCAAGGTTATAATACTGGAATGATAACTTTCTAGTACATGTGTTGCTTTGGAGACAATATGTGATACAAAAAAGAAGGCAGGAAAGATCTTGTATGTGATTACTGCTGATCTAGTCAACCAAGATTGTTAATTTTACCAGTCAGTTTAATGATATTTCTTAATATCTGAAAATGCTTGACTATTCTGTTACTAGCCATGAGAACTTAAATCCTTTGCATTGCTTCAGTTATACAGAAACTCTGCCCTCAAATAATAGAACTAAAATAATAGTCTATAAAAATATATGTGGCTTTTCTAAGTTGTGGCATTTCTTTGCCTCACTCTCGTATTAAGATATTTAAAATATTTCTAAGCCAAACAGTTTTGCCTTAGTTGGATACTTGCTGCCTCCTCTTTGGAAACTCTAAATTATATAGAAAGAAAGTTTTAATGCCAACCTTTGAAATAAAAATTTAGATATTATTTAACATTGATTTTACTTATGGAGGTGATCCAATATGTTTGGTATAATAGTTAGTGTAATAATATATTTGTAACTAAGTTGAGCAAATAGAAAGATGAGTAAACTACCATAATTTCTTGCAGAACATGGATTCTTTATCTGTATTCAGATGGCTCTTCACATTACAAAGTTTATCTTCCAGCATAATCAGTGCTAACACATTTTAATAGAAAAACTATGAAACAAAAGTGTTCTCTCTTATCAAGAATTTTTTGAAGAGGTAGCCGTGTAAGTCTGTGCAAGCATATCAGAGAGTTAACAAAAAAAAGACAAAAAAAAAAAACCCCGCTGTGGCACCTTAAAGACTAACTCCTGTATTTTAATGTTAGCTTTCATGGACTTGAAGTGGACTTGATCCACGAAAGCTAATATTAAAATACAGAAGTTAGTCTTTAAGGTACCACAACGTTTTTTGTCTTTTTTGTTTTGTTTGCTCTCTGATATGCTCTTGTATCTATTTGATCATGTTTTTCTGAGAGTGTTCTGCTTCCTAAGACAATTGCAAGTGCCTGGTATTAATTTTTTTGCCCTATTTCACTCATTTTCTATCACCAAGTCATATTAACTTATACATAGTCTTTGATATATCTTTGTCTAAATGTTTAGCATTTATTTTGAATTACATACTTCGGCTATAACAGACCAGAGGTATTGCTGGTTGGCATAACATACATATAGCAGCTTGAGAAAATGTTTAATTATACTTTTTAACCAGAATCCTGCTTCTTCTTCTTCTGAATCCAGTAAAGAGAAATAATGTGGGGAGGGGTAATAGCATAAGCACTCCACCATCTTTTGTGAGATTTGACAGCTCAGCCAGTCCTACAATGGCTGGTAATGCCAGTTTTGCAACAGTGCATGGCCAGTTGCACCATGGTGTGAGAAATTGGAGGTGTGCAGGGAAACGTGTGCCTTCCACTGGCTGCTCGTACCCTATTCATGGAGGAGGAAGAGGCCCTTAGCAAACAAGCCTTCCAGAAAAGCTGATGTGACTTTATTAGAGATAATTTAGCAAGGCCAGAGAGAGAAGTACAAAAAATGAAGCATAGATTGTGGGGGGAGCACTAAAAATGAAGTTTGTTTATGCCAGTTGAGGAAGAAGCAGAATTGTGGCAAGATGCAGTTGTTGATTGGGAAGTGTTCTGCATCAACGGAGAAGAGCTCCTGTGAATTCTGTATTTGTTTCCAGTTGTTAAACCTGGAGAAAAGGACGATGACATTAAATAAGGAGAAAAGGACATTGACTCATTCCTTCCCTTGAGCTTCGCGTGAGAGCTTTGCTTTGAGCTCCTGTCCCCCTCCACACATGGGAGGCAAGTGGGAAGAGGTCTAATTGGTGGAAGCTTTAGAATTTGCCTTCTTACACCTGTTTCTATAAGCCCTTGTTGCAAGGGGCATGCCCTAGCTGGAGTCTTGCTCCTCACCCTTCCCTCCCAGGACATGAGAGAAACCAATGAAGCTAATTGCATCTCTGAATATGGAAAATGTGTCAAAGGAGCTAGAGAATTTAACTCATCCCATAAAGAGTGTGGGGAAAGGAAATGTGGAAGCAACTATGGAATCCTTAATAAAATGTGTGTGCAAGCAAAGTGTCCCTGAGTCCATGGAGTTTCTTGGGAGACCCTGGCTCTGTGACGGATGCATATATAGACAATCTGTGTCAGGGTTTCACGGGGGCCCCCGAGAGGCTTTGATGGTGACAGAGTGATGTATATGATGTCATCCACCACAGCTCCCTCCTTTCAGCCTCTGCCAGCCTCTCCCAAGGACCCAGCACCCTGATTTTACCCAGTCACAGGGAGTGTGGTTTTTCTAGTTGCGTGGATGTAGCAGTAGCAGTGTGTGGTGGAAGCAGAGAACTAGGTGCCAGTGCTATGCCCAAGTAGAAGCCAACAAGGTAAAGTCCCAAAACAGAATTTTATTTTCTATTCCATAAGAAGAAATACCTGTAGAGAATAAAATCCCAAAGTCAATAGGGTTCTTTTAGATCCAAAAATGTCCATGAAATATTTCAAAGAGCCAATAAGTCCATCAGAATGTCCATAAGCCTGTGGAGAAAAATAACCCCCCAAAGACCATTGAAATATTCATCAGTCCATAAAATGGCAAAGTCCAGCATAGTCCGTGAAATGGCAAAGTGTTGAGGGGTTGCAGGCAAGGCATTTCTCTTAAGTCCATCAGAAATCCATCATCAATCCATTGGGCAGGGTATATCTCCAAGACAGAATCCAATTAGCCCCGTTGTGCTGCATCCTGCCTTTGGAGTGTTCCCTCCAGGGAATATCGTTCAGCCGACAAGGTAATGTGATTATATCATAATTTCATCATGGGAAAGTTGGTCTCTGCAGGTGTCTTCCTCTCCCCTTAAGAATTCATTGACATCATGGGAAGGCACCTGATCCTCCATGGAATGTGTTTATCTCATGGGAAAGCACCTGGACTTCTATGGGAATTGAATGTGTTTACCTCATGGGAAAGCACCTGGGCTTCCATGGGAATGGAATGTGTTTACCTTATGGGAAAGTCCCTGTTCTCACAGATGTCTTCCCAAAGGTGTCTGGGAGCTAACCTTTCCCCCTCTACCTTGGACCTATAAAGTAATAGATCAAGGGCCAGAAAGAACATGGCATACCTGTCAACCCGCGGCTCCGGAAAAACGGGACCTGCACACATCGCTTGTGCGCAGGTCGCGTTCCAGCATGCGTAGAAAGGTTTTACCCCTTCCACTCATGCGCGGAAGTGCTACGGTGTTTTGGCAGTGGGGGCCGGGTTATGATGTCAATTGACGTCAATTTACGGGGTAATCTTAGCCAAATCGGGAAGGTTGACAGGTATGGAACATGGTCAGAAAAAGAGTTAAAAGTTCCCTTCCCCTTCGTAACTTCCTAGGTGGAGTGTAAGATTAGGGGACTACTGATTACCTAATCACTAAGGCATGTGACCACTAAAGGTCATGGAACCCAGCCAATAGTATACTTTGGGCTAGAGAGACTGAGTATCCCTCCGGCTCGCTCTCACTGATGTGATACCTCTGGTACATCTGAGGTATGCACTCAGAGAAGCCGGTCTTTTTAATCCAGCTCAGGCTGACTCTCAACCTTTTTGAATACATGAAAACAATTAAATGATTTCTATCAACTTAACTAAACATTTTACTTTACTCCTAAGCAAGTAAACTAAACACACACAAGAAAGAGGTACAGCTAGGCACTGCGTTAAGCTTCTCAAGATCATGACAATCTGATGAAGTAGGGAACCACGTATGCGATTATTCTTGTATGTTTGTTTTTACTCAAAGTATTCTGGTCTTAAAGTTTAATTTTGTTTGAACTTGCTTTTGTTGTTACAATTGTTTTTAAATGAATTGACATATTTTAAGATAGCATTATTGAAAAAAGCCTAGAAATTTTTCAAATCTGAGTGGAAAATGTCAGTAAATGTCAGTCAAAACTATAGGCTCAGTTCTGGATGCCTGTGCCTTAATTTCTCTGTGTTGGAAAAAGGTGTAATTTATTTAAGTTGAGTAATTTATAGAGGTTGAGTTTAAGCAGAATTTTAATGTTTCAAATTTGTTTCTCATTTGTGATTGTTCTGGGGAAATAAAATGAAAGAGATGCATTGAACTTTTACTATGACAGATGTTAATTGCAAAGTAGGATGCTGTAGGAAAGTATGTACAACTAAACAAAAAGAAAGTTCCAGTGCTTCACAAGCTAGTACATGTGATTTGAAAAACAGGTGATTTACCAAAGTATTTCTTCAGGGAATTATACAAATAAGGTAAAAGAAAAAAATGGGATCACTTAACCGTCCATATAGCCAGGAGATATAACTGCTTTATATGAGTATTATTTCCTACTATGACAAAGAGTACTTCAAAATTGATTAGCGTAATTGGTTTCACACATGTTTGTGACTAGTAAATGATTTACAATTACTTAATGAATCAGAAACGTTCAGTGGCTTTAACCCAAGTAAAGCATTTGCCCACATATAAAGCTATTATGCTGAATCAAATCCATCTGGCAAGTATTGATTATTATAACTGGAAGCAACATTCTGCTTTTTCTGGCAGAGGTCTTTCCTATTCATGTATGACCAACAACTTACTATACATACACGTCCACACACGCACTCTCATATAATAAAATGTCAGATCCAGTAGATTGATGAAGGTCCCTAGAACTCTGTACATAACTGGCTATCTATTTATCTACACATCGGTCCAGCTCCAAACCTATCTGTGTTATAAGTACAAACCTGGTAAATGTGCTAGGCTGAATAGCTGGGAAGATAATTGAATTGCTATCAAATGTACTATGATGGCTTCTATCACATTGTACCAGAGGGAGAGGGAATGTGGAGGTGGAATTTATTTATCTATATAACTAAAATCAAGGTCCAGCGCTGTATGTTCCTTATACAAATCCACACCCCTGCACCGATCATACTGAAACTCGGCACACACGTACCTTGGGCCGAAGAGATGATCACTGAGGGGGTGACAAGCCCCATGGGGAGGGGTATGCCTCCTAAATCAATCTGCAAAGGGGATGCCGCACCGACAGGAGAAAAAGCAAGGGGAAAAACCAACCAGGGGGGATTGTGATGTCATTGCCACAGCTCAACCAATTCCCAGCTGACCAGATCTGGGGCTCCGTGACATCACAAGGCTCCCTAATACAAAGCGACACCCCTGCACCGACTGCGCTGGAAACTGCATGCATGCCTACCTTCAACTTCTGGGGTGGCCGGCGTGGGTAACCGGCAGCCTGCCTCGGGATCCTTGCCCCCGAAAAGGGGCTGTAATGCCTGCCCCCCCCCCCGGCTGGGAGAAACAACCAGGAGAGGTGACTGTGCATGCACGAGAATCCACTCATGTGCCTAACCCTGCCTGGCGTTCCAAGCTGTGGTGCATGCGTGAAATTCCACACACGTGCCAAAGTCTGCCCAGCATTTCAGGTGGCGCACGGCCTAGCCGCCAGTATGGATGGCAGCAATTTCAGCCATTATGACCGCCCCCACTCCAGCAACTACTGTTGGCGGGCGGCCACCACGGCATGACTCCTCTGCACTCCTGAGGCATGCCACGGGGAGGAGGGAGAATCCACAGCCAGGGGGTGAGCTGAGAACGGGACCGGGTACTGCCTTCCGCAGGCCTCTGCCCCCCCCATGGGTCCTCTGCCTGCCCACTCAAATGGAGCCTCCCTTCTGCCTGACACAACCCACAGGAGGACGGAGGGGCCTGGCTGTGATGGCTACCCACTGACTAGTCACTGGGGAGGCCAGCGGCGGTAGCCAGAATCAGGCTGAGACAGCGCCTCACGGCGGAGCTGAGAGAGCGGCCCCGATGACAGCAGACAAAAAGGTAAGGCAGCTGGGGTGGGGGGCGGTCCCAGGTCTTTCCTTGGCCCGGGTAGGGTACCTCTGGGCAACACCGAGTCCTCTGCTAGTCATTTATTGCAAGAAGAGCTATGGATCAAGATTTCAGATGTTAAAACTAAAAGAAATTCAGACATTATTTTTCTTTGTTTTAAACTCAAGTTTTACACTTCATATGTTGGAGTAGTCTATAAAGTAGTGCTGGGGTGCTAGAATATAGCTTAGGCTGAAATTGAAGTGAATTGTTCTGGGATTCTTTTAGGTTCCTTTATATTCATTCAAATTTTAATCAGGACAATGTCAGAAGGAAAATTATTATATCGCAAAGATTTCAAACTTTCTGTTGCACTTTCAGTGCACCAATTTGATATTGTATGTCAGACTATAATAATAGCAACTTTTTTTAACAAAACCACTAACTATGTTTATTAGGGTGCAAAATGCTCCCTAATGTGATTCCACAGACAACCACTTGAGGAATCACAGCTACAGGTAAGTAACCCGTACTTTGATGAAACCATAATTCTTTCTAGCAGTTTGGCATTCTGTAATCTATATGGATGAAATTCATCCCCTTCGTTAAAAAAAAATGCTTTAAAAACATTCCTCTGTTCATTTTAATATATGAATGTAGTATTTTTACTTACTGTCAGAATTAGATCATAATAAGTTTATGGTTAGAGGCAAAATTTAAGAACCATCCTTACTTATTGTTCCTAGATACAGAATCACATAGAGAAATATCAGTGTGAACTAGGCTGCATATATCCAGCAGTAGAAGGCAGTGATTTTCACTGCAACATGGCAACATTTTTTCCAGCAATGCCTGGGAAAATTCACTGCTTATCATGTATTTCTTTATAGTTAAGTTTGCATTTATGTACCTTTGGAAGGACCATATGGACAAAAATAGACAATACATCATGTATAGCCTGATAGTTGATTGATCACTTTTACTTATACAGTAAACCATTTATATTTGCAAATGTACTTCTTAATAATTGGAATCCAATGTAAAATTGCACATAGCAATTGGAATTGAGGATAAGAAATGTTTTCTAGTTATTTTAATAAACACTTGAATGGGTTAAGAATTTTCAGTGAAACTCCTGGTATTCTATTCTGTTTATACCAGTTCTAAGTTGCTTAGCTGCACTCCAATGAAATTTTTAAAAAGAGAATGGAGAGTAATGCTCACTATTAATAAGCCTCTTTCTTCACTGTTAAATATTTGTACTATGGCTTACTTTATATGGCCAAAAGCAATATCAAATTTTTATTTCAGGGAATATAGTGGGGAATCTGATTTGTAGAAGATTAAACTTCTCAATTTTTAGATATCTAATTCTAGGCATAAAATGAGGAATAAAATTGAAAATTATAATCATTAACTAGGTCAAAGATTTTAGCTATTTAAAAAAAGTAAATTCTTTGTACAGTGGTACCTCGGTTTACAAATTTAATGTGTTCTCCTGGACATTTTGTATTACAAAAAATTGGTAAGCCAAATCGCAGTTTCCCATAGGAATGCATTGAAAACCTTTTTTCTGACCTCCAGAACAGATTAATTGGTTTTCAGTGCATTCCTATGAGAAACCATGTTTCAGTTTATGAATTTCTCACAATTAAATTTGTAAACTGAGTCATTATTTTCAATGGATTTTCATTTGTGAACCGAAAATGTAACTAAACATTTTACTTTACTCCTAAGCAAGTAAGCTAAACACACACAAGAAAGAGGTGCAGCTAGGCACTGCGTTAAGCTTCTCAGGATCATGGCAATCTGATGAAGTGGGGAACCACGTATGTGATTACTCTTGTATGTTTGTTTTTTCTCAAAGTATTCTGGTCTTAAAGTTTAATTCTGTTTGAACTTGCTTTTGTTGTTAAAATTGTTTTTAAATGAATTGACATATTTTAAGATAGCATTATTGAAAAATCTAGAAATTTTTCAAATCTGAGTGGAAAATATCAGTAAATGTCAGTCAAAACTGACTTCCTTGACCTATTCAGAACACTGCCGGCCTTCCAGCTAACCGGGGCGTTCGTAAACCGAGGTACCACTGTATATCACATTGTCTTGCTATATGTTTTCCTTCTGTGTTAGATTATATTATCTTGTGGCAGAACTGGACTAGTTAATAAAGTGAACCCTTGTTGTTTCTGACTCCATAACTTGGTAACTAAATTAGCTTGGCCAAACCATTTTACTTTTCTGATGATGACATAGTACTATTATAACATTTTAATTGATGTGTGGGGTTGAGTTTGTTAACTAGATCTATTTACTAAATATAAAAAATAGTAAATATTTATAAAATATTATACACAAACAGAACATTTTCATTGAAAAGGGCAGTAAAGGAGTTAGCAGAAAGATGAAAAATTAGGGATTTAAAGTATATTAAAGAATAATAGTTATGATGAAAAAATGTATAAATTGTCAGGAAAGAAATATCTTTCTGTTAAGGGAAAATCTATTTTGCTATAAGGAAGAAAAAAGTAAGATTAGTCCACCCAGAAACAATGCCTAAAGTGTAATGTGAGTCATGGTATTTTGGGATATCAACCATATTCTTGCTTACTGAAGAAGTTTTGAAAGCCTATCTAAGAATGGAAACCATACATTCCTGCAGTTATACTTGCCATTTCAAGGTTTTAATTTTTGCATCAATACTAACATTTTATGCTGGCCTCAGAACCATATTGGCAGTTTTATCATTTAGGTACTCTATGTATGATTTCTTGGGATGAGGTGCTTCCGCACATAACATGGGCCTAAGCCTATTAGGGTTTTACAAGTTATTATCAACACTTTGAATCTTGCCCGGTATTCCATGGTAACCGATGTGGGCTGGCCAAGACTGAGGAAATTATCAAAACAACCAATATCACTTTGGCAGCCTCATTTTGTATTCACTGTAATCTCTATACCAGCCCCAAGGGTAGCCCCACTACAATAGTCAATTTTGGAGATTACCAGGGTGTAGATTAGAAATATAAGCGATCTCCTGTCCAGGAATGAGCAAAGCTGGGCAATGTACCACAGTTGATAAAATGTGAACCTGACCACCAAGGCTACCTTCTGTTCCAGAGATAGCCTGGGATCAAGATGTGCAGCCAGATTACGTACACCATGGGAGGGCAACAGCTCTTCAATTAAGGGGAAATCTCAAACTGAGACTGGTCACTCCACACCAGCATGACCTCTGTCTTATCCAGATTCATTTTCAGACTATTTTCTTCCACCCATACTATGACTGCCTCCAGACAATGCTCCAAGGTCTGGACAGCATCATCTGCTGATGTGGAAAAGAACAGTTAGAGCTGCGTATCATCAGCATACCAATGAGAGCAAACTCTAAATCTCCAGATGATCTTCCCCATTGGTCTTACATACTGTAGATATTGAACAACATTGGAGAGCTAGCCAAATCATGGGACAAAGCAAAGCAAAAACAATCACACTTATATACTGTCCCATAGCGCTTCGCAAATTCATAGCGGTTCACAAGTTAATTAGCATTTTGCCCCCAACATGCTGGTTACTCATTTTACCTATCTCAAAAGTTTGGAAGGCTGAGTCAATCTTGATCCCTGGCCAGGATCTAACTCACGACCTTTTGGTTGAAGGACAGCAGCTGAACCACTGTGCCACCAGGGCTCCTGGCCTATCAATTCCTCCCTGAGTTTAATTTAATTGTATAGTTATATATTTTTCTTGATTTCTATGAACCTATGGTATTATATGTAATGTCAGTATTCCATTATTATATTGAATGCTTGAACACATTTATATTATATCCAGAATTTCTAAAATACATATAAGAGGGTAATTGTACAAATCTATCCATGTGTTTTTGTGACTTAATGAATTGTATTCATATCGTCTTATGTCAGATATGAATGAATTCTCATTCACTCATCTTATGCCAGATATGAGTGAATTCTTATTCTGAGATATCACATTTTGATATGCAATATCATACATTTGAAGATGGTGATTGTTGCAGAAAAGTGTGCAATTGTTGAATGAGTGTAACTGTTGTTAGAAATTCAAGCCTTGAGTTACATATGACAGATGAGCTTTTGGAAAGCAAATGCCTACTGTTTTGTAGCCTAATTTAATGCATTTGTATTTTGAAGATATGTCAGTGTTGCTTTCTCCCATTTAAATATTATAGGATTGCAGTCTTAAAAGAATATGAGTTGAGTTTGTACAGCTGTTGTAAATTCAATATCTCAAACTTTGGGATGCCGTTTTGGAGATTCCACTTCAAAGTGCTGTATTAGATTTGACAAATAGTATATAAATTAGCTAAGTAATAAATTAGGTGGGAAATGTAACTGGAAGACAGCAGCTCCTACTACTTTAAATGAATTGTTGGTGTTTTACTAAATGCAGCTGTTTGAACCATTCTGATCGCCTTAATGGATCTTATATGCAAAAAATCTGGTTTCATCATGAAGCCCAAATCAAAAATAGGTCCTACAAACTGTTTTTCCCTCCAAAAAAATCTGCTTTAGTGATCTACTATGGAAAGCTATATTCAAGTCACAAATTCTAGCCAGTTAAAATATAGGATATAAAAGACTTCTTGGATGTTTAAGGTACATAGAAAATTGATTTTGTTCCAAGAGATATAAATGTTTAATATTTTAAATTGTTTAATTGAGGAAGAGATAATTCAATCGCAAAAATTAGAAGCAAAAAAAAACAATAAAATAAATGTGAAATAGATTTTTTTAAATGATATACTGTTTATTTATTGTTTATAGTATTTACAGTATACCTGCCTTTATCTTCAAAAGGACCCAAGAAAAGCTTGCAGTATCAATATGAGCAATTTTTTTAAAAAAATACCAGACCTGTTTTTAGGAACTGTCTCCTAGGCAGCAGTTACTGAAAAAATGCTTGTCTATAGAGAAAGATCTTTCTCTGCATGTAGAAAAGCAGCAATGTTGGGTTCCGTCTGGTGTTCTGTGTGAGGGAGTTTTGCAACTTAGCTGCAGTGATCAAGAATGCTCTCACTTATCATGTCACCAAACACAGCTGTCAGGGTAACAGACTGGATAGAAAGGCCTCCTTAATGGTTTTTAAACCTGTGCAGGCTCTTAATGGGAGATACGGTCAATTTATAATCTATACTGTATTCTGATCTATTACCAGTCACATGAAACTGTAGTCTGCTTGGAAAATGCTTCTAAAATGTTTCAAATTTTTCAATATAAATATGAAGCAATAGTACTTCAAAGTTGGCTAGTTGAAAATGATAGCTGGGAAGTGAAGAAAAACCAGATTTAGTCTTCTTTGACATAAGGTTTTTATGTGCAATTACCTATAGGATTTCTTTAAAGATTATCGCTTTTCAGAATTTTTAAAAACTTTTTAAATGAATGTTAGAGTAAAGGGCCCCATCTTAAAATTACTGTCTTTGAAAATCATGTTAACAGGCATTTTGTTGTTGAAAATGTTTGTTTCAAGTCCCTCTGTAGGGGGAACTATGTCATTCTACATTATTTTCCCCCACCTCAAGATAAAGAGTAGTTCTTTTTCAAAATTATACTATGAAATTGTGGTTAATTTGGGTAAAAGAAAATACAGTCATGTATTTCTCAGCAACTGCAGGGACTGCTTTTGAGATTCCCAATTTTATCTGCGTTGTTGTTTCCCCCTTTAAATCTGCCTTTAATTATTATTAAGGAGCATGTGGCTTTGTTTGTTTTTTCTGAACTATGGAGGACACTGTGACTAGCCACTCAGAGCACCGTCTAGGACTGCAAAGTAAAGAAAACATCAATTTCTAATCACTAGGTAATACTATTAAATTTACTTCATTTGGCTGCACATAGTAGGTAGACTAAATTGCATTTCCATTTCTCCAATGGGAGTTTCCCACATTTCTGTGTAAACTTTTCTTGGCCAAGTAGGAACTTTGAGTTTCAAAAGAAGGTAATGGGGAAAGGAAATGCTGGCTACTGGTGGTCAATTGTTTGAGGAATTAGGAAATAAAATCAAACCAGTGGCTACCTGGGTGGATTTTGAAACCTACATTCCTTACTTACATATGCAGCCTGTATATTTGAACTTGTCTTTAAGAAACAGAACTTACATGAACGTCTGCCACAATTTTTGGTCTCTTATATTTTTTCTACATAGAAATATATTATATTAATGCACAGCCTGATTAAAACCAATATAGGTTGAAAGCTAGCTGTTGTTTTTTTAATTAGTCATCTAAAAAATTAGTGGTCTGGTGATTATGACTGGAAAGGTCATGGATGTCTTTGGAAACGAAAAGAGAATTTATGCCATTATATTATCAATTGGACTGATTAATCTAGTTTTACTGCAATGTGGCAAGGAAACTTCTACATGTATTGTGGCAAAGCATAATGTATCAGCCCTGATATGCATTCACATATGCACCCTATGCACATTTAAATAAATATTCCAATATATTTTATTTATTTATTTATTGCATTCATATCCCACCCATCTGGGATATTTTTCTACTCTGGGCAGCATGCAACATCTTTAAAAAGAAGAAAAAATATTTACAATAAAAAGTGTAAACAAATTTAATCAATTATAAATATCAGCAACAATACAAATAATACCCCACATTTTAAAAAATGGCAGCAACAAAAACAAAATATACATTCCAAATGCTCATCCAGAACCGTGTTTCCCAAACTTTGGTTTTTGGACTTCAATTCCCAGAAGCTTAAGTCAGTCCCCCAAAGCACTGTTCAGCCAACGTACTGACTTAGGCTTTGGGGAAATGAAGTCCCCCGTGGGACATGGGCCCCCTATTGGGAACCACTGATCTAGAAGGATAAAGTGGGGGCAGGGGAGAAAATGGATCCCTATGGTAAAAAGTAAACGTGTGGCACTCTGATTTTCTCTACTATTTTTTTAGATGAAGACAGAGAGTATATCTGGTGAAACACACCACTTCTTTTTTTACTGAGCTATACACAAAGAAGAACAATAAAGCCATCCTCCTTGTATTGGAAGACATAATATTGCATGATTGCACTTCATCAAATCAAACTATAACACCAACTCACTTGCTATATGATTCCTGATGGGTTGGGATTGCATGAAGAACAAGACTCTGAAAAAGCTGCAGAGAAAGAGAATGAAGTGGTTGTGGAGCTTTTTGGACAAGAAATGAGAAATATTAATTTGGTGCTTTGCCACTTCAAAAGAACATACACTGTGACCCCTGAAACTGGCTCTTTTTTGTGCGAGTATTGCATGCAAAAATTGCTGCAATATTAGCAGATCTTTGGCAATGTGCATGACAAGTATTTGTTTAAAGTGGTTGGCATGAAGAAGAAGATGATGATGATTCTTTCATCTGGCTGGCAGCTGAAATTGCTACATCAGTCAGCTTAGCCAATTTTATTCTTCAAAGATAGTTCCACAAGATTTTAACCACCTTATCTTCATTTTCAACCACCTTTTCAGGTTTGTGTTCCCACCAGGACTTTAAAGATGGTATTCTGTAATTATTCCACAGTTTCTAATGTAACATTCCTGCGACTCGGTTATGCTGTCCTTTGTACTCAGTCTGTGCAATTTTACTGCATTCACTGATAATGTGGTCCACCATTTCATCCATTTCCTTGCAAAGTCTACACTTACTGTCAGTTCCAGTGTTTTCAATGTTTGCTTTAATTATCTTGGTTCATTGTGCTTGTTCTTGGGCAGCAAATATAAGTCCCTCTGTTGCCTTTTTAAAGGATACTTGATTTTAGCCATACCCAATTATTAGTCCTATCCACTTTATCTTCACTGTTTTTAATATATTGAGAAGGTAAAGGTCATTCTTGCTCGAAAGCCAGTTGTATCTGACTCTAGAGTTCAGTGCTCATCTCTGTTTATAGCCGAAGAGCATGTAGTAATTTATAATTCCAAGCATTTATTCTATTTCTTAACCCTCTTCCCTGCATGTATCTTTCAAAGCAATCTTAATGATAGCTTCCTTGAAATTTCATACAACAATTATTCACATCTTGGCCTTTTGGCTAACATCAAGTGTGTCATTGTTGTTATTGTACCACCCAACTTACCACAAACCACTAAGTCTTACAGTAAACACATCTTTGTTAAAAACCAGTAACCATATAATTCACCCACTAAACATACTGGGGGAGAATGTTTAAAAAGCCTTTTCTGAATAAAAGTGTCTTTAATCACTTTCTGAATGCCTGAAGTGAAGAAGCCTGGTGGATCTTAACTGGGAGAACATTCCATAATGAGGAGGCCACCACTGAGAAAGTTCTCTTCCTAGTTCTCCTTCGTATAGTTTGTGAATCCCCATTATTGGGTTATGCACCTGCGCAGAACATCGATCGGAGGCTTTAAAGCTGATTGGTCAAACGTTTTGGTGGTAAGACCGCCCACCGTACCGCCCACCCTTAGGCGCCAGTTCGCCATTTTACCTCAGTTCTCTTTCCGCCTCAGCAGCAAGACAGTCATTGAGAGCTTCCTCAATTTTTCCCTGTCATTTCTACGGAAAAGACGGTTTTTCAACAAACAATTTTCTGGCGATCTTGTCCTTAGGGCAGGATTGCCACCCCAGTGCTGTTTCTTCTAGTAGAACTCAGTCACTTTTTTCGATCTGGTCGCCGGTTCCCCCCTCAAGGGGGTGGCGGTAGGCCGACCCTTTGGGGCATTCTTCTCGAATGTTCTTCATTCTCCTTGCCTTCTCTGGAGGAATTTTTTCATGGCTTCTGCGGCTTTCAAGCAGTGCACTTCTTGCCACAAGAAGTTCCCGGCTTCGGACGGCCACAGCCAGTGTCTGTTTTGTTTGGGCAAATCGCACCAGAGTCAATCTTGTGCGCAATGTAAAAACTTCACCCGCTTTGTGGTCCAAAATCGGAGCAACAGACTCAAGGCGCACCTAATGGAGCTTGCCCTGGCTCCCGCTGCAGCGGCTTCTACATCTGCCTCTACAAGTGGTCTGCCGCCCGAACATGCTCTTAAGTCTTCGTCTTCTTCAACTCTCATCCATAGGAAGAAGAAGAAGGAGAAGAATGGGGAGAAGTAGATGAAACACAGGAGTGAGGTTCGCCGTTCTTTGCCTCCTACTCCTTGTCCGCTGATTTCTCCCCGGCCTTCTCCACCGTTCTCCGTAGCAAGGTGTCCCTCTCCTGGATCCTCCGCTTGGGGCGGCTGTTCCTCCTCAGAGTCACCAAACAAGGGCCGCAGGGCTGGTGCACCAGCTTGCCCTGTGCTTCTTTCTCCTTCACCGGCTCCTGGTGAGAGGGGCCGTTTCATGACGCGGCAAATTTCTGTGTCTCCCAGGCCGCGTACTCCAATGGTAGGCGCCCGGCAGCCACCATTTCGGCTACCATTTCGTCTCCCATCATTGCTCCCACCGTTTTGCCTCCCACCGTTTCGTCACCCACGGCTACCGTCACTGCTGACCAGATGGACCTCTTCAAGTCAATGTTTGAGGTCATGGCAAGATCCTTTGCCAAACAGTTTAAGGCCACCATTCCTGCAGCGTCTGTGGCTCCGGGACCGACCACCGCACGTCCCAGGGATTCTGACCCTGCTGTCGCTCCACCGCCCTCCCAAGGGTCGAGCAGTCGCTCCGCTGGCCCGGCCATAATGGATTGGCATGGTCCAGAAGTCAAAGCAATGAGTGCCCAGCCTGTCGACCCGCCTAGGCCGTACTGGAGTGGTCCCGATGTGGCTTCCAGAGTCGCCCCCTCACACTCCGATGATTCCAGCTCGTCTTCAGAGGGGGATGTGGACGCGGAGAAGACACCCGACCAAGTGATTGGTGTTGTCGATCCGCCCAGATGAGAGGACCAAAAATCACTCACGGCAATGCTCACCCGTTTAGGAACTGCCCTTAACATACAGGTCAACCAGCCGCCGTTGGAAGGTGAAGATCAGATGACAGCCAAGTTGGACAGGAAATCCATCCAACCCGTCCACATCACAATGCTCCCTTCCATGTTAACCTGCAAAGGCCACCTGGAAGAAGCCCGTTTCGGCCCACTCCATTTCGTCCAGGCTCGATGGGATGTACCGAGTCCTGGACGAGGACGTAGAGTTTCTTCAGGCACACCCACTACCAAATTCCCTGTTTGTGAAGGCCTTCCAGCATAAAACTGCAGTCAGCGGCTTCCCGGTACCGTTGACGCCTGAGGGGAAAAAACTCGATGCGATGGGCCGGAGGTTTTATGCGAATAGGTCACTGTTCCTCCGGGCCGCGAACTATTCAGCAGCCATGGGCCTCTATCAGTCCCATCTTTGGGAGCGCACCAAGATGCTTGCTGCTAAGCTGCCGTCCAATCTCCAAAAGGAACTCGACAGTCTGTGTGATGAGGGTGATTTCCTGGCGGAGCAGCAAATGAGGACGATGCACCATATCAACGACTACGCGGCCAATGACATGTCACGGGCAATTCTCCTGCGGCGGCATGCCTGGCTACGGGGAACTGCCTTGGATGACTCAAAGAAGAAGCTCATTGAGGAGTTCCTATTTAATGGCCAGGGCCTCTTTGGCCAAGACACAGACAAGGTGCTCAACGAGTTGAGGCAGACCAACTCGACAGCCAAGTTCTTGGGCCTCACCGCCTCGTCCCAGCCTTCAAAACCCAGGTATCAGCCGTTTACCAGCCACTACAGTGGTAATCCGCAGCAGCACCAACAACAGGGTGGACCTGCCGATCACCCCAAGCCTGGTTTCTATCGTCCCCAGAGACAACAAGGGAGGCAACGTTTCCAGGCTTACGTCCAAGGAAAACGTAATGAGAGTAAGTCAAAGTCTCGTGTTTGACTTCCCTCTGGCCAAGACTCTCTCGCTCCATCTCCCGTACCTCCCCCTTCGGAACTTCCTCAGGGTGTGGTCCAACATCACGAATGACCGGTGAGTCTTGAAGATCTTGTCCGCTGGTTACGCCATCGAGTTTGACCGGATGCCTTGGGTAGGAAAACTCAATTTCACCACCCCGTCTCTTCAGCTGGAGGAAGAAGTTACAACCCTGGTACCACCAGCCGATTGGAACAACAGTTTCTACTCGAGGTACTTTGTTGTCCAGAAGAAAGATGGAGGCCTTCGCCCAATTCTGGATTTGCATCGCCTCAACAAGTTCATCCACACCAGAAAGTTCCGGATGGTGACACTCCAAACCGTCCTTCCCCTCATCAACAAACAGGACTGGTTTACGGTGATAGACCTCAAGGATGCTTAATTCCACGTCAGCATCCTCAAGAAGCACAGACGGTTCCTCCAATTCCGAATAGGAGACTCCATGTACCAGTACCATTGCCTACCGTTCGGTCTGGCCACAGCACCATGAGTCTTCACCAAGTGCATGGCTCCGGTTACTGCCTTCCTCCAACAGAAGGGGATCAGGGTCTTCCCGTACATCAACGACTGGTTGATAGTCTTCCCCACCAGGTCGTCGGCCATTCGGGACACTGAGTACACCGTTCATCTCATGGAGAGTCTTGGCCTCAGGATCAACCTCCAAGTCAAAGTTGGATCTTCACAGCGAGTAGACTACATTGAAGAAGTTCTGGGCTCGCTTGCAGTCAGGGCGTTTGCCCCACAAAAACGCTTACTGGACATTGCTCAGGTAGAACGCGACTTCCATACCAAACCCTTCGTCAGAGCGAAGAAGGCTCAATGACTCCTGGGCTTGATGGCTTCCACCACAGCAGTGATCCCTCATGCCAAACTGAAGTTCCGGTCTCTGCAATCGTGGACCAGCTGGTGTGGTAGACCACATCTCTCAATGTGGCTACGGGCAAGAACTTTTATCCTCCGCAGCCTTCTCTCCAAATTTTGACCGATGCGAGCAACCTCGGCTGGGGAGCTGCTTGAGGAACTCTAACAGTCAACAACACCTGGTCTCGGCACGAGATCATCCACCACATCAACTACCTGGAGTTGCTTGCCATATGGAAGGCCATGCAGTCCTTCGGGACATTGTTGTGCGGCAAGGCAATCCAGATTGCTTTAGACAATACCACCGCAATTGCGTATCTGAACAAGCAAGGAAGGACGAGGTCTACTACGTTGCTTTATCTGGCGGTGCAACTTTGGGAATGGTGTCTCGAATGCCACATCTTTCCAATTGGAGTCCACATCCAGGGCAAGCTGAATGTGCTGGCTGACCGCCTGAGTCGCCTCACCTCGACGACTCACGAGTGGGAACTGGACAATGTGGTCTTTCAGTCCCTTTGCCAGTCGTGGGGGACCCCGAGCATTGACCTCTTTGCATCAGAGTCCAACCGCAAGTGTCCCAGATACTGTTCCAAGGCGGGCATCGGACTGAACTCCGAGGGCGACGCCTTCATGAAATGGTGGGATCAGGACTACCTCTATGCTTTCCCCCTGTTTCCTCTGGTTCAGAAGGTCCTCACGAGGATGTACCAGCAACGGGCGCACGTGATTTTCATCGCTCCAGCATGGCCGCGTCAACCCTGGTATCCACTTCTGTTGCAACTGTCGTAGCAGTCTCTCTCGCTGCCGGACTCTCCAACTCTTCTACAAATGGAGCAGGGACAACTTCACCACTCAGACATGCCCAGTCTCCACCTCAACGCATGGAGGATAATCCCAGATTGTCCAGGATCTTGGAACTAGCACGGGGCCCCTCTATGAGGAAGTCCTATGCCTCCAAGTACAGGCGATTTCGTGCCTTCCTGGATATTCAACAGGTGCCTCCACTCAACGTTGGTCTGCAACACGTCATGGCATACCTCCATTTGGCGGAGTCAGGTCTCAGCATTGCTTCCATCAGGGTCCATCTGGCAGCAGTAGTAGCCCACTCTCCAGCTGGATCACCTGCCTCTGGTGTCTTCAATGACCAAACGGTGAAGCGTTTCCTCAAAGGTCTATGATACGCTTTCCCTCCTGTTAAGACTCCGACCGCGCAGTGATCATTATCTACCGTCTTGAATGCCCTCACTAAGACTCCCTTTGAGCCGATGGCTACTACGGACGTTCGTCTCCTCACCTGGAAGACTGAGTTTCTTGTGGCTATCACGTCTGCTAGACAAGCTGGTGAGCTGGTTGCTTTGCGGGTGGATGCCCCGTTTATCAAATTCTACAATGACCACGTGGTGCTCCATGCCGACATCACCTTCTTACCAAAGATAGTCTTCTCGTTCACATGGCTCAGACTATATCTTTACCAACTTTCTTTCCAAACCCCAACAACGCTCAAGAAAGGACTTGGCACACGCTTGATGTGAAACAAGTTTTATTGTTTTACATCAGCAGGACCCGTGAGTTCCGTAAGTCACAGCATCTTTTTGTTGCCTATGGGGGAAAGTCTAAAGGTGAACCCATCACTTCTCAGAGGTTCTCCAAATGGATTACATCAACCATCTACCTAGCCTACGAGACTGCCTCTTTGCCACCTCCTCCACACGTCAGGGCGCATTCTACCAGAGTGGTTGCTACCTCCACTGCCTTTTTGGAGGGCACCCCACTGGAGGACATCTGTAAGGCTGCCACCTGGTCCAGGCCTTCCACATTTGTCCAGCACTAAAGGATGGACACCAGAGCCACTGCAGACGCCAGACTAGGTCGTGTCGTCCTTGCCAGAGGGCTCCAGGTGCCTCGTCCTTGAGGATCCATCCTACCTGACTGATGTACTTCATCATGGATTCATCTCATCCGACTGCCCACTGACCAAGTAAGTGTGAGCTTGCTAATCTCCCAATAGTGGGGATTCACAAACTATATGAAGGAGAAAGTTGGGTTTCACTTACCAGGGATAACTTTCGTTCTTCGAGTATATAGTTTATGAATATACACTACCCTCCCTACCTCCCCTCTTGAGCAGCACGGATGAGATCATTTGGTTTATCCTGTGCTTGGCTTAAGTATGGAACTGAGGTAAAATGGTGAACTGGCGCCTCAGGGTGGGCGGTACTGTGAGCGGTCTTACCGCCAAAACTTTTGACCAATCAGCTTTAAAGCCTCCGATCGATGTTCTGCACAGGCGCATAACCGAATAGTGTGTATTCACAAACTATATACTCGAAGAATGAAAGTTATCACTGGTAAGTGAAACCCAACTTAGCATTCCTTCTGACTTTGCTTGGGCTGGCCACCCATAGCAATGCAGCCTGGGATGACCAGGTACTCCAGGTATCTGTGGCAAAAAGAGCAGCTCAAACTATATAAAATATACTTTCTCCCAGATCTTTCCATCTGAACTTCTGCTCAAGGTACTGCTAAACAAGTTACTGTTAAACATTCAGTCCCGTTCCTCCTCAGTTCTGGACATCAGCAGAACTAAGTTTCCTTTCCTTAACATTCAGTCAGTGTGGAAATTCTTTTGCAAGAACAACTTAATAGTTAGTCACCTCCACTCTCTTACCGCAAATACATAAACACAGAATAGGTGTGTGTGTACTGGGAGTGCTGGTTATGATGACCCAGCAATAAGGTTTTAGCGCTAATCTTATATATGTAAGATTTTTTTTAAAAAAGAGGATAATCAAGGGAGAGGAAAGAACACAGAGGTGTGTTCTCCTGGTTCTGAGCATCATTCCCCAACTGCCTATGTCACCAAGCACCACTTACAGACATGGCCCCATCTTATAACAAGTGCACAGGAAAAAGCCTGTTAAAATCAGTTCAGCTTGAAAAATTAGAAGCCCCTCAGTGGCCGAGAAAAAGACCCTGTTGGGAACAAAAAAGGGCTGGATGGTGTCAATTTAACCTTAACATTATGTGGACCCTTTAAAAATGGATTTCACCTATCTTATAAACAAAACAAATCCTGTGGTATTTGATGGTGCAGTTTTGCTCTAGTGCCACATAGTTTCAGGTAGTCATATTATTTTATGCCCTTCACTCTTTCAGAGTTATGCACATCTACATTCTCCTTTAAGTCTTCATTATGCTCTCTGGTTTCTGATTGCCTGAGTCATATTGAAATAAAATATTATCTAAAATGTAACTACTTTTATGAAAAGGAAATCTGTGTCACTATTTCTGTGGTATTTAAAAATTGAAATCATAGAAACATGTCATAATGTGCAAAATATTATATCCTGTAATGATAGAAATGCATTTACTGGTTGTATTACATTACACTGTTTCTTCTCTATGAGAAATGAATAGCAACCTCAAATGAAGGAAACTTGAGATTTCCTACTGTTTGTTGCTACCCTCCGGCAAACACACTTGAATTATTTCCCATATTGAATCATTCATCTCTTCAGTTGAAATTGCTTCTTGCCAGTTTCTAAATCTGGCATATCCCCATAAGTGTTTGAGATTTCACAATCATTGCTAGCATTCAAATTTTAACATTTTTTGCTAAGATGGATAACTTCCGGTACTGTCGTATCATTAATACAGAGAGATCATTTTCTGATCACAGGTTTTGTACTCTTAAAAAACTGACTGAGCAGCAATTCAGCCAGCCACAACATTTTGTCTTTGCTTCAGTATGGTTATTTAATTTGCAGAGTAATACGTCATGTAGGTAGAAGGCATATGCAGCTTACATAATTGAAACTTTCTGTCCTACTGACAATGATTCATTCTAATGTCTGCGTGTAGAAGAATGGAGTGCTGGGAAACATTCCTTAAGGCAGTTTGTGTGTCAGGGCAAAAAAAAATCCAGTTTCACATAAACTCAGCAATTTGAATAAGTAATAACTATGGATGACCCTTTTTACTCACAAGTCTTGTTTTATCACACAGACCACAATGAAGCAAGGAATTAAGCTAAAAAATCCTTTCCAAAAATCTTGATTCTGGATTTTGCCGCCCTCCCCAACTTCTTTTCCAGGTCTCCTCTTAGCACAACATCCATCTTTTTATCGTTGGATTCTGATCAACCTTGGACCTGTCCCTTGGCAATACCGTAGTACTGTACTGGTACTTCAAAGGCCATGTTTGAGAAATATACCTAGTGTGTCAGTGAAATGCCCCACATTCTGTTCCTGATTACTGTGTTCATGATCATGAGAAACATTGTTACTGACCCTTTAGTGTCCCTGGGGATATCAGGAAATCACATGGTTGCAAGGAAACTAATCAGATCTTTTCAACATGGCAAAATGTCAAAATTCATATAGAGACATCTCTAGAAAAATCATCACATGCCTAGTTAGAATATCTTGGTTTCCTTTCCCAAGCATAGTGCTCAATTCCTGTCATACTTATAGTGATTTCAGTAGCTTATCCCACAACTGGAAATAACTGGCTACAGTTTACTTTGGATACTGTTTGAACAATATTATTATTTGGAGAAAACCAGAAACCAGCAGCTTTTGTAAAGGATGAAGCTACAGTTATTTGCGTGATCTATCTTCTAGGTATATCTGCAGGCAGTTTCAATTAGAGTTCAGTTGCCTTATGGAAAGGATGGGAGTGACACAAATTTACTCTTCAGGATCTAAAGTATGCAAAGGAAATATCATAGAGACCTAAATATTTCCTCTGCTTACTGAAACAAGCTTACTTGAAATGAATGTAGCAATGTTATACCCATTTGTTTGGGAGTAAGTTTCATTTAACTAATTAGAAATCATAATACTGTACAGTCCTCCTCAACTCAGAATTTTGGGAGAAGGAATGCAGTTCAGTAAATCCATGTTCTGTCCTGACTGTGTCCTTTGAAAAACAGCCAAAATGTGGTACAAAGTGCTGTTTACAATTAATTTCAACTGAATTAAGTGAGGCTTACTCCTAGGTAGGTGGAAGTTTATAGTCTAGGACTATAACTTTGAAAAGCTTTTGTAGTGCAAATTTATTTATAACTCCAAGGTTGGGCTATTTAACATGCCTCGGTTTTAATGTCCCTGAGTACAGAAGGAATCTTTTCCCTTCAGAAGACAGTCTCAGAAAGAAATGACACAAAGCAAAGAACAAGGAGTTTCCAAATTTTCATATTTCCCTGCCAATTACTTTTCTGGTTCTTGTTCTCCCAACAAGCTGATATTTGCAGGATTCTAGATACTAATAGGGAAAGTACTTGATAATTAAATTAATCCTTAATATTGCTCCAAAATAGATCTCTGGAATCTACTGAGTACAACAGATGGGCAAAAAAATTTCGTTCTTCAAGTTTCAGAAGAACAGGACTCTTTTAATCTATGCCAGAAATGTCACTTAACTTCAAATCTCATAGCCTTCAGCACAGTATTGCTTTCTTATTACAATTAAGCAATTAGAAACTAGACAACTTTTTAAAATATAAAATTAGTACTAAAGTATTGTTCGTATGTGTTGTCAGGTTACGGCGACTGTTTGATTTAGGTAAAGGTCACCTTTGCTCAAAAGCCAGTTGTATCTGACTCTAGAGTTCACTGATAATCTCTGTTTATAGCCTAAGAGCCAGCGCTGTCTACAGACATTTTTGTGGACTTGTGGCAGGCATGCCTCAACACCAGAGTACACGGAATGCTGTTTACCTTCCCACCGAAGTGGTCCCTATTTATCTATTTGCAATTTCTTGCTTTCGAACTGCTAGGTTGGCAGGAGCTGGGACAGAGATGGGAGCTCACTCTGTCATGCAGTACCCGGGAATCGAACTCCCACCTTCCAGTCAGCAAGTTCAGTGTCTTAACCACCGCAGTCCCATACTGTTTGATTTTAGTGACCATCAAAACATCCTGTTGTTAATAGCACTCCTTAGATCTTGCTTACAGACTGAAAGTCATGGCTTCTTTTAGGTTAGCCACCTGTTATATGATCTTTCTATTTTTCTTGTATAATATACAAGACAATTGTATAATTTAAAAAGTATTCTATCAGAGAATACTTTTTTTTTTTTAGAGTACCCTGGACAGCGAGGAGAACAAATAGGTCAATCTTAGAAGAAATCAACCCTGACTGCTCATTGGAAGGTCTAATAGTAAAGATGAAGCTAAAGTACTTTGGACATCAAATGAGAAGGGAGGATTCGCTTGAGAAGGCCTTGATGTTGGGAAAGGTGGAGGGCAGAAGAAGAAGGGGGAGGGCAAAGATGAGATGGCTAGATGGGATTGTAGACACAATGGGCACAGAACTGGGAGTGCTGAGGGGGATGGTGGAGGACAGAGGCGCCTGGAGAACAATGGTCTATAGGGTCGCAAAGGGTCGGAATCGGACTGAACAACAACAACAAATCAGAGAAAGATGCACTTTCAGTGTTTTTACTTTTGTTTTGTGATCTAATGCTATTGATCCTGTTAGAATAATATTGTTTATAATCATGCATTTATATCTCCTATTATTAATATAGAATTTTTAAAATAAATTCTTTATTTCAGTGGAGCTTTCCCCCTAATAGTTTGTACTGAAACAGATCACTGGATCACTTGCGTAGTACAGTAAAACCCCTACTTACAGGGGGAGGGGGGAGTCTGTTCTGTAGGCTTTTGCTTAAATCGTTTTTTTATGTAACTCGAAGCAAACCCATAGGAAAAATTATTTTTTAATGTAAATTAAAGCAAACCCATAGGGAAATGAATTTTTACGTAACTCGAAGCAAACCCTTAGGAAATCGTGTAAATCGGGACATGGTTTTAGCACAAAATCATTATGTAAGTCGAATTTTATGTAACTCAAAGCATATGTAAGTCGGGGTTTTACTGTATACCTTTAACTCAATAGCTCCTTTTCTCCCACTTTAAAATAAATAAATTGGAGTACTGCACTGCTATTCTAGCCAGGAATAATTTCTGGTAAGTTTGATGGAGCATACTCCCAGGTAAGTGAATATAGTATGGCAGCCTAAATCAATAATGTTCTATACATTTGGATATTCTCTACCAATAGGTACAGATTTTTAAACTTCACTTTATGTTTACTGATATTTCCTCTTTAACTCTTATTGCTTGATCTTTTTTTTTCTTTCTTTCCTATTTCTCATTATTTATTATTCTAGATTTCAGTGTTATATTATCTCCTTTCGTATCTTGCCGACCTCCACGTTCTTTCTTCTGTTGTGTTCTTTCTGTTTCAGTATTTCATAAACATAGTATCTGAATTCTGTATTTGAAACAAACTAGTACATTGACACTTTCCATATCTATATTAGTTATTCTTATCTCCCATGTTTACACTTACCCATTTTCTAATAATTTTTATCTGAATACTTATGCAGTTTTTCCATTTTATGCATGAGGAATTAAGGCACAGAAATATTAAGCCACTAGCTCAAGATTACAAAAAAAAATCCATATAATATTCTTACACACTGAATTACTGCAGTCTGACAACTCATGAATAGAAAACAAAGCAAACACTGTCTGGCCGTCCTTTTACTCGATTCTGCAGAAATGTTTTTTTTTTGTTTCGGTCAACTGGAATCTTCCATGTTATCAAAATCTTCTAGGTTGTATGTATAAGATGTCCCAATTACTATATCCTTCACATATTGCTGTATTATGAAGCCTGTTCCCATGGGAACGTTCCTCATTCTCTGCATCGGTCTAAATCTAAGTCATCTGGACTTGTATAGTGTTAACAATATGCAAAACTTTGGATATAATAGTATTAAATAGATTAATTTACCATTTACCATAAATAGATTAATTTACCATTACATATAAATTCTATATTATATCGTATAATGCTTTCCTATGTATTCTTAATCTTTCTTTCTAGCAGTCTGAAATCTTGCTAAGCAGAACTGTTTCTACATTCCACTGTATAGTACAGAATTATCTTGATGTAAGCAAGACAAAGGAAAAAAGGAGACTGGTACTGAAAACAGAACTAAGGCTGTGTCTTGGCTATTGTTAAGATGCTTTTGGTATGGCATTAAAATTTTCTGGATGGGCAGCAAAATTATTTCCTTGGGAACTAAAGAAAGTGGCTCTTATCCTAATTTCTTTTAACATGGGGCAGCTTTTCATAAGTCTATTAGTTATCAGTTATGATTTTTCAGCAAGACTGAAAGCTGATTGTAGTAATGATATCTCTATTTTGTGTTCTTGACACTCTTTAACTGCAGCACATAGTACAAATTTATATCTCTTCATGGCTAAAAGACAGACATTTGTCTTAACTTGGTGTTATTACATCATTCATTATGAAGCAGATCTCAAGAATCATAATATATCATGGTATATTTACTGTTTAAAATATGGCTAACAAATATAGTGTACACATTTTAACTACCAAATCTTTAGTATTGTTTAGGAAAAGAATTCAGAAAATCATGTGATCCAGAAATGAGTCTGTTTCCTTGTTCCCTAAAAGTGTGTCAGAGAATCAAATTGATGCCTTGCATGCTCTGCTAACTGATTGTGTGAGATTTTTTTAAGTTCAATTTTTCTTTATTCTTCTGTCTTTTTTATTCATCTTCCCCCATTGTAGCAAATTAGACGCCCGGATGAAAGCAAAGGAGTTGCTAGTAGAGTTGGATCCCTCAAAGTAAATATGTTTCTAACGTTTATTTTGCAAGTTTTCTACTATAGCTTATACTTTTCTTTGGGAGGGAGTGGGGAGGGAAGACAGGGGGTGGAGCTTCTATATTTCCCACCATCTCATTTTTTTTATTTAAGTCTTTTATCACTGTTGGATCACATTTTGTTTGTTTCTGTGCTACACAAGAGCCACCATAATGTAGTTAGCTGAAAACTAGTTGCCTAGTGATTAGCTCTAAATGTTGCCACTTACTCAGATAATATCCATAGCTTTGTTAAAGTTCCCATAATTAGGGAATAATGTTTATTTTCCTGATGAACAACAGGATAGAATGAAGTTATGGATGGAATGAAATTATATTCATACTATATAGAGAAGAGTTCTCCATCGCGTTGTTTGTGAATGCACACACTTGGGTCTGCGCTTGCGCGGAGCCATTACCGGAGCTGTAAAGCTGATTGGATAAAGTTCTGAAGTTAGGACCACCCACCATCTCTACCCGCCTTCAGTACCATTTCACGCCCATTCCCTCAGTTCTCCTTTTTCTGCTGCTAAAGTAGGAGCCTTAGCGAGAGCTCTCCTCAATTTTTCTAGTATTCGAACTTTCTCGAAGGCCTTTTCCTCTTAAATAATTTTTTGGACCAGGAGGGCTAAACCCTCTTGGTCACTCCCTGTCCGCGAGGGATCTTTATCTCTTGCAGCCAGCAAGAAAGAAGATTAGGGTATTGTTCACCAAAATTTATCTCCGACGCCATGTGGCCCTGTTAATGGCCTGCACGGCAGCATTCGAGCAGTGCCTGTCTTGCCATAAAAAAATCCCAAGCTCTGACAGACACAAGACCTGTTGGCTCTGCCTTGGAGAAAACCATCAGGTTCACGCATGCAGTGTGTGCAAGAAGTTCGCCAAAGCCACTTTGAAAAACAGATGCAATATACTGCAGGCCCACCTCATGGCCGCCGCCTTAGAACCTCAGCCGCTCGAGCGCCCTACCGCACACGACACTACACTGGCTGCATCTACATCCACAGCTTCCTCTTCGACCAGACAGTTAACAACTGCGGAGTTATTTGCAAAGAAGAAAAAGAAGGAGGACAAGAAGAAGCATAAAAAAAACACCATTCCTCATCCTCCTCCTTGCAACCAACTCCAAGGGCTCTAAGTCCCTCTCCTCCACCCTCACCAGCTTTGGCGATCTTCGCAACGGCAATCTCTTCTCAATCATCCGCCTCTCTGGGCCCAATCATAATTTCTCCAAAGGAGTCCTCTAGCCTTCCCCTGCATCAGGAGACACCGCCGCTGCCACCTCATGGCACGCCCATGCGGCCGGACAGAAGGATGGCCAGGGCTCCATCTACCAATCCGCCTACGGCTCCGTCTACCGATCCACCACATGCCCCCATCCAGGTTGAGTTACTCACTCCCCTGTTTAAGGCAATGGCAAAACAGATTTCTGATCAGGTATGAGCTGCCCTTCCTCAACCAGCCGGGCAGGTATCTTCCTCCCATGCGCCGAGACTCAACACCGATCCTCAACACGAGGGTCCGGCTCCTGCTAAGAGGTGCTGCACGGAATCAGTCCGCTCTGAGGCCAGTGCTCCACCACCTCCACCATTCCCAGGGGACGATCTGAGATCATCCAGGCCTTACTGGTCTGACTCGGACCCCGAGGCCTTCTTCCCACCTCCCACATTCTCGGAGAGGTCCGAAGGCTCCAACGATTCATCGGATGAGGAAGTTCTACCTCCAGTTCATGCAGAGAAGTCACCTGAGGACCAGATAGGCAGTGCCCAGAGGTCTCAGCCCGAGGATCAACGTACCTTTACGACTCTGCTAACCTGCCTCGGATCCACGCTGAATATAAAAGCCAAAAACCCATCTGATCCATGCGTTGATTAGGTTTGCGGCATGGCGGACAAGAAAGAAATCCTGCCTGTACACCTGGGCCTCCTTCCAGCTATAGGTAATGCTGCCAAGTTAGTGTGGAAGAAGCCTGTCTCCTCACACTCTGTCTCCACCAGAGTTGATGGCATGTACAAGCTATTGGGGGATGAGGGACAATTTCTGCATACTCATCCTATCCCGAACTCCCGGGTGATCAAAGCTTCTCAGCGTTGGACCCCCGCTAGTAGTGTCCCGATTCCTTCCTCCAACGAGGGAAAGAAGTTGGACTCTTTGGGCAGGAAGGTTTATGCCAACTCCTCCCTGTCTTTCAGAGCGGCGAATTATGCGGCAGCTATGGGTGCCTATAATTGCAAGCTGTAGTCTAAGGCAGAGATGTTTCTATCAAAACTCCCTGAAGATCTCCAATCAGACTTTGATACCATCTGTAAGGAAGGAAACCACCTGGCCCTTCAATAGATAAGGACTGCCCGCCATGTGTCTGAATCGGAGGTGAAGAACATCGCTTCAGCTATCCAGATAAGATGACACTCCTGGCTACGCTCTCCTGATCTACAGGAGGAGGTCAGGAAGCTCATCAAGGAACTCCCCTTCGATGGCCAGGGCCTCTTTGTAGCCGAAACAGATACCTCCCTCAGCGAGCTGCATAGGGACATGACGACCACTAGCAAACTTCGTCTTGGGGTGACCTCCTATCAGAGGAGGACTTACCAACATCAACCATACCAATCTTACCAGGCACCACTGCCTTGCCAGCCAGCTCCCCCGCCGTACCAATGGCAGCAACCTTACTGTCAGCAGGATTATGGAAGACAGCCTTTTTACAAGCGGCGACAGCAATCCTGCCCTCATTTTCAACAACAACCTGCTCCCAGAAAATCTGACCACAGGGGCAAGCAACATGTTTGACTCCCCTGTGACTGATGAGTCTCCACCGACATTACTTCCTTACCAACCCCTATGGAACTTTCTTGACGCTTGGTGCATCATCACCTCAGACAAATGGGTTTTGAAGATCTTAGAAAATGGCTATGCCTTAGAATTTGAAAGCTACCCTGAGGTTGGTTGGATCCATACCACCGATCCATCACCCCACCTCCAAGAGCTCTCAGCCATGTTAGAGAAGAGTGCCATCAAGCCGGTACCACTAAACAAGTCAATGACCGGTTTCTACTCCCGCTACTTCATAGTGGACAAAAAGAACAGGGGATTCAGACCCATTCTGGATCTCCATCTCCTCAGTCAACACATTCGCACGAGAAAGTTCCATATGGTCACACTTCAAACCATTCTGCTCCCAATCAACCAGAACGAATGGTTTACGGTAATAGACCTGAAAGACGCATACTTCCATATCTCCATCAGGAAGTGCCACAGGAAGTTCCTAGGATTCCATGTGTCCAGGCAAACCTACTAGTACATCTGCCTCCCCTTTGACCTCTCCATCACGCTGAGGGTCTTCACCAAGTGTATGGCACCAGTCACTGCTAACCTACGTTTCCAAGAGATTCAAGTATTTCCCTACATCAACCACTGGCTGGTCTGCTCACCCACGAGACACAGCATTGGAGGATGTCATGTTCTGCCTCAGATTAATGGAGAGTCGGTCTCAGGATAAACTACAAAAAGTCAAAACTCACCCCAACGCAATGAGTGGACTATATAGGGACCATTCTAGACTCCACTACAAAGAGGGCATACGCCCCACCTCAACGCCTCTCAAACATCCGCTCCCTGGTCCATCGCTTCCAATCCAGGAACAGGGTCAGGGCCAAGGATGCTCAACGCCTGTTCGGCCTTATGGCCTCAACGACTGCAGTGATATGTCATGCCAAATTGAAGATGAGATCTCTCCAGACATGTTTTCTCTCTTTGTTTGACCTCCGCAAGGACCACCCTTGAAATTTACTGACCCCCACACTGGAGTTAAAATCTCAGCTAACATGGTGGATGTTTCACCAAAATGTGTCAATCGGCTGACCATTCACCCTCCCATCTCTGATGGTGCAAATCACCACAGATGTGAGCAACCTCGGATGGGGTGCCTATTGCAATGCTCTCAGAATTAACAACCTATGGGCACTGTGGGAGAGATCCAAACACATCAACTTTCTGGAACTTTTGGCAATTTTGGAATGCCATGAAGTCCTTCCTCCCCTCGGCCGCAGGTCAGGTAGTCCAGATTGCGTCGGACAATACAACAGCCCTTGCATACCTCAACAGGCGAGGGGGGGCAGATCCCTCTCATTCCTCCTTCTGGCAGTGCAGATCTGGGAGTGGTGCCTCGAACATCATATCTTCCCGGTGGGAGTCCACATCCAGGGCAGTCTCAACACTCTGGCAGATTCCCTGAGCAGGAAATCGGCCACGACGCACGAATGGGAGCTCGATGAAAACATCTTCTCGATCCTCTGCCACAGGTGGGGTATCCCAGACGTAGATCTGTTCGCTTCATCAATTATTATTATTATTATTATTACATTCACATTTCTATACCGCTTTACTTCCCCTAGGAGAACTCAAAGTGGTTTACATGTAAAATACAATATCCACAATACAGAAACAGTATGCAAATCTAAATTCAAACAAAATCCAAAAACACAATTATACAATTATAAGATAATATATAAACATCAATTAATCACATCAAAAAGTACACAATATAAGAAATACAAAAAGTCAAAAATAAATCATCACAAAGTAACAATATATATACCCCAGCGCAGTCCTTTCGAGTCCTTCCAGAGGGGTGGGTCAACACGAAACTCCCCAGGTACTGCTCCAGGGCAGGAGTGAGTCACAGATCCGAGGGGGATGCCTTCATGGTTCTGTGGGACAGAGACTTACTTTACACCTTCCCACCGATCCTGCTCATTCAAAAGGTGCTGATTCGCCTCCACACTCAAAGCACCACAACCATTCTCATAGCCCCAGCTTGACCATGACAACCATGGTTCCCTCTACTTCGCAATCTTGCAAAGGACACATGGTCTCTACTGGCTGCTCCAACACTTCTTCAGATGCAGAATGGGCAGGTACTTCACCTGGACCTGTCCAGCCTGCACCTCACAACCTGGCTCGTCTGGATGGAATATCCAGGATCCTTGACTTTAGTAGGAGACCTTCAACGTCCAGGTCCTACAACTCTAAATTCAGAAAATTCGTATTCTTCCTGGAATCCTTTAACATGACACCAGAGATGGCTTCCCTTTCTGATGTGATGGCCTACCTTCTTTTCCTAGCCAAATCCGGCTTGTCGCACTCATCCCTCCGCGTCCATCTGGCAGCAGTTGTGGCTCACGCACCTTCTGGATCCATCCTGGAATCTGCCTTCAGGAACAGAACCATGAAACAATTCCTGCAGTGGTTGAAGAATGCTTTCCCTCCAGTGAAATGTCCACCTCCACAATGGTCCCTGACCACTGTCCTACATATGCTCATGAAGCCTCCCTTTGAACCCATGGCAACGTCGGACCTCAAGTTGCTTTCCTGAAAGACTGCCTTCTTGGTAGCTGTCACTTCTGCTCATAGGGCTGGCGAACTCGCAGCCCTCCGATATGACCCTCCCTTCTTGAAGTTTTACTCTGACAGGGCTGTTCTCCACCCTGACATAACGTTCCTCCCCAAAGTTTTGATGGATTTCCATTGGGCCCAATGCATCACCCTGCCGAACTTTCCACAACCCACCTCACCAACAGAGAGAACCTGGCACTCGTTGGATGTCAAACAGGCTTTATTGTTTCACACTAAGAGGACATCTACTTTTCGAAAGTCACCCTGCTTCTTCGTTGCCTATGGCGAGTGTTCTAAGGGCGAGCCCATCTCAGCTCAGAGACTGTCTAAGTGGGTCACTGGCACCATTTATTTGGCCTACCAGTTGGCCTCCCTGCCATCACCGCCACATGTCAGGGCACACTCAACTCGGTCCCTCGCAACCTCTGCCTTCCTTGAGGGTATTCCGTTGGATGACATCTGCAGGGCCACTACCTGGTCTTTGGCTTCCACCTTTACCAGGCACTACAGAATGGACATAAGGGCTATTGCTGACTCCAGGCTCGGCAAGTCCATTTTGACGGCTGGACTCCAACATTCCTCGCGGATGACCGCCCGTTCTTAGACCATCTCCAGTGTCTCTCTTCGCATCTCGTCTCTGCCAGCCCACCATCCAAGTAAGTGAGCTTGCTTGTCTCCCAAGTGCGTGCATTCACAAACAACACGATGGAGAAAGACAGGTTGTACTTACCAGTAACTGTCATTTTCTGAGTATGTTGTTTGTGAATCTACACTACCTACCCATCCTTCCCCTCAAATGCTGCCAGGACGAGGCTACATCTTCCTCAACCTGTGCTTAGCTTAAGTATTAACTGAGGGAATGGGTGCAAAATGGCGCCGAAGGCGGGTGGAGATGGTGGGTGGTCCTAACTTCAGAACTTTATCCAATCAGCTTTACAGCTCCAGTAATGGCTCCGCGCAAGCGCAGACCCGAGTGTGTGGATTCACAAACAACATACTCGGAGAACGACAGTTACTGGTAAGTGCAACCTGTCTTTTCTAGGGCATTTCCACTATATTCTTAAACCTTCATGTTTGTACTAAACATGTACAAACTGAGCTTCATTTCTTGAAATAGGATTAAGGTTGCACATATTCTGGTTTAACTAGTGTTTAGGTAAAAGCTTATTAAAATTTGGATTTTAACTATTTCAAAGATAAAATAAATTAGGTGATAAAGGTACATGTGTATTTGCAAATAAAGTTAAAGAGAATTTAGGAAGGGAAAGGTCCTATGACAGTTTTCTGAATAAACACATCATTAAATATAAATATCACATACTCATTATCTGCCTTATCTATACCTATAAAATGGTGCGTTAACCGTTGGAATGTCACAAAGGATGTTGCACCGGTCCCCACGAGCCCCGTCCGAGCCTTCCTGCACTCGCCCGAACTGGGTTCGCAGGTAACTGTCAGATTGAAATTTTCGACCCGGGGGCAGGGGCCCCCCAGTCGCGAACAAAAAAAAAGGACTTCAAGCCCCAATGTTCCTTGCGCCGCGCTGCACCACAACCAATCAGGCTGTGCGGCGCGGGCAAAAGGAACGTTCGAAAACCGTCCGCAGCCAATCAAAAGGAAGCCGAAGAAAAAAACGCTGCTGTACCCAAACACGCGCAGGCAAAACTACAAGCCCCAGCGTCCTGCGCGCCATTAGCGCGCAGAACGCTGAGGCAGCCAGCGCGCTAAAAATGAAAAGTAGAAAAAACCCGCTGCCGCTCCGCTTCCTTCCCACGGGCCATCCAGCATGGCCTGTGAGAACAAAAGGCACCCTCCCCGCAACTGCGCTTCCTTCCCAAGGGCCATCCAGCATGGCCCATGGGAACAAAAGGCACCCCCTCCGCAAGTGCCCATCCATCCCACAGGCCACCCAGCATGGCCCGTGGGAACGAAAGGCACCACCGCCGCCAATGCCCTTCCTTCCCACAGGCCACCCAGCATAGCCTGTGGGAACGAAAGCCCCCCCCTCAAAAACGGACGCACAAAAACACGAACCAAAAACCATCAAAACCAGTCAAAAACAAAAATCTAAAATTAAAATAAACAAAAACACATCAACAAAACACACACAACAAAAAACAACAGACCCCCCCCAACAAAAACTCACCCCCCTCCCAAATAACACCCCCCCAATAAATAAATAAATAAATCAGAGAGCTTACCATGAAGACGTCTTGACTTCATGGCGACAGGAACTCGAATGAGCTAAAAAAAAGGAAGCAACACTCACCGGAAGCGACACCCAGAGGACAGAAGAGGAGAATGGTAGAGAGGAAGCAAAGCTCACCACCCCCACCCAGAGGCCACAAGAAAAAAGACATCCAAAAACTTTGCCACTGCAAAGATAAATTAAAAATTCAAAAATTCATAAAATAAGTTAGCAAAACATTCAAAAATATACACACTACTCTCAAAAAATACCAAAAATAAATAAATCACTTTTCACTCCAAAAAACCAAAACACCAAACCAAAAAATAAAACAACAAAATTAAATTTTAAATTAAAAATAAATAAATTAAATAAATCAAAATAAAAATTGCATGAACAAAAATAAAATAAAAATAAAAAACAAACAAACACTGGGAGCAAGTCCACCACAGGCGGACGCAGCGCCTCGAAGCCACAAAATCACAAAACCTTTCAAAACCATTTAACACAGCCCAGCACCATTTGTTCAAGAAAAAAAAACCTTGACTATCCAAAACCAAATTTAAAGAGCCCGGCACTGAGGAAGCCAGCGCACAAAAAAAACCACACACACACACACTGAAAGCGCAAGTCCGCCACAGACGGACGCAGCGCCTCGAAGTAAAAAAATCACAAGACCTTTAAAAACCATTAAACACAGCCCAGCACCATTTGTTCAGGAAAACAAACAAAACCCTTAACTATCCAACACATTTTTAAAATGCCCGGCACCGCCGGTCAAAATCTGCTAGTTCATTAATAAAAGAACTGCACGTGACAGAACCAGACATGTATTTAAGCTTGTATCCACTTTCTGTCATGTTATAATGAGGCATTGGTCTATCCCTCTTCATGCAACTGAATGAAACAGGCCCATGTGTTAAATAGACAGAATTTATTGAAATTCTGCAAGGACATGATGTGGCATAAGTTGTACAATAAATATATAGCTGTGATTGTGAGCTGACATTTTTAATCTTTGCAATATTTTATTTTTCTCTCTTTAATTGTTTCTTTTGCACTCCATAAAGCAATTATTTTAATTTATATTCTTTATTTATGTTTCCCCAGACAATCTTTCTGTCTTCTCAGTTTTTTTTTAAGTTTAGTGTGTGTGTATGTATGTGTATCACCTTTATTCCAGGACAAGCCATCCCCTCTTTTTTCTTGATACAGCCATATGCAGCTGCTCTGTGTAAAAGTGTTGTTGCATTGAGCATAAACAAGGGGAATGAAAAAGTGTGATTCCACACCTATTTCCTATATTCATTTCCAAGCAATTGAATCCATAATGGTGTTGGGGGAGAGAAAAGTTACTGTTATGTTTATGCCACTGATTAAGAAAGGCATATACTGTACAACATTCCTCACTGTCTTTCTGGGAGATTTCTTTTTCTTTTAGATTACAGTTACTATGCAGCTGGAGAATATTCTGTTTGGCTAGATAGATAGTATTTGAGTAAACAATATAGGTTTGAGTTCACTGCAGGGGAAAGGATTGGTAGGTTTAGCCAATTAAACGACATGTACATTATGGTGTGCAGTTTTTCAGGTAATATGGCCAGAAGCTATGTTTCATGATGAATTCTGCAAGTTGTACACATAAAACAGAAATCTGCACATCTCTAATGCACATGACGTTGCCAGGGAATTTTGCTGTCAAAATGTATTGCAGGGGGAAAAAAGCATCCTTGTTGTAAATGATGTGTTTTAATGCATATTTGAATCCATATTTAACAAATGCATCACTTGGAGTTGTGAACTTTAGTCACTTGGATCCAAATGGAAGTAAATGGAAGGAAATTAATATAGGAGTCTTTCCAGAGGCGTGAACTTTCTTCCATGAACTATCTTGGGATTCAAACCAACTTACCCTATACTGGCCAGTACACAGAAGGAGACTTGATCACAAAATCTCATATTAAAATACAGCTGTTAGTTTATAAAGTGCTACAAATTTTTGTCTCCTTGTTTTTTGTTTTCACTTTCATTTTGTTTCTTCTCTGATTTACCCTGTACTGTAACTGAAATCTAGTTGCTTTGTTACACATGTGGAAGTAAAACAGTATAAATTCCTGTGCCTTTTGACTGGCAGTTAGCAAATCCCCACAGGAATTCTGAATCACACACCAAGACAGACAGCAGGTGCATGTGCTTCCCAAAATCCCAGCAGAAATTTGTTGATTGCCAGCTCCAGGCAACTAAATATTATGCTTTTCTGCATGTGTAACAAACGGTTTTGGCCATTAGCTCTCAAATATAGTGGATTAACGTTTAATAATTTGACCAGTTTTTCAAGAAATACTGGCACATATAGTAATTTCCTAATTTGTTACTTGTCTATTAAATATAAGAACTTTTGCTATTCAGGTACATAATTTCAGGAAAAAATTATACCATTTAGAACTGAATAAGCAATCTGCTTCTTACAAATAATATTTCATGGTTAGAAAAAATCCTAATGGGAGCTGTAATGAAGCAATCTGCAGTCACTCATTGAAACAAATTTTAGATGTTGACTAATATTTGCTGATTTTAATGAGTGGTGTTTTTTCTTACTGGAGTTTATCAAATTATATTTCTGTTGTAGAAATACAAGATATATTGCAAAGGCAGTGAGAAATGTGTTACACTATGATCTTATCTTTTTAATCTGAGAAATTGAAAGAAAGACTATAAAAAGAGAACAGGTTGGTTTTTCAATTCCTTTTCTGATATTTATATGTAGCTCCATCGAAAGCTGGAGGAGCTCAGAGTTCACCTAGAAGCAAATGTGAAAGGATTCTCTCTCCGAGTAAATGTACGATTTCACTCGGTGATTTTTAAAAGCTTTCATTGGCTGGTAATACCAAATCTGATTGGTTTGTCCTCTCATCCCCATCTTTTTCTTCCCTTTCTCTCCCTTTCCTTTTTTTTCTGTTTTGTTTTCCAGTTGGAGCTTCATTCTACTAACTGTGGGAAAATAAACATTTTAATAGAGTTTAATGTACAGTATATTAAAATCCTATGTGTTAGCAATTGACTGAATTTTGGCCAGCCACTGTGCTTGGCATTGGACAAATGAAGCTCCTTTCCAGAATTGTACTATTGCCTGAAGCCGCTTGTTAATTATCAAACAAATTCCCAATGCAATAGTTCATGTGAACCTTACAGACCATATTAAATATCTCTGCTGCAGATTTAGATCATATGTTCCTTTCACCATTTTACCTTTTCTTTCACTTTGACATGCCATTTTTTTAATTCCTAGAGTGGTACCAACATAAAAGGCGTACAGCATGGGAAAACACATGTCACATGGGAGATGTCACACATAGTATGTGCAGTTTTCTTGCTCAGATTCTTTTTGTTTATTTGTTTTTGTTTACTGAAAAGCAAGCTGTGTATGCTTTTTCCTTTTGATGGGAAAACAATTTGAGTCATACTGTTATATATGCACAAATGATAGGCAGCAAAAGGGTTAATCAGTCCCTTCTTCCCACTGCCATTTGCCCACTCTCATTTGCAACTTCTGCAGTTGCTTTTCAGTTAAAAAAAAACAAGGTGCTGGGAGAGAGAATCACACAACTTAAGCAGTTTAGTCCATTTTTTAAGGATAGTAAGACACTCACCAAGATATGGGATTCCAGTTAGGACAAAAGTTTGGAGGGGGAGGAGGAACATTAAATCCACTTGCCTCCAGTGAAGATTATCTGCACCCTCACACATTCAAATTAGCTATTTATTAAAGAAAAATAGCCACCTATGGTTAAATCCACGACAAATAATCACATCTACTTTAACTCCTAGCTAGTGTTGCAATGACAACATGAAAAATTCACCATGTTCTAAATATAGAAAGGGGATTTGTTCTGTGCTAAATATAAACACCATGTTTATTTTCATCTCCAGTTGCACACACTCTCTTCTGCCCTACAAATTCCCTTCCATTTAATTTTTTGTAGAGTCACAGATATAACCGAAAATCTAGATGGAAAAGATAAATTGATTTTTTTAATTTAAAAAACTTTCTTCACTCTTGCCCTATGATTATATAGTCAGACCTAAAGGATTAGATGTAAGGGGAGAATCCAGTGCTAGACCTATATTAATGCAGGTGGAACCTAAAATTGGTGATCTTGGTTTTCTATTGTAGCTCCCCATGTAACCTAAATTCAGCTTTTACATAGTCCTAATAATGGGAAGGATATGGGGAGGAGATTCTGCCATGCTGGATCTATAGCGCAAATATCACATTGAATTTGGAATTAGCAAATTCTCCTGCTCTCTTTACCTCAAAAGAGACATGAAAGTGACAACATTTGGCCCTTTAAAAAATGTGAAACTAGTCACAGAAAATGAGTAAGAGCAGTGATTTGACAGCCTCATTCAGATTCTTTGCAAAAACTGGCCAAAGTTGTGGTTAAATCCAGAAAAAGATCTATGTGCAAACACACCTGAGACTTCTCTCCCATCTAGATTTATTTAAAGAAGAAATTGAGAGATTGTTTCATGTTCTAGGCCTATGATGGTGAACCTTGGCACTCCAGCTGTTCTTGAACTTCAATCCCCAGAAACCCAAGTCTCTGTGAATCCACATGAATGGGTTTATTGGCACTCCAGGTGTTCTTAACTTCAATTCCCAGAAGCCCAAGTCACTGTGAATCAATGTAGGCACAGTAAACCCATTCATGTGGATTCACAGAGACCTGGGCTTCTGGGAATTGAAGTCCAAGAACACCTGGATGCCAAGGTTTGCCATCACTGTTCTAGGCTTTCAAGTCCTTTTTTGCAACAATAATGAACAGGAATAATAATGAACGTGAGAAAATGCCATAATAGAGAGTTGGAACAACTCTACAAAGAGCCTAATATTGTTGGACTGATGAAAAATAGAAGATTTGAATGGGTGGGATATGTGGTGAGAATGAACTTTCAGCGGTGACTGAAGATGGTAATGGATACCAGTGGAAAGAACTAGGAAAAGATTAATGGATGGAGTAAGAGAGGATCTGCTGCAGCTGGGAGCCTGGGAGAACTGGAAGCAAATTGCAAGGGTTAGAGATCAATGGAAAACCTTATTTGTAACATCGCATGGCCCTCTGGGCTTGATCATGTGATGGTGATAAACAGAAACAAGAAATAAGCATAGTAATCCTCAGTCTAGTCAGATGTTCTCGCCCTAGATTTTATCGAAATTGTTTTATGAAATTTAGTGTTTTGTGTAAAGTTGTAATATTAGCAACTGGAAAGGCAATGGGGGTACTACTCTCAATTTTTCTCGTAGATAGAGAGGAAAATGAAACATTCAAACTGATTGTTTCTAAATAACATGTTTTTAAATTTCTAATTACAGTTACTTTATAGCATTGGTAAGGAAATGGTAACCTTTCAAATACTGGTGGACTCCAGTTCCTATAACATGGATAGTTGACAAGGGTGGTGCACTTTGTAGTTGAGTTGTAAAGTGAGCCAGGGTTTTCTTGTCCTTGGTTTATAGAGGTTGTGGAGCGAATAGCAAATAATTTGAATATAAGGCAACATATATATGAAAGGAGGGGAAGCATAGATTTGCTAATTAGACCAAATAACATAGCTATTTCCTAAGTAATTCATAGGGAACATTAAAATAAAATTTAATATATACCAACTTGGTTTTGGAAAATAAACAACCCAGGTGTTGTTTAGTGCTAGGGGATTGTTATTGAGGTAAATGGGAAACGAAAATACAGTAATGCAGAATTCTGCGTCTCTAAGGTAGAATCATTACAGCATTTCAAATTTGCATCTGTTATTTTAATTACTGGACTCAGTAGAAATCAAGAGAAAGTTCTGGCTGTCTCAGCATTTGTTAACATTTGCAGAATCCTTGTTTTCTGTACTTTCAATATTACATTTTATTGAATGTGATTCTTGTATCATAGCTAATATCCTTGTTTTATATAAATTATACAATATATTTTGATAAACAACAAACTAAGGTAAAGGTAAAGGTTTCCCTTGCTCGCAAGCCAGTTGTATCTGACTCTAGGGTGCAGTGCTCATCTCTGTTTCAAAGCCAAAGAGCCAGCGCTGTCTGCTGCTGCAGACGTTTCCATGGTCATGTGGCAGGCATGACTAGACACCGAAGCGCACGGAACGCTGTTTCCTTCCCACCGAAGTGGTTCCTATTTATCTACTTGCAATTTCTTGCTTTCAAACTGCTAGGTTGGCAGGAGCTGGGACGAAGACGGGAGCACATTCCGTCCTGCAGTACTCGGGAATCGAACTGCTGACCTTCCACCTCCCAGTCAGCATCTTAGCCACTTGAGCCACTGCAGTCTGTCCACAACAAACTACATAGTACTAAAATACTTTTGAATTGGGGATGTAATAAGCACTCACAAATATTTTCATTCTTTTTGATTTTCTGAGTCTCATCATGACAAGTCTCCCCATTGAGATTAGTGAGATTTCACACTTCCCACAAAAGCAAGGCCACAGTCTTTCCAAACCCAACCCAACCCCTACTTTTTTTCTTTCCATTCTGGGCCACAAATTGCCAAATTCTGCACAGCTTAATGCCCTTTCTGATGAAGCCTGCACAGCCAAATGTCATCCTACACAAAAATTGTCACTGTCTTTCCAAGATTTGTCTTCCTTTTGCTCTTTCTAGGATTGCATATGAAACATGACATTCTGTGCAGAATCACTACAATAATGCAAAGTGTCGTGTTTGGTCTGCACTTTCCAGGTGAATCCTGCACAGGAAAAGTTCTAGTGCAAAATTATCTTACTGTGATGCGAAAAGAGTGGTGATGAGAAAAAAGGAAGCAGCTGCAAAATTTAGTTCCCTATTTCATATTAATGTGCAAAACTAGATAGTGTTTTTAAAAGTTAGCATTACTTCTAGTATTGATCCTAGTAAGGCAGTCAATAATACTAACATTCAAACATTATTTAATAGTTTCTAAACAAGCAAACAAATCTCAGAGATATAGTGGTAGGCAAAAGTGATCTGAAGTGAGGCAAAGAACTATCTCCAATGCTACAGGCCAATCTCCCTACTATGCAACGTATACAAAAATTTTGAACAAATGATATTAAATTATTCAGCCACTAAAATTGAATCTCTTCTAATTCCACAACAGGCAGGCTTTAGACCTTACAAAGAGCTGTACAAATCTTAAAACTAACCCAGCATATAGAAGACAGTTTTGAAATAGATAAAATAACTGGAGAATATGCCACTGTTGACCTTAGAGTGGCATATGATACTGTCAAGCATCAATTGCAACTCAAAAATCTGTACCTCCTTACTCAAGGTCATAGACTAACAAAAATGGTCACCATCCTACCTCAAAACTAAAGATTCTTTATTGAATTTCAAGGAAGACAATTGCTGGAAAAATCAAAGAACCAATATCCACAGGAAAGCAGCCTGACACCCTTACCTTTTTCAAACGATCACACCAAAATTCCCTTATACTAGGAGTTTCTTCTATTTTGATGATTTTTGTCTTGACAGTCTGGGGAAACCCTTTGAGTCCATCAAGCATCAAGTGTCAACCAACCCCTGCATTAGAAGATGTTTCTTCATAGTATAAATCAAACTGAAATCAAACCCTTTTTTAAAAAAATTCTGTACTTCCACTTAGAAGTACAGCAAAGCAGAGAGGAACAGCAGGTTCGCACCAGTTCGCCAGAACGGGTAGCAGAAATTCTGGCTGGCCCCACCCATCCAAGTTTTGAAATAAAGTAGTCCTAATTCGGGTGAAATGCAGGGCTTTCCCCCTGGCCATGCCCACCATACCACACCCACAGTGTGGTAGTAAAACTTTTGGGAGCCCACCACTGGAGAGGAAGCTCTGAGTAATCTGGAAAGGCACATTTTTGGTATTGCCCCACCACTAAATACTTGGATATCACTCTGGGTTGAACCCTGATCTATTAAAAAAAACATAATCTAAGCACCAAACCTAAAATTGCTGCTAGAAATAACAGTTAAGTTCAGACAAGGTGCACACCACAAACAATAAGAACAACAGCTTGGTCCCTGTGCTGCTCTTCAGCTGATTGTGCTATTTTTGTATGGTATAAATCAGTATCTGTCGAACAAGTGGAATGTAGCTCTAAATGAATCATGCAGTATTGTTACTAGCTGCCTGAAAACTATATCCACTGGAAAAAGTGTCATTTAGCTGGCATTGTCCCAGCTCGAGCATGTCGAAAGGTGCTAGCAAAATAAGATAATGCAATGTCAAATCCATCCACTTCATGGACATTAACCCTCTAGACAACAGCAAAAATTAAGGATAAGTTTTCTGTACCGGTCTCAAACTATAAATATTAAAGCAGAAGAGGCTAGGCTAATGCAATGGAGAACAAAATAAAGACATCTTGCTAAAATGATGAATACCAAAGAGTATCTCCCACTAGGACAAGATTTTAGCGAGACCATTTGGAAATTGGTTAATAGGCTTTGAAGAACAAATAATCAACCAGAATGATGCTACTTGGATGCAGTATTTTTTTTGTGAATATGGAAAAATACAATCAATGCAGCATTTTTGTTCAGCCGCACAGTCGATTCCGACCCTTTGCGACCCTATGGACCATTGTTCTCCAGGCGCCTCTGTCCTCCACCATCCCCCTCAGCACTCCCAGTTCTGTGCCCACTGTGTCTACAATACCATCCAGCCATCTCATCCTTGGCCTCCCCCTTCTTCTTTTGCCCTCCACCTTTCCCAACATCAAGGCCTTCTCAAGTGAATTCTCCCTTCTCATTTGATGTCCAAAGTACTTTAGCTTCGTCTTTACTATTTGACCTTCCAATGAGCAGTCAGGGTTGATTTCTTCTAAGATTGACCTATTTGTTCTCCTCGCTGTCCAGGGTACTCTCAAAACTCCTCCAACACCACATTTCAAAGGCGTCTATTCTTCTACGTTCAGCTTTCCTAATTGTCCAGCTCTCGCATCTGTACATTACCACTGGGAATACCATTGTTTTGACTATTCTAATTTTTGTTTGCAATGTGATGTCTCTGCTTTTCACTATGTTCCCCAGGTTTCTCATGGCTTATCTCCCAAGAATCAGTCACCTTTATATTTCATGTCTGCAATCCCCATCTGCAGTGATCTTTGATCCTAAGAATGTAAAATCTGTTACTGCTTCTACTTCTTCCCCATCTATTTTCCATGAACTGATCGGACCTGTTGCCATTATCTTAGTTTTCTTGATATTGAGTCTCAAGCCAGCTTTTGCACTCTCTTCTTTCAACCTAATCAGGAGCTTCTTTAGGTCTTCTTCACTTTCTGCCATTAGGGTGGTATCATCTGCATATCTCAAATTGTTGATGTTTCTCCCAGCAATTTTAATCCCATATTTTGATTCCTCCATCCCTGCATTGCACATTATGTGCTCTGTGTATAAGTTGAATAAGCAGGGTGACAAAATGCAGCCTTGTCTTACTCCTTTTCCTATTCCAAACCACTCTGTCATTCCGTGTTCTGTCCTAACTGTTGCTTCTCGGTTCATGTACAGATTTCTCAGGAGGCATATGAGGTGCTCTGGTATTCCCATCTCTTTAATTATTTGCCACATCTTGTTGTGGTCCACACAGTCAAATGCCTTAGTGTAGTCAATAAAACAAAAGTTAACTTGTTTCTGGTATTCCTTTGTTTTCTCCATGATCCAACGTGTGTTGGCAATGTGGTCTCTAGTCCCCTTGCCACTTCTGAAACCAGCCTGCACCTCTGGTAATTCTCTCTCCACATGCTGCTGAAGTCTATCCTGTATTATCTTGAGCATCACCTTGCTGGCGTGTGGGATAAGTGCAATTGTTCGGTAATTTGAACATTCTTTGGTATTGCCCTTTTTTGGGATTGGGACGTATACTGATCTTTTCCAATCCTGTGGCCGCTGTTTTGTTTTCCAAATCTGCTGGCATATTGAATGCAGTAATTTGACGCCATCATCTTTTAGAGCTTTGAAAAATTCCACTGGTATACCATCATCTCCACTAGCTTTGTTGTTTGCAGTGCTCTTTAGGGCCTTTATGACTTTGCTCTCCAAGATGTCTGGCTCAAGTTCAGTTTTTTCATCATTGTGATTATCAGGAGTGTTGAGGTCCTTTTTGTAGAGTTCCTCTGTGTACTCTTTCCATCTTTTCTTAATCTTTTCTGCATCAGCTAGCTCTTTTCCATCTTTGTCCCTTATCATGGTCATTTTTGCTTTAAATGTTCCCTTGATTTCCCCGATTTTTTTGAAAAAGATCTCTAGTTCTGCCTCTTTTGTTGTTTTCCTCCATTTCTTTGCACTGTTCTTTTAGGTAGTTTTCCTTATCTCTCCTTCCTTTTCTTTGAAATTCTGTGTTCAAATGACTGTATTTTTTCCTTTCTCTTTTGACTTTTGCATTCCTTCTTTCCTCTGCTATTTTAAGAGCCTCATCAGACAACCACTTTGCTTTCTTACGCTTCTTTTCTTTTGGTATGGTTTTCTTTGCTGCTTCCTGCATGATGTCCCACATCTCTGTCCATAATTCTTCTGGCACTCTGTCTATCGAGTCTAGGCCTTTATATCTGTTCATCACCTCCTCCGTGTATTTTTTAGGGATGCTGTCTAGGTGATATCTGTCTGGTCTCCTTGTTTTCCCTATTTTCTTTAGTCTAAGCCTGAATTTTGCGATCAGTCGGTTGTGATCTGAGCCACAGTCTGCTCCAGGTCTTGTTTTTGCTGACTGTATGGAGGTTCTCCATCTTTGGCTGCAGAGTATGTAGTCAATTTGGTTTCTGTGTTGGCCATCTGGTGATGTCCATGTGTAAAGTCGCCTCTTGTGTTGCTGGAAGAGAGTGTTTGCTATGACCAGTGCGTTCTCTTTGCAGAACTCTGTCAATCTTTGCCCTGCTTCATTCTGTACTCCAAGACCAAACTTGCCTGTTATTCCCTCTACTTTTTGATTTCCTACTTTGGCATTCCAGTCTCCTAATATATTTTGGACATCATTTCTTGGTGTCTGTTCTATGAGGTGTTCTAGGTCCTCATAGAACTGATCCACTGTGGCTTCATCTGCACCAGTGGTTGGTGCATATATTTGGATCACAGTGACATTGAAAGGTTTGCCTTGAATTCTGACTGACATCATTCTGTCATTTTTGAGATTGTATCCCAATACTGCTTTTCTCACTCTTTTATTGACAATTATGGCTACTCCATTTCTTCTAAGGTTTTCTTGTCCACAATAGTAGATATGATGGTTTCCCGAGCTGAATTCACCCATCCCTGTCCATTTTAGCTCACTGATGCACAAGATGTCAATGCTTATTCTTTCCATCTCATTTTTTTTACCACTTCCAGTTTACCTTGGTTCATTGATCTCACATTCCATGTCCCTATGCAGTATTGTTCCTTGCAACACTGTATTTCTCCTCCCCCGTTCCTGTCCCTTCCCTTCCTCCACTCTGTGGTGCTAAGCATCCTGTATCATCTAGCCTGCTCCTTTGTTTTGCCTTTTGTTTTGGTCAATAGGGTTCTCTTGGCAAGCTTTATGGCGTGGTTTGCCGGTTTCTACGCCATTTTTCTCCCCTCATACACTTTATCACAGTTTTAAAAGTTTAGAACATTGTAAACAACATATTATCATGCATGTTATCACACTTTAAAACACAGTCTCTATGTGAGTTGCTATATTAAGTCAGTATAAAGTCTTTTTGTGAGTTACTTCCTGATTCCCCCCCCCAAAAAAGGCCTTCCATGGGAGGGAGGGGGAAGACCTGCAATATGGATTTCAATGGAAAAGCCCACCCCCCACCCCACTCAGCCCCCCTAATCCGATGTCTCCTATAGGGCTTGTTTCAGGTTCGGAAATCTCCCCACATACCCAATATAAAAGCCCTTCTCTGACCCCCCCCTTGCCCGAAATCACCCCCTCCTCTTTCTAGGGGTCCAGAATGGGGGGGAGGAGAGAGAGACCATCAAAAAGAACCAAAGAGAGAGAGAGAAAAGGGGGAGGCTTACCAAATCTCCCAGGGAAAAGTTACACCAGCGACAGAAAGTAACGCCGTTCCTCTGCCGGGGGGGGGAGGGAGACGTGCCCACTTCCTTCATTCCTCTGCTCAGGAATGTAATGCTAAGCCACCCGCAAGAGGGGGAGCCAGGAGAGAAACACGTGGGTATAAAGGAGCACTTCCGGGTGAAAGTGCATGCAAACTATGTGCTACTGTGTGCACAAAAGAAGATCTAGTAAACAGCTGGGGTGATGCCTTTGGAATAAGGTAAAAGTTGCCCTTGTTCGAAAGCCAGCCGTATCCAACTGTAGTGTTCTGTGCACTCCAGTGTCTAGTTATGCCTGCCACATGTCCACAGAAATGTCTGCAGATGCAGGCTCTTTGGCTATAAACAGAGATGAGCACCGAACCCTTGAGTCGGATATGACTGGCTTTCAAGCAAGGATGACCTTTACCTAAACCTACAGAACTGAATCCAGTTTACTTTTATGGTCATGTAAAGGCAATCACAAAAACATTCCCCCTTCCAACTGTTAGGTTCTCCTCCATGCATCCAGTTGTACAGTGGTTGTGAAATTGGGAGGGTAACCAACCAGTATACCATGCTGGTGAGGAAAACAATTTCACAATTGCCATTAAGTGCAGTTTTTCATAAATAGACTTTGTGTAAACTTTTCCTATAGGTCATAGATTTTGAGAACATCGTTCAAAAATTTCTAAAAATTCTAAGCTTATTCTTAATATAGAATTTTATATTTAAATGTAAGTTCAGTCTTAACATACTTGTATTTATGTTTCCACCTTAAATGGCCTAATTTATGATATTTGTATAAGAAAGAAGCTGGTTTTAGGAATGAAATGAACCCCTTGCTATTTCTCAGTACTGGAACCACCTAATAGAAAATCTTCTAAAACCCTTACTATTCCACCATTTTCTTTTTTTAACAATGTTTTCTTTTCCTCACTGCACAACCAGGCTCGGCTCCCTTCGTGCTCATCCACCTATAGTGTTTCTGAGGTATTCCTTGCACGTGTTCTATCACAGTCACACTTTCTCACCCATCACCTTTTTATTTAAATTTGTTTTATTTTAGTCTTGCACATGTGCAGAAATGAGGAAGAATCAGTCTGTGAGATTGACTCTGCATGCGCACCTTGCCACCATGTGCAGCATGGTTTAATACCACCTTAGCCATTTGAAAGCATCTTGGTGTAAATGCCAACCAAATAAATTTCCTCTAGCACCACAGCTTTACTAGGAGCTACTATTAATGATCTGTTTACAATGAAGCTGTGTAATGAATGCACAGAAATATAAAGTACAGTACAGCTCTAAAATGCCATTTTACCCACAAGCTCATTAAAATCTTGAACTCTAGTGACAGGAAGACCATTTGGAAATTGACAGTGTATGGAGATTTATGGTTATTATGAATGAATTACTTTCAGGACAAGTACAGGTAATGTTAAATATTTTTGGTCAGGATAGCATTACATTTTCATTTTTGAGATCTCACAGGGAAAATTCTTTTCTTTAACACAATCCTTTTTCCACAAAGGAAAGTCTCTGGAAACTGAGATAGACCTGTCAGTATAGTAAATCTCTATAGAATCGAATGAATGATTAGTATCTAGGGCAGGGGTTCTCAACCTTTTCAAGCTGAGGGCCAGGTCACGCGCTCTCAGTCAGCTTCAAGGGCTGGATGGTCATTTTGCCTTGTCTGCATGATGGAAGCAGCCATTCTGTCCCAACAGCTGCAAAGGGGTAGCCATTTTGTTTCTTGAATTCCCTTGGAAGGGTGGGGGCCACATGAAATGGCGTTGTGGGCCGGATTCAGCCTGCGGGCCTTAGGTTAGGAACCCCTGATAGTGTCTTTAAGAAAAGACTGAAAAATGTCTTAGACGTATCTGTTCTATGCAGTTTGTACTATCAGCAATATCATGCATTCTTTACAGACTCACAATCAGCAAGACGTAGTTATTGCAATATATGCAATCTGCAGACTTTTTGCATGCAACTTTGTAAAGAAAAAATGGAGCCCTGTCAATTTTGTTTTCATTTCAATCAGGTCTTCTACTGCTGCACACCTGGCTACTCACCAATAGATATCTCAGTTATCCACCAACCTTCTTTTATGCTTATATTTTTGTCTGGAGATGCATATCTACTGGATAAGTTTATAAGAAATAGCCCAGTATGGTGGTGTGCAGCCAGCACAGTGGCAGCTTGCCTGGCTGAGTTCTAGTATGAAGGACATACACATTCAATGGATTATCAGGGGGATCTCTTCGTAGTGAAGAAAAGTTGGTATATACTGTATGAGAAGGAACAGCTTGTGTGCATCATTATTATAGATGCTACATGTCAACTGTTATGAACGACTAGATTTACTTATCTCCAATAGAGGTCAGTGGGAGCAAATAGGGGCTACAATTTGGAACACGATTGAGATGGAGGGGGCAAAACCTGGTCTCCGTTTCAGAAAATGTTAACTTTAGTGTCTGTAGTAAGAGGTATATTTTGTTCCCATTTCAAAAGAGGTAGCATGCAGTATCTAGAAAATGATGATGCTCAATTCTAACAGGTCATTAGTCATTAAAACAAGTGAGAAGTTTTATCAGCACAAATATTCTAGGAATATTCTTATATCTCACTGGATATCCATAGTAAATTGTTCCTGTGCCGTGCATTAAAAAAATACAAATATTTCTGATTTGTTCTGATGATGTAATTCACAGGCAATCCTGATATAAAAGAACTTGTCATGGCACTCCTATGAGTTGCTATACACAGAAGACAAAAAAAACCTTGATATGCTTCATGTTTTGTAAAAGCTAATATTATGCTGTCAGGTTGTCTCTCCCTGAAGAATTCATGCAGTCGCTACTGATTAAATACACAAGGCATTCACACCATTATTTTCAAAATAGAAAATGGTACTTCCAAGACAGTGTGAGAACTTAGAGAAAGGTTTGGCTTTTTTGTCACACGTAGAGCAAACCTTTCTTTGCTTTGCTCCATAATTAGGAGTTAATTGTCAGTTATTGCTGCCCAGACATTTCAAAATAAGGAGCTATATGAGAACCGGCAACTATTCCTTGGATTAAATAAGAGAATAAGGCACCCAATTTTCTATATACTTTTTTGGATTATTAAGACATACTTGAGCTTTTTCATTCAGATGTTCTGGTTTTTTTTTTAATATGCTTGCTCCTGGCTAAGGACAAAAATACCAATAGCTGAAGCTTTTTAAAATCTATTTGATGTAGTCTTAGTTGGTGTATTTTTGGTTTGGAGGATTTCTATGTCAAATTCTGCTACTTTTCCTTTAATTGATGCACAGGTGGTAGCATGGATATTTTCCAGAAAGATATATGCTGTGTTGGTTAATCCAGTGGCTTCTTTTGGTCAATGTTTAAAGCAGAATTAGTAAATGGGAGATTTCAGTGGTGGGCATCAACAGGTTCGCACCAGTTCGCCAGAACCGGTAGCAGAAATTCTGGCTGGCCCCGCCCATCCAAGTTTTGAAATAAAGTAGTCCTAATTCGGGTGCAATGAAAGGGTTTTCCCTCTGCCCATGCACACAGTGTGGTAGTAAAGCTTTTGGGAGCCCACCACTGGAGATCAGATGGTTAAATAAAATTAAAAGTACTGTATTTAATATGTGTGTTACAGTTTAAAAGCACTAGCTAGCCTATGCCAAGCATGAAATTGTTTTTGTATGAATGGAAGTAGTATGAACAATAAAATAACTTGTTATGTTGACAATCCTAAGTGAATTGATTTGTTTGTTCTTTAAAAGACCTTGAGCTTCATTCAAGAAAAAATTATAAGTATTCTTCAGCCAGAAATGTGGCCATTCAGAATATTAATTTCGTTATATGTTAAGCTGAAGTTGAAAGGAAGGTTTTTCAAAGAGTTAACCAAATAATTTATGTGTTTTCTTTAAATTGTGATACGGAATTTATGTTTGATGATTTTTATTTTTATTTTTGCTGAGAGAAGTCCATTAATCTGCAAATCTCACATGACAGATTAAAGTATAGCATGTTCTCTACAGTCATCTGGTATTGCATATATTGTTGTTTTTTCCTCATGAATGTGATATTTAGTAGACTGGACATATTTTTGCTTTTCTAGAAACTTTCATCTTCCATCTTCCCTTTGTCACATTTTAGAGTTACTTTCCTGTTGAATAGACTCTAAGATTCTTAGAATTTGATTCTTGTAATTGCATTACCAACTTCCAGTGCTTTTAAAGTACTGTATATTAATTTATAAAGTATATTAATTAAAATATAATTTCAGTCACATCCTTAAAACAACAATAATTTGATAGATTAATAAATCATAATCAACTGTAACTAAAGCTTGGTTTTAGAAGATTAATATTCAAATAATAAGAGCAATCTTTGCCAAGATTATAGATATAATCTAGCCTGCCAAGTATTGAATTAAAAGAAATAGCCATTTCTAATGCATGGATTCCTCAAGTTAGGACATAAGAGAAATTTCTAACACTGCATCTGAAGACACACCTTTAGAAAAGAGTAACACTGGTATGTGGAGAACTCTGATTTAGAAACTGGGGTTCTCTTAGATAAGGAAAAGAGGGGAAAACAGATTGCAAAAACCAATATCAGGCAGGAAATGAGAGAAGTCAGATTATGTTAACAGCATAAGTACAATATAGTGGGAAATGTTTAAAAAACACAAATTACTAAATCAAGGGTTCTCAGGGTTTCCGTGCCATTGGCCGGACAACTCCCCCTCAGACAGCTGAGTGGGCCGGACACAGTGGTTTTCCCCTGTTGGCGGGCACGTTTGTGCATGCACAGGCGCATCCGCTTCCAAGGTCATTGCCATGGGCCATATGGAACGCGTCGCGAGCTGAGGCCAGCCGTAGATTTCGAACCCTTGTGCTAAATTGTTGCTTTAACAATTGTAGCTTTAAGATTTCTTTATGGAAGTTTCCACTAGTTAAGCACATTATTATTTTCTTGAGTTTTTCCATCATTTCTAGGCTCTGTGTATTACACAGGATAATATTTATTCTTCATACAAAACTGGACAATTGAAGTTCTGCTTTCCTAGTTGATACTTACTAGTGTTCCTAGCATCACCTTGCTTAATGAGATGCAGAATGTCCTGTGGCCATATTAAGATACAGTGTGATATTTATATTAGTTGCTATAGTTAAGGTTTGTTATCTTTAATAAAGTTATCCCTCTGACCAGTATTGTTTTATAATCCTTGTTTTATGAAGACATTCAAGTTATACGTTATGCAGATACAGCCACAAGGGCATATATATCTCCTTGTCAATTCATTATGATTTTTAAAAAGTTTTTTCACTAAAATAAAGTTTCACTTAAAACATTAGACCTTATTTTAAAAACTGCTTGGCTTTCAGCTATCTAAAATTTGTAGGAGGTTGGATGTTTTAGGGTGAGTTTATTATGAAAAAAACCACAGACTGTTTGCAGGGGCACTATTTTTTAAATCTACATTTTTACTACCACCATTTATTGTCAGCTCGCTCTTTTCTGTCACTGTCCTCATCTCTCTCAGGCTTCTGCATGTGCTATATTTGAAAACTGCTAAAAAGGAATGATGAAGGAAGTCTTTCAGTTTGCTTGCGGCACGCACAGCAGCAGTTAAATATATAATCCACCAAAGCAATTGCCAGTCTACAGTTTCCAGCAAGATTTTGTACAATTAAAGCAAATCAGTGTAAATGAACTAGATTTCATACTGGTGCTTGAATGTGTGTTACATAGCAAGGAAAAAACATACTGGGTCGCAAAGGGTCGGAATCGACTGTGCGACTGAACAACAACAATTACAAAGACTCCATAATATGATTAGGTATTGGCAGAAATTTTTTTATCTAAAGAAGTACCACAACACATTGTGCTCCTGGGAATGAATAAGAGAACGTGGTTCAATTGTATGTTGTCCTATTCTAATTTTTTTTTGGGGGGGGGGCTTCAGTTCTATTGTATACTTGAAAAAACAGGGTAACAAAAATTAAATAATTTGTTATAATAAAGTTTTCAGATTATAAACTCATGTGCAAACAGTTTTGATAGTTTGCTTTTTTACCTGCCTGACATTACTTTTTTTATTAAACAGTTGCTGAAATTATGTTGTGCAGATCTATAAAAACCTTAGCTTTTGGAAATGAATTGGCACAGGTTAAGTAATCTCCATACACATTGTCCATTGCACACTGAGTCATGTAACTTTGCAGGATATAAATGCAATAAATGCATGCATGCATACATACATACACATTACATTGATGGAATTAGCAGAGGATTTGACAAAATTCCTACTGATTCAATAGACCTGCTCTGGTTGTGACTTACTATGCTAAGCAACAGTCTTTTTTGTTGTAAAGTCCCATGTAGATAGAAGGGACAGTACAATAACTCTAGTTTGTGTGCTATAGAATTGAGATTAGAAGAGCAACTATTGGAAATGAAGTTTGCATTTCCCAGATTAACTAAAGGCTAAAACAAAATTTCCTCTATCAATTGTCACAACACATTCTTCTCCCTCCTTCAGCCCTCTATGTTACTCTGTTATAAAAGGGATTCCAGCCCTATTTTGGGCGTGTATAATAGGGACCAGGAATTGCACCACTCAACTGATTCTTCTGGAATCTGTTGCTCTTTCAACAGAAGTGCAGCAGTATTGTCGTGCAATGTTTTCAGAATCCTTGTATTATAAAGCACTTATTCTGGGGCCCTTTGCAGTTTGTCATAATTTTTCTGGATCATTTATATTAATTGTTCAACTGTCTTCCAATGTAATATTAGGCATGTTTCATTTCAGAAAGTCTAGTGACCTCAGTAGCTTATTAAGAAGTGGGCTCTTCCTAGAATCACCAACAGGGAGGGCAGTAACCAATATTTCCATTTTAAAATAATTCCTGCTGTAGAATTGGGGTTTGTCATATATTTGGGGTGTGCTTTGTTTGTTTTGCTTTTGTATCTGAAGTACAAATATGTACTTCAAGCATTACCTCCATGATGAATATTTTTTTCACAAATTATAAATAGCTTAAAATATACATGCCTTTCTAATTGTTTGTTTTCACTCTATGTAAACCATCACCCAGTCCTTTAATTATAATTACATTGCTGCAATTCCTTTGTGAACACACAAAGCAATTTACAAGGTAGTAGACCTGCTTTTCTGAGGTTGCTTTGTCATTAGCGTTATTTCCCTTGAAGCAGGAATGGTTTTGCCATGTGTAGATGTTGTTCAGTTGCACAATTGACTCTGACCCTTTGCAACCCCATGGACCACCGCACGCCAGGCTCCTCTGTCATCTGCCATCCTCCGTAGTCCACCCATATCTGTGCCCATTGCATCAACAATGCCATCTAGCCATCTCATTCTCTGTCGCCCCTTCTCCTTTTGCCTTTAATATTTCCCAGCATCAGGGCCTTCTCCAATGAGTCTTCTCTTCTCATTTGGTGGCCAAAGTACTTTAGCTTCAGCTTCAGTATTTGTCATTCCAAGGGGCAGTCAGGGTTGATTTTCTTTAGGATGGACTGATTTGATATCCTTGCAGTTCAGGGGACTTTCAAGAGTCTTCTCCAGCACAACAGTTCGAAGGTGTCTATGCTTCTGCTTAGTTACAGCTTCTCAACATTGTCCACGTTTCTAGTTGTCATTTGTTTTTCACTCCCTATCTGCCATTGAATTGAATTCTTTGATCCTAGTTTCCATGTGAGTATTACTGTGCACAATGGAAGAAAGGCTAAAATGACAGAGCATGTGCTAAATTAATAAAGCATATGATGTTGGCAGCTTTCAGTTTCTTCCTCCCTTGCTTCTTGAAAATATAGCAGATGTAGTGGAATAATTATCTTTAGTTTTCAGGACATATACTTCAAAATCAAAACTTTCCTTTCCGTCTGTAAGTAAGAAGATTAAAATAGTTTACATAGTTTAGAGACCAAGTGCCCAAACTGCAACCCAAAAAAACACTTATTTATTGCAAAGTGCCAACACAGCAACAGGAGAGGAAGTAAACACTCCCATTGGGCAGAGGGGGCAGGGCAAAATCTGTGTTGGGGGAGGGAGGAAGTGCTCCCATTGGGCTGTTAGGCTGAGGGGTGAGGCAAACTCTGTGCTGGGGTGACTGCATGGGTGTCTGCACGGGTGCCCACAGAAAGAGCTCCAAGTGCCACCTCTGGCACATGTGTCATAGGTTTGCCCAGTGGTGGGCTCCAAAAAATATTACTACCACACGGTGGGCATGGCCAGGGGAAAATCCCTACATTGCACCCGAATTAGGACTACTTTATTTCAAAACTTGGATGGGTGGGGCCAGCCGGAATTTTTGCTACCGGTTCTGGCAAACTGGTGTGAACCTGCTGATGCCCACCACTGGGTTTGCCATCACTGACATAAGACACTAAAAAAATAACAAGATATTTTTTGTATAAATTATTAGATCAAAATTGCTTGTTCATATATTAGGATATCCAGTCTGAGGAGAGAATTCCAGCTAAGCAATACATCAGCTTTCTTCCAAACCAATGAAACCTCCGGGCAGTTTACAAAAGTAAATTTATAAAGACACAAACTCTGTGTGTCTTCAAAAATTTGCTTTTGTAAACCTCCCAAAATAGGAACTTGCCTAGATGGGTGGAATATAGGTTAAATAAATAAATAAATGTAACTGTTACCAGATGTTTTCAAATAAATATGAAATCATTGTTTAAACTATAGATATGTTCTAGAAAATGTGACAATAGGATGGCCCTGTCTATTGTCACAAATGTTTAATGTGCCTACTTATTCAGGAAATAAGGTACTACAGCACCAAACCCATCCACTTCATGGACACCAACCCCCTAGATGACAACTAAAATCAATAACAGTTTTCTGCAATTTTCAAGTTCTAAATATTAAACCAGAAGAGACTAGGATCTATGAGAGCAAGGCCTATGGAGAGCAGAACACAACTTGCTGAAGAGGTGAATTCTGAAGAATATCTATCACCAGAATGAGATTCTGGTTGGACCATCTGGAAGTCAATTGACTTCTAAGCAATGTAGAAAGATAAAACAATAACCAAGTAAAATGTGGAGAAATACAGTCAACGCATTATATATAGGTGAAACTCTGAAAATTAGAATATCATGCAAATGTTCATTCATTTCACTTAAAAAGTGAAACAAATATATGAGATAGACTCACTACATGCAAAGTGAGAGACGTCATGCCTTAATTCGTTATACTTTCAATGATCATCGCATACAGCGTACATGAGATTATGTGATGATCATGGGGTACATGAGATTGGGGGGTTGAGGTTTTCATAAACTGTAAGCCATAAGCATCAATATTATAACAAAGTAAGGCTTGAACTATCTCGCTTTGCATGTGATGAGTCTATATCATATATTTGTTTCACCTTTTACTGCATTACTAAACTGAATGAACATTTGCACAATATTCTAATTTTCCCAGTTTCACCTGTATGTGCATGCTGTTTATTCCCTATCATGTGTACAAATAAAGATGCAAATGGCTGAGATAACAATATTGAGCACTTGTAGTCAAAAATAATCTAATTGTTTTAACATTTTAATTAGTTTTAATTTTATTTTATTTATATTACATAAATGTCCATAATTCTCAATTGTGCAGCACTCTGATATGAATAAAGAGAAAGAATTGTTGAGAAAATTTAAATTTTTCATTCTTGCTTGCAGATAGGAAATACACAAAAATTTACATCTTTAACTCAGCTTAATAAAAAAGTATTTTATTCCCATTTTTATTAACAAAGAATCATCCACTTAGCTATGCTAGATAATGCCAGCTAATTGCTAAGTTAATATCATTTGGTAAAACTAATACCATCTCTTTAACACTAGTCTATTCTCAAGCTTTCATTCAGAAGGAATGTGATATATTTTCCCCCAGTGGATATAAGAGCAGCAATTTCAGTAGTCTTATTGTTTTACTAATGGATTTTTTCTTTTTCTCTTTTCCAAAATGATAAGACGACTTATTCATATTTCTATAAATCTTACATACTTGGGGATAAATTTTTCATGTTATTGATATCTTTTTTAAATTTCTTACTTCCTGATTAATAGTTCATGATGCAGTTTATCTAAATGAAGTTAGAGAAATTTGTTTTTATATAAAGCCAAAATGAATCTCCATCGCATATGGTTGTGCAGGGAAGCAAGGAGAAATATTATTTATTACCTCATTTCTCTGCTGTTTTGGAACTAAAACAGACTTTACTTTCACAGACAAGATTGCAATGAAGAGCAGTAGAGCTTCTATACGTGACTGTCTCATTTTTGCTTATGGAGAAAATATATTTCTTCTATCTTGTTCAAGGTAGAATAATGGAACAATACTAGAAACCACAATGATAAATTTTATTTCTTGAGAAAAGAGAGTTCATTCTGGATAAAAGAGAGAAATGATTTTGTAATTTATTTTCATTTCATTTTACTGACTAAACTAATTGAGCTTCTCAGAAAAAAATTGACATTCCTAATAATTATAATCGTTTTAACAATGTAATTAATTTGCACAGTATTTTCTAATTTTTCACTTTCTAAAGTGTTTATTTTTATTTATTCTTCAAATTACTTAATAATGAAGATTGCAGACCTATTTTTGATTATTGTTTTAAAAGTAGAATGTGTTGCCTTCTCCTCATTCAGCTATGTTCCAAGGAGCATACTGTGTCCGTATCCTGCAGGATGTATTCTGGTACATTCCAGTTCTTATGGTGGTTTACAAAGACCTTTTGGGAAATGAAGGTGGGGGGAAGAATTTTGAGGCTTGTACTTGTTCTTTGATGTTTCATAATATATATGTTTTCTAGATATTATCAGCAACATCATTTGCAGAAACACTGACCAAAACTATAGATTTTCATGTAAGGTTTGCATAGCTGTCCACAGTTAATTACTGCTAAGCGACAAGACACTGGGCCATACTTCAGTTACGTGCCTCATCATCATCACTCACTCAGTTGACATCTGTCCACTGTTGTTAATTGCAGCAAATTACAGAAACATTGTATGAACACTATGTTTCTTGCACAAAAGATGTATTTTTGCCAAAAAGGGCTTGCAATTTTTCATTGGAAGCTTCAGAATGGGCAAAAATTTGTGACCTTGCCAGGCAAGGAACAATTACTTTTTTTTCTTCACACCTGTGAGATCAAAATAAGGAAGATGTTGGTACGTAGTCAGTCTGGTGAAAACAGGTGGAATCAATTATTTGTACTATTGATCAAACTTAAGTTTATAAAATATGTCCTTGGAAAGATGAAAAGATAGCTAAGCCCACAGTCCTTCTGTGAGGGAATTTAAAGCCATCATGAGCCCATAAAAGTCTTCTTCTTTTTTTCTTGACAAAGATAGGTTTGATCAGGAAAGCCCAGGCCGTGTAACTGTGGTTACACAGCCTGCTATATGGAGAGATGGAATTGGAAAGGCTTTAAGAAGAGAATCTCTGGCAAAATAAGTGACCTGCCCTTATGAAGAAGGGAACCTCAAGCATGTCAGTGAGAGAGTTAGAGCAGTGAATGAGTCAGTAAGAACCAACTAAGATTTCCAAACAAAGTGCCAGTAGCAAGTAATTTTATATTGTTACCTACTACAGGAAAGGAGATAAAGTGGTATGAGGCCAGGACATGAGAGAAGCATTCTTCAAAAGAACCCTTCCAGATTGAACAGTTCACATTACAGTCTGTTACACAAGTGGTTCAGTATTACCCATGCTTGATAAAGCAATATTCAATACCCACTTGTGCCGGCAGTTGCCTAATTCATTCCAACAGGATGCGAACTATACATCCACAGCCAGGTCAGAGATAGTAGAGAGTTCTGATGGTGGTTGTCAGCAACCAGGGGGTGGGGGGCACAGATGGGCACCTTTGTGTAGGCCTTTAGATTTACGGCTGGCCTGGAAATTGGTTAGCGTGGCTAAGAAGTTTTTTTCCCCCGCTGAGGCTGGCCCACACACGGACATCCTAATGCCCAGATTAAACTGGTTAATAAAATGGTGACCCCTTAATAGTCAGGTGTCGAATAACAGGGACCCGTCCCAGGCCACCTCCCAGATCTGATTCTATACAGGGACCCGGTTGGCCTTCAGGGGTGTTGCGTAGATACCTTAGAAGTGAAACTCAAGGTTGTGTTGATAAGGATGTTCAGCCTGGAAATGAAACCTTCTGGATCTTCTTCAATTCTCCTGGTACAATCCCCAACAAGTTAAACTTGAGAAAAAGGCCTCCCTTTGTTAGTTCTTATCTCCTCCCTGCTCCTTCCCGCCTATCATCCAGTGGAAGGAAAAACGCTACGCGGCTTCTTCAATTAGCAGCATTTATTGTAGCAAAATCCGCAAACAGAGTATGCAGGATAATTCATTTTTAAAAATCTACTAGTCTACAGCAAGTAAAATACTGGAAGTATAAGTAAAGAATAAAAATCAACATTTTAAAAAACGAAAATCTGATCTAAAGCGGTCATCTCCGTGCCCCCAGTTCAAGGCATCTTGAAAAAGAGTGACGCAGTTTCCCCTGGCATCGGGAAGACTGCTGCTGAGGTCCGAAAACCTGGACTTTTTATACAATTTTGCCCCCTTGACACCCACCCTTGGAATGTGGAAATATTCCAAAACCTTGATTGCTTTGACTATCAAACCACCTGCACTTAACAGATGTTTGAGGCACCTGCATCTAGGCAGATATTCTTATCTGGTGTTCCATCTCTAAGAGATAACCCATCTTCTTAGATTCTAATCATAGCGTCATAGGACACTTGGCAAGCTATTGCGATGTTAAGCATCTGCTGATGGGTGGTGTGTGTGGGCATTGGAATTATAAACAATGACATAATAGCTTAGAGTACTCAAACAAGTAAATGCAATAAAACTACAGCGTAATCTAACTTAACACAATACTACTTTTAAGAAATAGTAACATTCTTTAATCGTTCCCCTCTGACAGTGGTGCATTACACTCTCCTGGAATCCATGATTGTAGCCTGAGTAATTGATGGACAAGGTCAGTGGCAACCCATGACCAGAACGCTTGTGAGACTGAGCACCAAGAATCCGAAAAAGATCTGCCAGAAAGGGTTTGCAATTTTGAGGAGATACTCAGGAGCAGCAAATACCTCAAGTAAGGGGAAACGAAACATATATCATTCTGCTTGATTTCAGGGCAAAAAGGAGCTGCAAGTGAGAATTCTCACATATGGCCCATAATTTAATATACACATTAATGGGTCCCTGAAGGGGTTAGGAGCAAAGCTTCAAATATCACAATGACCCAGGCTTCATAAATCCTCTATAAAGCTCACCATGAGGGGAAGATGCTAAAGGCACTTGTCTATTAAGACAGTAGGTATCCAGTCATGTTATGATTACTCAGTCACAAATCTTGCAGTAATATGGTAATTGTGCATTTAAAATGAAAGACAGATATAGCCTTGCTTTAGGTTCTTCCAGCAAATGAGCCAGATTCTGCATCTCTTCACATTTGCACAGCTGTTGTTGTCCACCAGCAGCCCCCACTTGGAGTAGCTTTGAGACATCATGTCACTATACAAATTGTTTCATTAACAGCGATGTCAACTTGTTTTATGTGTGTAGATGTGTCCCATCCTGGAGCAGTATACTCTGCTGCAGAGACGCTCAGGGCCTAAGATGATGTACTCAGCATGGATGGTTGAGTTCCCCATGTATAGCTTGCTAATTTCCTGATGATAGTATTCTGCAAACTAATTTTAGCCTTGGTATTCAGGCAGTGCTGCTTAAAAGAGAGCATAGGCAAAACAAAGGAGATTAGCCAATAAAGGTATCACCTTCCTCATGCATGCTCTGCATTTTTTATGGTTTAAAAGAGAGCACCTTGTCAAGTGTCATGCTGAACAATTCTTTAATCGATTCTCTTGCCACGTAACATCCAGTTAAACCCCTGCTTCTTTGTTTTGAAGGTGGAAAGCACAATCTTGAGTCTTTCTCGGGTTAGGCTTCAAGTATTTGATGGTGTAATATAATGTCTTAATTCTTCAAGTGCTCCAGTAGGTTTTCCAGCTTTCTTGTCAAAACACGATCCTTGTACAGCCATTGCTGTGTCGTCTGCATAGATGAACAATTTTGTATTGTCAGGAACTGGTTGACCATTCATGTATATATTATACAATGTCAGAGTCTGGAGACAATACACTTCCTTGTAGCAGTCCATTCTTCTGCAACCTCCATCTACTGTTCTTTCCATTCATTGTCACATAGAATCCCTGGTTCTGGAGGAAGCTGCCAATGACATGAGCCTGGTAAGATTGGTAACTGGTAAGATTATTTAAATTACCTATATGCAAAAGGAAGGAGCATACTGTTGTGACCCAACAATAATGCTTTCAATAACAGGGAAGTGGGGTGGGGACTCACATCCTGTATTGATTTTACTGACCACACTGAAGCACGTTCTGAAGACATCCTGTAAAGATGCCTTCTGATAAATATAAAAATCATGAAACAGTAATCTCTAATTAGAATAGATTTCCTGATTCATAAGCGCTGGCTCTTTTGCTATAAACAGAGATGAGCACTGAACCCTAAAGTCGGATACGACTTGCTTTTGAGCTAGGGCAACCTTTATAATTATTGCTCTTAAAATATTCAGGAAGATTCTCAATGAGAATGAGATACTGTATTAGTTTATTGACAGCTGAGAGTTTTTTCCACTGAGTTGCTATTCATCAGCCATAATCCAATATCCTATAAAAATCCTAAAATAAAAGCAAATTAAATCTGTTCATTGAACAGTAAAAAAATTGTGTTTTCTAAAGATGCTATTTGCAAAACTACATTTAACTAATTGAGATTTCATGTTTAAAAAAATAGTGTATTCACCAGCAAATTGCTGATGGTTATCAATAGGTCTCCCCCCCCCTTTCTTTTTATAGTTGTCCGAGCTTGTACAATTTTAAACAGTTCTACTGAACTACTAGATGGCTCTGCTTTTCTGTCAGTAAAATAAGACATAAGATCTGGAATATAAAAAGGAAATTTAAATCAAGGTTAGGGATGTTGAAAGATCTATAGGGAATCTGATATCTGATCAGGATAAGCTGAAGCAAGCAAGAAAGCAATCTATTGAAGACTTTACAGAAGAGGTGGAAAGGTGACAGATATCTTCAAGGAAAGAATCATGATGATGACTTTGCAGTTTTAAAAAATGAAGTAAAAAGTGCTTTCAATGCTATTGAAGAAATAAATTGGCAGAAGTAGTGGGTTACCAAAAGATTGACTCAAACTACAAAAAACTGAATCTATCACAATCCTAACAACAAAATGCCAACAAATATACAAAACAAAAGAATGGTCCACAGCCTTGAAAAGTTCAACATACACTCCAAGCCTAAACAAAGGAGACACTAAAGCAGTGTTTCCCAATGTGGGGCCCAAGTCCCACAGGGGGGCTTCAATTCCCAGAAGCCTAAGTCAGTACATTGGCTAATCAGTGTTCTAAGGAATTGACTTAGGCTTCTAAAAGTTAAAAAAGGGGAGTTGGGAAACATTGCACTAAAGGCTGCAGAGAGTTTCTGGACAATATGAATTAAATAAATCCATTTGCGTCTGGCTTCAAAACTGCTCATGGGACTGAGACAGATTGGTCACCTTGATGGATGATCTATAACTGGAAACATGCCAGGAGAAATGTGTTCCTGGTGGTTCTCCTGGACTTCTTAGCAGTTTTCATTACCATCGGCATGGTATCCTTCTGGACCATCTCACTAGGATAGGAATTTGCAGAAGAGCTGGTGTTTCTTTGAGGAGCAAACTTAGAAGGTTATTATGCTAGAGGATTCCTCTTCAATACCCTGGCCTTTGGCTATGGCTTTCCCCTAGGTTCAGTCCTGTCTCCATGCCATTTCACATCTACATGAATCTGTTGGGAGATGTTGTCTAGAAATTTAGTGCCATCACTGAATTCTCCATCTAACTCTAAGGCAGCTGTCTTTGCTCTAAATGGGACCTGTAATGGACTAAATGAGGGCATACAAGTTGAATCCTGACAAGACAAGGTGCTCCTGGTCAGCTGTAAGAGAGAGCAGGAATAAAGATTCATCCTGTTTCAAATGGGATTATATTCTCTCTTCCCCCCCAAAAAATAATAATAATAATAATCCCTCAGCTTTGCAACTTGAGTGTACGCTTGGATTCCTAGCTGAGCCTGAATGCCAAGCTTTGTATAAAGATATGGCAGTGTTACCTGTTCCCGGAAATGTCTGTTATAAATGTCTGTTATAAAACAGGATGTGATTGAGGCATGTGTTCATTGCTACAATGGCAAATGTCTCAATCATATCCTATTTTATAATACAGAATAATTCTGTTACTTTAATGCTGAAATGAAAAAAAAATTAAAATATTTTCTATACCTTGTTCCAATCATCAATCCAACTGAAGATTGCAGTCAGGAAATCAGAGGACTGAGACTCAAAAGTGTACCTTTGGAGGAACAAGAAAAGTTCTTCAAGTCTCACTGAAGATCAAAGCCAAGATCATCTTATTGATGTTCTTAATTATTGTACAGTGATGTGAAAACTACAGTAGATAATGAAGAAAGTGCTTGAGGGAAATATGGTTGATGCAAAATATTCTGATGGAGGAGAGCCTTGTGGATACCATGGCCTCTGTAAAAGCAAATACTGTATACGGCAAAACTGAGGCCTTTGTATATTGGGAATAGTATGAGAAAACAAAATTCACTGGAAAGACAAATAATGTCAGGAAGAGTATAAAACAGTAAAGGATGAAGAAAATCTGAGATGAATTGACTCAATTTCTTTAACTTTTGAGTTTGCAAGATCTGAACTAGGCTATTAATGATATAACCTTTTGAAGCCATTAATCTGTAGAAGCCGTAGGTTGATGGCAGTTACAACAGCAACTGTAACAATAATGTTTATGAGTTTGTTCTATACTAGATAAATTTGTTATGTACCCCATGTTATCTTCTGACTTAAAAATGGTTTCAGCTGTTAGCAACTTGCACTACTTGTATGTTTTATTGGGGAATTGGCATGAAAAAATCCATAGGTAGTACTTGTGGATATTTTATGGAACTCTAGATATGTAGTTCACTGATGCAGGAGGGGAATAACAACACATTCAAGATTGTTCTGGTTAACACCCAGAACAGTTTTTACACTGCGTTTGTTGTGGAAAACGCCATAGATACAAGTGTGTTGTTTTTGTTGTGGGCTGTCAAGACATAACTAGCTTAAGTGACTATAATAGGGCTTTCAAGGTAAGTGAAATATTTAAGGAGTGGCTTTACCAATTCAACACCCCCAGTGAGTTTCCATGGGTGAGTGATGTTTTGAACCCCTGTACCGTGTGTTAAATGGTGCTGAGGAGATACATACTCAACTTAAAAGCATTTAAAACTACACTAGCCATCAGCAGCACAGGTTTAAATTTCGCTGTTCTGCTTGCAGATTTGTTTCTGAAAATTTGTAAAAGATTTTACTTATACTACAGCAGCAAGGTAGATGGCAGGTGACTCTGAGAGTCCCGGCTGGGTGCTCGAAAGGCCACTGCAGGTGCAGCTGAGTTCCCACAGTGGCCGTAGGCAAAAAGATGGGGAGCCAGAGGGTCCAGCCACAGCAAGCCACCAAGGAGATGAGAAAATGGCAGTAGTAAATAGATATATAGATTAACCCAAAACGGAGTGGATTTTTGACTGCACAGGATATCAGCATCCCTAACCCCCATGTTCTATACAACCTGCATAGTAAATCTCAACATAATTCACGTTTTGTATTTCTGGAATAAATTTTTGAAGATTGCTCGTCTTTTCCACTTAATTCAGGGCTCATTGAAAAGAAAGCATGTCTAAAATATTAACCATTCTATCACAACCTTTAAAATTATGAGAGGCATGGAGAGATCTTCATTAATGTTAAGTCACGCCTATAACTGCTTACAAATTTGAATCTGGAATTTATAGGACAGTTAGAGAAAATAGCTAACACTTCATACTTGCTGCTGTGCTTTGCTTATCTTGCTTCCTTCATTAAACTTAGCTAATCCATTTTCTTTTCCTGTATCTTAGTCAACACTGTATGTGTATGTGACTGCTAATTTGGGTTTCTGCTTGTGGTTCTGCATACTGCATGCCTTTTAGATATTGAATGACAAGTTTCTCTATAAATTATATTGTATACCTTATGAGTTAGCTACCTATCATTTATTTTGGTAAGAAAACCACTTTTCTGTCAGGGGCAAGATTCTGTTTTGATGTCAGTGTTTTCTCTGGTACTTAACATGAGTTGAAATGTACTTCATAAGAGTTAGCCTTCTATGTTGTGTTAGAAGCTCCTTTTTCTTGTGTAACAGTTGATTTTACCTATTCCTCATTATGATTTATAAAAGGTAAGTAATTACATGAAACTTTTCTAAAGATTGTAATTATAAATTACAAGGTTACTTTTTACTTTCTGCTGGTACTATGTCTTTCGCTTGTAGGTGATTGTGTTTTATTTAATTTTGTCATGGATATTTCATATTTCTTTCATAGCATTAGCTTTAGGTATACTGTAAAACAAAAAAGATTTCAAAAACATGTTGTAGTCATAGATTTATGATTTAGAAATGACATAATTTTTGCTGTTAGCATTCACAATTCTTTCTGTCTGATTGAAGCTAAGTGGTTTGTTTCCATTTATGGTTTAATGTTCATTTTTGTGGAAGAATGGTTACTAAATTTTTAAAAAGTAGATATTACAAGAATGCATTCATTTAAATTCAAAATAATGAAACCAGACCTTTTAAAATATTTTCAGTGGAACAACTGTAAAGTAATATAAGCTTCAATTCTGGTGTTCTCAAACTTTTCTGTCAAGCTAACTCTGAGCAAATGGAAGGAAAAAAAATTATGTTATCATATTGAATATTTTCTACTGTATGTTAATATAGACATCAGATTTACTGTGTGATATGATGCTTACTGCCAAATTAGCAAATACTAGATTGCAGTCTGGATGGTCCCATAAAGTCACAAAATTGAGAGCCTCCACCTATATATGTCTACTACAGGCATAAACACAAGCATGGGAAGAAACTTGCCCCCTTTAATCACTTTTATCCCAGCTTCTCACTTAAATTCTTCTATTACATCTGCTAACCTGCCCACTTAACACTTTCTTTGGACAGTATTAGAATGACATGAGAATGTATCACATTCATTTAATATTTCAGTAACATATGAACCAGGCTTCACAGTGATTTTAAATGTTTTGATAAGCAAAGGGAAAGGGATAAGAACATTTATTTTGCTCTTGGTTTCCTGTGCTTCAATAGTCCTATTCAGATGTTTCTTAATCTGAATTCATCAAGACAAACAAAGATGAGCACCTTATTTATTTATTTATTTGCATTTCTTCCACCGCCCCCTCACCGAAGTGACTCTGGGCGGCTTACACACAGGACAATAAAATCTTCACAAAAATCATTTTAAAACCATTAAAAACTAAACTAATATTGTATAGGATTTAAATTTTTTAAAAAAAATTAAAATTCCTTTTTAAAAAGTACCCTCCAATATCACAACAGCTTCCAGAAACCGACAGCCCAAGTAATCCTAAACAAGCCAACCCAAAGTGGCTATTTCCCCAGACGCCACACACCCGCTGCACAAACCATGTCTTAAGGATCTTGCGAAAAGGTAAGAGCTCTGTCTGGAGACACAGTTCAGTTAGGAGGAGGTTCCACAGGGCCAGAGCAGACACAGAGAAGGTCCTCTTTCTTGTGCTAGAGAGGCGAGCCTCTCTAGCAGATGGAACTATAAGAGAGCCCCTCTGGTCCGCTCTAGTGGAACAGGCAGATATCTTTGGGGTGATGCGGTCTCTTAAGTACCCTGGTCCACTACCATGTAGGGCTTTAAAAGTAATCACCAGCACCTTGAATTGCACCCGGAGGCACATTGGCAACCAGTGCAACTCCCGAAGCAGTGGTGAGGCACATGCATAGCGCCCACACCCCATCACCACCTGAGCAGCCGCATTCTGGACCAGTTGCAGCCTCCGAATGGTCATCAAGGGTAGCCCCATCCTCCCTTCATCACTTTTGCCACCTGAGACAGTTTGAAAAGCAGAGGTTCTTCCTGCATGTAGGCTTCCGTAACCGACTGACTGCTGGAAGCATGAAGAATGCAGTTACAGGATCAAATTGATCACTGGATTAGAGAACCATTTTATAGGGCTCCTATATCTTCCAAAGGTTTTGCTGTGTAATTTATAGTAAGATGCACAAGCTTTCCTAACATCAGGAAAATGCAAGTAAAGGAACACATTTTTCATTCATCTACTTCTTTTCCCTGCCACTTTCTTTTATAACCTGAAGCCATTCTGAATGAATATTTATTTTTTGGAACAGCATAGATTTCTTTCAAATATAAAGTAACTGAATGAGTTCACTTGAAATCAAGATAGAATATATGAAACTGGCATACGTTATAAATAAAATGAAAGCATTGTTTGGTAATGATTTTGTTATCAAACTGTAGGTCAATTATTTGTATCAAGTAATAGATGTTACAGATAAAAATGGTAAAATATCTGGAATGTAATTTTCATTTCATGCTGCTATGTAGCTTCACTACTTTTATATTTGGTATTTAAAAAATAATTTTCCATAAACTTGCTCATTAATCATAGAAGTGATTTTTAAAAGCCAGGCTTTATAATCAGTTTTTCCAAAAAGCCCACAGATGTCTCATTTCAATAATTTTCATGTGCAAAAAACCCACATTTTTTTTTCAAACTCTACTTTTGAAACCAGATTTGTTTTTGTATGAGTGATAGTCTCTGAGGTTTTTTAATATTAGATGAGTCAGTCTACAAATTTCAGCTGCTTTGTTCATTATAATTTCTTGTTTTTGTCCATACGCTAGCTCCACTATAAATTGGAAGGGCTTAAAGATGAACTCAGGAGGAATAGAAGCTACGATTCAAGAGTAACTATTTCTACTCAAAGGAGCTGTTTTCCATTAGCAAACATTGCTTTGCGCTATGGTTTCAGGCTCCTTCTGTTTCTATACTTTGTTGCAGATTCTCTTGACTTCTATTTTCACTACTTTGGCATTGTCTTCTAACATCCATGCCTTCTATATCATGTTTACTTCTACAGTCATCATTTTCTAGATTGTCCTAGCATTTGTGTTCTGTTCTTGTACTTTTCCCCTCTCTTAGGTCCATGTGGTTTAATTATTTTATTTTTGCACATAATCCATTTACTATTTTCCTACCTGTGAGTACCATTTCTTTTCCATATCATGACTTTTCCATGGAGTTCAACTGTTCTGCCGCTGCCCCCAACACACATAGTGTAAACATGTATCATTTGTATCTTTTTGGTCCAGAATTGTTTTACATTAGATGCAAGAAGGAATCTCTTCTTCTATTAGAAAATATATTTCTTTGATTGAGTAATTACTGGGGGCAGGGCAGCAACTCTGGGCCAAATCACGGCATCATTGATGTTTTATTTATAATATAGTTGTATAGTAATGGGGGGTGGGGACTTTTGTGTTTATAACATGACCATTTTTTTTCCAGAGAAAGACAAACATACACCACTCTAAGTTGCAACATTATTTTCATAAATTATTCCATTGCAATAACTAGACTTGTGTTAATGATGTAGAATCCAACTCATGTAGATGTGTCTCGGGCAAGCTGCTGTGGAACAAAAGAAAGAGGTTCAGAAATAAATTACATTTTCGTAATTGTGTGGTCCAATTCAAGTCAGATTTATAATAGTTCCTTGTTCAGAAGTATCTACAAACGTATGTCACAGATTTCCCTCTTCCCTTCTAATTTCCATATCCAACATGTTTCATTTAAAAATAAATCTACCCGTGCAATCTGGAATCTGAATTTTAAGATGTGTTTTTTCTTTCCCTCATTAAGCATAAGAAATATTTTGAATGGAAGGTTGTGCCGTTAGCACTTCACATGAAATTTCTGCTATCTCGTTCAGACATTGATATGAATTCAGATGTTTGCATCAGTCTTTTATATATATGAAGTCAACATGAAGTCTAGAGTAGCTTTCTCTTTGTGAACAGAGGACCACGTATAGTTTTGCTCCCTCCATTGAAATAGGGCAGATGAGACAAGTGTCATATGTTGCTAAACATTCTTCTGATCACCTCTAGAAATAAAAGCCAATCAAATATGTTCATAAGACACAGTAGCTGAAATGCTGATGTTATAAGTTATACCATGTAAGCCAGATGACATCATCAACTGTGGTGTTTTCATTTTAAATAAAACATTTATAATCTGCCTCGAAGGTCCCAAGTCTACGATGGAATCTCTTTTATCAACAGGAAGGTCTTTAATTACCAAAAATTGTCATTGTTTGAATGATATTACCAGAGGCAAAAAATTTCAGTAATTAAATACTTTCCTTCTCATGCTGTGTGGTGCCCATCTCTTCCACAACAGCATATCAGGCAAGGAGGCTCCTTAATGCTGCTTCAGCAATAAAAATTTACAGGGCCGGGGTACTAATCTGACACCACACCTCTGCCTTTCTTATCCGGGCTTGGGACTGGCAATAGCAGAGTTGTTTAAGTTATTAGAATCAAGAATTTTGGCAAAGCATGTCCAACTTATTTTTATTTATTACTATATTAATATGTTGTACTATTTTTGTGTTATGAAGTATAATACAAAAATTACATGTAGTTGTCTTTTTGTCACCATAATCCTTGTAATTGAAATTAAAACATGAGTCTGTAACTGAAATTGAATACCCACTTTAAATTATTAATCTAAAGTTCTTAATCAAAAACACATTTTATAGTCTGAATTATGTTTAAGTGTTTACATCTGGTACAAACTGTTAACCAACCATTATTAAATATGTTAACAAAAATAATTAAATACGTGTCATGTAACAGGTATAACTGGTTGAGTATTTTTCCCCTAAAAAAGGATGTGTAGCCTCTATCTGCAGGTCCCAGGAGCTTGCCCACTGAATTTTCATAGTCACTTGTATCTGTTTGTTCTGCCTTATCAGATCTGTGCTTCTCTTTGCAGGTACAGTCCAGGTGTAGCAGTAAGGAGAACATACTCAGAGCCAGTAAGTATTGTATCCCTATATATTTATTTGGAAATAAAAGATCCCACTTTTGTCATAACCCTGACTGCATATAATCTGAGTGAAAATATGTTTGAAAGCAGCAAGATGTAATGTACAACTAAGAATATCAATTTTATTTTTAAAATAAATGTTTAGGCCTTGGATGGCTGCAGAATATCCTTGTAAATATGTACAAGATTTCAGAGGGTAGAGAAGATGTTATATCCACAGGGCATAAATGGACTTCTGTTCTCTGCATACATCTGTACTCCTGCAATTCCTGGAGGGGAAAACAAAATGTAAAATAATCAATAGTATAATTCTCTTATACAAAAATCAGAGTACAGCTTTCATAGCTTCCCATCTGGTTGTACTGGAGAATGAGAGGTCTGCATTATCTTAAAAATAAAACTTTATGGCCATTATGCTCAAATATTAGAGATGTTAACAATGATAAAATGAGTTTATGAGGCAAAGAATTTAAATAGAACCAATCTTAAACTACATACAGAGACAATAAATAAAGTGGTTTGCCTATTTGGAGGAAATGTCTTGGAATTCCATACCGTACAAAACATATGTGAAAAAAGGAGAAGGACAAGGACCACGAAGCAGACCCAGAGGAAGGTAGAGAGACAACATCAAATATTACAAGAACACCCAAAAAATGTTGGTGGAGGCAACTAGAAGTGCCAGAGCAAGAACCTTGTATCTCACTTGCCACCCGAAGGGGTAAAAGGGGAAGCAAAGAAGAAGAACAATTATAGACTGAATATTCTGTCTTGCCTTTGTTGTTTATTTAGATAAAATGCTACTTTTAAAAGGTCATGGTCTGTTACCTTGATCATCCCTATTCCAGTTTCCATTGTCAAAGCAAGATTTCTGATGCCTAAACACTCCTCTTAAGTCATATAACTTATAGAAATCTAGAGGAAACTCAGAAACCTGTGTCCATAATACAGTGGGACCTCGAATAATAACAAAACTTGGTTCCCCAAGTCGCATCGTTATTCGGATTTCGTTGTTGTTCGGGCGGAATTTTTTGTTGCCCATTTTGGGGTCTCCACTACCCCTGCCACCTCCAGGAGGCTCAGGGTAGCCGATCGGGGGTTTTTCCACCACCACCACCACCCGCCGCTGCCCTGCCTGGATGCTGTTGCAAGCCAAAAACTGTAGCCAACAAAGGAGTTTTCCCCACTGTTTTGCCTTCCAGCAGTCCGGGCAGGTGGGGGGGTTGGGAAAAGACCCAATTGGCTCCCCCTAGCATCAGAGAGGCACCCGGGGTGCCTCTGGCACCCCCACCCCAAAAAGGACGACGTGGTCTCCTACCTGTTTACGCTGGTTGTGGAGGAAAAAATCTCTCCCTGATAAAAGTTGTGGTGGCCATTTTGCTTCCTGGTTTTTTGGACTTCAATTCCCAGAAAGCCAAAGCTTTCTGTAAAAATGCATGTGGTGGCCATTTTTTTTGTACAGGAAGCTTTGGCTGTCTGGGAAAGGGGGAGCTTTTTTCCTCCACAACCAGCGTGAACAGGTAGGAGACCACATCGTCCTTTTGGGGGTGGGTGGGCAGAGGCACCCCAGGTGCCAATTTGAGGCTAGAGGGAGCTGACGGGACTGTATCAGATTTCCCCCCCCCCCCCACCTGCCCAGACTGCTGGAAAGCAAAACAGTGGGGGAAACTATTTCCTCCACTGCAGTTTTCAGCTTGCAGCATCGCAGGAAGTGCAGTTTTCTGCAAAGTCATCTCCCGCACAACGATGTGATGTTTTGCGTGAGGAGACTTTGCAGAAAAAACTACAACGTTGTACAAAAATGATGTTAGTCGAATGCGTCGTTGTGCGGGGGTTCACTGTAGCTGACATTTTTTCCAATAAAGGTTAATTAATGCTAACCATTATGGGGCGGTATATAAGTGTAACTGATATTGTTAAAGGGTTAAATTCCAGAATGAAATCAGATAACCATTTCCAAACATCCAAAATTCATCCGGGTATCAAAGTTTAAGTCTTTTCAGTGTTGCAGTAATTCAGTTTGTCTATTTCTACAAGCATTTTAGAATGCATTCATGTTTCATAACCAAAAAATACCTAATTGTGAATGTCCAAAAGTCTTACAGCTTTTAAAAACTGTAGATACTGTATATGAAAACTGAGTACAGGAGCATACAAGTGAAAATACAAAAATGCTTAAATAAATAAAATGCTTGAAAGAATGCCTCAATTGTATTTTGAAACGCAAAAGCTTACAGCCTGAAAAGACATATTGGAAAATAATCCCTTAAAATATGTAATCATTTAAGAATATTGAAATTCTTAAAATGTAAAAGAAAAAAAATATTAATCCTTAAACATGTTTAAAAAGACTACACACAAAATTGTTTTAAAAGTACGCCCAGTTATCCTATTCAAGTCTATGGAGAATAAAGTCCATGATGTTGATATGTTGTGGCTCCTGGAGAAGCCTGCTGCCTTCACTGCTATCTGGTGATATTAACATAACCTTTTATAGAGTCGTGATGCATTCCTCCTGGGGCCCACACAGTGTTTGCCTCCGTTTGTCTGATTATCTTTCTGGCCATTTTTATACCCTTTAATTGTCCTTTTCTAAACATAAATGTTTTTTCCAATTAGCCTTACCTATCTTTAGGGTGCTATATGCAGGTATTGTTTACTCCATAGATATATCCATAGGCTTAGCAACCCTAGTTGATTTCTGACAAATGACCATATCAACATGATATGATCTGTGTTGACAGACACAGAGGGGTTCTGATCCAGTTAATTTCTGTACTTGTTCTGTAGGGGTTAAAGACATGTTAAGAGAATTTCTGTTTCTAAGAATACCGTTTATACTCGAGTATAAGCTAAGTTTTTGAGACCCAAAATGAGGTCCAAAAAGGTGACTTGGCGTATACAAGGGTCAACAACCACAAGGGACAAAAAAGGTTAAAGATTACGTAATCCATTTAGAGCTGTTGTGGTTTTGAAACATGGTGCTTTTTTAGGTTTAAAATTATCTCGTAATTTTGATCCGATTTGAGATTATTGAATTGCTTGTGCAGTCTATTTCTAACCAACAGAAATTCAGCTCTGGATTATGTAATTTTAAAGAGATGTGGTTAGTGTGTGTATGGGGGGGGGGGGGGTTAGAAGCAAAAATTACAGTCGAATTACATGGGGGGAGGGGGTCAATTTCCCCAAAAAAATGGATCACATAATTGTTGAATGGCCCCTCTGTACATGCAGTTTGACACCATTACTTTATGAAACAGGCCTGCACACAGTCATTATTATTAAAAGAGACAAAGTGAAGTAACATTTCTGTCAGAAAGCATTTAAAATTGCCTTGAAAGGTAATTTAAAATTACCTTGAAAGGTAATTTAAGAAAATGAAAAGCTAGTCTCACAAAGAGTTTGCCAAAAAACTGTATTTACATTGATTGTTTTCCCAACTCAAAAGGTAGGGGATAAATTGTATGTAACAGTGGATAATTTTTAAGGATAATAGATAGATATGCAGCTAGAGAAGAAAAAAGAGAAAGAGAGTAAGAGGGTGTGAGTACTGAGACAAACTGTAATAAATAAAACTGGTATAAATAAACAATTCAATTCAATTCAATGGCCAGAGAGAGAGTCAGGACCTGATAGCCTTCCATGTAGACTGAGAAGGCAGAGTTTGGTTTAAGTTAGATAAAGGCGTCTAACTATATGCAAGATTTCAATTCTATTAGCTTTCTAAGAAATGAAAACACTTTTTATGTATCAGATCTCTCTATTTTCTAGTGACAGTTATTATATAAACACCCACATCACAACTGAAAATTAGGGCAAATAACTGAAACAAAATATTTTAAAGGTCTCTAGTTTAAGAACTGGTGGTGGGGGTAGTATTACTTAAGGATGTGTGTTCTAATGAAAGGCTTGAATAAAGATTTTCTACAATCCAAGAGGGGTAATGGAGAAGAAATCCAGATGTCCAAAGCGTGTGGTGACTAGAGTGTCCCAAGTATGTGAAGACACCCCATTTGTCATTCAACACTACAGGAGACAGCTGCAAAAATTCAATTTTTGACTTGTTTAAAATGGAAGTGGCCTTGGATGGGAATATGCTAGATATCTATTCTGGTAGCAACAGGGTCAGATCTGAGGACAGAGTCCTTGTATAGTAATGAAAAGAAGCATTTTTAATTTTTAACTTGTAAAATGCCTAGAGTAGTGTTTGTATTTGCCCTGCTCATTGGAAGGGCAAATAGTAAAGATGAAGCTTAAGTACTTTGGACATCAAATGAGAAGGGAGGATTCACTTGAGAAGGCCTTGATGCTGGGAAAGGTGGAGGGCAAAAGAAGAAGGGGGCTGCCAAAGATGAGATGGCTAGATGGTATTGTAGTCACAATGGGCACAGAGCTGGGCGGGCTGAGGAGGATGGTGGAGGACAGAGGTGCCTGAAGGAAAATGGTCCATGGGGTCGCAAAGGGTCGGAATCGACTGTGCGACTGAAGAACAACAACAGTGTTTGTATTAAGGGTGTGATATATAATCAAATAAATAAATACATTTTGTTCTTAGAGAAAAATGTCTGGCTCAAACCCATTGTCATCACATACCTAGCTTGGTATATTTTAACAATCAAGAAACTAATTCAAATTCATTCACTCAAATTAAGAAATAAATCTGAAATTGAGCAAGTTTCTAGCATGGACAAAGTGAACCATAGATGCTTAAGCACACATTCTTCTGGTCTCAATTAAACTGAGAATAATGTACACGTTTGACCTCATAAATGGTGTTTAAGTCAGATATTTATTTATTTATTTATTTATTTATTTATTTATTTATTTATTTATTTATTTATTTATTTATTTATTGCTCAAATTTCTATGCCGCCCAATCAGGCGAACCCGACTCAGGGCGGCTCACAACAGGATTAAAACATACATATTAAAAACAATTAAAAACCCAACATACCCACCCACCTATTAAAACTAACCACATTAAAACCCCGCATTAAAAAGATGGGGATTTTATAAGCCAACAGGCGGGGGCAACTCTTCCATCCGAGCCCCACACCGGCCCCGCCAACCAGGTTTTTAATTCTCTTCTGAAAGGCAGCAGCTCCGTCTGCTCCTGCAACTCTACTGGCAGGAGGTTCCACAAGTCGAGTATAGCTTAGTACAAACAAATTGAGTAAAGTTTAGTACAACTACTACTTTCAGAAATAAGTAATAAAATGTTAACCTCATAGACATACATGAGGTGATGTTTTATCTAGACAAGAGATGGCGATATTGCTTCAAAATGACAAATGAATTACAATTTTGTCTCAACCAGCTTCCCTCTTTTTTATAGAAAATAAAGTGGTTGAAAGTATCTTGTCCAATAAGAAAACAATATTTTAATGCCATTTTACATATTAGCTGAAACCCAGCAATAAGTCACAAATAAAGTAGGCCCACTGAATCACTGTGAAATTAGTGAATCAACTCCTATGTAAATACCATTGATTCAGTGGACCCACTATAATTTAGACAAGAAGCACCCAAATTACAGCCTGCGGGCCCAATTAGGCCTGCACATATGAGGCCCACGGTGAGAACCTGGGCACTCTTGGGACCACCCACCACCTGACGTCCTAATACATCACTTATGGCGGTGGCAGCAATCGTGCTCTGTCCCCACTGGTCCGAGCAGTCTTGGCGCGCCAAGAGACTTTCCCAGCGCCGTGAATTTTGAAACAAAGAAGGCTCGGAAAATTTCTACAATGGAGCGATCCACATTGCCAAAGGCTTCTGCTGGGCTGGGAACAAGCGGAGGCTGCTCAGAACAGCAGGGACAGAGCACGATTGCCACTGACGTCAATTAGATAAATAGGGACCACATTGGTAGGAAAAGATCTTGGGGACATGAAAGGAGCCTCATTCAGGCATCCCCTGAGCAGAGCTCCAACAGCAAAAAACCTTTCAACCAAGAAAGCACCTTTGTGTGCTTTTGACAAGTTCATGGAGAACAAGGGTATCAATGGCTATAATTATGGATACCTAAGGACAACCTCCGAGTTGGAGAGATAGGCAGGATATCTCTCAATGCCATTTCTAGGGAATCCTAAGCAGGTGAAGGCATCTGCTTGGGAATACGCTGAAGCAAATGGTGAGCCACTGTGTGAGACAGAATGCTGGACTGGATGGGCTGTGGCCTGTTCCAGCAAGGCTCTTCTTATGTTCTTATTACACGGTAAAAACAAAGCATAATAGTAACTTTAACCTTTCTAATGTTTCTAGTTTTATTGATAGCATGCTTTTATTGTAAGATGTGTCCACATTTTTTCCTTTAGTGCATTGCATTCTTAATTAACAGACCCAGACTAATGATGTCATTCTTGAAGTAATAGCTGTGTTAGTTTGTGCAGACTGGAAACAGAAAAAAAGCAGGGAGACAAAAAACATTGTGACACATTAAATACTAACTGCTATATTTTACTGTCAGCTTTTGTGGATCAAGTCCATTGCTGAGCAAGTGGACTTGATCCTTAAAAGCTGACAGTAAAATATAGCAGTTAAATTAACTATATTCACTTTTATATACAGGCCAAATTCATGCTGTTTAACATAAGCCAAACCATAATTTTTGGTCTTTCCTCCCCGGTAAATGAATTTGTCCCTGCCATGATTCATGGGGTTGCTCATGCATGCTGGCTTGTTGCATGTGTGCATGCTGAGAATTGCTTTGCTGACCAAAAATGTCTCCTCCATGGTTGTCAAGAAACTGTTACTGGTAGGAAGCAATCTGTGTACATCACAGTTTTATTTTTGAAAGAAAAACACAAGATTTTTTAAATTGTTATGTTTTTGTTCTACAGGTCATAGTGCAGTAGACATAACAAAGGTAGCAAGAAGACATCGTATGTCTCCATTTCCATTAACATCTATGGATAAAGCCTTCATCACAGTACTGGAGATGACTCCAGTGCTTGGAACAGAAATAATCAATTATCGAGGTATTTCATATGACCTGAGACATCTGAAGAGGAAGGAAGAGGAAGAGGGTTTGGTTTTAATTTAGTTTTTTTATGTAATATATGGCTACTTAAAGTGTTTAACATGTTTCATTTCCAATATTACTGTAATAATTACAAGAAGTCAGTCAGGGTGGAGACGTTACTATTTATATGAGTACAGTAATGCATCTAAGAGATGGTGTCTTGTTGAAAACCTGGAGTTTACCAGACGAAGTCACAATAAAAATCTAATTTGCTGTAGGACTAGTGATTCCCTGTTCAGTTTCCTGCACAGGAATCTCTAGTACAGTGGTTCCCAACATCGGGCACACACTCCACAATGGGACTTCGATTCCCAAAAACCTAAGTCAGTACACTGGCTGATCAGTGCTTTGGGGAATTGACTTAGGCTTCTGGGAATTGAAGTCCAAAAACAAAGGTTGGGAAACACTGCTGTAGTAACACTAGCTGGTTTATATCAAAAAGTTGGGAGTCTCAACGATTTCTTAATACAGTAAACCCCCGAGTTACAAAAAAAAAATCAGTTCCTTGGTCTATTTCATAACTCGGATTTTTTCGTAACTCAAGGCATACATTAAAAATAATAAACAGATTTTCTACCTTCTGGCTGCTGCTGCTTCCTTTCCTTACACTTCTGGTGGTGTTAGTGAGTGGCTGGGAGTGATTTTAGTGCACAAAATGGCGTCGGCGCCATTTTCAGCGCTAAAAAACTGAATTTTTGCATGTCGGGGTATTTCATAATTTGGAGTTTTTCCGTAAGTTGGGACCCCTGGTTACGAAAAAAAACATTTCATAACTCAAAAAATTCATGTCTTGAGGTGTTCGTAAGTTGGGGTTTTACTGTAATGCCATTTTGTCAAAGGAACCGTATGTCTTTCATTACATATGGCCACTCAGTGAAACAAATTAGCTATTGTCCTTTCACAGTGGCTGAAATCTTGTTGTACTGCCACACAGCTGGCATAAATTTTCCAGGGAAATTGTTTCAAGAAGATATCTCTGTAGACTCAATGTACAGCAAATAATATCTGTGGAGATTTCTTAATCTGATACAATTTGCCTTCAAAAATTGCATGAGATTTCATCCAATATCATGTATCAATTTTGAAATTTTCAGCTACTTCATTTTCTCTCCTGTTCAAGCAATCCTGATCATTCCAAAATTCACATTGTGGAAGAAATATATGAATTAACTGGTTATTTGATACTGTAACAAATAACCCACTTCACCAAAGAATTCTGAGGGCTCCAATTCAGACTCTATAATTGACCTTCATTGTCATCACCCTATTGTCCTCTCCTGATAAGTAGAGAGGGATTGCCGACCTGGTGAAATTAATTAGAGTGAGACTAAGGTGGATGATGGGACTGTGAGTTAATAGGCAGGGTGAAGGGAACTTGGTTTAGATCAGGAGTTCATATTCTGATTATTAGAAGTTTACTAAATTGTTTGGTTAGCAAACAAGTCATGTTGCTATGATGGAGGAAGTTTGGGCGGACCTCACCTCATGGGGGAGGTGTTTACAGGAAAGAAGAGTAGCAAGGATTTTATACAAGGACAACATTCAACAACGTCATCAAGCATGGTATTATAGTTCTCCTTCGTATAGTTTGTGAATCCACACTCATGGGTTATGCGCCTGCGCAGAACGGCCGATCGGAGGCTTGAAAAGCTATTGGTCAAAAGTTTTGGCGGTAAGACCGCCCACCGTACCGCCCACCCTGAGGCGCCCGCACGCCATTTTACCTCAGTTCTCTTCTTTCCGCCGTAGCAGCAGGACGATCGTTGAGAGCTTCCTCAATTTTTTCGCCCTTCTGAGGGAAAGTCTTTTGGCAAATTTCAACAATTTTTCTCGGTGATTTTGTCCTTCGGCCAGGATCGCCACCCCGGTGCTGTTTCTTCCTTCTGGTGGACTCAGTTACCTACTCGCTTCGGTCACCGTTTCCCCCCTCAAGGGGGTGGCGGCTGGCCAGCCCTTCTGGGTAACCGCGTTCCGGAAACTTCCGTTGGAAGAATTTTTTCTTTGATGGCCGCAGCCTTCAAACAGTGCTTGGCTTGCCTGAAAAAGTTTCCGGCTTCCGACGGGCATAGCCTCTGCCTTTTCTGCCTCGGAGAGTCTCATCAGAGCCAGTCTTGCCCCCACTGCAAGAAATTCACCCGTCTGGCCGTGCAAAACCGGAGCTACCGGCTCAAAGCGCACCTGATGGAACTCTCTCTGGCTCTCGTTGTGGCCGCTTCTATCTCGGCTAGCGTCTCTCAGCCTCCGCCGCCTTCGACCTCTTCTTCCGCCACCATCAAGAAGAAGGAGAAGAGGGACAAGAACGGAGACAAGAAAAAGAAGCGCGGGTCGGAGAAGAGGCGATCGCTCCCGCCTACTCCGCACACCCCTGTGTCTCCGGGACCTTCGCCACCATACTCGGTCGCGAGATGTCCGTCTCCTGGGTCCTCCATCTGGGGAGGACGGTCCTCCTCGGGTTCGCCTGAAAAAGGACGCAGGGCTGGGGCTCCAGCTCGCCCACTTCAGGTACTCCCGTCACCGCCTCGTGGGAGGGCCCGCTCGCCTATGAGGCAGGCCTCCGTCTCCCCAAGGACCAGGACTCCGACGCTCGACGACGCGGCGATCACCATGCCGGCCACCATTTCGTCACCGATTTTACCGGCCACCGTTTTGTCGCCGACCCAGCCAGCCACCGTTTCGTCGGCCACCGCTTCGTCGCTCCCGACGGTGGGGGACCCATCCCACAGGGAGTTCCTGAAGGAGATGTTTGAGGTCATGGCTCAGACTTTTGCCAACCGATTTAAGACCTCCATGCCTGCGGCCTCTGCGGCTCCGGTACCGACCACCGCAAGCCCCAGGGATGCTGGCCCTGCTGTGGCCCCACCGACCTCCCGAGGGTCGAGTGTCCGCTCCGCTGGCCCACCCACATCGTCGCGGGTTAGTCCAGACGTTGAAGCGATGGACTCCCATCCCGTCGGCCCGCCCAGGCCGTACTGGCGCGGTCCCGACGTGGATGTAAGAGTTCCTCCCTCGTCCTCCGATGACTCCAGCGCCTCTTCGGAGGAGGACGAGGGAGACGTCGACGCCGAGCGGACGCCGGACCAGGCCATCGGCGCGGTTGACCCACCGCGTGGTGAGGATCAACGCTCGCTCACGGCCATGCTGACGCGCCTGGGGACCACGTTGAACCTGAAGGTGGACCAGCCGCCACTGGAAGGTGAGGACCAAATGACCGCAAAACTGGACAGGCTTGCGGTACGGCCGGTCCATATCACCATGCTTCCGTCCATGCTGACGTCGGCGAAGGCAACATGGAGGAAGCCGGTGTCAGCGCACTCCGTTTCGTCCAGGCTCGACGGCATGTATAGAGTCCTGGACGAGAACGTCGAGTTCCTGCAGGCACATCCCCTGCCGAATTCCCTGGTGGTCAAGGCCTTCCAACACAGGACGGCCACCAGCGGGTTCCCGGTTCCGTCGACCCCGGAGGGGAAGAAGTTGGACGCGGTGGGCCGCAAATTCTACGCCACCGGTTCCCTCTTCCTCCGCGCCGCCAACTACTCGGCTGCCATGGGCCTGTACCAGTCTCACCTCTGGGAGCGGGTGAAGGCCGAAACGGTGACGTTACCTGCCGACGCCTAGAAACGGATCGACGCGCTGGCGTCCAAGGGCAATTTCCTGGCGGAGCAACAGATGCGAACCGCCAGGCATATAAATGACTATGCGGCGAAGGACATGTCGTCTGCGATCCTGCTCCGCCGCCACGCCTGGCTTAGGGGCACCTCCCTCGATGACGCTATGAAGAAGCTCATCGAGGAGTTTCCCTTCGACGGGCAAGGCCTTTTTGGGCAAGACACGGACAAGGTCCTCAATGAAATGCGGCAGACCAACTCCACCGCCAAGTTTCTGGGGCTCACCACGCCGGCTCCGCCTGCCAGGCCGAGGTTCCAGCCCTTCACGCGGCGCTACCAGGGGAACCCACAACAACAGGGTGGCCCCGTAGAGCAGCCCAGGTCTGGCCCTTACAAACAACGACGCCAGCACAAGCCGCGCTACCAACCCTACGGACACGGCAAGCGTTCGGACGCTAAGTCCAAGTCGCGCGTTTGAAGCTGCGACGGCCGAGTCTCTCACGCTCCAACTCCCGTACCTCCCCCTCCGGAACTTCCTTCAGGTATGGTCGGGCATCACAGACGACCGGTGGGTCTTAAGGATCTTGTCCTCTGGCTACGCCATCGAGTTCGTGCGGGCGCCTCGGGTAGGAAGACATCGTTTCACCACCTCGTCCCCCCATTTGGAGGAAGAAATATCAACTCTTCTGTCCAAGGGAGCCATCGAGCGGGTGGCCCCGCCCGATTGGGACAACGGCTTCTACTCGAGGTACTTCGTGGTCCAGAAGAAGGACGGAGGACTTCGCCCCATCCTGGACCTGCGCCGCCTCAACAAATGCATCCACACCAGGAAGTTCCGGATGGTGACCCTGCAGACCGTCCTTCCCCTCATCAACAAAGGGGACTGGTTCACAGTCATAGACCTCAAGGACGCTTACTTCCATGTCTCCATCCTCGAGGAGCACCGGAGGTTCCTTCGATTCCGCATCGGCGATTCGGTTTACCAGTACCGATGTCTACCGTTCGGTCTGGCCACGGCACCGCGAGTCTTCACCAAATGCATGGCTCCGGTGGCCGCCTTCCTTCGCCAGCGGGGAATCAGGGTCTTCCCATACATCGACGACTGGTTGATCGTATCCCCCACCAGCTCGTCGGCCATTCGGGACACGCAGTTCACGGTCCACCTCATGGAGAGTCTCGGCCTCAGGATCAACTTCACCAAATCGAAGCTGATCCCCTCTCAACGCGTCGAGTACATCGGAGCGGTACTCGACTCGCTTGCCACCAGAGCCTTTGCGCCCCAGAAGCACCTGCAGGACATCACGCAGGGAGTGAACGACCTACACACCAAACCGTGCATCAGGGCGAAAAAGGCTCAAAGACTGCTAGGCCTTATGGCCTCAACGACGGCTGTGGTCCCTCACGCCAAGTTAAAGTTCCGGTCCCTACAGTCGTGGCTTCTGCACGAATTCGATGCGCTCCGGGAGAGTCAGTCCAAACGACTAACTCCGTCCCCGGAGCTGAGGGACCAGCTGGTGTGGTGGACGACACCACTCAACGTGGCAACGGGGAAGAGTTTTTACCCCCCGCAACCCTCGCTGCAAATATTGACCGACGCAAGCAACCTCGGCTGGGGGGCTGCCTGCGGGACTCTCACGGTCAACAACCCTTGGTCGCCTCAGGAGATGGTGCACCATATCAACTACTTGGAGCTGCTGGCCATTTGGAAGGCCCTCCGTTCTTTCGAGACCTTGCTCATGGGCAAGGCGGTCCAAGTGGCCTCGGACAACACCACGGCTGTGGCGTACCTGAACAAGCAGGGAGGAACACGATCCACCACCCTTCTTTACCTCGCTGTGCAACTCTGGGAGTGGTGCCTGGAGAGGCACATTTTCCCGATTGGAGTGCACATTCAGGGCAAGCTGAATGTCCTGGCCAACCATCTCAGCCGCCTCACCTCAACGACCCACGACTGGGAACTGAACGACGAGGTGTTCCAGTCACTCTGCGAGGCCTGGGGGACTCCGAACATCGACCTCTTCACATCGGAGTCCAATACGAAATGCCGCAGGCATCGGTGCCAACTCCGAGGGCGATGCCTTCATGAAACGGTGGGATCAGGACTATTTCTACGCTTTTCCTCCGTTTCCCCTGGTCCAGAAGGTCCTCACCAGAATGCTCCAGCACAGGACCAGAGCCATCCTAGTGGCCCCAGCATGGCCTCGCCAACCATGGTTTCCGCTGCTGTTGCGCATGTCATCTCAGTATCGCACGCTACCGGAGTCACCGACGCTCCTCCAGATGGAGCAGGGCCAGCTCCACCACTCAGACCTGCCCAGCCTCCACCTCACCGCGTGGAGGATAACCCCAGACTGTCCAGGATCCTGGAACTAGCCAGGCGCCCGTCCACAAGGAAGTCCTACACTTCCAAATACAGACGCTTTTGTGCTTTCCTGGCATCTCAGCAGACCCCCCTCTCGCAGGTGGAACTGCAGGACGTCTTGACCTACCTCCTCCATCTGGCGGAGTCTGGCCTCAGCATCGCCTCCATCCGAGTACACCTCGCAGCGGTGGTGGCTCACTCTCCAGCTGGCTCGCCCGCTTCTGGCGCTTTCCGCGACCAAATGGTGATACGCTTCCTCAAGGGATTGCGAAACGCCTTCCCGCCGGTCAGGACTCCGACGGCCCAATGGTCACTCTCTACCGTCCTTAACGCGCTCACCAGGACTCCTTTCGAGCCCATGGCTACCGCGGATGCTCGTCTCCTCACATGGAAGACGGCCTTTCTGGTGGCCATCACGTCTGCTCGACGAGCTTTTGAACTGGTCGCCCTGCGGGCGGACGCACCCTTTCTCCAGTTCTTCAATGACCGTGTGGTGCTCCAACCGGACATCACCTTCCTCCCCAAGGTGGTCTCCCAGTTTCATATGGCACAGACTATCTCCTTGCCAACATTCTTCCAGAACCCCCTAACGCCCAAGAAAGGACTTGGCACACGCTGGATGTCAAACGGGCTTTATTGTTTTACACCAGCAGGACAAGGGAGTTCAGGAAGTCGCAACGCCTTTTCGTGGCGTATGGGGGCAAGTCCAAAGGTGAACCCATCTCAGCGCAGCGGTTCTCCAAATGGATCACCTCTACCATCTACCTGGCCTACGAGTCGGCATCGCTGCCCCCTCCACCGCATGTCAGGGCGCACTCTACCAGAGCGGTTGCAACATCCACGGCCTTTCTGGAGGGCACACCGCTTGAGGACATCTGTAAGGCTGCCACCTGGTCCAGACCTTCTACATTTGTCCAGCACTACAGGGTGGACACCAGAGCCACTGCGGACGCCAGGCTTGGCCGTGTCGTCCTCACTCGGGGGCTCCGGGCCCATCGCCCTTGACAGTTCACCCTGCCTGACCGTCATCATCTTCATCGTGGGATCATCTCATCCGACTGCCCACCGGCCAAGTAAGTGTGAGCTTGCTAATCTCCCATGAGTGTGGATTCACAAACTATACGAAGGAGAAAGTTCGGTTTCACTTACCAGTGATAACTTTCGTTCTTCGAGTATATAGTTTGTGAATACACACTACCCACCCTGCCTCCCCTCTTGAGCTGCACGGATGAGATCAATTGATTTATCCTGTGCTTGGCTTAAGTATGGAACTGAGGTAAAATGGCGCGCGGGCGCCTCAAGGTGGGCGGTACGGTGGGCGGTCTTACCGCCAAAACTTTTGACCAATAGCTTTTCAAGCCTCCGATCGGCCGTTCTGCGCAGGCGCATAACCCATGAGTGTGTATTCACAAACTATATACTCGAAGAACGAAAGTTATCACTGGTAAGTGAAACCGAACTTTCTTCAAATCATGGTAAACAATGACTATATGTTGTCATGAAGCTATGTATAGTTGAAAGGAGTAACGGAGCAATCAATTCCCTGCTTTGGGATAGAGATTATTGCTGCCTTCTCTTACACAGTCCATCTTGTAGGAATACATGTATGTAACAGAAATTGTTTAATTTTAAATTGTGTATTAAACTGTTCTTCAAGCAGAATTTAAGTGATCTTGGCACAAAGTTCCTGCTGTAATTTGACAAGAAAAAATGTATATTTCACACAGTCCTGGTCATTTTTTCACTTCCTGGCATTTTTTAGCAATGAAGCCTAAGATAATATGGTGAAGACTTTAGGGCCATGGCGGGGGGGGGGGGGCTTTGCCCACCCTGAGTTAGCACTTTGCCCACCCTCAAACAGCTGGCCACTAGAGGGCACAAAGCTTGGTTTCCCTTAGGAATGCATTGAAAAGAGGCTTTCTCCCACCTACCTCTAGAATCCTGGCTACAGCCCTGCTTCTAATAGTGTTAAAACTGTGATCTACTCCTTTGATTGTTCTTACAATTCATTTCTAGAACAAATAAGATGGTATGGTTTGGGAGGTGACCTGCATTTGCTTTGTCAAACAAGAATAAAGGACCTGTAATGATACAGTGAGTTACCAACAGCACTTGTAATAAAATACCATAATCTGCTTCTAAACTGTATAGATGTTTAGCGGCTGAAACTCTGTTGGCATAACTACTTCTGTGGAATATTGGTGATGTCATCAGCAGGAGACAATTATGGTAATTAAAACTGTCTGCTTGTGTCCTGCAGCTTTTTTGGCTACCATATAATTTATTTCATCATGCGGAAGACATTGTTACAGAACACCTCCTTTTGTTCTTCATGTCATTGAGCAGTGGGGTTTTTTACAGAGTTTTTTTTCCTATCCCACAGTTTCCATGCAATGAAATACAATTAGAAAAGAAACCAAAAAAGCCACAGGACCTTTTAGATATTTAGTTCAATGCCACCATGCTAATCTTAATGCAAGCCAAATCTTTTACCTCTATTCTAGTCTGCTCTTACACTTTCTGACTGACAGAAATTAAATAGTTCTTTTATTTGTATAAAATAAAAATTGTGCACATGCATAGTTAATATTTGGTCCCCTTTCTGCCAAATCTGGGTTTATTAACAAGAATGTTTTCTCCTTCCTCTTTCTCTCTCATGTATTAGATGGAATGGGCAGAGTCTTGGCTCAGGAAGTTTATGCAAAAGACAACTTACCACCCTTCCCTGCTTCGGTGAAAGATGGCTATGCTGTCAGAGGTAAAATATAGCAAATAGTTTGGCCATAATGTAACATTTTTGGAAGTTGTAAAATGTGTGCTTGTACATGCTGTGTAGAATAGGCATTCCAATGGAGGCCACAGGGCATGGCCAGATAAGTCCTTTTCTTGATTTACCTGTTAGCAATCAAGGTGGAGACACAGATCCTCCCAATGTTATGAAGAAAATGCATACCCATACAAGTTTGAAATTCATAAAAATATATAAAGCACTCTGAAACTGCAAAAGGATGTCTCAGTGGAAATCTACCACTGCAGATAAAATAATTCCCACTATGCAGGTGGAATCCATCCATCATGTTTTTAGCTACTATTTTGTTGTTGTTGTTGTTCAGTCGCACAGTCGGTTCCGACCCTTTGCGACCCTATGGACCATTGCTCTCCAGGCGTCTCTGTCCTCCACCATCCCCCTCAGCCCTCCCAGCTCTGTGCCCATTGTGTCTACAATGCCATCTAGCCATCTCATCCTTGGCCTCCCCCTTCTTCTTTTGCCCTCCACCTTTCCCAACATCAATGCCTTCTCAAGTGAATCCTCCCTTCTCATTTGATGTCCAAAGTATTTCAGCTTCATCTTTACTATTTGACCTTCCAGTGAGCATTCAGGGTTAATTTCTTCTAAGATTGACCTATTTGTTCTCCTCGCTGTCCAGGGTACTCTCAAAACCCTCCTCCAACACCACATTTCAAAGGCATCTATTCTTCTGCGTTCAGCCTTCCTAATTGTCCAGCTCTCACATCCGTACATTACTACTGGGAAGACCATTGCTTTGACTATTCTAATTTTTGTTTTCAGTGTGATGTCTCTGCTTTTCACTATGTTCCCCAGGTTTCTCATTGCTTGTCTCCCAAGAATCAGTCGCCTTTTTATTTCATGGCTACAATCCCCATCTGCAGTGATCTTTGATCCCAAAAAAGTAAAATCTGTCACTGCTTCTACTTCTTCCCCATCTATCTTCCAGGAACTGATTGGGCCTGTTGCCATTATCTTGGTTTTCTTGATATTTAGTCTCAAGCCAGCTTTTGCACTCTCCTCCTTCAGCCCAATCAGGAGATTCTTTAGGTCTTCCTCACTTTCTGCCATTAGGGTGGTATCGTCTGCATATCTCAAATTATTGATGTTTCTCCCAGCGATTTTAATCCCATATTGTGATTCCTCCATCCCTGCACTGCGCATTATGTGCTCTGTGTATAGGTTGAATAGGCATGGTGACAAAATGCAGCCTTGTCTTACTCCTTTTCCTATTCCAAACCATTCTGTCATTCCATGTTCTGTCCTAACTGTTGCTTCTTGGTTCATGTACAGATTTCTCAGGAGGCATATGAGGTGCTCTGGTATTCCCATCTCTTTAATTACTTGCCACATCTTGTTGTGGTCCACACAGTCAAATGCCTTAGTGTAGTCAATAAAACAGAAATAAACTTGTTTCTGGTATTCCTTTGTTTTCTCCATGATCCAGCGTATGTTGGCAATGTGGTCTCTAGTCCCCCTGCCTCTTCTGAAACCTGCCTGCACCTCTGGTAATTCTCTTTCCACATGCTGCTGAAGTCTATCCTGTATTATCTTGAGCATCACCTTACTGGCGTGTGGGATGAGCGCGATTGTTCGATAATTTGAACATTCTTTGGCATTGCCCTTTTTTGGGATTGGGACGTACACTGATCTTTTCCAATCCTGTGGCCATTGTTTTGTTTTCCAAATCTGTTGGCATATTGAATGCAGTAATTTGACGCCGTCATCTTTTAGCGCTTTGAAAAATTCAACTGGGATACCATCACCTCCACTAGCTTTGTTGTTTGCAGTGCTCTTTAGGGCCTTTATGACTTCGCTCTCCAGGATGTCTGGCTCAGGTTCTACTATTTTAGTCCATCTTTATTCTGGTTTATTTGGGTAGGTGTGTGTGTGTTAAAAATACAATTTTCAAAATGTGAGGATCTTTGGTCAGTTAGGATGCTAAGCTGTTTCAGTGCAAAAAAAAATACTGAAGAGTAAGGAATAAGTTAAGGAATAACTTGTTTCCATATACAATGGAAGCTATTATGTTTAATTGTTGTATGGTGTAGCCAGCTTAAACAAAGCACACCCTTTGGATTTCATTCTAGAATATAATAACAAAAACCCACTTCTTCTTTCCTTTGCACCATGGAAATTCAATAACTCAAAGAGGGCAGTCAAAGTTGAAATGCATTGCTAGTAGAAATGCTCTGAGAAACAATCTGTAATTGGAGAAACAAAAGAGAGACCTCCAACAATTCTTTTTAGTCATTACCAAGCGTAAACCTGTTTTTATCAGTTTATTGTAAATACAATTCTACCTTACAAACACATACAAACACAATTACCAGTATTATTATTCTGTTTATTCCTTTATTAAACATTACAAAATGAGTGTCATATAGTGGCAGTCATTGTCAAATGTCGTTCAGTTATCCAATACAATTTGTCCATGCAGGAGGTATCTATCTGTAATTGTTGACTGGATGCCTTTAAAATTCTCCTGAGATTTCAGAATGGTATGTGGTTTCACTTTACAAACAGATAAAAAGTTGACATGTTCCTATGTAGGAGAAATAGTAATTAACTATACAGTGGTACCTCGCTTAAAGAACATAATGCGTTCCACAGGATTGCTCTTTAAGCGAAACACCATTGCAAGTTACCAATTGTGACTTCTGGCGGGGGGGATTTCAAACCCCAATTTAGTTGTTAAACGAGTTTTTGGTTGGTTTTAGTTGTTAAGCGGGGCGACCATTCAGAGAAAATTCTGCTCTTTAAGCGAGTTAGTCTCTAAGCGAGGCACTCTTTATGCAAGGTTTTACTGTAATTTGCTGAGAAGAATGACTTTCCCTCTCTTGCTATGATTTGCCTTGATAACATAATCTGGAAGAATGGCTACATAAAACTTGTAGATAATTCTAATATTCTTTAAATCAAAAATAGAATGACTCCTTGCAGGAGTATCAAAGTATTTTATCTGTTGTCTTTATTTCTTGGAGGGGTGGATACCTGTCATCTTTTTATAACATGCAGTGGCTCAAGTGGCTAAGACGCTGACTGGGAGGTGGAAGGTCAGTAGTTCGATTCCCGAGTACTGCAGGATGGAATGAGCTCCCATCTTTGTCCCAGCTCCTGCCAACCTAGCAGTTCAAAAGCAAGATATTGCAAGTAGATAAATAGGGACCACTTCAGTGGGAAGGTAACAGCATTCCGTGCACTCTGGTGTCTAGTCATGCCTGCCACATGACCACAGAAACGTCTGCAGAAGCAGACAGCTCTGGCTCTTCGGCTTTGAAACAGAGATGAGCACTGAACCCTAGAGTTGGATGCAACTAGCTTTCAAGCAAGGGAAACCTATAAGCCATAGGAATTTTTTTTTCCAACCACTGAAGTAGAATACCATGGATTGCAATCAGACTTTGTTTGAACAGACATTCTGCTGTACAATAGCCCTCTCCTGTTTGTTGCTTCCTGGGTCTCCAAGTTGCTGCTGTAGATGACAATGACGGACATGATAAATTCTCTTTTGTGGCTAGGAATTTTTTTTGTCTGATATCTTACCAGTAAATTTGTGATGGTGGACCTTTATAAAAATACTGTATACCTGAATAATATTTTGCTGTAGCATAATTTGCACGTTATGATTGTAGTCAAATCCTAATTTTTAGCACATTGTCTCATGCGTGTTTATGGACAGGCATGAAAGCAGTAATAGTGACAACAGTAATCCTATAAATGTCTTGTTTATCTATATTTGTCATGATATTGTTATGGTATTACCCTACAGCTGCTGATGGGCCTGGGGATCGTTTCATAATTGGGGAATCCCAAGCTGGTGAGCAAGTGAGTACAATGTATATTCATTTTCTTCAAATTGTTTTTTCTACATTTGATACTATATAGTAAAATACTGTATACACATTTGAGTTGTAGCTTTTTAAAAAATGGTTGTTGATAGTTCTTGGTGTAAATGGGTCAGCAACATGACCAGAATTTATTTATTTATTAAAACCAGGAGTTGAATAGAACATTTTAAACAATAATTGATTGAAGTTCATGTGAACATTTACTACTACAAATTGTAAAAAAGCAAGATAATACCTTACACAAAGACCACCTGTTTACTGCACCTGCAGAAGTGTGGTTACCTGTGCCTGATTTTCTAGGATTTCCCATTACCACCCAATTCCTTGTGCCACAGCCCACTCCATTTTGCAATCTCCCTCAACCATTCAGGAAGGATTTTCTGGGGGCTGCTTGGAGAGAAAATATTTTTTATAAAAAAATGCCATATTATATCCACCCTTTTCTACAAATGCTTTATCTAACCCATAAATGAAAGAAGCATAAAATAACAATATCCAGTGCTTTCTGAGAACAACATACAATTTTGTTGAAGCTGGCTTGATTCATTAGTTCAGAAATGATTCTTTATTAATATTTTGAATCCAGCTACAACCTTTAGGAATTAATATTGTGTTTTACAGGCTGTTAACTTGCACAAATGTCGGTTTGACATAAAATGTAGCTATATGTTAAAACTAAAACCTTGAATCTGGCACAGAAGCCTGCAGGTAGGCCAGGATCGAGAAGATACAATCGCATTTCCATAACGCTGACACCAGCCGAGCAGTTGCATTCTATACCTGCTGTAGCTTCTGTACCATCTGTAGAAGGCATTGCAGTAGTCAATTCTCAAGATTACCAGTGCACAAACAACGACTTGAGGGATTCCCTATCGAGTTCTTTTTAACATTTTTTTTAAAATCTGTGTCTAGGAGCTGTTGTGGTTTCATGTTCTTTCTTTTTTTCTAAGTCAACAATTCCTCTTATTTTTCAGCCAACACAGACTGTAATGCCTGGTCAAGTAATGAGAGTTACAACTGGTGCTCCAATACCCTGTGGTGCTGATGCTGTGGTGCAAGTAGAAGACACAGAACTCATCAGGGAATCAGACGATGTGAGTAGTAAAAGAAAAATTGCTTCTTAATCTTAACATACTTTCAAGAAATCATTTGGGCTTTACATTACTTCATTTGAGGATCATACTGATTATGACTAATAGGTGGAAAGGGGAAGAAGAAAATTGAGGGATTAAGAAGAAAATTAACAAGAAACCTGGATTTCTACAACAATAACTGCTATACATTTCAAATTAATTTGCCTTACATTAAATCTTTAATTGATTTAGTATTATTGTATATGCTTAACAGAAACATTCTTGTTTCTATAGCATTCTTAATGTTTTGTGTAACAGAGTTTTAATTCCTAAAATGCATGTTTTGCTGTAGAAGCCACACAGAACTACACCTGCAGAATTGTCACTTGAACAATTCTCATGTACAGGTTTTTGCTGGATTTTTTAAGGCAAGCTACAAAAAAAGTACAAAAAATGCCTCAGCAGATATATTGGTTTTGTCTTTGGAGTGTGTTCCTTTGTCCCAGCTAATGCAAGTTACTGGGACGAAAATATGTCTTATTATAATTTTTGTGAACCAATATGCAGGAAAGCAGAAGAGACAGTAGTTATCAATACGTAGTTATCAATAGGTGAAATTGAAACTTTTTTATGATGGGCTGGACTTTGGGATTCTCACTGGGTGCAGGAAATGTAAGAGATGGATTTCCACAGTACATTAGAATTCTTATTCAATGTAAAAAATATTCCACAACTCATCCACTGTAAGTGTTTTTAATTGTGTTGCATAATGGTGTACAAACTAACCTTCCTGAGATTTTCCTTGCTCAAGTTATTACCATTGTTTACTCCTTTCTTCTCTGTCCTCCAACTGTGCCGGTAAAAGGAATATAGAACTGGAAAGCTAATATGGATCCTAAGGAACATTCAGTCCAACTCCCATTAAAAAGCACAACTAAAAATTTATTGACAATATATCCAACCTCTGTTTAAAAACCTCCAATAAAGATGAGTCTATCACCATTTGAGGTTATCCATACAGTTGCCAAACAGCTTCTCTGTATATACTACTAGCATAGTTTTCCCGGTGTTGCCGGGCTGTTTTAAATTGTGTTGTAAGGTATTGGGGTTTTTTTGTGTGTTTTTTTGGTAATGTATGTAAAAAGGAGGTTATTTTGTTTTGTTTTTTTGAAAAAAAATTTTTATTTATGCACAATTTTTGTGCGTTGCCGGGCTGTTATAATCTGTGATCAGCTTTTTGGGGGGTATTTTTGTGGATTAAAAAAAGAACAAAGGATGATATAATTTTTTCAAATTGTTTTATTTAACCAAATAATGTTTTAGTTTGTGGATGTTTTTTAAATAGTTGCACCGTAGGTAATAGTTTAAAAAAAATTAAAAGTACATGTTTTTTACATTCAATGTTTTTAAACTGTGTTTAGATGTTTTGGGTTTTTATTTGAGTTTAAACTCAGCACAGGATTTTAGAAATCTTTTTACTTTTATTTTTTTGACATATGTTTGTGATTTGTGTAAAATTGTGATTTATTGTTATGTTTTTGACTTGTTTTTACTGTTATGGGCTCCAGGTGGGGCTGTTGAGTCTTTTTGAGTTGTTTTAACTATTCTGCCCTGCAGGTGGGGCTGCTAGGGGTTTTGCTTTCATTTCACATATTTTTTCTCTCCTGGCCTCTGGGTAGGGCTTCTTCCGGTAAGTAGTCTCTTTGTTTCTTTATTTCTGTTCCGGTCATCGTGGAGGGAGGTCGTGCTGGTGAGTTGTCTGGGTTTTTTTCTTCTGGGGTTTTTCTTTGTTTTGTTTTTGTGGTGGTAGGCTGGGAGGTGTTTCTGTTTCTTCTTTTTTGTCTTGGTTGGGTTTTAGGTTTGTGTAATTGGTTTGTTTTTTTCTGGTTTAGTTTAATTTTTCTTATTTCATTGTTGTTTATTTTTGTAATTAGTTGTTGTTTGTGTAATTTGTGGTTTTTTCGTGTTGTAGTTAGGTGTTTTGTTTGTGGTTTTGTGGTATTGTTGCAGTTTTTGTTTGTGTATTTTCTAGTTTATTTCTTTTTGTTTATTAATGGGTTTTTTAATTATTGATTTATTTTTGTTTTATTATTTTTAAATAATTTTGGTGTTTGTTTTTGGTGGTTACTTTAGGTTGAAGAACGGGCTGCCTGTGGGTTTCTCTTTGGAGGCAGTCAGGCCGTTCTTCTCCTGGGAAAGTTGCTTAGGTAGGTCGGAGGAGAAGGAGGAGGCAGAGAAGAGCTTTCTGTGCCTAACGATGGTTCTCTCTTCTCTGTCTCCTTTTTCTCCCAGCTTACCTAACCGGAGATCGGCAGGCAGCAATCTGTCAGGGTTGGGGCTTTTCCTTGTGGATTTCTGGCTGTTGTTTTTGTATTCTGAAATACAAAGGCATCAGCCAGTCATCTGCCAGGGAGGGTGCTTCCCCTAAATTAGTACTGGCTGTTTAGGGGGGTTTTTTCCACCCCGGCTCAACATTTCTTGAGGCCGGTGGTGGTCTTGCCGTGTCTTCGGCGGGGTAGCGTGGAGGAGAGGGAGTCCCTCTTCTCCCCGTTGCTCCGGGAAAGAAGGATGGCGGGTGTCTCACTGTGGCATTTTGTGGCTTGTTTGTTTTGCGTGGCTGTGAGGCGCTGCATCCGCCTGAGGCGGACTTGCACTCCCGTTGTGTTTTGTATTTTTATTTTTCGCGCGCCGGCTTTCTCAGCGTTCTGTGCGCTCATGGCGCGCAGGACACTGGGACTTGTAGTTTTGCATTTGTGGTTTCCGTTTGTGCAGCAGTTTTTTTCTGCGGCTCGATTTTGATTGGCCGCGGTGCGCTTCCCAACATTCTTTTTGCTCGCGCCTCTCAGCCTGATTGGCTGTGGCGCTGCATGACACAAAGAACATTGGGTAGTGAAGTTCTTTTTCTTTGTTTGACTTCGTGTGGCTCTTGCCCCACTGGCACATTTCTAAAATATTTGTTGACCTCCGTACCCAGTTTGGGCAAGTGCAGGAGGCTCGGTACGGGATAGTGTGGCTGGGTGCGGGAGCCTTTGTCAAGTTCCAACAGTTAGCGCTTGGATTTATAGGTATAGATTAGCTGCTCATTTCCAATATTATTGTCTTTCTTCTTGGAATACAATCATTGATAGGAAAGAGAGATAAAAAGCACATGTAGTCTTAACATCTTTCCCCTTCTTAACCGGATCCTCTAATATATATATTTTTGTAGTATGTTGAAGGCAGGTTCATGTTGTATAATGTATTCCCATGTAAATTAGAAAACAGAGATAGTGGTCAGTGGTCTTGTTAGACTGTGAAGATTGGATAGAACATATAGCCATTTTGTAGGAGAAACATTTAAACAGGTATGAAGGACCTAAATTATTAAGTGATTATCAGCATGTTGAGGGTTTTTTCAGGTAGAGTATACCTAATACAAATGGACAACAGAACCATGAAGTTCTACATTCAAGAACAGGGCAGAACAAACTCTGTACCATTACTTCAGTTCACAATGAAGCTCTGTGAATGATCCATGTACATGATCCATGCATGTCCTGATCAAAGTATTGCAGAGCTCAATATGAAGAATACACCTTACTCCTGAATTAATCTGTTAAAAATAAGACTTCATGTTGTTGTTTTTAAAAATTATAACACAAGGGAAAGGAGGGAAAGGGTATTCTTCCCAATGCACATTCAACTTTATTTTTCATTATTACTAAAGAGTTCTGAGTGATATCCAGTTTTAGTCCCAAAGTAGAACTAATGAAAAAGGACCGTGGGACAATAGAAGACCAGACCAAGCAGGTGCGTGGCCACCGACACCTTAAGAAGCCAAAATCCCTACGAATGGCAATAATCAAGCCCAAGCCCGCAATTTGGCCCAAATCGTTACCACCCAAATGGACCAAAAGAATATCGGGAGCGGAAGAGGCATCGAGGGGAAAAAGGAAAGGGAGGAACTGGTGCCACCGCATCCCACGAACGCCATGCCAAGCGAGGTGTGCCAGGGTCTGCAGGCCGAGGTGAGAACCCCAACGGGAGGCCAACACGTGGCAAGCCGCCCAAAATACATAGCTATGGCCCACGATCCAAACGGACAGCAGAGAAGCACGGAGAACAGGAGCTGCAAGAAAAGAAAAGAGAAACAAGTGGCAGCGGGTGTTCAACAAAACATAGGGCGCACATACGAGCGAAAGCAAGCGGAACCCCACCTACCCATCCTATGAATGTCATCCTCCGAGTTACCAAAAAGGGCAGCTGTCGACGCGGCGCCTATACGAAAGGAATGTGTGCCATACCTGGCCCCGGGGAGGCCGAGGCCAGCTAGAGCAGACCCCATGACCCACCAGAACTGATACTTGGTAAGCGGCCGCCCATCCTGGTGCATAAAGAGAGGACCATGTGCAGAACCCCGGACCGCCAAAAAGGCCGACAAGGCAGCCACCGGGCAGATCACAGGGAAACTACAACGGAAGAGCGACACAAAACAACCCCTACCCTGCTGGTCCGACTTAGAGAAGCGAATGTGCAATCGGGCGGAACGCTGCTCGAGAGCGACGTCGCTGAACTCGAGGCACCTACGGGAGCGGTCATTGCAAGAAAGAGGCGCCAACTGGCTCATCCGCTAAGCCCCAAAAAAGGCCTCCGTAGTGGCTGTGTGAAAAAGGGCAGCCTAATACTGGTCGAAACAAAGGGACAACCAGGCCTGAGCCAAGCGGGCAAGAAGAGCCGGCGTCACAGGCTGCCGGGTGTCTGGGCAACGGCCCTGCTCCCGAGACCAACCGTCCAGGACCCTACGAACCCTAAAATCAGTCGTGGTATTCCCGAAACCCCGGGCCTTGGCAGCAAACGCCAAGGTCGAAAGGTGCCCGGCTATGGTGCGCGGCGCCAACCCACCATCATGCAGATGAACCATAAATTGCAATAGGTGATCCACCGGGATGGGCCACGTGTCCAGAAGCGACACAGCCTGGCGAAACTCCCGGAAGGACCGAAAAGCAGCGTCATACGCCCTGCGAGTACAGTTGGCCAGGGACAGGCCTATCGCCCGGGACGCTTCAAGTCGCCAAACGTCCACACCTCACTGGGCAATGGGGAGGGAAGTTCGTGGGCCCCCGGCGCGAGTGCCCGGAATCGAGGGATCTGTAAGCAGGACAAAGCATCAGCTATACTGTTGTCAAGACCCGGCACATGCCGGGCCCTGAAAACAATGTTGTAGCGCAAGGAGCGCAATACAAAGTGGTGGACAAGCAACATTACCCTGGGAGAACGGGGCGTCTGGACATTAACAATGCGCACGACAGCTGCATTGTCGCACCAGAAGTGAACCACTGAATCCCTCCACAAATGGCCCCAGAGCACAAGCACACCCAGGATAGGGAAGAACTCCAGGAAGGTCAAGTCCCGGAGAACGTCCATACCCCACCATGCGTCCGGCCAACTGCCGCAGCACCAGTGCCCATCAAAATAGATGCCGTAACCCAGGGTGCCAGAGGCATCGGAATGCACCTGGAAGCCAGGGGCCAGAGCAAGTTCACGGCACCAGAAGGAAACCCCATTGAAATCAGACAAAAAGCCAAGCTAGACCAGGAGGTCGGCCCGCATGCCGCACGGCACCTGAACCCTGTGATGCCTCGTGGAAAGCCCAACCATGGTGTCGCATAGGCGACGGGCAAAAGCCCTGCTGGGCGCCACGACCCTACAGGCAAAGTTGAGGTATCCATGAAGCACCTGGAGGTCGTGAAGGGACACCTTGCGCCTAGGCAACATGGTCGAGATAGCCTCGGATACGCGGGTGACCTTATCCATGGGGAGACTGGAGGTCTGCCTAACCGTGTAAAGTGAGATGCCCAGGAAGGTAAGGGTAGTGGCCGGGCCCTCTGTCTTCTCCTGAGCCAAGGGGACACCCAGCTCCGCCATGAGTTCCTGGAATATGCAGAGCAGCTGCTCACACGCACCAGACCAGCCCGAGCCCCCAAACAAAAACTTGTCCAGATAGTGCGACACCAAGCGGGAGCTGGAGCTGCAAACAAAGGCCCAGTGCAAAAAGGTACTAAAGCGCTTGAAAGCTGAACAGGATATCGAGGAGCCCAAGGGCATGGCCTTGTCTACAAAATACTGGCCTTCGAACTTGAAACCCAAGAGCTCAAAATCAGCAGGGTGGACCGGGAGCAGCCGGAAAGCCGACTTAATATCGCACTTGGCGATCAACGCCTCAGGGCCGCAGGCGCGAACCATGGACACCGCCTCATCAAAGGACGTATACAGAACAATGGCTGTCCAGTATGGCGTCATTCACTGACAAGCCCGCCGGGTAGGACAAATTATGGATGAGGCGGAAGTCTCCCGAGGACTTCTTAGGGACCAAACCCAAGGGAGAAACCTTCAAATTAGGAAACGGGGGGTAGCAAAAGGACCCGTCACCTGACCCATGCGGAACTCCTTAAAAATCGCATCCCTAGCCAAATCCTCCCTACCCCAAAGAGAGAGCAAATTAGGCGCATCCTGCAGGGCATGCAGGCCCACAAAAAGGATGCGGAAACCCTCAGAGAAACCCGCCCAAAGGTAGTCAGCATCCGCCCGCCTGGGGTAAAGCTGGAGCCAACGGTCAAGGGCCGGGAGATTAATTGGGGAGGGGCCCTTAAGAAGGTGGAGGTTGGTCACTGGGAGCGCGGGCCTGGCCAGGGCCCCTGCCCCTAGGTCCCAAGAAATGGGTGCAGGCAGAAGCGGAATGGGGTCCACCGCAGGCAGAGCCCTCATGCCTGTATCGGCACGGGCGCTGCGACACCCGCCTGGGGACAAGTAACTCCAGCCCAGCAGGCGGGGTTGAACCCCCTGCCCCACCAGCTGGCGGGGAGACTGCGCTGGGCCAGGACGCTGAACCGCGTGACCGCTATGAAAACGGTCACCGGTCATCGGACGGGAAGGTGTCATATGGAGCAACCACAACAATTGATCAGGCTGGTCCCATGGCATCTCAGGGTGCAATGCCGGACGCATACGGAATTCCTCATCATAGGCCAGCCAAGACTGGCCCGGGAAATCAACGTACGCTCGATAAACAAGGTCAAGATACTGGAGCAGAGGGAGGGCCAAATCCAGGCGGACCCTAATGGACACCGCCGCGTAGATCAAATAAGCCGGCAACCAGTTAGCCCAAGTCCGGGCAGGCTTGCGACGGCGGGCCAACTCCTTATCCCGATCATCCTCCCGCTCCCTCCCCTCCTTAGTGGTTTCCTGATTTAAAAGACTAAAAAGATCAACATACTCCTGGTGCCAAAACTTGTCGCGAGTGGCAGGGAGCAAGTGATCGCCCAAAGGGAGAGCCCTGCCGGCAGTTGGAAAGGCCGACAGTGGGACAGTCTGATAGGCAGCATTAACGGGCGGGCTGTATGACCAAATTGGGTAAGGCACATCAGAGCCCGCCGGGGAAACCCCAGGCACAGGGTAAGGAGCGCGCCAGGGCGTGGTGGGAAGAGCCGGGGGCGAAGGCCGTTATGGGGGCCACTGCCGGCCCGGAGCACCCGGGGCCGAGTGCTGCGGCCAAGGCCAAATGCCAGCAGGCGCCTCCGGAACAGCCCAGGGGCAGGTGTGTTAAGATGACCCAAATACTCACCAGGTGCACCCGCGGCTGTCGCCCCCACCGGGGGTTCCGGCCGCCAACGGGCGTCGGGGCTCCCGTCCGAATCGGAGCCCTCCACGCCAGCCACCGGCAGGCCTTCCCACGCGAGGCCGTCTGTCCGCTCTGAAGTTCCAGCAAGGACAGCCTCAAGCCGGTCCACCTGCCCCTGGAGGGACACCAAGTGCCCAGAACCCCTGGACCCTGACCGGGAACGGGGACCAGGGGCACGCGCTGGAGCCGGGCCACCCACGGGTGTCACAGGGCCCAAGCCCGTGGCCCTCTCCAGAGCCTCGAGGCGGGCGAGGAGAGCCGAATCCTGCCCCAGGGCACCATGAGCTGGGGGCCAGGCCAACAAAGGCCCAGGGGCCACGGCCTGAAAAAGGGGCGCAGGGGCCGCAGCCCTAACACAGGACCTTCTATGCAGAGGCGGACCCGGCAGAGGGCGGGACTCCCATTGCGGAAACGCCGGGGGGCCGAGAGCCGGAAGGCGAACGCGGCACAGAAGCTGGCAGTGCCGACCCACGGCGGGCCCCACCCCGGTGCGTAGTAACGCCCGGGGGAGGAGAGGCCTGAGCCCCACGGCAGGAGCCACCCCTGCAGGCCGCGCTCCGCCGCCACAGGCCACGCCTGGGAGCCATGGAGAAGGGGTGCCGCCAAAGAGGCGCCAAAAAAGCTGGACCATGGCCAAATGCCGCAGGACAAAACCATGCGGCAAAGGGCAGGAGGCCTGAGCCGCGGAGAAGTCGAGCTGACAGGGAGCAGGCAAACGCTGCCTGGCCCAGTTGGCAGGAATGCGGAAGGGCAGCCCAGGCCCCTCCTTTAAGGAGGCCGGCCCCACCTCTTCCGCCTCACGCCATCTCCCATGGGGGAGGAGCCGGCAAACTGCGTGGCAGCAGATTCGCGCCGCCGCGCATCCCTTGTCTTAGCATGAGTAATTCCTCTCCAACAAACCCTATGTTATGTTTGGATTGTATTTCACAGAGATTGGATTGTATTTCTCCACATAGGCAGAGACATTTGAGATTTTGTAAAATACAGTAGAAAGTTGTAATTAAAATGTTGCACAGAAAGGAAAAGCAGAGATAACATGTGAAACATTTCATAAAATCACTGTATAATGACTTTAAAATGGCTATGATCAAATCATGATTTCAGCATGGTTGTTAAAGTATGAAATATAGTGGAATGATACTTCCTTAACATTCTTTGTTTTCAAAAATAAGCTAATTTTATTTCCTTAAATACAGGGCACTGAAGAGCTTGAGGTACGCATCCTAGTGCAAGCAAGACCAGGTCAAGATATCAGGTCAGTGTTCTAGGATGTGAGCTCAGTTTAATATCAATATAGTATTGTATAGATTTTTTTAATTTATCAGGAATTTATTGTTTCCTTGTTGATAATTGATCAGCTAACTTAAATCCATTTTTTCTTTTCTTTTCCCCTCCTGGGTATATTTTCAGACCTATAGGTCATGACATTAAAAGAGGTGAATGTGTGCTGGCCAAGGGAACACACATGGGTCCTTCAGAGATAGGTCTACTCGCAACTGTTGGAGTAACGGAAGTTGAAGTTAACAAGTTTCCAGTGGTTGCAGTAATGTCCACGGGAAATGAAGTAAGGAAATATCTGCTGATTAAAGATTTACAATTTTTTCATAAGTTAGTACTGTTGTACTTTACTACCATTTCCATCACCTTTTTATACTCTATTTCCAATTTGAAGGTGGGTTTTTTCTAAAACAGTATTATTTTTTCATCCTCATTTCACAGGAAAATCTGTAAAAAGGTTGTACAGTGGTACCTCATACAACGATTTTAATCCGTTCCACGGGCTCGTTATTGTATGAAACAATTGCTATACAATACGCAATTTTCCCTATGGGATGCATCGTACAACAAATTTTTTTTTGCTAAGTAGTATTTCCCATTGAAAAAAATTTGTGCTTTTTTTTCGTAGGAAAAATTGTTATGCGGGATGCCATTTCCCCCCAAAACCTAATTGTTATGCAATTTCGTTGCTATATGGGGCGATTACTGTATGAGGTTCCACTGTATTTCCATTTGATCAGATCACCAAATTTGATTAGAGGATCAATTTGTCTCCTAGACCATTCCTAAAACAGGTAATTTCAGTGACTGTCTTTACCTGAGCTCACCTGAGGTCCTACCTCCTGAGTGATAGGCTGCCTTTATCATCCTTTTTCTCTGCGTGGGAAGAAGTACCAAGTGATCCTATGTGGAAGTCCCATCGATGCAAAGTACTAGAATACCTCCCAGGGGCTTGATTACATTGGTGGATGGCCCTTTCCTTTCCAAAGCCCTTGAGCAAAGGAGAAATCTCTTCCCTGAATATATTGATTGTTCTCTACATGGAGAATGGGACAGCAGCCCTACAGAGTAGCATATGAAGGACACAGCCTCTTACTTTTTGAGATGGGGGAGTCACTTTTTCCTCCTTGCAATAAGAGTTTACTGCACAAAATGTCCCCATCCCAGAGAAATCTCACTGCGTTTCTCAGAACTTTCATGGTCACGTTTTCTGGGGGAAATGTCAAAATGCACTCAGTTATTACAATTCCTGTGCAGAGCTACATGTTTCTTGCATAGAATTCACTTGGAAATTTCAGCAGGAACCAGGAAGTAGTGCAAACATTTTACAATTCTGTGAATTATTGCATCTTTCTCGTTTGGATTCACTGGGAAAACATTAAGCAATGCAGAATGTGGCAGTCTTCTGTGCAGAACAGTAAAAACCATTGGGGAGATAGAAAACAAGTCAGTGTTTTTACTGTAAACTGGTAAATTCTGCTGGTGCAACGTGAAATATTGCTAAGAAATCTTAGTACCATAAGATGCAAATATTTGCTGAGAATGAGAAGTTGAGAGTATTGATCGCATTCTTACCATAGAGAAAGGCACTGATATCCCAGATCCAATTCTGCAAAAGTGTTTTCGGAAAGGGTCTTTGCTCAGGCTGAAGAGGGAGATTTTGTGTGCTACATCCAGCCTATAAGTACCGTTTCACTTCTAAATTTATGTTTGTCAATATAAAATGTTGGTAGGTTCAGGGAACCAAGAATGTATTACAGTCCACAAAACAAATATAGGTGAAACTCGGAAAATTAGAATATCGTACAAATGTTCATTCATTTCACTTAAAAGGTGAAACAAATATATGAGATAGACTCACTACATGCAAAGTGAGAGATGTCATGCCTTAATTCATTATAATTGCGATGATCATGGTGTAAAGCGTACATGAGATTATGTGTTGATTATGGGGTACATGAGATTGGGGGGTTGGGGTTTTCATAAACTGTAAACCATAAGCATCAATATTATAACAAAGTAAGGTTTGAACTATCTCGCTTTGCATGCAATGAGTCTATCTCATATATTTGTTTCACCTTTTAAGTTGCATTACTGAACTGAATAAACATTTGCACGATATTCTAATTTTCCGAGTTTCACCTGTATGGTTTGCTAGCCCATACAGCATCCTGCAAACAGATAACTTCTCATATAGATGTAGATTTCTTTTTTTTTCTCTCTTCTGCATCTTCTCTAAATTTGCTTATCTAAGTCTGCAAGCCCTTTGGTGCACACCTGATGACTGCTGTGCTGGTTGGGAGGGATATTCTACCAGACATTTCAAGTCCATTGGCAGATGGACACTGTCGAATTTAATCCAGTATATGAAAAGTGGAAATTTACAATATAAAAAATGTGACAATAGGACTAGGAAGAGCAAAACCTTTGACTAAGGCACTTTGTTTAGAAACAATACAAGTTATAAAGTCATATTTGTACCAATAATGCAAAATGCTTGCAACAAATTATACAGATTCTCCTCCTTACCTTGTTCCCCATAGGAGTTATTCAGGTTTCCTTAGCAACAGTGTCTGTCTTTATACGAAAATTACCAACTCATTCCCTTCCCTGCAACTGAGAGCTACTCCAGACCAGGTCATAATTCTGGGGAGATACTCAAGATTGTGTTTTTTGCAAATCTCAAAGAATCACCTATTTCATAGCAGTAATGGATATACTGTAGATGCTATTGGCAAGTTCTTCCTCATACTGTTAAAAATCAGATCATCGTAACAGGAATGTTTTAATAAATCTGGGGGATCTAATTAATTTGGCTAAACAAATACATTTGTTCATTTCCAAATACTTTATGCACAATCTGGAAAAGAACCTCAAGCAAGACTCAGGTTCACATCCTTTCTCCATCTCCAAACACCCCCCCCCCTTTTGCCACTGGGAAATCAGCTTAACAATATTTATTTACCACTTCCCTAAATCTTTACATGGCATGGAGTGCAAACTGCAGATTATTGTTTGTGACAGATGCTGTTTATGATCTTATAGCTATTGAATCCTGAAGATGACCTGTTACCAGGAAAGATTAGAGACAGTAATCGTTCAACACTTCTAGCAACAATTCAAGAACATGGGTATCCAACAATCAACTTAGGAATTGTGGGAGATAAGTATGTACAGCTTATTCCTGTGTCTTCATTTTATCTAGTAATTGTTTTAAAATACCTGAAAATCACATGAGATTTTATATGTGAGCAGTTACTTCAGTTTCAAGCACCTTCAGCCTTTTATGAATAGGGGGTCCTGTCAGTGTAGATTTTTGTCCATAATTGATACAAAGGCATGTAGGCACTATAGTGAATCAAAGATAACCACAAGGTTGCATGCATGAATAGCTGAACATCAGTTCCAATAAGAACATGGAAGGATAGTACCTTTGATGCATTACTAAAATGTTATAAATGGATAAAGATTTCCAAATTATGCAGGCCGCTTCAGGCTAGCTATGATTTTGAGGCTTCAGGAACTGTAGTTGAACTGGTGTTCTAAGTTGTGGGCTGGAAACATAAAATAATCTATTGGTGTATTTTGGTAGCATTAGATTCAACTCAGGAAATTTCAAACCCTATCATCTAGGTCAGTGGTGGCGAACATATGGCACGCATGCCAGAGGGAGCACTCAGAGCTCTCTCTATGGGTTCGCCCCACTCCTCTGCCCAGCAGCCCAATGGCAGTGCTTCTTCCCTCACCCCCATATAGAGTTCGCTCTGCCCAGCAGCCCAGTGGGAGCGCTTCCTCCCTCTCCCAGCACAGAGTTCACTCTGCCCAGCAGCCCAATGGGAAGTGCTTCCACCCCTGTCTGGGGTAAGGCAGGTGGATCACATACAGCATGAGGGTGCGATGCGGATGACAGCCTGTTGAGTTTGGGCACTCAGTCTCTAAAAGGTTCGCCATCACTGATCTAGGTCAATCTGCTAATGAAATAAGCTTTTACGGGTTATCCTGAGCCATCTGTAACCATAGCTAACCATTAGCAAAGGTGGTCAGCAAACACAATACTATATTAACTTTAAATGCTTACTTTCATTTAAAGAAATTAACGGGGGAGTAACTGTGTAGAAGGTATGCACAGAACTTAAATTGAATACTGAACAATTGACAACCATCAACCCATATCTTACTTCCCTTTTTAAAATAAGGTCTTAGAGCAGGCGATGGTGGCACAATTGTGACCCTTCATGAATGAAAATAAGTACTTATACCTGTTTCGCAATGATGGATGACCTGTGCCGGGAAGGGAATTGCTTTTGGTTGGGGTTTTTTATGTCACTATAGCATTTGGTATCGTTTGTCATGGTAGTGTTCTGAGATGTTTGGCTGATATGGAACTTGAGACTGTTTACAGTGATTCTTGAACTATTTTACTACACACTCCCAGACATTGTTGCTTGCTAGGGGATTTTTGTTTGACCTCATGACTGCTACCTTAGAGAGTTCTTCAGAGATTATGGCTGTCCTGTACTTGAGATAAGTCAATCAGCAAGGCTTCTTCCCATCTAGCTTCAAAACTGACACATGATCAGTCTCATCCTCAAGAAGATCATGCAAACAGACATCATTTACCCTCAGCATTGGTTCAAGGAGTCAGAATGAGCTCAAAATGCAGAATATTCCATCGATTCCATATGCCTCTGATTCCAACTCTAAACCTATGCTACCACAGTCTGCTTCAAAATCAATAGACAAAAAGTTGAAGTAACAGTCAGTTTTGAAATTGATAAATAAAACAGTGACCATGTATATTTCTATTCCATCTCTGCCTAGGTCATGCATGTTCCAGGCAGAGGTGGAATAGAAATACACTAAGTGGAGTCTTTGACAAGCACCTTGTTCCAACACCAGAATCTAAAATAGGTGATGTTAATCCCCACCCACACCCACCTTTAGAGGATTATAAAGTTTACTTGGATCTCATTCAGCACTTGGCACAATCTTTGAATCTTGAAATACAAAAACTGTCCAACCCTTGATCTGACCCTCTATATGACAAGATTAATAAAGATACAGTTTCCCTTGACTATACTGGTAATGCTGCCTTCATTGCTCAATTTGGCAAAACTGTCCTGGACCAAACCTTCATCCTCCACCACAATAGTTGAGGCTCTTTATAAAAAAAATTTGACCAAGACGTGTCATTTCTTTTTAAACATCCACCTCCAAATTCAATCATTATACAGTAATACCTCATACAAAGTCCGCTTCATACAACATCGGATTCATACAACATCACCTAATTCCTTGAAAAAGGTTGCCTCATACAAAGTCGTGCGACTTTATATGAGGCATTGGGGTTTTTCCTAGGTTGCATTGTGCCTGGGCAGTATAAAAGACAGGACACATGTGTGCATTGCTCTTGTGGGTTTTGCATGAGGCAAAGAGTGTTTAGGAGTGGTTTTGAGCGCGATTTTGGATTTTTTTGAATTTTTTCATCAAAATTTTTAGAAGCATTCCTGGGATTTTTGCAGCATTCTTCAGGTTCTTGGACAATCAGGGTTGTTTGACATGTTTTTGTAATGTTTTTAGCCTTTAGACAATGATTTCTTAAAGTTCTGTCAGTTTCCTGTCTGTTTCCTTGACTTTGCCCTGAAGTCTGTGCTGTTACAGTACAATGTATCTTTATGGAAACGACGTTGTATGAGGCATCGTGGCAAGGATTTGGACGTTGTATGAGGCATCGCAGCTAGGATTTTGCATGCCTCATACAAAGTCCAAATCCGTATAAAGTCCAAACTTGTGGAACCAAGTTTGGACGTTGTATGAGGTATCACTGTACTGTACATGCATCCCACTCCAAAGCTCATGGACATTGCAGTCATACCCTCCAAAACTGGGATAGTCGTGGAATGGACCAGCTGGGATCAAAACTACTGCTTCCCTAGGAATCCACACCTCCAGCTACCAAGTGGCAATGATCACTTATCAGTTGTTCTTCTGGAACAAAATCAATAAGTTCTTAAATAACTTTTTGGATGATAAAAAAAGTTGAGGCCTCTTCCATCTTTAACAAAGCAATGTTGTTCTCCTTCGTATAGTTTGTGAATCCCCACTATTGGGGTTATGTGCCTGCGCAGAACATCGATCGGAGGCTTTAAAGCTGATTGGCTAAAAGTTTTGGCGGTAAAACCGCCCACCATACTGCCCACCCTTAGGTGCCAGTTCGCCATTTTACCTCAGTTCTCTTCTTTCCGCCTCCGCAGCAGGACGATTGTTGAGAGCTTGCTTAATTTTTTCGTCGATTCCCTTGGAAAAGACATCATTTTCTCAAAGTTTTTCCGGCAGTCTTGTCCTCCAGGCAAGATTGCCACCCCGGTACTTTTTCTTCTTCAAGGAATTAGTCGAAGCTTCATCAGGACGTTGGTTCTGTATTGTGTGTCAGAAGAGCCTCTAAATGTTTATTCTTTTAGTGCTCAAGTGTCAGAACCAATGTCCTGATGAAGCTGTAAGGGAAAGACTATGTTTACCGGAACAGTCTTGACATGCTTTGGACATAAGTTGACCTACTTATTTTTGCAACTATCTTGTGCTACATTGTGAAGTATTGAAGATATTATTTTGCTCTCCTTTGGATATTTTGACCTCTTTGTCACATTTTGAATGAATGCAACTTTATTGTGCCTTGAATATTTTTTATAAAATACTTGACTTCAATTTTTCCTTTGAGTGGTCTCCAGTTTTTTTCCCTGTATTTCTACCACTCTACCCATACTTGTTTTTGCTTGATTTTTCAAGTCCACAACATCATCTCAACCTGCTCCAAGACCTGTCAAGTCCACAACATCATCTCAATCTCTGGTAGAAAAATTTGTAATTCTACTCAAAAAAGATGCCATAGAACTTATTACACCACTGGAAACATTGATCAGCTTCTATTCTTGATACTTCTTCATCCCAAAATGGGATAAAGGACTCCACACCATCCAAGACATTTTAGCTCGGTACTTAAAAGTACAGGATGACCTGCATGGAAATCATACTTCTGTTGCTATGTAAAGGTGCATGGTGTGTGGTCATAGATCTAAAGGATACTTTCTTCCATATCACTATCTACCCAGAAGACCGCCAGTTCCTCCAATTCCCCCCTCACACCCTTTCCAGTTTAAATCAGATCTTTTTGACCTGTCCACTGTACCAAATGAATGGCACCAGTGATGGCCCACCTACATCTCTGAGGGGGCATGGTTTTCCCCTCCATTGACAACTAAATAATTGTTGCACCAACAAGCACAAAAACCAAAGAGAATGTCCAATTCACTGTCAACCTCCTAGAGGACCTTGGGTTGTGAAAAAATTACAGAAAGTCCAAACTTGTTCCACAATGAGTCACCATATTCATTAGTATGATTCGCAATTCCAAAAAGTACAAGCCTTTCCACTACCAGAATAAATATTCAAGCTCAGAGTGCTACCCCACTCCTTCAAACCACACTCTCTGATCACTGTTTATATGTCACAGAGGCTACTAGCCATAATGGCCTCCTTGACAAGTGTCATTCCGCTTGTGCAACTAAGAATGAGATCTCTACAAGTTTGGTTCCTGTTACACTTCAAACCACTCACAGATGTCCCAATAAAATCTATACTGGTGACACCATAACTCTGCCAACGTCACCTTCCAATAGTGCTAATACCAAGTAGCTGCTCTTCACCATCATAGGAATTACCTATTCTCTTTTACTGATAGTCTTTAATTTCTGAAGAAGATAGAAGCATCTTTGTTTGATGTCTCAGACTCAGAGCATTCCACTTTGGGTAACCTTGCTACAAATGTAGACTTTTGATGGGACATGGTCTGCATTGCTTTCAGCTTTCCTGCCACACTTAAACAACTTTACAACTTTGAGTGTATCCTAAAGGGATTCCAAATACTCGTGGTCATTCAATCACAACATAGAATATGCAAATACTTTTCAATACTTTCCTCAGCCTCAGTTATTCCTGGTCATTTAAAATGCTTTTATTCTAAAGTCATGTATATTTTTATAATGGAAGGAGTATTTTTATATTCCAATGAATATAAAATGTTATATTCTGAATTACACTGTTTATTTTAAATGATCAAATTCAAAGAATGCCTGCTTTCTCCTTCTCATGGGATGACTCATTTAAAAAACTTCAGATTACCAGGGATTATTCCCACCCTGATTATCCAGTTTTCATTATGATACACTCAGAATTGTGTTTTTTATGGAATTCTTTTACAACTATAATTGGTGCTATAAGACTTATTAAAAAATGTACAGTATTTCAAAATTTCTCATGTAAAGCATATTATAGTAGTTAATCCTTGAGACTACCAGTGCATGGACCAATGTTGTTATGAACCTGCTGTTCAAATAAGGGTGCAGCCGGGCAGTTCACCAAAGGTATAAAAAGGTGAAGCTTATGTTTATGAGAACTTATTTTTATGAGAAGAGCATTTTTACTTTATGAATTTCTAAATTATTTTTGTTGATGTTCAGAAAAATAGAGAGAAGTCATAGCATATCATTTGGGTACTGTGAAGGAATTGTTCCTGATGCCATAGTGGACCATCTGCCCTCACTTCATAGTTCCTAGAGCAGTGATGGCGAACCTTTTAGAGACCGAGTGCCCAAACTGCAACCCAAAATCCACTTATTTATTGCAAAGTGCCAACACAGCAACAGGGGAGGAAAGAAATGCTCCCATTGGGCTGCTGGGCAGAAGGGCAGGGTGAACTCTGTACTGGGATGAGGAAGGAAACGCTCCCATTGGGCTACTGAGCAGAGGGGGGTACTCTGTGCTGGGGTGACTGCATGGGTGCCTACAGAGAGGTCTCTGAGTGCCACTTCTGGCACGCGTGCCATAGGTTCACCATCACTGTCCTAGAGAGCCTAATAGAAACTCTGGCACTTAGGCTTGTGGAGGGCACCTATAGGGAAGGGCAGATTCCAAGTGGAAAATACGAACTAGAAGGTGATAGCACCACCTGAGCAAGGAGCTATGGGCCAGAGATTGGGGGGGGGGTGGTTTAAGCCTCATGGGTTCATCAAAGTTAAAGGGTCAAGAGTAGGAATAAACAGAGAAAGAGCTGAGCCCCATCTCTGTGCCTCTGCCAAGGTGGACCACTCCATGGATGGGGTACTGAGTAAAATTTGAGTGGCCAAGAGAGAGGATATGGTGGAGGAGCACCAGTCTTCAGCTGATGGCAAAACTACATGGTCTAGAAGAGAAGTATTAAAATGGCAGTCAAAAAATCTACTGGACATTTAATTAAAATATTTACCTTCTGTGTTTATGGCTTATTAGATGAGAATTTTTGAGATGTTTTATCGTAATACTGTTTTTATAAGTCTAGTTCTCCTTCGTATAATTTGTGAATCCCCACTATTGGGTTCTGCGCCTGCGCAGAACATCGATCAGAGGCTTTAAAGCTGATTGGCTAAAAGTTTTGGTGGTAAGACCGCCCACCGTACCGCCCACACTTAGGCGCCAGTTCGCCATTTTACCTCAGTTCTCTTTCCGCCTCAGCAGCAGGACGATTGTTGAGAGCTTGCTCAATTTTTTCGTCGATTCCCTTGGAAAAGACATCGTTTTCTCAAAAATTTTCCGGCAATCTTGTCCTCCGGGCAGGATTGCCACCCCGGTACTTTTTCTTCTTCGAGGAATTAGTCACCACTCTTTGCTTAGGTCACCGTTTCTTCCCTCAAGGGGGTAGAGGCTGGCCGGCCCTTCGGGGTTGTACGTCTTCTCGAACTTTCCACTTCCATCGGAAGAATTTTTTTCATGGCTGCGGCCTTTAAGCAGTGTTCTTCTTGTCTGGAAAAAATTCCCAGCGTTGGATGGGCATAGTCAGTGTCTCTTCTGCCTTGGGAAATTGCACCAAAGTCAGACGTGTGTGCACTGCAGGAACTTCACTCATCTGGCGGTTCAAAACCGTAGCAATCGGCTGAAGGCACACCTCATGGAACTCACCCTCACTCCAACCGCTAAGCCCTCCACTTCTGCCGTGATAAGTGCTTCTCCTGGGAAAGCCCTCCAGTCATTGTCCTCTCTTCTTATTCGAATGAAAAAGAAGAAGGACAAGAATGGAGAGAAAAAGAAAATGCACAGGTCGGACGAGCGTCATTCTCTACTACCTACGCCTCGCCCTCCTGTGTCTCCGAGGCCGTCTCCACCCTTCTCCATTGCTAGATGTCCCTTGCTGGGATCCTCCACGTGGGGTGGTAGGTTGTCCTCCGACTCTCCTAACAAGGGCCACAGGGCTGGGGCTCCAGCTCTCCTCTTGCGACTTTCATCACCACCTCGTGAGAGGGGCCCTACCAGGCAAGTTTCCGTCTCTCCGAGACCTCGGACTCCCACCATTGACGAGCTGGTGACCACCATTTCGGCCACCATTTCATCACCGATCATGCCGGCCACCATTTCGCCAACCACCGTTTCGCAACCAGCTGGAGTTGATGCTGCCCAGATGGACCTTTTTAAGGGCATGTTTGAGGCCATGGCGAAGTCGTTCATCGAACAGTTTAAGGCCACCATTCCTGCAGCCTCTGCGGCTCCGGGACCGACCACCGCAAGCCCCAGGGATTCTGGCCCTGCTGCCGCTCTGCCGCCCTCTTGAGGGTCGAGCAGTCGCTCCGTTGGCCCGGCCATATCGTCATGGCACGGTCCGGATGTTGACGCAACGAGCGCTCAGCCCATCGACCCGCCCAGGCCATACTGGTGCGGTCCCAATGTAGCTTCGAGGGTTCCCCCCTCATCCTCTGATGATTCCAGTTTGTCTTTGGAGGAGGAGGAGGGGGACGTAGAAAACCCTTCGTCAGAGCGAAGAAGGCTCAATGACTCCTGGGCTTGATGGCTTCCACCACAGCAGTGATCCCTCATGCCAAACTGAAGTTCCGGTCTCTGCAATCGTGGCTTCTCCACGAGTTCGATCCTCTCACGGAGAGTCAGTCCAAATGGTTGTTTCCATCTCCGGAACTGGTGTACCAGCTGGTGTGGTGGACCACACCTCTCAACATTGCTACGGGCAAAAACCTATCCTCCGCAGCCGTCTCTTCAAATTTTGACCGACGCAAGCAACCTCGGCTGGGGAGCTGCTTGCGGGACTTTAACGGTCAACAACACCTGGTCTCGGAATGAGATCGTCCACCCCATCAACTACCTGGAGTTGCTTGCCATATGGAAGGCCATGCGGTCCTTCGAGACATTGTTGTGCGGCAAGGCGATCCAGATCGCTTCAGACAATACCACCGTGATTGCGTATCTGAACAAGTAAAGGAGGGACGAGGTCCACTACGTTGCTTTATCTGGCGGTGCAACTTTGGGAATGGTGTCTCGAATGACACATCTTTCCAATCGGAGTCCACATCCAGGGCAAGCTTAATGTGTTGGCCGATTGCCTGAGTCGCCTTACCTCGACAACTCATGAGTTGGAACTGGACAACGTGGTTTTTCAGTCCCTTTGCATCAGAGTACAACCGCAAGTGTCCCAGATACTGCTCCAGGGCGGGTATCGGACAGAACTCCGAGGGCAACGCTTTCATGAAACGGTGGGATCAGGACTACCTCTACGCCTTTCCCCCGTTTCCTCTGGTTCAGAAGGTCCTCACGAGAATGTACCAGCAACAGGCGCACACGATTCTCATCGCTCCAGCATGGCCGCGTCAACCCTGGTTTCTACTTCTGTTACAACTGTCGTCGCAGTCCCTCACGCTGCCAGACTCTCCAACTCTTCTACAAATGGAGCAGGGAGCACGGTCAACTCCACCACTCAGACTTGTCCAGTCTCCACCTCACCGTGTGGAGGATAACCCCAGACTGTCCAGGATCTTGGAATTAGCAAGGCACCCCTCTACAAGGAAGTCCTATGCCTCCAAGTACAGATGGTTTCGTGCCTTCCTGGATTCTCAGCAAAGGTCTTCTCCACAGGTGGGACTGCAAGACATCATGGCCTACCTCCTCCATTTGGCAGAGTCAGGCCTCAGCATTACCTCCATACGAGTCCATTTGGCAGCAGTTGTAGCCCACTCTCCAGCTGGTTCACCTGCAGCTGGTGCTTTCTATGACCAAATGGTGAAGCGTTTCCTCAAAGGACTACGAAACGCCTTCCCTCCGGTCAAGACTCCGACCGCACAATGGTCATTGTCTACTGTTCTGAATGCCCTCACTAGTTCTCCTTTCGAGCCGATGGCTACCGCGGACGTTCGTCTCCTCACTTGGAAGACTGCATTTCTGGTGGCCATCACGTCTGCTAGACGAGCTAGTGAGCTGGTGGCTCTGTGGGCGGATGCCCGATTCCTCAAATTTTTCAATGACCGCGTGGTGCTCCATGCTGACATCACATTCCTACCAAAGGTAGTCTCCCGATTTCATATGGCTCAGACGATTTCATTGCCAACCTTCTCCCAGAACCCCAGCAACGCCCAAGAAAGGACTTGGCACACGCTGGATGTGAAGCTAGCTTTATTGTTTTACACCAGCAGGACGCGTGTGTTCTGGAAATCACAGCGTCTGTTTGTTGCCTATGGGGGAAAGTCTAAAGGTGAACCCATCTGTTCCCAGAGGTTCTCCAAATGGATTACATCAACCATCTACCTGGCCTACAAGTCTGCCTCGTTGCCACATCCACCACATGTCAGGGTACATTCTACAAGAGCAGTTGCTACCTCCACTGCCTTTTTGGAGGGCACCCCGCTTGAGGACATCTGTAAGGCTGCCACTTGGTCCAGACCTTCTACATTTGTCCAACACTACAGGATAGACACCAGAGCCACTGCGGACACCAGACTTGATCGTGTCGTCCTTGCCAGAGGGCTCCAGGTGCCTCATCCTTGAGGATCCATCCTGCCTGACTGTCATCTTCATCATGGGATCATCTCATCCGACTGCCCACCGACCAAGTAAGTGTGATCTTGCTAATCTCCCAATAGTGGGGATTCACAAACTATACGAAGGAGAAAGTTTGGTTTCACTTACCAGTGATAACTTTCGTTCTTCGAGTATACAGTTTGTGAATACACACTACCCACCCTGCCTCCCCTCTTGAGCAACACAGATGAGATCATTTGGTTTATCCTGTGCTAGCCTTAAGTATGGAACTGAGGTAAAATGGTGAACTGGCGCCTAAGGGTGGGCAGTACGGTGGGCGGTCTTACCGCCAAAACTTTTAGCCAATCAGCTTTAAAGTCTCCGATCGATGTTCTGCGCAGGCGCATAACCCAATAGTGTGTATTCACAAACTATATACTCGAAGAACGAAAGTTATAACTGGTAAGTGAAACCGAACTTTCCCATTCAGATAGTATATTTGTGTCTAGATTTTATTACATTAGTTGCAGATGAGGAATATGCTTGAATGTTCATACAGAAGAGAACCCATCCACATAGACAACCACTATGTCCGAAAGAAAGAATATAGCCTTTTTGAAATAAAAAGGAATGCTTTCTTACGGGAAATAATTCATCATGAAAGTCTCCCACTTCAGTCAGAACTGAAAGAATTGAAAAAACATGCCTTATTTCAGTGAAACTATCTCCTTGTCAAATAATATATGCAAACCATATCTTATGCGTTGCTAATGTTTCTTTCTTCTTGGACAAATTACTATTTGCAATCATCATCATCTTAGAACTGCATTAACATGTATTTTGAGTTCTTTTAATGCCACTTATATAATCATAGCAATCAATCTGATCATTAAATGATTTTCATCTTGCTAGGCAAAATTAAAGTTAAAATCCATATTTAAGAAAAAGTACCACTTTTAGAAAGAAAAGCTATTAATACTTTTCCAGTCTGAAAAATAATAATAATATTTGATAGAATGAGGGCAGTGGCAAGAAGCTTGGAGGCCATCTAGTGCAACGTGCTGATCAATGCAGGATCTGCAGTGATGGATGCAATTGTAGTTGTCATGACATAAATAGTGCAACCTCTGCTTAAATATCTCCAGTAGAGACAGAAGCCTACTAACCCATCTCCTCAGGCAGATTGTTCCATTGCAGAGCAGCCCTTACAGTCTTCTAATCTCCACTGGTGCTTGTCTTGCCCTCTGGAGCATAAGTGAACACATTTGTTACATCTCCTACACAGCAGCCCTTCAGATATTTGAAGACAGCTATCATGTTTCTCTGTAATCTTAAAGCTAATGCTAGCAGGATTTTTGGTTTGTTCAACTGAATACATATTGCTCGTTATATAAATTACAAAATTAATCCACAGCCTGTTGACTGTTAATCTCCACTACATACTGAAGGTAGCAGGATGAAGCAATTATAATAAGTGTTAGAGTTTCGTTGGCTGAAATCTTGTCATCCGTTACAACTAGAATAAGACCATCAAAGAAGTGGAATTTATAGAGGCATCTAACCAAAGTCCACAGATTCAGTGGATCTACTCAACTTGCTCTTGGATTTCAGCCTTTGGTTAGAAAAGATAATAGAGATAATGTATTCAGATAATCTGGCTAGAAGCATATTCAGTATTGTGAAATCTATGCAAACGAAGGTCTTACTTCCTTAAGTCGATTTGTTGAAAGTGGGCATTTCTAATTAGCCAGAGCAAACATGGGTTTATATTTAATTAGTGACATGGATAGTTCCACTAACAAAGCATTTTCCTTTCAAAACATTTGTGCCACCACTACTTTAACTAAATGTAGCATTTGGCCAGAAAATGCAGAATCTAATATATAGGTCAGTGTTAGAAATCTACTGCTTTTTTGCCTTTCCCAAAATTTATACTGTTTTCTGCTGAGCAGTCACTTATGTTCTGTGGAAATTGACTACTGAATGTGATGTGTGGGAGAATTTGAACATTTTTAGAGTCAGTATGTTTATTTCCACTTAATTGTTTTATTTCACAAGAAAAAACTATTATATTGATTTTTCCAAATATCAAAAATGGTTTATTTATGTGGGAAATACATAATTCAAGCCTATAGAGTTGATTTACATATTACATCTCTGAAAAGGAATGTAAACTTGCATTTGCCCCACCTATTTTGATTCCTAGAAGAAAGTCCACTTGTTTTTACCTGTGCTTCTAGAAAGTAGCAGTGCTTTGCATGGCAACTGCTATTCTTACATACTCAGCAAATGCTGCTGCCACCAAAAACAAGATACAGTAGACCCTCACATAACGACGTTACTTGGTTCCCCAAGTAGCGTTGCTAAGCGATTTTTGTTGTTGTGTGGGTTTCTATGGAGTTTCCCGCATAACGACATTTTTAGCGTCGTTGTCCGGATAATGACAGTTATTTTACCGTCATTGTCCAGACAACGACACTCAAAACACGTGGTGCATAACGATGCCTTGTTAAGCGAAAATGATGCTATCCGAATGCGTTATGTGAGGGTTGACTGTAGTGTATGTGATCGCCCCTTCACCTCTCCAGGACAGCAAGAAAAATAAAGGCGTATCACTATCTAAAGGTGCTCCAGTCTCCTCTGGTTTTTCTGGTCAACAGACAAGCAGGGAGTGGAATTCACATGTTCTCCTTCGTATAGTTTGTGAATCCACACTCATGGGTTATGCGCCTGCGCAGAACAGCCGATCGGAGGCTTGAAAAGCTATTGGTCAAAAGTTTTGGCGGTAAGACCGCCCACCGTACCGCCCACCCTGAGGCGCCCGCGCGCCATTTTACCTCAGTTCTCTTCTTTCCGCCGTAGCAGCAGGACGATCGTTGAGAGCTTCCTCAATTTTTTCGCCCTTCTGAGGGAAAGTCTTTTTGGCAAATCTTAAAAATTTTTCTCGGTGATCTTGTCCTCCGGGCAGGATCGCCACCCCGGCTCTGTCTCTTCTCTTGAGTGGATTCAGTAGCCAATTTTTCGCATCGATCACCGTCTCCCCCCTCAAGGGGGTGGCGGCTGGTCGGCCCTTCGGGGTACTCGTCTCCAGAAACTTCCACTGGAAGAATTTTTTCCGCGGTTGATGGCTGCAGCGTTTAAACAGTGCACGGCTTGCCTTAAGAAGTTTCCGGCTTCCGACGGACACAGCCTGTGCCTTTTTTGTTTGGGAGAGTCGCATCAGAGCCAGTCTTGCCCGCATTGCAAAAAGTTTACGCGCCTCGCAGTGCAGAACCGAAGCAATCGCCTCAAGGCTCACCTGATGGAGCTCGCTCTGGCTCCCGCCGCGTCCGCCTCCACGGCCGCCGCTGCCGCTCAACCACCGCCGGCCTCTTCCTCCGTCCTTCCGATGAGGAAGAAGAAGAAGAAGAACGGTGAGAAGAAGCGCAAGCGTGGGTCGGAGAAGAGACGGTCGCTTCCCCCCACTCCGCGCACACCCGCCTCTCCCGGGCCTTCGCCGCCGTTCTCGACTGCCCGATGTCCTTCTCCGGGATCCTCCATCTGGGGAGGACGGTCGTCTTCCGGGTCACCTGAGAAAGGACGCAGGGCTGGGGCTCCAGCTCGCCCACCTCAGGTGCTCTCCTCTCCTCCTCGGGGCAGAAATTCCTCGCCGAGGCAGGCCTCCGTCTCTCCACGGCCCAGGACGCCGACGGACGAGGCGGTCGTCACCGTTCCGACGACCGTTTCGCCGACACCGACGCCGGCCACCGTTTCGGCTCCCACCGTTTCGTGGGCCACCATCCCGCCGGCCACCGGAGCTCCACCGCCAGCGGACTCGGACGCATCTCAGATGGCCCTCGTCCGAGAGATGTTCCAGGTCATGGCGTCGTTTGCGACCAGGTTCCAGACCTCCACGCCTGCGGCCTCTGCGGCTCCGGTTCCGACCACCGCAAGCCCCGGGCATCCCGGCTCTGCCGCGGCCCCACCGACCTCCCGTGGGTCGAGTACCCGCTCCGCCGGCCCACCCAACCCGTCATGGTGTGGTCCGGACGTTGATGCGGTGGACGCCCATCCCGCCGGCCCGCCCAGGCCGTACTGGCGCGGTCCGGACGTGGACGAAAGACTGCCTCCCTCGTCCTCCGATGAGTCCAGCTCGTCGTCGGAGGAGGACGAGGGAGACGTCGACGCCGAGCGCACGCCGGAACAGGCCATCGGCTCAGTGGACCCACCGCGTGGTGAGGACCAGCGCTCACTGACCGCCATGCTCACGAGGCTCGGCACCGCCCTCAACCTGAAGGTCGACCAACCGCCGTTGGAGGGTGAGGATCAGATGACCGCGAAGCTCGACAGGCGTGCTGTGCGGCCGGTCCACATAACCATGCTCCCCTCCATGATGACCACGGCGAGGGCGACGTGGAAGAAACCTTTGGCGGCACACTCCGTTTCGTCCAGGCTCGACAGCATGTACCGGGTCCTGGACGAGAACGTCGAGTTCTTGCAGGCGCACCCCCTGCCTAATTCCCTGGTGGTCAAGGCCTTCCAGCATAGGACGGCCACCAGCGGATTCCCGGTCCCGTCGACGCCGGAGGGAAAGAAACTGGACGCGGTGGGGCGTAAGTTTTACGCCACCGGCTCCCTATTCTTTCGGGCCGCAAACTATTCGGCCGCCATGGGCCTGTACCAATCTCACCTCTGGGAGCAGGTGAAGGTTGAGACGGCTAAACTGCCCGCCGATGCCCAGAAGAGGATTGACGCGCTGGCCACCGAGGGGGACTTCGTCGCCGAGCAGCTGATGCGCACTGCTCGGCACATCAACGATTATGCGGCAAAAGACATGGCCTCCGCAATCTACCTCCGTCGCCATGCTTGGCTCAGGGACACCTCCCTCGATGACGCTATGAAAAAGCTCATCGAGGAGTTTCCCTTCGACGGGCAGGGCCTCTTCGGTCAGGACACCGATAAGGTCCTGAATGAGATGCGCCAGACCAGTTCCACGGCGAAGTTCCTGGGGCTCACCACGCCGGCAACTTCCACCAGGCCGAGGTTCCAGCCCTTCACACGGCGGTTCCAGGGCAACCCACAGCAGCAGGGACCGACGGAGCAGCCTAGATCCAGCTCCTATAAACAGCGGCGACAACACAAACCCCGCTACCGGCCCTACGGACAGGACAAGCGTTCGACCGCGAGGCCCAAGCCCCGCGTTTGAAGCTGCGACGGCCGAGTCTCTCTCGCTCCACATCCCGTACCTCCCCCTCCGGAACTTCCTCCAGGCATGGTCGGGCATCACGGACGACCAGTGGGTCTTAAAGATCTTGTCCTCTGGCTACGCCATCGAGTTCGTGCGGGTGCCTCGAGTAGGAAAACATCGTCTCACCACCTCGTCCCCCCATTTGGAGGAAGAAATAGCAACCCTTCTCTCCAAGGGAGCCATCGAGCGGGTAGCACCGTCCGACTGGGACAACGGCTTCTACTCGAGGTACTTCGTGGTCCAGAAGAAGGACGGAGGCCTTCGCCCTATCCTGGACCTACGCCGCCTGAACAAATGCATCCACACCAGGAAGTTCCGGATGGTGACCCTACAGACCGTCCTCCCCCTCATCAACAAAGGGGACTGGTTCACAGTCATAGACCTCAAGGATGCCTACTTCCACGTTTCCATCCTCGAGGAACACAGACGGTTTCTCCGCTTCCGTATCGACCATTCCGTGTACCAGTACCGATGCCTACCGTTCGGTCTGGCCACGGCACCGCGGGTCTTCACCAAATGCATGGCTCCGGTGGCTGCATTCCTCCGCCAACGGGGCATCAGGGTCTTCCCGTACATCGACGATTGGTTGATCGTCTCCCCCACCAAATCGTCGGCCGTTCGGGACACACAATACACGGTTCACCTCATGGAGAGTCTCGGCCTCAGGATCAACTTCACCAAGTCGAAGTTGACTCCCTCCCAGCGCGTCGAGTACATCGGAGCGGTACTCGACTCGCTCACTACGAGAGCCTACGCCCCCCAGAAACGCTTACGGGACATTGTGCAGGGGGTGAGCGAACTGCGCACGAAGCCGTGCATCCGGGCAAAGAAGGCTCAGAGACTTCTAGGCCTGATGGCCTCAACGACGGCAGTGATCCCCCATGCCAAGTTGAAATTCAGGTCCCTGCAATCGTGGCTCCTTCACGAGTTCGATGCACTTCGGGAGAGCCAATCCAAACGGTTGACCCCATCTCCAGAACTGAGGGACCAACTGCTCTGGTGGTCTACACCACTCAACGTGGCCACGGGGAAGAGTTTCTACCCCCCGCAACCTTCGCTGCAGATACTGACCGACACGAGCAACCTCGGCTGGGGCGCTGCTTGCGGGACTCTCACGGTCAACGACACCTGGACACCGCACGAAACGGTGCACCACATAAATTACTTGGAGCTGCTGGCCATTTGGAAGGCCCTGCGCTCCTTCGAGACTCTGCTCACCGGCAAGGCGGTTCAAGTGGCCTCGGACAATACCACGGCGGTGGCGTACCTCAACAAGCAGGGAGGAACACGGTCCACCACCCTCTTGTACCTTGCAGTGCAGTTGTGGGAATGGTGCCTGGAGAGGCACATTTTCCCAATTGGAGTGCACATTCAGGGCACACTGAATGTCTTGGCAGACCATCTGAGCCGTCTCACCTCGACGACCCACGAATGGGAGCTGGACGACGGAGTGTTCCAGTCCCTGTGCGAGGTCTGGGGGACGCCGAGCATCGACCTCTTTGCATCGGAGTCCAACAAGAAACTCAGCAGGTACTGCTCCAGAGCAGGCATCGGACCGAACTCCGAGGGCGATGCCTTCATGAAACGGTGGGATCAGGACTATCTCTACGCCTTTCCTCCGTTTCCTCTGGTCCAGAAGGTACTCACCAGGATGCACCAACACAGAGCCAATGCAATTCTGGTGGCACCGGCGTGGCCGCGCCAACCCTGGTTTCCGCTACTGTTGCGCATGTCGTCACAGTATCGCACACTGCCGGAATCACCGACACTCCTCCAAATGGAGCAGGGCCAGCTGCACCATTCGGACCTGCCCAGCCTCCACCTCACCGCGTGGAGGATAACCCCAGACTGGCCAGGATCCTTGAACTAGCGCGGCGCCCTTCCACAAGGAAGTCCTACGCTTCCAAATACAGGCGTTTTTGTGCTTTCCTGGCCGCCCGGCAAACGCCCCCCACGCAGGTGGGACTGCAGGACATTTTAACCTACCTCCTCCAGCTGGCGGAGTCTGGCCTCAGCATCACCTCCATCCGAGTGCATCTCGCAGCAGTGGTAGCGCACTCTCCTGCTGGCTCGCCCGCTTCCGGGGCTTTCCGCGACCAAACGGTAAAGCGCTTCCTCAAGGGACTAAAGAACGCTTTTCCGCCGGCCCGGACACCGACGGCTCAATGGTCACTGTCCACCGTTCTTAACGCGCTCACCAGGACCCCCTTCGAGCCCATGGCTACCGCCGATGTTCGTCTCCTCACATGGAAGACAGCATTCCTGGTGGCCATCACGTCTGCACGACGAGCTGGTGAGCTGGTTGCCCTGCGAGCAGACGCACCTTTTCTCCAGTTCTTCAACGACCGCGTCGTCCTCCAAGCGGACATCACCTTCCTACCCAAGGTGGTCTCCAAGTTTCACATGGCACAAACTATCTCCTTGCCAACCTTCTTCCAGAACCCCACTAACGCCCAAGAAAGGACTTGGCACACGCTGGATGTGAAACGAGCTTTATTGTTTTACACCAGCAGGACTAGAGAGTTCAGGAAGTCACAACGCCTCTTTGTGGCTTATGGGGGAAAGTCCAAGGGTGAACCCATCTCTGCTCAAAGGTTCTCCAAATGGATCACCTCTACCATCTACCTGGCCTACGAGTCAGCTTCACTGCCACCTCCACCGCATGTCAGGGCGCATTCCACCAGGGCGGTTGCCACATCCACTGCCTTTCTGGAGGGCACACCGCTTGAGGACATATGTAAGGCTGCCACCTGGTCCAGACCTTCCACATTTGTCCAGCACTACAGGGTGGACACCAGAGCCACTGCGGACGCCAGGCTTGGCCGTGTCGTCCTCACCAGGGGGCTCCGGACTCAACGCCCCTGACGGGTCCACCTACGGGTTCTTCAGCTCATCGTGGGATCATCTCATCCGACTGCCCACCGACCAAGTAAGTGTGAGCTTGCTAATCTCCCATGAGTGTGGATTCACAAACTATACGAAGGAGAAAGTTCGGTTTCACTTACCAGTGATAACTTTCGTTCTTCGAGTATATAGTTTGTGAATACACACTACCCACCCTGCCTCCCCTCTTGAGCTGCACGGATGAGATCAGTTGGTTTATCCTGTGCTTGGCTTAAGTATGGAACTGAGGTAAAATGGCGCGCGGGCGCCTCAGGGTGGGCGGTACGGTGGGCGGTCTTACCGCCAAAACTTTTGACCAATAGCTTTTCAAGCCTCCGATCGGCTGTTCTGCGCAGGCGCATAACCCATGAGTGTGTATTCACAAACTATATACTCGAAGAACGAAAGTTATCACTGGTAAGTGAAACCGAACTTTCATGCATTAAAAAACAATGAATCTCACTTGTTTCCATTGTTCTGAAAAAAGTGTGCCATGGAAATCTCTATGAGATAAGGACAGGGGGCATCTAATCACCAGTATGTCCCTGAGGAAATGAACAGGCATGAAGTATCTGTCAAGTATTCTAAAGCATAGCAGAACTGGGAGCAGCACTAGGATTTCATTTTTCATTTCACTTTTATTTCGCATACCGTTTAATTCAGCCAGAAGACGACTCTAAGCGGTTTACACCGGTGCATGGTAGATGCTTATTCACATCCAGGGGCCTGCTAACCATACTAAATCACTTGCGGTGTTGCCATAATGTGATTGTGTGAAGCAATAAAATTCTGCCCTGCATTTGGGGAATTTTAGACAATGCATTTTTATTTATTTTTTGAAATTCATAGAATGTCCCAATTCTTGGCCAATAATCTGTTTATTTTTATTATCCTGCAGTCCAGATGATTTACTTAATGCCTTGAATGAGGGAATCAGTCGTGCTGATGTCATCATCACATCAGGGGGGGTGTCCATGGGAGAAAAGGTAGGTGCAAAGGATGGTACTAGATTTTTCAGATAATTCTGGGTCATTGGAAAGCAAGAGTTTTATAAATAGAACCAAAAGTAGTATTCATCCACTACAAGTCTATTTTTATTAATCACCCTGAGATATCTATAGGACAGCACAAGAGGCTGGATTTGCTTGTGGAGCTATGACATATTTTTATGTCATCGTAACCAGTAATCATTTGGTCAGGCTCTCTATTCTACAGAAGATAATTTTTAAAGAATGCTGTGAATTCGTCATATTTAAATATGTGGAATGGCTATTCCATAGCTATAAATATATTTACTTGATGGTAAATTCAGGGAGAGAGACTTATAGTAGATCAGAGAATCTGATGTTCAGCATCTTAAATCAACTTACTCCAAGTTTGTGTTTCACACATTGCTTTCCTGCCTTTCATCAGAGTTAGTTGAGAGGGACTGATAGGAATTGAAGTACAAGATATCTCATGGCTGCAGTTGGAGAAAGTTGTCCTAGGTCTAGGACAAAAGAGGGAATATGCAGCCTTAAATAGACCAGACACTAACTCCATATTTCCTCCAAATATAAACTGTTTTTCAAAAAGAAAATGGGGTTCTACAACTCGCTTGTTTTCTCCATGAGGGATGTGGGGCAATTTTGGCACTTTGGAAGTTCCTATAACCTTTAGGATCTCCACACAATTCAAAAAAATTGGCTACTTATTCGGAATAGGGGCTTATTCAGTACAGAAACCCATTTTTCTAAGAAAAAATGGAGGAGGGTTCATAGAAGAGACCACTCTTCCAAAGTCCAGGAAATACATACAGTGTTCTACCCCTAATATGCCCACTCTATCCTAGAAGGATGAATCATTGTCTTTAGCCATGTGAAACTAAGTAACAAGTGACTTCTGCGGCCCTTATTTTAGGGCAGTTTCATTTCATTTTTATTGTCTTTACTGTTAATTAACCTCAATATCATTTTCTGGAAAAGTGGGATACAAATGTAACAGATAAATATGTTAGAGCAGGGGTTCCCAAATTTTCCCACACCATGGACCAGCTTCATGCCAAAAAAACCTTTCCATGGACTAGCAAAGCGGGGGGGGGGGGACTGGACAGTGCAAGTGCACAATAAAATATGACAAAGCACACATTGTGCACAGGTGGGGGGAGGAGTCCCGCTGCAACCCAAAAGCACGGAGGAGGGGCCTAGCCACCCATCAGCCACATCGCCCAACCAGGCAGCGAGGCATCACACTGCAAACAGGTGGAGATGGAGCCCCGCCACAGTTAAGCAATGTGGAGGAGGGGCCCGGCCACCTGCCCATCCACTGTGTCTGAATCCCGCGCCCTCCCCTGCCTGCCAGGCAGACCCAGTGGAGCTCGCTGAAGGGAGAAGGCTGCCTCCATGGCTTCCAGCACCTCTCACCACACGCGGCCCAGTTTGGGACAGCCCATGGCCCAGCACCGGTCTGCAGCCTGGTAGTAGGGGACCCTGTGTTAGAGGACAAAGCTTAATCTTCTAACAAATATCACAATTTAAATACTCTTTTTGTTTTTGAAATAGGACTATCTAAAACAGGTGCTGGATATTGATCTTCATGCTCAGATTCACTTCGGCAGGGTTTTTATGAAACCAGGGTAAGTTGTATTTCTCTGTTAGAGTTTATCCTTGATAGTTTATCATTTGGTATTGGAAAATTTTAATATTCATGTTTTATACAACATCTCACTGAGGAGGCCTAAAATCAATTATGGAATTAAAAAAGTATCTCCTTCCACAAATCCATTTTTACCTATACAGTAGAACCTCGTATAACGAAAATAATTAGTTCCACAAGGCACTTCATTATGCGATTTTTTTCATTGAATGATGCATGCATCGTACAATAAAAATCTCTGTGGAAAAAATTGTACAACGAAAATCCCTTTGAGAAAAATCATACAACAAAATCTCAATGGGAAAGAAAAATTTCGTTGTACGATTTTTCCCATAGAGATTTTCATTTTACGATGGACCCATTTGTTCCAAAATCCTCTTTGTTGTACAATTTTTTTGTTGTATGATGTATTCATTATACGAGGCTTCACTGTACATTATTTCAGAGAGAAAACATTAAACAATTAAAATGGGATAGATTTTGCTAAAAGCACTTCCTAAAAATGGTTTCTATCCTGTTTTTCTACTACACTGTAGCATTCATGACTTACAAACACAATAGAGAATAAAAGCAAAATAGAAAACAGATTTAACCATATTGTTATTTTGTGATCTCAGGTTGTCTTTGTCTAATGGTGGCCTTATGAATAAGCAATCTCTAAAATGTCCTCCTCAGCTGTGGCTTACTTTATGAAGTCACTCCACCTCATATTTGATTATCTTCTTTTCCTGCTGCTTTCAATCTCTCACAGCATTATTGTCGTTTCCAAAGAATCTTTTCTTCTCATGATCTGCCTGAAGTAGGACAGCCTCAATTTCATCATTTTTGCCTCCAAAGACTTTGCATTTGTCTCTGCTAAATTTCACCCGTCGTTTTCAGTTCTTATGCTTATCCAGATACAGTGGTAACTCGCTTAAAGAGCATAATGCATTCCACGGGATTGCTCTTTAAGCGAAACACCATTGTAAGTGACCAATGGTGACTTCTGGTGGTGGTGGAGGATTGCAAACCCTGATTTAGTTAAGGAAGTTTTTGTTTGGTTTTAGTTGTTAAGCGAGGCGACCATTCAGAGAAAATTCTGCTCTTTAAGTGAATTAGTCTCTAAGCGACATGCTCTTTATGCGAGGTTTTACTGTACTTTTGAATGATGTATTCTCTTCCAGTGTATTTAGCTATTCCACTAAATTTACTGTCATCCACAAATTTGATAAGCATTCTCTGTTCTTCTTTTTCCTCCATTTATATCCCACCCATCTGGGGTTACTCCTCACTCTAGACGGCTCCTCATCAAAGTCATTAATACCTCCTCATCTAAGTCTTAACCTATAAAATCGAGGGTTAACTGTTGGAACTTTGCATAGGCTCCTTAGCCAGGCCCTACTAGCCTGCACTCACCATTCGTGCACACGCCCAAACTGGGTACCCAGGTAAATGCAAGATTAAGAAATGCGCCAGTGGGGCAAGAGCCCCACAAACGCAAAAAAAGGGAAACAACTTCCTTTCCCAATGTTCTTTGCGCCGCACCACAGCCAATCAAGCTGAGAGGCGCAACCACAAAGAACATTGAAAAACGCGCCGCGGCCAATCAAAATCGAGCCACAGGGGGAAAAACGCACCACAACCACAAATCACAAACCCATAACTACAAGCCCCAGAGTCCTGCGCGACATAAGCGCGCAGAATGCTGAGGAAACCGGCGCCTGAAAAATTAAAAAGTAAAACAACTCACCGCCTCACAGCCAAGCAAACACCAGCCGGCTTTCTTTCCCTCACCAACGGCGCCTGAAGGTCCCGACTGGAGTTTCCCCTTTAATATCAGTGGGTGGGGGGTTGCGACCCCCCTCTCCCCTGGGTTTGGGAGGTTTGGGGGGACACAAAAGGGGTCTGTCCCCCCAACCCTTCTGGACCCAGGAGACCAGGGAGAGTGGATCGATTCCCCCCCTCCTAAAAAAACTCCGTCTTTAAAGAGAAGAAACCAAGCGGTTTCTTCTCTTTAAAAACTGAGTTGTTTTAAGGAGGGGGGGATCGATCCACTCTCCCTGGTCTTCTGGGTCCAGAAGGGTTGGGGGGACAGACCCCTTTTGTGTCCCCCCAAACCTCCCAACCCCAGGGGAGCCAGCGGAGAGGGGGGTCGCAACCCCCCACCCACTGATATTAAAGGGGAAACCTCGATCTACTTTCACGACTCCACACAATCAAAGCACCATAACACAATGAAGCCCCCCTCCCCTCCACCTAGCCCACCCTTCCTATCCCCCACCAACCTTGCCTCCTCCCCACCACCTAGCCCACCCTTCCTAACCCCCAACGACCACGCCCCCCTCCCCACCACCTAGCCCACCCTTCCTATCCCCCACTGACCATGCCCACTCCCCACCACCTAGCCCACCCTTCCTAACCCCCAACGACCATGCCCCCTCCCCACCACCTAGCCCACCCTTCCTAACTCCCAACAACCATGCCCCCTCCCCACCACCTAGCCCACCCTTCCTAACCCCCAATGACCATGCCCCCCTCCCCACCACCTAGCCCACCCTTCCTAACCCCCAACGACCATGCCCCCTCCCCACCACCAAATAAATAAATAATTTTTAAAAAATTACTAAAAACACAGTCAAAAACATCCAAAAATACACAAAAGCAAAAACACCAAAAACAATACGAAGTAAACAAAAACACAATCAAAAACAAAACAAACAGACAAAAATACAAATTCCAACCCCACCCAACCCCCACCCCCACACACACAAAAGAAAGAAAACAAGCAAACTTACCAAAAGATGTCCTACCTCCACCAGGACCAGCTCCAAACAAAAGGCCACAAGAGTAAAAACAAATCAAAAACATAACACAAATTCACAATTTTACACAAAAGGTCACACCAATAAAAACAAGTAAAAAAATTACACTAAAACACACTTTAACACAAATCACAAACATATGTCAATAAAATACAATAGAAACTATTAAAAATCCTGTGCTGAGTTTTAACTCAAATTTAAACCCAAAACATCTAAACACATTTTAAAAACATTGAATGTAAAAAACATTTACTTTTACATTATTAAAATTATTACCTACGGTACAACTAATCAAAAAAATTCAAAAAACTAAAACATTATTTGCTTACATAAAACAATTTGAAAAAATTATATCATACTTTGTTCTTTTATTAATCCTCAAAAAAACCCAAAAAAGCAGATCACAGATAATAACAGCCAAGCCAAAAAAATTTTACATAAATAAACATTTAAAAAATTAAAATTACAGACTAAGCAATTTTTAAAAAACATTAACACAATTTAACCTTCCAACACAATTTAAAACAGCCCAGCAACGCCGGGCAATCTCTGCTAGTCATTAATAAAAATGCTGAAGAGCGCCAGGCCCATGCACCTCTGTGCAGTTTGAGAAGAAGAGATTGATACACACTCTCTGAGTACAATTCTGTAACTAACTTTATTTCCACTTAATAGTTCTTCTATCCAGCCCACACTTAGTTTGCTCCTCTGAATATCACAGGACTCTACCAGAGCAGTAAGCCTGGGTAATCAGGGACCAACTGAAGAGTGGCCAGCTACCTCAGAAGGGGAGGCTGTTGGGCAGTAGGGTTGATGGTATTCTCATAGTGGGGATGGAAATTTTGCATTTTCTGGACTTCTTTCTTCTTCTTCTTCTTCTTCTTCTTCTTCTTCTTCTTCTTCTTCTTCTTCTTCTTCTTCTTCTTCTTCTTCTTCTTCTTCTTCTTCTTCTTCTTCTTCTTCTTCTTCTTCTTCTTCTTCTTCTTCTTCTTCTTCTTCTTCTTCTTCTTCTTCTTCTTCTTCTTCTTCTTCTTCTTCTTCTTCTTCTTCTTCTTCTTCTTCTTCTTCTTCTTCTTCTTCTTCTTCTTCTTCTTCTTCTTCTTCTTCTTCTTCTTCTTCTTCTTCTTCTTCTTCTTCTTCTTCTTCTTCTTCTTCTTCTTCTTCTTCTTCTTCTTCTTCTTCTTCTTCTTCTTCTTCTTCTTCTTCTTCTTCTTCTTCTTCTTCTTCTTCTTCTTCTTCTTCTTCTTCTTCTTCTTCTTCTTCTTCTTCTTCTTTCGGGTCCCGATTGGGTGCTAGAAAGATTAGCCGGCAAAACTGTTGCCCAAGGTACACCAAATTGTGGTTCAAAAATGTAAAAAGTATCCACAGTCTTCAAGGAGGCTATATTTTCTGGACTACAAATGCCATTATTCTCCATTCTGAGAGTTGCACCTACCTTGTGGGCACCTTACAAAAATTTAAACCTGATGCACCTGGGAAAAGGTTGAAATCTTTCTGGATCTCATTCCTGATCTTCAGATCCTCAGTGTTACAAGAAACTGAAAATATAACTTAGCAAGATTATATACACTTGCCCTATAGTTTATCACTCACAAAATAATTATCTGCTAAGTAGACCAAGGCAAGGTATGGATTTCAATACCACCTAGTGCAGTGATGGTGAACCTTGGCACTTCAGCTGTTCTTGAACTTCAATTCTCAGAAGCCCTGATCAGCAGGAGTGCTGACTTGGGCTTCTGGTAATCAAAGTCCAAGAACAGCTGAAGTCCCAAGGTTGCCATCACAGACCTAGATACCTTTAGAATGGACTGTGGTGGTTTAGAGGTTAAGACACTGAACTTCATGACCAGAAGGTCAGCGGGTCAGCAGTTTGAGACCCAAGTGATGCACGACAGAGTGAGCTTCTATCTCTGTCCCAGCTCCTGCCAACCTAGCAGTTTGAAAGAAAGAAATTTCAAGTAGATAAATCGGTAACACTTCGATAGAAGGTAAACAGCGTTCCGTGCACTCTGGTTCTCCTTCGTATAGTTTGTGAATCCACACTCATGGGTTATGCGCCTGCGCAGAACGGCCGATCGGAGGCTTGAAAAGCTATTGGTCAAAAGTTTTGGCGGTAAGACCGCCCACCGTACCGCCCACCCTGAGGCGCCCGCGCGCCATTTTACCTCAGTTCTCTTCTTTCCGCCGTAGCAGCAGGACGATCGTTGAGAGCTTCCTCAATTTTTTTCGCCCTTCTGAGGGAAAGTCTTTTGGCAAATTTCTACAATTTTTCTCGGTGATCTTGTCCTCCGGGCAGGATCGCCACCCCGGCTCTGTCTCTTCTCTCGAGTGGATTCAGTAGCCAATTTTTTTTCGCATCGATCACCGTCTCCCCCCTCAAGGGGGTGGCGGCTGGTCCGCCCTTCGGGGTACTCGCCTCCAGAAACTTCCACTGGAAGAATTTTTTCCGCGGTTGATGGCTGCAGCGTTTAAACAGTGCACGGCTTGCCTTAAGAAGTTCCCGGCTTCCGACGGACACAGCCTGTGCCTTTTTTGCTTGGGAGAGTCGCATCAGAGCCAGTCTTGCCCGCATTGCAAAAAGTTTACGCGCCTCGCGGTGCAGAACCGAAGCAATCGCCTCAAGGCTCATCTGATGGAGCTCGCTCTGGCTCCCGCCGCGTCCGCTTCCACATCCGCCGCTGCCGCCCAGCCGCCGCCGGCCTCTTCCTCCGTGCTTCCGATGAGGAAGAAGAAAAAGAAGGACAGGAACGGTGAGAAGAAGCGCAAGCGTGGGTCGGAGAAGAGACGGTCGCTTCCTCCCACCCCGCGCACACCCGCCTCTCCCGGGCCCTCGCCGCCGTTCTCAACTGCCCGATGTCCTTCTCCGGGATCCTCCATCTGGGGAGGACGGTCGTCTTCCGGGTCACCTGATAAAGGACGCAGGGCTGGGGCTCCAGCTCGCCCACTTCAGGTGCTCCCCTCTCCTCCTCGGGGAAGAAACTCCTCGCCGAGGCAGGCCTCCGTCTCCCCAAGGCCCAGGACGCCGACAGACGACGCGGTCGTCAACGTTCCGACGACCGTTTCGCCGACGCCGACACCAGCCACCGTTTCGACGCCCACCGTTTCGTGGGCCACCATCCCGCCGGCTACCGGGGCTCCACCATCAGCGGACTCGGACGGATCTCAGATGGCCCTCGTCCGAGAAATGTTCCAGGTCATGGCGTCGTTTGCGACCAAGTTCCAGGCCTCCATGCCTGCGGCCTCTGCGGCTCCGGTCCCGACCACCGCAAGCCCCGGGCATCCCGGCCCTGCCGTGGCCCCACCGACCTCCCGTGGGTCGAGTGCCCGCTCCGCCGGCCCACCCAACCCGTCATGGTGTGGTCCGGACGTTGATGCGGTGGATTCCCATCCCGCGGGCCCGCCCAGGCCGTACTGGCGCGGTCCCGACGTGGATGAAAGGCTGCCTCCCTCGTCCTCCGATGAGTCCAGCTCGTCGTCGGAGGAGGACGAGGGAGACGTCGACGCCGAGCGCACGCCGGAGCAGGCTATCGCCTCAGTGGACCCACCGCGTGGTGAGGACCAACGCTCACTGACCGCCATGCTCACAAGGCTGGGCACCGCACTCAACCTGAAGGTCGATCAACCGCCGTTGGAGGGTGAGGATCAGATGACCGCGAAGCTCGACAGACGTGCTGTGCGGCCGGTCCACATAACCATGCTCCCCTCCATGATGACTTCGGCGAGGGCGACATGGGGGAAACCTTTGGCGGCGCACTCCGTTTCGTCCAGGCTCGACAACATGTACCGGGTCCTGGACGAGAACGTCGAGTTTTTGCAGGCTCACCCCCTGCCGAATTCCCTGGTGGTCAAGGCCTTCCAGCACAGGACGGCCACCAGCGGGTTCCCGGTCCCGTCGACGCCGGAGGGAAAGAAACTGGACGCGGTGGGGCGTAAGTTCTACGCCACCGGCTCCCTATTCTTCCGTGCCGCCAACTACTCGGCCGCCATGGGCCTGTATCAATCTCACCTCTGGGAGCAGGTGAAGGTTGAGATAGCGTAACTGCCCTCCGACGCCCAAAAGCGCATTGACGCGCTGGCCACCGAAGGGGACTTCGTCGCCGAGCAGCTGATGCGCACTGCCCGGCATATCAACGACTATGCGGCGAAGGACATGGCCTCCGCAATCTACCTCCGTCGCCATGCTTGGCTCAGGGACACTTCCCTCGATGACGCTATGAAGAAGCTCATCGAGGAGTTTCCCTTCGACGGGCAGGGCCTCTTCGGTCAGGACACCGACAAGGTCCTGAATGAGATGCGCCAGACCAATTCCACAGCAAAGTTCCTGGGGCTCACCACGCCGGCTCCGCCCACCAGGCCGAGGTTCCAGCCCTTCACACGGCGGTTCCAGGGCAACCCACAGCAGCAGGGACCGACGGAGCAGCCTAGATCCAGCTCCTACAAACAGCGGCGGCAGCACAAGCCCCGCTACCGGCCCTACGGACAGGACAAACGTTCGGGCGCGAGGCCCAAGCCCCGCGTTTGAAGCTGCGACGGCCGAGTCTCTCTCGCTCCACATCCCGTACCTCCCCCTCCGGAACTTCCTCCAGGTATGGTCGGGCATCACGGACGACCAGTGGGTCTTAAAGATCTTGTCCTCTGGCTACGCCATCGAGTTCGTGCGGGTGCCTCGGGTAGGAAGACATCGTCTCACCACCTCGTCCCCCCATTTGGAGGAAGAAATATCAACCCTTCTCTCCAAGGGAGCCATCGAGCGGATAACACCGTCCGACTGGGACAACGGCTTCTACTCGAGGTACTTCGTGGTCCAGAAGAAGGACGGAGGCCTTCGCCCTATCCTGGACCTGCGCCGCCTGAACAAATGCATCCACACCAGGAAGTTCCGGATGGTGACCCTGCAGACCGTCCTCCCCCTCATCAACAAAGGGGACTGGTTCACAGTCATAGACCTCAAGGATGCCTACTTCCACGTCTCCATCCTCGAGGAACACAGGCGGTTTCTCCGCTTCCGCATCGACAATTCCGTGTACCAGTACCGATGCCTACCGTTCGGTCTGGCCACGGCACCGCGGGTCTTCACCAAATGCATGGCTCCGGTGGCCGCGTTCCTCCGCCAACGGAGCATCAGGGTCTTCCCGTACATCGACGACTGGTTGATCGTCTCCCCCACCAAATCGTCGGCCGTTCGGGACACACAATACACGGTCCACCTCATGGAGAGTCTCGGCCTCAGGATCAACTTCACCAAATCGAAGTTGATCCCCTCCCAACGCGTCGACTACATCGGAGCGGTACTCGACTCGCTTGCTATGAGAGCCTACGCCCCCCAGAAACGCTTACAGGATATTGCGCAGGGGGTGAGCGAACTGCGCACCAAACCGTGCATCCGAGCGAAGAAGGCTCAGAGACTTCTAGGCCTGATGGCCTCAACGACGGCAGTGATTCCCCATGCCAAGTTGAAATTCAGGTCCCTGCAATCGTGGCTCCTTCACGAGTTCGACGCACTTCGGGAGAGCCAGTCCAAACGGTTGACCCCATCTCCAGAACTGAGGGACCAACTGCTGTAGTGGTCTACACCACTCAACGTGGCCACGGGGAAGAGTTTCTACCCCCCGCAACCTTCGTTGCAGATACTGACCGACGCGAGCAACCTCGGCTGGGGCGCTGCTTGCGGGACTCTCACGGTCAACGACACCTGGACACCGCACGAAACGGTGCACCACATAAATTACTTGGAGCTGCTGGCCATTTGGAAGGCCCTGCGTTCCTTCAAGACTCTGCTCACCGGCAAGGCGGTTCAAGTGGCCTCGGACAATACCACGGCTGTGGCGTACCTCAACAAGCAGGGAGGAACACGGTCCACCACCCTCCTGTACCTGGCAGTGCAGTTGTGGGAATGGTGCCTGGAGAGGCACATTTTCCCAATTGGAGTGCACATTCAGGGCACACTGAATGTCCTGGCAGACCACCTGAGCCGTCTCACTTCGACGACCCACGAATGGGAGCTGGACGACGGAGTGTTCCAGTCGCTTTGCGAGGCCTGGGGGACGCCGAGCATCGACCTCTTTGCATCGGAGTCCAACAGGAAACTCAGCAGGTACTGCTCCAGGGCAGGCATCGGACTGAACTCCGAAGGCGATGCCTTCATGAAACGGTGGGATCAGGACTATCTCTATGCCTTTCCTCCGTTTCCTCTGGTCCAGAAAGTACTCACCAGGATGTACCAACACAGAACCAATGCAATTCTGGTGGCGCCAGCATGGCCACGCCAACCCTTGTTTCCGCTACTGTTGCGCATGTCGTCGCAGTATCGCACACTACCGGAGTCACCGACACTCCTCCAAATGGAGCACGGCCAGCTGCACCATTCGGACCTGCCCAGCCTCCACCTCACCGCGTGGAGGATAACCCCAGACTGTCCAGGATCCTTGAACTAGCGCGGCGCCCTTCCACAAGGAAGTCCTACGCTTCCAAATACAGGCGTTTTTGTGCTTTCCTGGCCTCCCGACAAACGCCCCCCTCGCAGGTGGGACTGCAGGACATTTTAACCTACCTCCTCCAGCTGGCGGAGTCTGGCCTCAGCATCACCTCCATCCGAGTGCATCTCGCAGCAGTAGTAGCGCACTCTCCTGCTGGCTCGCCCGCTTCTGGGGCCTTCCGCGACCAAACGGTAAAGCGCTTCCTCAAAGGGCTAAGGAACGCTTTTCCGCCGGCCCGGACACCGACGGCTCAATGGTCACTGTCCACCGTTCTCAACGCGCTCACCAGGACCCCCTTCGAGCCCATGGCTACCGCCGATGTTCGTCTCCTCACATGGAAGACGGCATTCCTGGTGGCTATCACGTCTGCACGTCGAGCTGGTGAACTGGTTGCCCTGCGAGCAGACGCACCTTTTCTCCAGTTCTTCAACGACCGCGTCGTCCTCCAAGCGGACATCACCTTCCTACCCAAGGTGGTCACCAAGTTTCACATGGCACAAACTATCTCCTTGCCAACCTTCTTCCAGAACCCCACTAACGCCCAAGAAAGGACTTGGCACACACTGGATGTGAAACGAGCTTTATTGTTTTACACCAGCAGGACTAGAGAGTTCAGGAAGTCACAACGCCTCTTTGTGGCTTATGGGGGAAAGTCCAAGGGTGAACCCATCTCTGCTCAAAGGTTCTCCAAATGGATCACCTCTACCATCTACCTGGCCTACGAGTCAGCCTCACTGCCACCTCCACCGCATGTCAGGGCGCATTCCACCAGGGCGGTTGCCACATCCACTGCCTTCCTGGAGGGCACACCGCTTGAGGACATATGTAAGGCTGCCACCTGGTCCAGACCTTCCACATTTGTCCAGCACTACAGAGTGGACACCAGAGCCACTGCGGACGCCAGGCTTGGCCGTGTCGTCCTCACCAGAGGGCTCCGGACTCAACGCCCCTGACGGGTCCACCTAGAGGATCTTCAGCTCATCGTGGGATCATCTCATCCGACTGCCCACCGACCAAGTAAGTGTGAGCTTGCTAATCTCCCATGAGTGTGGATTCACAAACTATACGAAGGAGAAAGTTCGGTTTCACTTACCAGTGATAACTTTCGTTCTTCGAGTATATAGTTTGTGAATACACACTACCCACCCTGCCTCCCCTCTTGAGCTGCACGGATGAGATCAGTTGGTTTATCCTGTGCTTGGCTTAAGTATGGAACTGAGGTAAAATGGCGCGCGGGCGCCTCAGGGTGGGCGGTACGGTGGGCGGTCTTACCGCCAAAACTTTTGACCAATAGCTTTTCAAGCCTCCGATCGGCCGTTCTGCGCAGGCGCATAACCCATGAGTGTGTATTCACAAACTATATACTCGAAGAACGAAAGTTATCACTGGTAAGTGAAACCGAACTTGTCTAGTCATGCCTGCCACATGTCCACAAAAAGGTCTGCAGAGTAGACGCAGATAGCGCTGGCTCTTTGGCTATTAACCAAGATGAGCACTGAACTCTAGAGTCAGATACAACTGGCTTTCAAGCAAGGGCAACCTTTACCTTTAATAGTACCCTGTACAGCCAATGAACCAGCCAGACATTGGTAACATAAAATGTTGTTTTTTATTAAAAGAAAAAAGATCAAGAAGAGTTCAAATCGAAAGCAGTTTCAAAATGTATACTTGCAAAGTTAAATTCAAGATTTCAAATAATAAACCAACAGGTGAAGCCACTGCATTTTGTCTAGGATAGAGATAAGAAAACATATTCACAGATAATTGTTCCCCTAAAACTGTAAAGCTAAAATATACTAATCTAATTCGGTTGTCATTGTCCTCAGAGCATAAACAACATTCCAGAAGTAAGAAGCATGAAAGACTAGCCACCAGTTATTAAAGAAAAGAACTGTATAGTTTTCCCTTTGATACTCAACAGCCCCATTCCAGATGTTTCCACCAATCGGGGCTCTAGGCTACTAGGCCTCAGTAACTTCTTGTCCTACACTCCCTCTCCAATCCAGCTGGTACTAGTTTCTCTAATAAGCAAAGAGAAGCTCCCATTGCTTCTCAAAGTGTGTGTAGCTCTCACCCGAATAAACAATCATCTGCACTAAAATCGTAGCTTTCTCCCAGCTTTGCCTTCTCCCCACTCCACAGCTGAGGAAATCAGGCCTTTTACAGAAAGGCTTTGCTAACACCATCTTAAACAGCTTCGTAATTCTTCACGTCCCCTACGAAGTCATTACTTGAATAATGGTTTCTATGCTTCATTCAAGATTTCACAATGGAATCAATTCCCAGCTTCCGTACTTTAAATGACAGCGCCAGTTAGTGGTGGGCTCCAAAAAAAATGCTACCACACTGTGGGTGTGGCATGGTGGGCATGGCCAGGGGGGAAGCCCTGCGTTGCACCAGAATTAGGTAAAGGTAAAGGTTTCCCTTGCTCGAAAGCCAGTAGTATCCGACTCTAGGGTGCAGTGCTCATCTCTGTTTTTAAGCCGAAGAGCCAGCGTTGTCTGCTTCTGCAGACATTCCCGTGGTCATGTGGCAGGCATGACTAGACACCGGAGCGCACGGAATGCTGTTACCTTCCCACCGAAGTGGTCCCTATTTATCTACTTGCAATTTCTTGCTTTCGAACTGCTAGGTTGGCAGGAGCTGGGACGAAGACGGGAGCTCATTTCCGTCCTGCAGTACTTGGGAATCGAACTGCTGACCTTCCGCTTCCCAGTCAGCGTCTTAGCAACTTGAGCCACTGCAGTCCCCTGCATTAGGACTACTTTATTTCAAAACTTGGATGGGCAGGGCCAGCCAGAATTTCTGCTACCGGTTCTGGCGAACTGGTGCGAACCTGCTGATGCCCACCACTGGCGCCAGTGCAGCCTCTAAAATTAGAAGAAAAATAGAGGGGAGGGTGAATCACCTCCCAGGGAGTCCCCAAGACTAAAGTGAATCTTGACAGGATTGATCTTAGTCTGGGCAACTCCTTAAGAGGTGACTTTTCTTTGGTTTTGCCCTGGTAACAGCAACTTTGATGCACCAAGGAACAGTTCTATTGCAATGCTAATTTACCACTGACTAGAACAATTGCCTCACATTTCATGTAGCCATAAAGGGTCACCTTAACAGCAAAGTTACAATATTTTACTATTCTGTACAGGATCTCTCAAAAAGTATTTGAAATAATACATTTCATTAATTTTTAGTAGATAACAATAATTATCCCAGACAGATGATGATTGATAGCACACACACACACACACACACACACACACACACACACACGCATACACACACATATTAAAAATAGACATGTCTAATGAAGATGTGATATTATAGATCTGATAATTTCCTTGATTAGAATTTGTTTTCTCCAAGTAGCAAATATTTCAAAAATGTTTCTTCAAATTTCAGCTCCTATCTGTTGCATAATTGAAAGTGATTCAAGTGGAGGTAGATGAGAAACATGGTCCTTTATTATCATATCTCATACACCGTGTTTCTAATCACACTAATGAGTGTGAAAGCCTCACTAAATAAAGTAGGACTTATTTTCAAATAAGAATGCATAGGATTATACTGTAAAAGGCCCAAATGCTTTAAATAGGCCAAAATATTTAAAAAGTTATTTAACCTTTGTATTATTTAATGTTTTCAGCAGTTTAAACATGGGCACTAATCATTTTTAAACATGCAGTAGGTTTAACTGAAGTCAGTAGGGGATGTCTTGGGATGATATCTTGAAAGATGTGGCAGACAAGCAATATCAAGCAGCAGCAACTGGCATGGTGGATTTAAACGTACAATTTATATCATAGTATTGTCTTTCATAATTTGACTTTTTCCCCCTAGGTTGCCAACAACTTTTGCAACTTTAGATACTGATGGTATAAGAAAAATTATCTTTGCACTGCCAGGTAAGTTTTAAGACCTTGTAACTCTTTTCAAGTGCAAAGAATATACAAAACTAATTGGAAAGCCACTGAAATGTAAGCTATTAGATTCTTGGGTTCCTTAATCCATAATTTTAATTTTGCCTGCTGTTAGATGTCTATATATAATAGTACAATAGATGAAAGATTGTTTCTGTGTCTAGCATAGCTATGGTATCTTGAATTGTTTGGTAGCAACATAATAGTTGTTTATTACATTCTAAGTTGCTTATCAGTGAATTGGTCTTCTAACTTTTAGGGAATCCTGTATCAGCTGTTGTTACCTGTAATCTCTTCGTTGTCCCAGCACTGAGGAAAATGCAGGGAATCCTGGATCCTCGTCCCACTATAATAAAAGCCAGGGTAAGAATTATGAAAGTATCAGATGACCTTATGAAGTGCCAGAATGCTAGTACTGTATCATAGTTCTGAAGAAACACACTGTTAGATTTCCTTAGTTCAGCACTTGACTTTAATAATGAAAAAAGGAAAATACATATGGGTTGTTCCTAATGCTGGCTACAGATAGCTCTGAAGTTTATAATAACATGACATTGCTGAAGAAGAATATCCCTTACTATCAAATATTCAAGTATTAGCACTAGAATATGGATGTTCAAAGCACTAGAATACAGATGCTGAGGCAGCGGCGGACACTGCAATTGGAGTGAGGGTGCAGGCCACATGAAATGGCACCGTGGGGTGTATCCGGCCCACGGGCCGTAGGTTAAGAACCCCTGCTCTAATGCATCAAATACAACATTAGAGCCTACAAGCCTGAAACCTTAATGTTGTATTGCATTCATTTAGGGAAATGGACAATAATCTGTGAAAACTGATGATAAAATAAATCCATTAGTCTGAGGGGTGTCAAATGACTACATGTTTAGTACTTTAATGTTTTTGTAAATGTGAGCCCTTCAAAAATGTTTTGGAATAGTAGCTGTGTTAGTCTCTGTTTCAAGCATATCAGGGAACAAACAAAACAAAAATATTGTAGCACCTTGAAGACTAACTGTTAAATTTTAATGAGAGCTTTCATGGATTGAGTCCACTTCATCACCATTTTACACTAAATAGCTGAGAGCTGTGGTAGTACTGTAGTGCTGCAAAATTAATTAACAGTTCTTCCTTGTGATCTCTGTGAAATCATGCATATAGCTTCATTTTTCCCCATGCATGAATCTCTCGGGACCCTCCAGATCCCAGAGAAAGTATCGGGAGATGCCCTCCCCACTCCACAAGCTTCCCACCCTGCTTTGACCCTTCACTTCCCTTTTTTGCTGCTGCTGAGAGAAAACTTTATGAGAGTTCCTAGAGTCTTCATGTTTTCTCTTCAGATCATGTTACAGTTTGTAAATAGTTTTTTTCTTCTTTGTGCCTTTTCCTGTTTTTTGACCTTTAAAAAACTATCTGACTTCAGAGACTTTGTGTAATTGTTGTCCATTAATGGCCCTTTCCACATTTTTATGACCCCAGAGGGCCCATTCAACAAATGTGTTAGCTGTAATAACAAGACACCCCTCTCCAACAACCTTTCCATATGCTTGTATTGCCTAAGTGAGGGGCATGAAATGCAAAATTGCTAGTTTTGTCACAAATTCTCAAAGATTGCCATTAAAAAATACTAGTCAATCCATACAGCCAGTTGGCAAAATCACCAAAGATACCATCTCGGTTCCTAGCACCATTATTTGCAAAACACTCTCCAAACAAGCACATATGGAGGCAATTCAAATGGACACTAATGCTAAAGCTCTAGAGGTGGCCAATCTTGGTGCTCCAGCTGTTCTTGAGCTTCAATTCCCAGAAGTCTTGATCAGCAGATGTGGAGCACCAAGATTGGCCACCCCTGCTCTACAGCAGGCATTTGCAACATTTTCCCGTCAGGAGACGGACCTGCCCCGAAACTTCCCACCAGGGGACAGAGGCGTGGTGGCTCCCTGGACTTATGTTTTTGGCAGCGGCGGTGATTGCACATTTCTTCTGGAGTTTTGGACAGCCTCCATCACTTCCCAGGGCAATGGGAAGCTTTTCGGAGCACGATCGCTTCCGTTTTGTAATTTTCCGAGCCTTCTCCGCTGCTCTTCAGCAGCTAGAGCGGTCCGGTGAATTACTTGCTGGTGGCGCGCTGTGATCCCAGGTACTGACATAAGCTCTGCCCGGCACGGGAAGCAGTTCACGGGGCCACTCTAGCTGTCGAAGAGCAGTGGAGAAGGCTCAGAAAATTACAAAACCGAGGTGATCATGCTCTGAAAACCTTCCCACTGTCCTGAAAAGTGGTGGAGGCTGTGCATGAAGCTGCAAAAGCCGTGCGATTCCCACTGCTGCCGCGGTAAGTAACGTAGCATGACTTCTGGCAGTGGGGGACAGTCCTAGTGGTGCCTGGGTGGCCACCATGAGTCGGATTAATGATGTGTGCAGGCTGGGGATTGCAAAACCCTGCTCTAAAGGATCCATCAAACAACAGCCCCAAAGTTAAAAGCTGCCATGGTCGCTCTGGTGGCCGAAGACGCCGCTGCGGACCCGGATCCCATCACCAGCTAGGGAGTTAAAAGCTGAGCTCCAGGCTTCAACCTCTGGGCCTCGCCAACACCTGGGAGAAGACAAAAATCGGCACGGTCATGAGGCGGCAGAAGAAGCCAAGGTCTCAGCTCCGTCGAAGACATTGAGCCCCGGGCTCCATCAAGGACTTTGAGCCCTGGGCTCCGTTAAGCTCCGGGCTCCAGCCTCTGGGCCCCACCAACGTCCGGTCACGGAGCCGAAAGAGGACAATGTGATTTACTTGTTGTTTTATTATGTTGATTTTATTGATTATATTATATGTATACTTGTTTGAGGCTATGTCTGTAAGATGCCTGGAGTCTCGTGGTCGAGACTTCAATTCTACTGTCACTTGTCACTCAGAGTAAGGTCCAAGGGCACAGAGATTACCTTGTTTGTTTTGGCGTGGCTTTTTCTCTGCAACCCTGAACTGAGTCAAATGACTCATCAAGCTCTGTATAATAAACTGCTGCAAGTGCCCTGGAGACACTGAAACTGAGCAATTGCAAAGCAAAGCAATCTCATTTATAAACCGCCCCATAGCATTTAGTGCACTCTCTGGGCGGTTCACAAGTTACTTAGCATTTTGCCCCAACATGCTGGGTACTCATTTTACCAACTTTGGATGGAAGGCTGACTCAACCTTGAGCCCTGGCCAGGATCGAACTCACAATCTTTTGCTTGCAGGACAGCAGTTTATCCACTGCGCCACCAGGACCTTCTCTTTGGAATCAATATCGAGATTCATCCTCAGATTTTGTCTTAAATATCAAAGATCAGGGTCCCTCAGATGGCAAAAGGTACACCAAGAATCAAAGGAAGTCACACTCCTCTTCACTACTTCTATGGTGCAGTGCTGCACCTCTTTTCAGGACCTGAGTGGCCATATCCACCACCCTCCTTTGCATCAGGTGCTACACATTAACACCACACCCTTAATATAAAACTCATCAAGTATTTAGCACATCTCCACAGTCTAAGCATCATTCACCTGTAAAAAGAGCATGAGAACATCTTTACCAACAGCTCCATATTAATAATTTTGATTCTGGAAAAGAAGTGTCTGATAACTTACTATTGGCCTTGGTGACAATCCCAGAATTTTATGTAAGAAACAACAACCACCCTCCCCCTCCGAAGGCTTCGCTTCTTACTGGGACTTTGTTCTTCATATGGCAAAATCCTTACAACTCGAAATCCAACCATCTCTTCCTCTGAGTTCAGAGCTGGTTTATAACTAGATTAGTAATAACCCCATTCCACTGGTACATATTGCTATCTTCCTCTCCCTCCTGGATGTGCTAAAGATTCCTAGCAAAAGTCATCTACTTTGCCCCTAGTGTCAGGATGAATAGAGAATTCTATAAAATAAATGATAAAGAAGCCACCTTTCTTCTTAAACATCCACAGCCTAATCATTGAGGCACTGCAAGCCAGATCATAGGGCTACCACAACAGAGGACTGAATAACAGAGAGGGAAGGAAAGTGGCCACAATCAGAAGGGGAATCTACACTCTGGCTGCCTTAGGAATCAGGGTTGTTAATTATAAAATGGCTTTGAAGGGCATAACACAGATTTATCCATGATAAAATCTAGACAAATGGATATTGCTCTCACCTTTCATCAAGAGGTCATGTCCTTAACAAATTAAAAAATGAATGCCACGTGCCATGCCACAGACTTCACCACTATAAACCTGGCTTTTGAAGTGGTGCTTAATCTTAACACATGGCTAAGATCTACAGGTATCATAGAAGATTCTTTTTCATGCATAGAAAATCTGTCTTTTGATGGCGAGAGTCTCTTTAATGAGAAAACCAATTATACAATGGATCTTTATAAGAAATGAAATACAGCAAAATGCATGGATTTTTAATCTCAACCTCATCTAAGTTCGTATCACCCTCAATGGAGGTGCCCTTACCTGAAAACCTCTGCCAGATACTCTTTTGACAGAGAACTTCACTTGCAACCTCCACTCAGTACTTCAGATAATCTACACAAAAATAGAAATTCAGGTCACTCCCCCATCGCTGCAGGTTTCCTTTCCACAGTTTCACTTATCTGTGGGTCTAAAATATTCTATTAAAATTCCTAAAGTACATAACGTGTAATTCTATGGCACATTACCAGAGCTGGCCACTAGAGTTCACTATCTACAATGTAATATTTATAAGGAATGGAAACATATGTTGGCAGTTCTCATATAGAACAATGGAGGTATTTGAACTCTCTTGCTTCTGATTCAGATATGTGTGTTAAGTATAGGGTTTGCTGTTATCCACAGTTTCAGGTAATCACAAAAACACAGGAGCTCCCATTAAAACTCCCTTCTCAAGTCTCTCTTCAATTGTTGATAGACTTCCTAAAAAGAAAGGTCTTTGGCTGTTGACAGAAGGGCAGCAGGCGGGAGGATAGCCAAACCTCCTAAGGGAGAGGTGCTCTACTTTCAAGGCTCAGAGTTACACTTGGTTAACTGATTATTTTCTGAAAGTATCATGGTCTATGAGTGGAATAGGTGAAAGAAATAACATAGATTGTGAATTATCTATGTTAGAATAATACTTTTTGTTAGCTGTGAGGTTCAAAAGGAATGTTTATTGTTTCAGGTCTTCTCTAATCTAGTCTAATCAAGCCAAAATGGCCTTCCAGGTTTCTGCTCAGTTCTAGTGCAATATTCTTCATGTGGGCTGCTTTATTTTTTGGTATATTTTCTATAAATGTTTCCATTGCTATACATTGTGGAGTTTTCCCATTAAAGCAAAAATATTGAGTTTCTTTGTGTGCATGGTTTTCTGCAGTTATCATGTGATGTAAAATTGGACCCTCGTCCAGAATACCATCGGTGCATACTGACTTGGCATCACCAAGAACCACTGCCTTGGGCACAAAGTACAGGTTAGTTACATGCTCTGCCTCTTCTGGTCTCTGACTTGGAACAATATGTTGCAGGGCATAGAAAACAGAGGGAAACAAAAGGGGATTGATCTTCTTTTACATTTGATTATGGATTAGGTTTTATATCATTTGCTCCCCCCCTTTTTTTCCCAGGGATCCAAGATAGCTTTCAGAATGGGGAGAATACAAAAAATTATTAAAATGCTATTGAACACATAATATTTTAAAAAAGTTAAACAGAAAACAATTTAAAGACAGAAAATGACATATCTACTATTTAAATAGGATTTGAAGGGGGGGAAACATTCAGCATCCTCTATTAAAAACTCCTTTCTCTTCAGCCCAATCCATGGCAAAAGGCTTGCCTGAAAAGAAAAGAAAAGATTTTTACTAGGAGTGGAAGAACATGGGTTGGGACACCAACTCTCCCAAGGAAGATTCATGTAAAATTTGGAAACAGTCATTGAAAAGATTCTCTCTTGAGACTTCACCAATTGTGTTAGTGTGGGCAGTGAGATAGAGAAAGGCCTCCCACAGAGATCTTAAAAGTCTGGGTAGGTTTATGTGGGAAGATGTGGTTAATCAAATGGCCTGGATCTAAGATATATAGGATTTTGTAGGTCACAACCAGCACTTTAAATAGAATCTGGAAACAATAACAGCAACTGGAGTAGTTGTAGATGGGAATTACATGCCCTTTGTAAGTAGACTTATCAATAATCGACTAGCTTTTTTTTCCAAACAGCTGAAATTTCTGAATATTATACTCTTCAAAAGGAGCACCATGCAAATGTTACACGACAGCATCCTTCTTTCAGGGTTTGCAGTGTGTGTACTAAGTCAGGTGGTATAAAAATGTCAATCAATTAATCAATGTAACAGAATTTTGGCTGTATTTATTTCACTTTTTAAAAAGGTAATGTTTAATTTTATAAAAGAAAGATGCAGAAAAATCTACCAATGTTGCTCTGTTTGTAGTTATTCAAATATAGATACGGTTAAATTCCAGAATATGAAAAAAAATGTATAATTGTTAGATGGTAATGAGACAAACTATGTAAATTAGAATAGGAGCTGATTGTTGGGCAAAGCCAGTATCCACTGTTTAGGGAAAGACTTTTTCATGCTACATTGTGGCATTCAGAAAGGGCATTTTAAAATATATATTGTGAGAGAGAGATAATGTAAGCAATTCACAAGTAGATATGTGTGATTGGAGGAGTAGCCTGGTATTTGTCTTGCCCACTTCTGCCAACGTCAACCTGCCAACAAAAGTCCGCATAGTCAAAACAATGGTATTCCTAGTAGTAATGTATGGTTGCAAGAGCTGGACCAGAAGGAAGGCTGAGCATAGAAGAATAGATGCCTTTGAAATGTGGTGCTGGAGGAGAATTTTGAGAGTACCCTGGACAGCAAAGAGATCAAATAAGTTAATCCTGAAGGAAATCAACCTTGACTGCTCCTTGGAAGGGCAAATATTAAAGATGAAGCTAAAGTATTTTGGACACCAAATGAAAAGAGAGGAATCACTCAAGTAGGCCTTAATGCTGGGGAAAGATTGAGGGCAAAAGGAGAAGGGAGCAGCAAAGAATGAGATGGTTAGATGGCATTGTTGATGCAATGGGTGTAGAGCTGAGTTGGCTGTGGAGGATAAGGGTGCTTGGCGTGCCGTGGTCCATGGGGGTTGCAAAGGGTTTGACTCGATGACAACCTCTGCCTAGAAGTGCTCAGAAGATTGCTCACAAGGGAAAGCAGCCAAATCAACACATTTCTTCTCCTCTGTACAAAAGGAGCTTTGGACTCATATTGTTTTTGAATGTAATTTGGCATGGGAACATGAGGAAGATGTTAGAAAGAAATTGTGGACATTTAATTGTAAGGATCCAATTAAAGAGAATTACTGTATAGTTTAAGCTTTTTGGCAGTGAGCGAAGACAAAAAAATGACATGATGATTTCTTAAACATTTGACATACTCTTCTTTCAAATAATACATCTTCACTATATGCGACCTTTTTAAGTTCTTAAAGTTATTTTAAATATGAATTAGGTTGAAATTTTATATTAATATTTGGTATTTTTTATTAATTTGATTTAAGATTTTAATTTTTTTTAAATGTAATTTAATTTAATAAAATTTAATTTGCTTCTCTGTAGGGAATCAGATGAGCAGTCGTCTGATGAGTATGCGCAGTGCCAATGGACTGTTGATGCTACCTCCAAAGACAGAGCAGTATGTGGAACTTCATAAGGGCGAAGTGGTGGATGTTATGGTCATTGGAAGACTATGATGTCACCAGCAAGAGAGAAGTTTTGATGCATGTCCACATATCATTGACTGTATCCTGTAATATGCAACGGCACAGCTAGTTTTTCTGATTTGGATAAAAGTTGATCAGTATAGTCAACACCTTGAACTATATTTCAAATGGATTTAAATAAATACCTTTTAAAAAAACTTTAAAAACAAAATCTTACAGAAATCTATTATATTATATCAAAGCAACTTTTTCCTTTCCTGCAATTGCTTTGTGTGTTCAATGCTAGTTCCAATAGCAGTAGCTTTTAGTAGACAGCGGTAGGTGCCTGCAGAACTTGTGTTTTTTCTCATCTTTAAGATACAACTACTTATGCTCTTAAAACAAGGCTGTCTGCTTATTTATACTAGTGTAGACAACACTTGGATTTCCCTTATTAGTATGCTTCATAACCGCTTCACAGAGAGCTTCTGCTTGTTCTTTATTGTATCTCGTGTTGATGTGCACAGTGCCAAAAGCAGAGTGGCTGCATTGGGAACCCGATCAAGCCCCGAGGTTTTCCTCCCACCCTTGCTGCGCGTTCAGGGATTTCTGTCATCCCAGCAGCCACCCAGCTCAGTACTATTGGGCAGTAACTGGATACCTTTTGTTTAAACATACAACAAAAATTGCTTCCTTAAGTGCTGACAGCCTTTTTAACCAATACATTAAAATGTACAGAATTAAAATCTTTAAAAAAATCAAAGACTGATCTTGTACAGATATTAGTGTTACCAGCATTCATGTGGAAATTAAATGAGAAAAGAAATAAAACTAATGTTAAACAACTGTACCATAACATTTTCTGTAATGATACTGAAACTTAAATGAATAAAAAAATTCCTGAATCATTATTTAAAAAATTACTGTCTTAGCCTTGTTGTGTAATAAAAGAATACTGCATCCTGTTTTGAGGAGAATATCATGCTCCAAAATGAAATGAGACCAATTGCATCTGAGCATGGAGAGACAGAAATCTCTTTTTCCCTTTTTAAAGGTAGCTAGGCAGTGCACTCTTGCTTGTGTAATTAGACTGTGGTTCCTGCATAATTTTATATACACACACACACTTTTTGCTCACCAACCTGGAAATAGGACAGAATATATATATAGGTACCTGCAGAACTTGTGTTTTTTCTCATAACCACCGCCACTGGATGAGTTTATGGCAGCTGTAAATGCGATGGCAGCTGTCATAAATGCATTTATGACAGCCACAGACAAGTTTTACGGCAGCATTTATGGTGGGGAGAACCACTATTCCGGCCCACTCAGCTGTCGGGGGGTCTGGCCCACAGCTTTAAAAGGTTGAGAACCCCTGTACTAGACTAACCCCAGCAATAAAAATACAATAAATTGTGAAAGTTACATACTGTAAAAAAAAACTCAGGGACAGGATGAATCTTCAATAAAATGATGATGATGATCGTCATCATCATCATCCATTGGACAATGTATGGCTAGCCACTGTCTTAGTGCTGTCATTGGTAGAATGTTGAAAAGACTTTAGCAGCTTCATGAATGAGACAACAATAATAAATCCATTTACAAGGAAATACATTCATTTACTTTATTGGTAATAAGACATACATGTCTTAGTGTAAGACTATGAAATTTGAAATCCAAAACCTAGCTACCACCTCCCTCCCTCTCTCTCTCTCTCTCTCACACACACACACACACTTATGTCATAAGCAGAATTTTTAGACTCTTGGTATAAGTTTAGAATTTTCTCTTATACCATGCATTTCTGCTTTGTCTTTCACCCTTAATTTTCATCAAGCAACATAATACCCTTATAAAAGTGTCCAGTTTAAATCTCTATGAGCCAAGCATAGATTGTGGAATTTTGGAACCATAATCGGGTGTACCCTGGGCAACGGGCACCTTGTGTTGCCAGCTCATCTTTCTCACACTAGGTCTGACGAAAGGAATTACAGAATGAATTCACCATAGGGTGCCTTCATTTTGGCAGTTTCACATCTGGCCTGGACATGGAAGAAGAAGAACCCAAGGAGGGAATGGAAAAATGTATTTCTTCTTTAAGTGCCGTATCCAATTCTGAATATTGGCTAATCTCATGGTGATCATGTTAAACCACTGGGAGGGCTCATCTGGAGATTTGGAGTGCAGTGTCACAAAATATGTGGATGACCCCAAACTCTATCTCTACTTTTCATCTTCAGCAGTGGATGTGGTGCCTTGACGATTGTCTGGCCATGGTGATGGAATGGACCAAAGCTAACAAGCTGAAACTGAACCCTGTCAAGATGGAGGTTCTGGTGTTGGAGTGTCCATCTGCCCAGCTAGGTGACCTGAACCCTAGGCTGGATTGGATTGCTCTCTCCCCTAGGGATCAGGTATGCAATTTAGGGGTCATATTAGATCCTCATTTGACCCTCGAAGCACAAATTGCAGCAGTGAGCAAAGCTGTTTTTTTCTCCGCTGTATCAGTTTATGTCCCTACTTGGACAGGCAGTTCTTCTTAACATTAGTTATCTTACTGGTAATCTCAACTATTGATTACACTGCACAACAATGATTTTGCTACTTGGAATAACCCATGTGATTTACATGATATTGAGTTTGCTGATTCCAAATCTGAACTCAGAATTTGCCTATCATGTACAGATTTTAAGGCATGCTATAGCTGTTCAAATGGTCAGTTTATTGGGTAATGTATTTTTACATGGGGACATTATAACAGTTGCAGCTACCACTATGCCTGCTGCTGCCTCAGCTGAATCACATCCCCTGGTGTCTTGCATGTTCCAGCAGCGACTGGGCATGTCTGGGCAGGTCAGTGAGCTTACATCAGAAATAGGTATACTGTATAAGGCAAAAGGGATCAAGGCTTGTCTCTAGTGCGAAACCATCTTATTGGATAGTACAGCTAGGCCATAGTGAGTCTGTTTTGAGCTAAATAGATAGATAGATAAATCTTTATTGTCATTGTCCCCTTGCAGGAACAACGAAAGCTGAGTAGGCACAGCTGTGTTAATAAACCAGTCAATTTTTGCTACATTTGTGGCAAATATACCCCACGTGATCAATGCAAGAATCTAACCAAGAGGGTGAGATTTGCTAACTTAAGATCCTGATGTCCTAGGCAGAATCGGACTTCAGATTTGGATTCAAGGTATTTGACTTAGTATAGGACACATGGATTAGAGCAAGTAGCAGACAATATTCATTTCTTTTCTGATGCAGTTGTAATGCTCTCTACATAGGGCTTCCCATGTTCCTAATATTGAAGCTTCAACAGGTGCAAAATGCTGCAACTAGGCTGATTACTGGAGTAACAAAATTTGAACATATATCCTAGCCTTGGCAGGGCTGCATTAGCTACCCATTTATTTCCATATCTGGTACAAGGTGTTCTAACTTTTAAGGCCTTAAATAGGTTGGGACCTCTACCTGGTGGCACGTCTTCCCCTCAGAACATCAGCCTACATCACTCATTCCTCCCAGATGGCGCAGCTCCAGGTACCAACCCCAAGATTAGGAAGAAAGACTGTGACTAGGAGAAGAGCCTTCTCGGTGGTGGCAACAATTTGTGGAACTCTCTACCGGCTGAGCTGGGCCAAGCTCCATCTCTATCAATTATTTAAAAACAACTAAAATCTTCTTTAAAGAGGCTTTTAAGGATATACTACCAATAGCTGAGCAATAGGTTCTAATTAACTTTTTCCGTCATCAATATGTGGTTTTTTTGTTGCTGGGTTCTTTTTTTAAATTGGGGGTATCATTATTGTTCAAGTTGATATTAATAATTTATTCAATTTGTTTAATTTCCATTGTAAAGATTTTTTTAATATGTTGTAAGCGGCCCAGAGTGGGAAAATATCCCAGATGGGCGGGATAGAAATGTAATAAATAAATAAATAAACATTGTCCTGGGAGCAATATAATGCAGTGGCCTTACATTGCCTTTTGCATTGCTGTGAGACACCTGTACCACTGATCTAGTTCTATGAATCACTTTCTGCTCCTGAGCCCTTTCGGCACACAAAGTCCTCATCAGCCCCAGGGCAGTATTGATAAAGCTGCTGCCCTCCATCAAGATGGATTCAAGTGGGATTTGATCCACTTGGGGACCATCACCCATCTCTGTGGACTTCGGCACCCAAAGCCATTATTCCTCAGGATTGTCAGGTTAGTTAACTGCTACCTGATGATCAGTGTTGAGTTGCTGGCAGTATGGTCTACTCTTACCATAGCAGGATAACCTAACCAGACTTTAAATAGCATTTACTGTGTCCAATTACTTGGATATAGAGAATGTTTATTATATCAGGGTCATCTGATCGTGACAGGAATCTCTGAACTTGACAATTGGCAGAGCCAGCTGGGAGTTGTTGACATTTGGTGAGCCACCATGTTGTTGCAGGGTCTGTAAACTGCCCTAAAGCAGAGCCTCAGAACTCAGACATTAATCTGGCTTCCAAGCCCACTTGTTCTCACAAGTAAGGCAAGTCACCCATGAGGTGCTAAGATTGCATATATCTTGGAACATGTTCGCCATGAATGGTAGGGGGGGATGACTTCGTGTGTGTTTAGAAAGAGGTAACCAACAGGTAGATAATACAGTATTTTATAAAAAAATTGGGATGAATATTTTGTACATTTAGCTACAAATTCCCGTTTGTGTGGTGACTTTTGGGACATCCTGTAGTTTGAAATTGTTGTCACGTAATGTTTGTGCTTATACTATTTCTGGAGCCAACTGCATCTAGTAACTTGAGGGCTGAGTAGAAAGAAAGCAAACAAATGGCTCTAAATAAGAGTTTAAACTGTGGTTACCCTGTTGAGACTCTGAAATGAAAAATGGTTCTAGCTCTTTCTCTCATTTTGTTTTATTACTCCTCAATGAGATATAATTGTAACCCTATAATTTCCTTTGATAGGTTTTCACCATTTTGTCCTCTGAAATGTTTCTTTAAATCATACATTACGATGTTCCTTCATTTCACAATCTTTTTCAGCCGTTCCTAATGGTTGTCCAACTCTGAAAATCTAGTTGTGTTCTCTACATGTGAGTCAGTTGGTACCAGAATCCTTACTGAATCTCTAAAAGCTGCATTCATCTATGGACCATATTATTCTCTGGGTGAGCAGAATAATGAACTGGCTTAAAAGTTTTTCTTCTTCTTACCTATTTCTAAGTCTCTTAATTACAATTACATTTTTCATTGTCTCTTGCAAGAGGATATGAAATGGTCAGATTTCATGTCAGGTGAAAAATAATACACCACCTTTAGAGAAACCCATGAACTAAGGGTTTTGCTAATAGATGTCGAGTCTTTCATTTGTCACTAGTTCAAACCTTATTGAAAATGCCTATGACTAAAAATTATCATCTAAAAGCTGTTCAGTGCTCCTTGTAAAAATCCCTAGTGTAATGAACTCTTCAGATGAACCTGTGAACACAGCCGGTGGTTGATTGAAGTTTCAAAGCGAAGTTCTTAAACATTTTATTTTTATGAATTTCCATATGCTTGATCAGAATACTAAAAGGCTTATTATCATGGTCTTGATCGAGTTCTGCTTGAGATTATTATGTTTCATTTGTATATCATAAAATATGTCAGTGTACTTCCTATCATTAACACTAAAAGACAGAAAGAGAGTCATGTGAGATCAGATTTTGTAAAATGTGGTCTGTTTCTGGGGAAATCACCCTGATGTGGGCTGTGAAAGGTGAAGTTTAACTGAAGGTTCTGATTAACATGTTTTTCATACAATCCCATTTGGGCACCGCTGCTGCAACATGAACATTGGTGATGTTTTAAGCTAAATAACCAATTTAAGCCAAGGGATATGCATAAAAGAAGAAACTATACAATATTCGCCCCCACCCCCAGTAAATTCCATGACATTTTGCAAAACAAGCTGGATGGAAGGGGCCTGTTCTCCATCGATAAAGAGAAGATGCCACTAGAAATTCTGGAAAAAAGGCCTGCATAACTCAATGCAGCTACAGTCTTCTGTGTTTAATTTAGCTACTTGGATAGCTCAGTAAGTAAGATATCTTATTGCAGAGCTGGAGGTTGGGGCCTCATTTCTCCACTGTGCATTCCAGAATAGCCAATCTGTGTGACCCTGGACAAGCTGCACAACCTTGAGATGCCTCCAGAAGAAGGGAAATGGTAAGTCATTTCTCAGCGCTTGCTACCCAGAAAACCCTGAAAAGAGTCACCATATGTCAGAATTGACTTGATGGCACACAATTATTCCTATTCTAACAAGGTAAAGTCAGATTAGTGTGAATTTGTGGCTTCGAGGCGCTGCGTCCGCCTGCGGCAGACTTGCGCTCCCAGTGTGTTGTTTATTTTTATTTTTTGCGCGCCGGCTTCCTCAGTGCCGGGCTCTTTAAAATGGTTTTGGAAGGGTTTTGTTTTATTTTTATGCAAATGAGGTTAGTTTTTAATTGTAGTTTTTTATTTTTTTATTTTTACGCATGGGCTGTTAGAAACTGTGATTTTTTTATTTTTTTATTTTGGTTTTTTGGTTTTTAAAAAGAGGAAAGGATGATATAATTTTTTATAATTATTGTATTTAACCAAATAATGTGTTACTATGTGTATTTTTTAATAGTTGTGCCTTGGATAATAAATTTTAAAATGTGTAAGAAAATGTTTTTTTTTTTTAATCAGTGGTTCCATACTGTGTTTAGATGTTTTGTTTTGGTTTTTTGGGTGAAAACTTATTTCTTTTTTTTAATTTTTTGTGATTAGTGTGAATATTTTTGAATGATTTGATAACTTATTTCATTAATTTGGGAAGTATTTATTATTTTGAATATTTTTGAATGTTTTTTCTCTTGTGGCCACTGGGTGGGGCTGGTGAGCTTTTCTTCTACTCTACAATTTTCATGCGTCAGCTGGTGCCTCTCAGCCTCCTCCAGCTTCTTCTTCCACGCTCTCTATCAGGAAGAAGAAGAAGAAGGACAAGGACGGGGAGAAGAAAAAGAAACACGGGTCGGAGAAGAGGCGATCGCTCCCGCCTACTCCTCGCCCCCTTGTCTCGCCGGAGCCTTCACCTTCGTTCTCGGTCGCAAGATGTCCTTCGCCTGGGTCATCCATCTGGGGAGGACGGTCCTCCTCGGGATCTCCTGAAAAAGGATGCAGGGCTGGGGCTCCAGCTCGCCCACTTCAAGTTCTCCCGTCTCCTCCTCTTGGGAGGGCCCGTTCGCCTACGAGACAGGCCTCCGTCTCCCCAAGGCCCAGGACTCCAACGCTCGACGACGCGGTAATCACCATGCCGGTCACCATTTCGTCGCCGATTCTCCCAGCCACTGTCTCGTCGGCCACCGTTTCGTCGCTCCCACCGGTGGCGGATCCATCCCAGATGGAGTTCCTCAAGGGGATGTTTGAGGTCATGGCTCAGACATTTGCCAACCAGTTCAAGACCTCCATGCCTGCGGCCTCTGCGGCTCCGGTACCGACCACCGCAAGCCCCAGGGATGTTGGCCCTGCTGTGACCCCTCCGACCTCCCGAGGGTCGAGTGTCCGCTCCGCTGGCCCACCCATATCGTCTCGGTGTGGTCCAGACATTGATGCGGTGGACTCCCATCCCGCCGGCCCGCCCAGGCCGTACTGGCGCGGTCCCGACGTGGATGTAAGAGTTCCTCCCTCGTCCTCCGATGACTCCAGTGCCTCCTTGGAGGAGGACGAGGGAGACGTCGACGCCGAAAGGACACCGGACCAAGCCATCGGCGCGGTTGACCTACCGCGTGGTGAGGATCAACGCTCGTTCACGGCTATGCTGACACGCCTGGGGACCGCCCTGAACCTGAAGGTGGACCAGCCGCCACTGGAAGGCGAGGACCAAATGACCGCCAAACTGGACAGACGAGCGGTTCGGCCGGTTTATATCACCATGCTTCCGTCCATGTTGACGTCAGCGAAGGCGACATGGAGGAAACCAGTATCAGCGCACTCTGTTTCGTCCAGGCTCGACGGCATGTACAGAGTCCTGGACGAGAACGTCGAGTTCCTGCAAGCTCACCCCTTGCCAAATTCGCTGGTGGTCAAGGCTTTTCAACACAGGACGGCCACCAGCGGCTTCCCGGTACCTTCGACTCCGGAAGGGAAGAAGCTGGACGTGGTGGGCCGTATGTTCTACGCCACCGGTTCCCTCTTCCTCCGCGCCGCCAACTACTTGGCTGCCATGGGCCTTTACCAGTCCCACCTCTGGGAGCGGGTGAAGGCCGAGACGGCGACATTGCCCGCCGACGTCCAGAAACGGATCGACGCGCTGGCATCCGAAGGAGACTTCCTGTCGGAGCAGCAAATGAGGACGGCCAGGCACATCAACGACTATGCGGCGAAGGACATGGCCTCCGCTGTTCTGCTCCGTCGCCACGCCTGGCTCAGGGGCACCTCCCTCGATGATGCTATGAAGAAGCTCATCGAGGAGTTCCCCTTCGACGGACAAGGCCTGTTCAGACAGGACACGGACAAGGTCCTGAACGAAATGCGGCAAACGAACTCCACGGCCAAGTTCCTGGGGCTCACCACGCCGGCTCCGCCTGCCAGGCCGAGATTCCAACCCTTCACGCGGCGGTACCAGGGGAACCAGCAACAACAGGGTGGCCCAATGGAGCAGCCCAGGTCTGGCCCCTACAAGCAACGGCGCCAGCACAAGCCCCGTTACCAGCCCTACGGGCAGGGCAAGCGTTCCGACGCGAAGTCCAAGTCCCGTGTTTGAAGCTGCGATGGCCGAGTCTCTCTCGCTCCACATCCCGTACCTTCCCCTCCGGAACTTCCTCCAGGTATGGTCAGGCATCACGGACGACCGGTGGGTCTTAAAGATCTTGTCCTCTGGCTACGCCATCGAGTTCGTGCGGGCGCCTCGGGTAGGAAGACATCGTTTCACCACCTCGTCCCCCCATTTGGAGGAAGAAATATCAACTCTTCTGTCCAAGGGAGCCATCGAGCGGGTGACGCCGCCCGACTGGGACAACGGCTTCTACTCGAGGTACTTCGTGGTTCAGAAGAAGGACGGATGACTTCGCCCAATTCTGGACCTACATCGCCTCAACAAGTGCATCCATACCAGGAAGTTCCGGATGGTGACCCTGCAGACCGTCCTTCCCCTCATCAACAAAGGGGACTGGTTCACAGTCATAGACCTCAAGGACGCTTACTTCCATGTCTCCATCCTCGAGGAGCACCGGAGGTTCCTTCGATTCCGCATCGGCGAGTCCGTGTACCAGTACCGGTGTCTACCGTTCGGTCTGGCCACGGCACCACGGGTCTTCACCAAATGCATGGCTCCGGTGGCTGCCTTCCTTCGCCAGCGGGGAATCAGGGTCTTCCCATACATCGACGACTGGCTGATTGTATCCCCCACCAGCTCGTCGGCCATTCGGGACACACAATTCACGGTCCACCTCATGGAGAGTCTCGGCCTCAGGATCAACTTCACCAAATCGAAGTTGATTCCCTCTCAACGCGTCGAGTACATTGGAGCGGTACTCGACTCGCTTGCTACCAGAGCCTTTGCGCCCCAGAAACGCTTGAAGGACATCGCGCAGGGAGTGAACGACCTTCGCACCAAACCGTGCATCCAGGCAAAAAAGGCTCAAAGACTTCTAGGCCTCATGGCCTCAACGACGGCGGTGATTCCTCACGCCAAGTTAAAGTTCCGGTCCCTGCAGTCGTGGCTCCTTCACGAATTCGACGCGCTCCGGGAGAGCCAATCCAAACGGTTAACTCCGTCTCCGGAGCTGAGGGACCAACTGCTGTGGTGGACGGCACCACTCAACGTGACAACGGGGAAGAGCTTTTACCCCCCGCAACCCTCGTTGCAAATATTGACCGACGCAAGCAACCTCGGCTGGGGGGCTGCCTGCGGGACTCTCACGGTCAACAACCCTTGGTCGCCTCAGGAGATGGTGTACCATATCAACTACTTGGAACTTCTGGCCATTTGGAAGGCCCTATGTTCCTTCGAGAGCCTGCTCACGGGCAAGGCGGTCCAAGTAGCCTCGGACAACACCACGGCTGTGGCGTATCTGAACAAGCAGGGAGGAACGCGGTCCACCACCCTTCTTTACCTCGCTGTGCAGCTCTGGGAGTGGTGCCTGGAGAGGCACATCTTCCCGATTGGAGTGCACATTCAGGGCAAGCTGAATGTCTTGGCCGACCATCTCAGCCGCCTCACCTCAACGACCCACGAATGGGAACTGGACGACGAGGTTTTTCAGTCGCTTTGCGAGGCCTGGGGGACACCGAACATTGACCTCTTCGCATCGGAGTCCAACACGAAATGCCACAGGTACTGCTTCAGGGCAGGCATCGGAATGAACTCCGAGGGCGATGCCTTCATGAAACGGTGGGATCAGGACTATTTCTACGCTTTTCCTCCGTTTCCTCTGGTCCAGAAAGTTCTCACCAGAATGTATCAACACAGGACCAAGGCCATCCTTGTGGCCCCAGCATGGCCTCGCCAACCCTGGTTTCCGCTGCTGTTACGCATGTCGTCTCAGTATCCAAATGGAGCAGGGCCAGCTTCACCACTCGGACCTGCCCAGCCTCCACCTCACCGCGTGGAGGATAACCCCAGACTATTCAGGATCCTGGAGCTAGCACGGCGCCCTTCCACAAGGAAGTCTTATGCTTCCAAGTACAGACGCTTTTGCGCTTTTCTGGCTTCTCAGCAGACGTCCCCACCACAGGCGGGGCTACAGGACGTCTTGGCCTACCTCCTCCATTTGGCGGAGTCCGGCCTCAGCATTACCTCCATCCGAGTCCATCTCGCAGCGGTAGTGGCTCACTCTCCGCCCGATTCGTCCGCTTCTGGTGCCTTTCGCGATCAAACGGTGAAGCGTTTCCTCAAGGGGCTGCGGAACGCCTTCCCTCCGGTCAGGACTCCGACGGCCCAATGGTCACTCTCTACCGTCCTCAACGCGCTCACCAAGACTCCTTTCGAGCCCATGGCTAACGCGGATGCTCGTCTCCTCACATGGAAGACGGCGTTTCTGGTGGCTATTACGTCTGCTCGACGAGCTGGTGAACTGGTTGCTCTGCGGGCGGACGCACCATTTCTTCAATTCTTCAATGACCGTGTGGTACTCCAAGCGGATATCACCTTCCTTCCCAAGGTGGTCTCCCAGTTTCATATGGCACAGACTATCTCCTTGCCAACCTTCTTCCAGAACCCCACTAACGCCCAAGAAAGGACTTGGCACACGCTGGATGTCAAACGAGCTTTATTGTTCCACACCAGCAGGACAAGGGAATTCAGGAAGTTGCAACGCCTTTTTGTGGCATATGGAGGCAAGTCCAAAGGCGAACCCATCTCTGCTCAGCGGTTCTCCAAATGGATCACGTCTACCATCTACTTGGCCTATGAATCGGCCTCGCTGCCACCTCCGCCGCATGTCAGAGCGCACTCTACCAGAGCGGTTGCAACATCCACGGCTTTTCTGGAGGGCACACCGCTTGAGGACATATGTAAGGCTGCCACCTGGTCCAGACCTTCTACATTTGTCCAGCATTACAGGGTGGACACCAGAGCCACTGCGGACGCCAGGCTTGGCCGTGTCGTCCTCACTAGGGGGCTCCGAACTCATCGCTCTTGACAGTTCACCCTGCCTGACCATCATCATCTTCATCGTGGGATCATGTCATCCGACTGCCCACCGACCAAGTAAGTGTGAGCTTGCTAATCTCCCAATAGTGGGGATTTAATTAATTTTTAATTTAATTTAATTGTCACATTTATATACCGCTCACTCGGCCAAAGCCAACTCAGGGCGGTTCACAATAAAAATTAAAAAACACATGTTAAAAACAGTTAAAACTACCCACCCCCTAAAAACAAGGGCTGCAGGATCCAAAGGCACCATGGGGAAGAGATCTTCTACACCAACCACCCAATGGAGGTTACCCTTCCACCTGCACCCCACACTTGACCCGCCAGCCAGGTTTTAAGTTCTTTTCTGAAAGGCAGCAATTCCGTCCGGAGACGTAGCTCTGTTGGCAGGAGGTTCCAGAGGGCCGGCGCAGACACGGAGAAGGCTCTCTTCCTTGTGCCAGAGAGGCGAGCCCCTCTGGCTGATGGAACAATTAGAGAGCCCTTCCGGTCCGCTCTGGTTGGACGGACAGACGTCCTCAGGGCGATGCGGTCTCTTAGGTAACCCGGCCCACTACCATATAGGGATTCACAAACTATACGAAGGAGAAAGTTCGGTTTCACTTACCAGTGATAACTTTCGTTCTTCGAGTATATAGTTTGTGAATACACACTACCCACCCTGCCTCCCCTCTTGAGCTGCACGGATGAGATCAATTGGTTTATCCTGTGCTTGGCTTAAGTATGGAACTGAGGTAAAATGGCGCGCGGGCGCCTCAGGGTGGGTGGTACGGTGGGCGGTCTTACCGCCAAAACTTTTGACCAATAGCTTTTCAAGCCTCCGATCGACGTTCTGCGCAGGCGCATAACCCAATAGTGTGTATTCACAAACTATATACTCGAAGAACGAAAGTTATCACTGGTAAGTGAAACCGAACTTTCTTTCCTGCCTCAGAGATCACCTGACCCTATTTGAACATGTTAAGGCCTTTGTTTGCTCTGGCCTGCTCTCTCTTTCTTTCTGCTTTGGAAGAAGAAGGATGTCCTTTTGAGCTCCTCCATTTTCCAAGCCACATGTCTGGAAGACTTTATTTTCCTTCTTTCTAAACCAACTTCATCAAGACTCCTGATCACGATCACATGAATCTTCTGGCCTCATTTTGTGAGCAAAAGATACTTTTCTTTCTCTCATGTATCTAGTCCAAATGTGTTTATTAGGTAAAGGTAAAGGTTTCCCTTGCTCGAAAGCCAGTCGTATCTGACTCTAGGGTTCAGTGCTCAGCTCTGTTTCAAAGCCGAAGAGCCAGCGCTGTCTGCTTCTGCAGACATTTTTGTGGTCACGTGGCAGGCATGACTCAACACCGAAGCGCATGGAACGCTGTTATCTTCCCACCGAAGTGGTCCCTGTTTATCTACTTGCAATTTTCTTGCTTTCGAACTGCTAGGTTGACAGGAGCTGGGACAAGGACGGGAGCTCATTCCGTCCTGCAGTATTCGAGAATCGAACTGCTGACCTTCCGCCTCCCAGTCAGCATCTTAGCCACTTAGCTGGGCTAAAAAGGGATGAATTGGGAGACTTGCATTCAAATAAAGAATTGCCTAAAACCTGCACCCTTTGCTGTGCAGCTGCTACAAATAACTTAACAAAGACAATATAGTACCATTGATGCGCCTGTTTTTCCAGTCTATCTACATTTTGAGCCTCTGATAAGCAGTTTAAATAACTTTGCAAGTTGACTTTGAGTTTCTATACTAAACCTACGTTGAACTTTTAAGTTCTTCCCAAATGTTTTGTTTTTAAGTCATCATGACTTCCCTCTCCAAAAAAGTCTTGTTTAGGTTTTTCTTTCCAAAATAAAAATGACCCACCTATATTTGATTTACTCTGTCTTATGAACAATACTGCAATCCTTTTCCAGGATTCATTTAATTTTATTTCAGGAAACAGTGGTGTGCTTTTTTGTGTCCTGCTAGGATCTTATGGAAACACTTCTATATCCTACCATGCCAGAGAAAGTTGCAAGGCAAAGAGGACAATACTTTCTTTGCTCACCTCACTTATGTTAATAAGGCATTATTACCTCATAGTACACTGGTAAGGGAGTCGCTTCATCCATTTGTTAGTTAAACCAGTTCTGACTAGGTCCACAACTACCTTGCAAAGACAAAAGTCATCTGCCAGTTGAAGTCATGAAAGTCTAAAAGGAACCTGGATCTTCTAGGAATAAAACATGAACATAGTTGCACAAGTTGACAGCTTTACAAATCTAATTTGTTTCAGCCAGGCCATCCTGAACTATTTCTTACTTAAAGATAAACTTCTTATATATATTTTTCTTTTCAAAAAGAAGGGGAGGTAAGTCCAGTAAATGCTAAATAAGTAACTAAAACATTATTATAGTTCAGATATGATTTTATTATTTACCTTCAATTACTACTTTTTTATACTTTTTTCTCTAGATTACATATGACTAATTGTTCCTACATCTAAATCTGAGAACATCTTTAATCTTTTAATTAATCCTTAGTGATCCAGCTGTAATTCCAGAGTCATATATGGATTCTGTGTCTATTTTGGATTTAGCACAGTTTCATTCTAAAGTTTAGCTATTCCAAGTAACTTTTTGGACTCATGGAGTTGTAAACATGTATAATATAATTAAATTACAGTACTTCAAAACAGACAAACACGCACTGGGCATGCGACAGGTTCATCTTTGTATTACATACCGTAGATGTGTCTTTGGGACAGATATTTTCCTGCTACTATTTGTTTTCTATTGATGCCTTGTTTTTTGAATTGATTAATTGTATTTAATACACTGTTACCTTTATTGTATTTTCATATATTTTTGTTATATTTAATATTGTATTTTTAATTACTGTGCCTTAGTGTACTTATGATAAGTTTTGTATGTAATTTCTGTTGGTAAACCGCTTTGAGTTGTCTTTGGACAAGAAAAGCAGTATATAAATACAATATTATTATTATTATTATTATTATTATTATTATTATTATTATTATTATTATTATTATTATTATTATTATTATTATTATTATTATTATTATTATCTTGATAGTCCATTATTTAATTTTCTCTATTTTGTATTTATACATTTATACTATACTCATCATCTCTCCAAGAAGCATAAAATGGTATATGATTGTTCCTTCCATGCTGTTTTCCTCCCCTCAAATTAAGTCTACGAGAAATGTGACTGGCTCAGGTTTACAAAAATGAAGACGTGATTGGTTCATGGTTACCAAAATGAATGTTATAAGTTTAGGAGATCTTAAAGCACAAAAGCTTTATCCATAAATAAGTATATTTTAATTATTTCCAGCTGCATCAATTGCAACATAATAGCCTTGAAGCTGATCTTTAGATTAAATGTATTCCAATGCTTTTCTTCCTGTGCCCTTCTCTTTGCAATACATTCTGAAGAGGGCAGAGCTGTTAATCCCCTTGAGAGAATGGCACACACAGATCATGGCAAGTGACATAATACAATTAATTTTAATGCTGGACAGTATTGTATAGTTGATACATAATCATGTGTGACAGTTATTTGCAAGCATTTGAACTATGATATTAAAACAAGTCCTTTTCAAGGGGCGAAGAGGCTCTCCTGGCCACACCACTGGCCAGCGTTTCTTGGGCCCCGCCCCGCCCTTGCCCTTGGACTTCAAAAGGCGAGGGGGCTCAGGCCAGCCACGGCCACTCTGCGCTTTCCGGCCCTGGTGGGGGCAAAGAGGCTCTCCTGGCCACACCACCAGCCAGCGTTTCTTGGGCCCCGCCCCCCTCGCCCTCAGACTTCAAAAGGCGAGGGGGCTCAGGCCAGCCATGGCCGCGCTGCACTTTCCGGCCCCGGTGGGGGCGAAGAGGCTCTCCTGGCCACACCACCGGCCAGTGTTTCTTGGGCCCCGCCCCCCTCACCCTCGGACTTCAAAAGGCGAGGGCTCAGGCCAGCCATGGCTACGCCACGCTTTCCGTCCCCGGTGGGGGTGAAGAGGCTCTCCTGGCCACACCACCGGCCAGCGTTTCTTTGGACCTGCCCCACCCCCCTCGCCCTCGGACTTTAAAAGGCGAGGGGGCTCAGGCCAGCCACGGCCACGCCATGCTTTCTGGCCTCAGTGGGGGCGAAGAGGCTCTCCTGACCACACCACTGGCCAGCGTTCTCGGGCCCCAGCCTCCTCCGGACTCAAAAGACTCTAGAGGCCAGGGATTTCTTGGGTGATCTTGTCTAATTTTGTTATGCATTATTATTGGGTTTATTTCTGATGTGATATTTTGTGTTTTAATTTGACTTTGTTAAATTGCTTTTGAATTCTACTGAATTTACTTTTTGCTTCTTGACTACTGTATTATTGTTTTGTATGGTATGTATTTGTTGTAATGGCCGCCTTGAGTCAGCTTCGGCTGAGAAAGTGCGGGATATAAATTATTATTATTATTATTATTATTATTATTATTATTATTATTATTATTATTATTATTATTATTATTATTATTATTATTATTATTATTATTATTATTATTATTATTATTATTATTATTATTATTATTATTATTATTATTATTATTATAGCCTCAAAGCCTGTTTATAAGTTCAACATATCAAGAACATAGAAACAGATACTTGTACAAATGGACATCATCAGATGGCCAGTGAAGAACTTAAAGAGATATATAATTGGAAGAAGATGTAGAAGCTGTATTCACTTTGCTAAAACAAAGACAGACAGTGGTACAGATCACAAGTGGTAATAAAAAATAAAGATGAACACAACTAAAAGAATCATAGGTCCACAATATAATTTAAATGTTACAGTGAATTAAAGATCCACATGAATAATGGATCTGCATTACTACATTCAGTTGACCACTAACCAGAACTCAAAATGTAACCAGAGATATTCTCAAGGGAATTGCAAAAAAAGCTCCCTAGCCAAAAGAAGATAAAAGCCTAGATAGATGAGTATTAAAGTTCTTTAAAATGTTAAAGACAGACAGAAAAAGCAAAAGTAAAGGAGATCAGAAATAGAATCAGAATCCAAATTATAAATTTGTATGAATGTCTAGAAAGGGCAAAGGAACAATCGTAATAATCAGTGCAAAGAAATTAAAAAGAACAAAAGGGAAACATCTATGTGGGATTTAAAAATCAAAGGGAAATTTAAACCAAAATCAACATGGGAATATTTTATTTAATTTAGACTTCTTTTAAAAAAAACCCAGATGGAAATAATTTAGTGAAAAATTATATGTATTGCATTCAGGTGAAGGAAGAGTCAAATCGGTGGAACAAATATCAATAGGGGTCGGCAACCTTTTTAGGTTGGGGGCCGGGTCACGCTCCCTCAGCCAGTTGAGGGGGGCAGACTGGTTTAGGACAGCATCCATGGCTGTCCTAAATGTGTTTATGGCTTCTATAAACACATCCGTGGCTGCTTCCAGCGGTGGCGGCTGGAGTGAGGGCACAGGCCGGATGTTTTGGCACCACAGGCCCAATCCGGCCCACAGGTTGTAGGTTGTCAACCCCTGGTTTAAGATATGCAGATTATACCATATTAGAGATAGAAAATAGCACTGCTTTGAAAAGACTACTAATGAAGATGAAAGAACAAAGTGCAAGTGCAGGATTGCATTTCAACATTCGGAAGACCAAAATCATGACTACGAAATAACTATTTACTTTTAATGTTGACAATGAAGAAGACAAAACTGTTGTGTTCTGTAAAGCTGTGCCTTTAACAATGTACCTTTGCCATGTGTTACCAATGTAACCTTTCTGTGTGCAACATTATAACCATCAGCTGTATCAATGTAACCTAATAAGGGGACGCGAGCTAGTGACCTCCAGAGGGCAGTAGCGAGCGTCCAGCTCCCATGGATCATAGTCACCTGGTTCAGCAGCGCGGGAAGATTCCCCGCGACCTCCTCACCTGGTCAAGAAGGGCGTGACCTCCTACGACGTCACGCAGGCAGCAACCAATAGTCTGTCGACGAGCCACATTCAAATGTATAGCCAGCTGTATATATTGAGCTACTCATCCGCCATTACCACATGTTCCTCCGGATCATCATGCAATAAACCTGTGTTAAGCCAACCCTTCGGCTGTTTCATTGTCTTTGGTCCCTTACACTAAACTGGCGACGAAGGTGGGATCATGGCAGCCCACGGGACCAAGACGTGCGCCGGTTTCGAAATCAGGAAACCGGGCGACTGGGAGATCTTCGAGATGGACTTCCAGGCCGCACTGATCGAGTCCGAAGTCACGGAAGAGGCGAAGAAAAGAGCCATCTTCACCAGGATGCTCGGACAAGAAACAAAAAGGACCTTGGTGGACCTGATTGCACCGAGAAGGGTGAGCGAATTCAAGGCCAAGGAACTCATGCAGATGCTGCGTGAGCACGTCCGGCCCGCCACAGCGATGTTTCCCGCTCGGAGTGCGTTTTGGAGGCGAGTCCAAGCGCCCGGGGAGACGGTCGCCGCATTCGTGGCGGCCCTGCGGCTGGCGGCCGGCCCGTGCAAATGGGAGAATGCCGAAATCACCCTCCGGGACTGTGTGCTCTGCGGCCTGAACGACGCCGAGACCCAGCGCACATTAATGAACCAAGAGCCGCCTCCCACGTTGCAGGAGGTCGTCAGAGCGGCCCAGGCCGCTGAAGCTACGAAGGCCGGGGTCCAAGAACTTCAGGACTGGCGGCCAAAGTCGAGCAAGGCAGAGGCTCCGGTACAGGCGGCCCGCCGAACTTCGAGGTCGTCCACAGAGAGCAGCGACGACGAGGACATCCAGAGGGTCCGGAAGGAGAGCCGGCGATGCGACGGCTGTGGAGCGGCCCACGACCGCGTGAAATGCCCCTTCCGGAAGGCCGAGTGCCACAACTGCGGCCGCCGCGGACACATCGCCAAGGTGTGCAGGAAGAAGCGCGAAACCCGGAGGAGCTCCGCAGACCGTTCCGCCGGACAAGACCGCCCAACGAAATCCAAGGATGGCGCCCAGGCCACGCGGAAGCAGGACGGCGTGGGCCGCATCGCCGACGGCAGCGAGGACGACGCCCCAGTGTTCAGCGTGTCTACTAGACACCCCCGCTACTTTGTTGAGGTACTAGTACAAGGGGTCCCCATTAGGATGGAAATTGACTCGGGGTCTGTTGTGTTCTGATGGTTTTATCTGACTCATGGATTACAATGTATCATAGCAACAATGTAACCTTCAGCTGTATCATATAAACCCTGTAATAGGACGCGAGCTAATGACCACCAGCTGGCAGCAGCGAGCGTCCAAGCTCTCTTGGTCCGAACTCATCAAAGGCAACAGCGCGGGAAGTTTTCCCGCCACCATCTACACCTGGACAAGAAGGGCGTGACCCGCAATGACGTCACGCAGACAGTAGCCAATGGGCTACCATGGCACCACGTTCGAATGTATTACCACTGTATATAAAGAGCTATCGATCCGCCATTACCTCATGTTCCCTCTGTCCACGATGCAATAAACCTGAGTTAACCCAGCCCGAGGCTGTGTCCTGTGTCTTGGTTTGCATACACCAAATTGGCGACGAAGGTGGGATGATGGATCCCCACGGAACAGCCAGGGCACAGAGCGGGTTCAACATCACCAAACCGCAAGACTGGGAGCTGCTAGAGATGGACTTCCAGGCGGCACTGGTGGAACTCAGAGTCAAAGAAGACGACGAGGAGAGGAAGAGGGCCATCCTCACCAGAATGCTCGGGATGGAAACCAAGCGGACGCTGGTGGGCATAATCGCTCCGAAGAAGGTGAGCGAATTTAAGGCGGGCGACATCATGAAGCTGCTGCGAGAGCGGTTCTGCCCCTCGAGGGCAATGTTTCCCGCTCGGAGCGCGTTTTGGAGGCGAGTCCAAGCGCCGGATGAGTCGGTTGAGGCATTCGTGGCCGCCATGAGGATAGCCGCCGCCCCCTGTAAATGGGGCGACATCCTGGAGATGGCCCTCAGGGACGGCGTGTTGTGTGGCCTGAAAGACAAGGAGGTACAGCGCAGCTTGATGAATAAGGAACCGCCACCCACGCTGGCAGAGGTCGTAGAGGCCGCGGAAGCCGCAGAGTCCACGAATGCTGGAGTGGACGAGATGCACCAGTGGCGTGAGTGGCGTCCTAGAGCCGGCAAGGCGGAAAATTCGGTGCACGGGAAGTCCGGACAGTCGGTGCACGCAACTCGACGGGCCTCAAAGTCGTCTACGGAAGGCAGCGACGGCGAGGAGGTCCAGAAGGTCCGAAAGGGTGGTCGACGCTGCGAGGGTTGCGGAGCGGCCCATGAGCGCGCGAGATGCCCGTTCAGGAAGGCCGAGTGTTACACCTGCGGCCGTCGGGGGCACATCGCCAAGGCATGCAGAAAACGGAAGGAGGGCCGGAGGCAGTCACAAGACCGTGCGGCCAGACCGGACCGTCCAGCGAGGCCCAAAGATGGCGCCCAGACCACGAGGAAGCAGGATGGCGTGGGCCGCGTCTCAGACGACAGCGAGGACGACGCCCCAGTGTTCAGCGTGTCCGCGGGACAGTCCCATTACTTCGTTGAGGTATTAGTACAAGGGGCCCCTATTAAGATGGAAATTGACTCGGGGTCCTCCTATTCTATAATTCCCCAGAAAGAGTTTTTGAAAATCGACCCCCACGTGCGGCCCAAACTTAAAGCGTTGAGGTCCACGCTACGAGACGTGCAGGGGAACAGCATTCCGGTGTTGGGGGTCGGGAAATTTCGGGTCAATTTTAAGAGACATTCTGCGGAACTGCCCCTAGTTGTCCTCAAGGGGGGAAGCTGTAGCCTCCTAGGGACACAGTGGTTTCAGCCCTTAGGGTTGTTCATAGGGGGAGTGCATACCGTGGGGGGGGACCCAATACAAGCGGTTTGCGATGCGCATCCCGCCGTTTTTAAGAAAGGACTCGGAAAGTTCAAGGGACCCCCTGTAGCTTTCGACATAGACCCGGAGGTCCGCCCGATAAGACTCAAACCGCGCAGGGTGCCGTTCGCACTCAAGGACAAGATAGAGGCGGAACTGGACAAACTGGTGGGCCAGGGGATTCTTATTCCTGTTGATTCCGCGGAGTGGGAAACTCCAATTGTAACGGCTCTAAAGGCTAACGGGGAGGTGCGCATTTGCGCTGATTATAAGTGTACAATTAACAAGGCGATCCGCCCTAATGCATACCCGGTGCCAGTGATCAGCCACCTTTTGGCCAGGCTGAATGGGGGAAAGTGTTTCGCCAAACTCGATTTGGCACAAGCCTATCAGCAACTTCCTGTGACCCCCGCCACGATACGGCACAAACGATAGTTACACATAAGGGAGCGTTCCAGGTGTCGCGGTTACAGTTTGGCGTGAACTCGGCACCCGGCCTTTTTCAGTCGCTTGTGGAACGCCTCCTGAAGGGACTGGAGGGGGTGTTGCCTTATTTTGATGACGTGTTGATAACAGGGGGGAGTGAGGCTGAACTGGCAAAGAGGTTGGACAAAGTATTGACCGTGTTCGAGAAAGCGGGGCTGAGATTGAGGAAGGACAAATGTGTCTTTTTCGAAACCGAGGTCGAGTTTTTAGGGTTCCGGATCACACCCGAGGGGATTAAACCGTCTAAATCCAAAGTAGCAGCCATTAAAAAGGCCCCTCGCCCCACATCCAAAACCGAGCTACAGTCCTTCCTGGGGCTCCTCAATTTTTACCATACATTCCTCCCGCGGAAGGCGTCCGTGGCCGAACCGCTCCATCGGTTACTTAAAAAGGAGGAGACATGGATGTGGGGTGACGAGCACGAGAGGGCGTTCAAAGAGCTAAAGCAACTCCTAACATCTGAGGCAATCCTGACGCACTTCGACCCCAAACGGCCAGTGGTCCTAGTTTGTGATGCATCCCCGGTGGGGGTGGGGGCGGTGCTTTGCCACGTGTTGGAGGACGGAAGGGAGGCCCCGGTAGCGTTTTACTCAAGGTCCCTGTCCCAAGCAGAGCGAAATTACGCACAAACCGACAGGGAGGCGTTAGCAATAGTAGCGGGGACCAAAAAATTTCACGATTTTTTGTATGGCCGCCCGTTCAAAATCGTGACCGATCACAAGCCGCTGTTAGGGATTTTCACGGCAAGCAAGCCCACGCCGCAGATCCTGTCCCCGAGAATGCTGCGATGGGCTATCTTCCTCAACGCGTACCAACATGAGTTGGAGTACCGGCCCGGAAAGGAGATCAGCCATGCTGATGCGCTTTCGAGATCCCCTTTGCCCTTGTCGGACGACCAAAAGGCGAGAGCAGAAAGAGACCGCCAGGTGTTGCTAATTGAGGTTTTAGACGCACCCCCAATAGTACCAGCCGACATTGCTAGGGCGACGGGCAAGGACAGGACGCTGGAGAAAGTTAGTTCATGGGTGCAGAAGGGGTGGCCGGCTTCGTCCCCGAGTACAGAGTTCGACCCATTCTTTAGGAAAAAGCTAGAGTTGTCCCTAGAGAGGGGGTGCCTTCTGTGGGGCCAACGGGTGGTGGTCCCTACGCCCCTGCGGACGAGGGTGCTCGAACTGCTGCACGTCAGCCACCCGGGCATAGTTCGTTCAAAGGCGCTGGCCCGGAGTTACTTCTGGTGGCCACAGCTGGACGCGGACATTGAGCACATGGTCGGCACTTGCGAGGCTTGCCAGGGATCCCGACCTGAGGCGGCCCATCTCCCGCATAGGGAGTGGGACACAGCAAGGGGGCCATGGTCCAGAGTGCACGTGGATTTCGCTGGCCCATTCCGAGGAACCATGTTTCTCCTGGTGGTAGATGCGTTCTCCAAGTGGCTGGAGGTTATCCCAGTAAAGAGCACGTCCTCCGCCACGACAATTAGCCAGCTAAGGAGAGTCTTTTCCACGTTCGGTTTACCCGACACTTTAGTCAGCGATAACGCTAGTTGTTTCACCTCCGCTGAGTTCGGAGCATTCATGGAGGCAAACGCCATTCGGCATGTCACATCCGCACCGTTTCACCCGGCCACGAATGGCCAAGTGGAACGGCTGGTGCGTACAACAAAGGAGGCGCTGCGGCGCATGGGCCCGGGGGACCTGAATCACCAAGTTTGCCAGTTCCTCTTAGCGTATAGGGTAACCCCCTTAGCGTCAGGCTACTCGCCGGCAGAGCTCTTGATGCGGCGAAAACTGACCACGATCCTGTCCAGGCTAGACCCGACGAGAGTCGAGGATAAAGGGAAAAACATAGGGTTGGCAGTCTCGAAAGGTTTCGCCGCCGGTGACCCTGTTCACTGCAGGAACTATTCCAGCGCAGGGCCAGCCTGGGTACCAGGGACGGTTGTAGAACAGACGGGGCCAGTGTCGTACCGGGTCGAGACTAGCACCGGCCTCCTCTGGAGGAGGCACGCAGACCAACTGAGGCACCGAGTGAGTGGGCCAGTCAGTGGAGCTCAGCAACAGGATTCAGCGTTAGGGTTCTCCCCCACCCGCTTAACCCAAGGGGGAGACAGCAGTGGACAACAGTCCCAAGCAAGGGGGGAAGGCAGAAGCAGCGGCCCCGACTCATATCCTTTTGATACGCCAGTCCTATCAGGGGCCGGGGAAGGGGGAGAGGAGTTCGCGACCGCTGCCCCCGATTGTAATTTTGATTTTGATTTTGCGAACCGGGGGGGTTTTCAGGAGTGTTCCCCCACCCATCCAAGCGAGAAGAGGGGTTTTTCGTTAGCCCCCAGTGCCCCCGGTTCCTCCCTAAGAAAGAGCACACCTCCCAACAACGCCGCGGAGCCGCGGCAAGTCACTAACGAGTCTCCCTCTCCAATTACAGGACAGGAAACCAGGGGACAAAGAGAAGGTAGCAAACCCGGGGAGAGGCAGCCCGCATCGAGACCCCAGCGTGTTCGAAATAAGCCATCTTGGCTGAGAGACTTTGTCTCCTAAGGGGGGGGAGTGTGTCAAGTGTGGGGCTCGAGACTTTGTCTCGTCCTAGGGGGGAGGGGTGTTGTGTTCTGATGGTTTTATCTGACTCATGGATTACAATGTATCATAGCAACAATGTAACCTTCAGCTGTATCATATAAACCCTGTAATAGGACGCGAGCTAATGACCACCAGCTGGCAGCAGCGAGCGTCCAAGCTCTCTTGGTCCGAACTCATCAAAGGCAACAGCGCGGGAAGTTTTCCCGCCACCATCTACACCTGGACAAGAAGGGCGTGACCCGCAATGACGTCACGCAGACAGTAGCCAATGGGCTACCATGGCACCACGTTCGAATGTATTACCACTGTATATAAAGAGCTATCGATCCGCCATTACCTCATGTTCCCTCTGTCCACGATGCAATAAACCTGAGTTAACCCAGCCCGAGGCTGTGTCCTGTGTCTTGGTTTGCATACACCAAAGGGTCCTCATATTCAATCATTTCCCAGAGGGAGTTTTTGGGAATTGCCCCCCACAAGCGACCCAAGCTCAAAGCATTGAGGTCCACACTACGGGACGTGCAAGGGAACAGTATTCCAGTGTTGGGGGTTGGAGAGTTTCAGGTCAAATTCAAGGAGCACGCCGCGTCCCTTCCCCTGGTCGTGCTCAAGGGAGGAAATTGCAGCCTCCTCGGGACTCAATGGTTCCAGCCCCTGGGGTTGTTTATTGGGGGGGTGCACGCCGTTGGGATGCACGCCGTTGGGACTGATCCAATTCAGGAGGTGTGCGAGGCGCACACCGAGGTTTTCAAAAAAGGACTGGGGAAATTCAAGGGGCCCCCAGTGACTTTCGACCTGGACCCGGGGGTCCGCCCAATTCGCCTTAAACCACGCAGGGTGCCGTTCGCACTCAAGGACAAGATAGAGGCGGAGCTGGACAAGTTGGTGGGCCAGGGGATCCTTGTGCCTGTAGATTCTGCGGAGTGGGAAACTCCAATTGTAACCGCTCTAAAGGCCAACGGGGAGGTCCGCATATGCGCTGACTACAAGTGCACCATCAACAAGGCGATCCGCCCGAATGCATATCCGGTGCCGGTAGTCAGCCATCTGCTGGCCAGGTCACACGGGGGAAAGTGTTTCGCTAAGCTCGACTTAGCACAGGCCTACCAGCAGCTCACGGTGTCCCCTGCCGCAGCTGCTGCGCAGACCATAGTCACCCACAAGGGGGCGTTCCAGGTGACGCGCCTCCAGTTCGGTGTGAATTCGGCGCCTGGAATTTTCCAATCACTCGTGGAACGCCTCCTGAAGGGATTGGAGGGGGTGTTGCCTTATTTTGATGACGTGTTAATAACGGGGGGGAGTCGGGCTGAATTGGCCAAAAGGTTGGGGAAGGTCCTGACGATATTCGAAAAGGCGGGGCTGAGGTTGCGAAAGGACAAATGTGTCTTCTTCGCAACAGAGGTTGAGTTCTTAGGGTTTTGTGTGACTCCCGAGGGAATAAAACCATCCATGTCCAAGGTGGCAGCCATTAAGAAAGCCCCCCGCCCCACCTCCAAGCCCGAGTTGCAGTCGTTCCTAGGGCTGCTCAACTTTTACCACTCCTTCCTCCCCCGAAAGGCAGCGGTGGCGGAGCCGCTACACAAACTGCTGAAAAAAGACCAGGCATGGAAGTGGGGCGATGACCAAGAAAGGGCATTTAGCGAGCTAAAAAGCCTCCTGGCGTCCGACGCCATACTGACCCATTTCAACCCCAAACGCCCAGTAGTTCTGATCTGTGATGCATCTCCAGTGGGGGTGGGGGCGGTGCTGTGCCACGTGTTGGAAAACGGAAGGGAGGCCCCGATAGCATTTTACTCCAGGTCCCTGTCCCAAGCAGAGAGAAACTACGCACAGACGGACAGGGAGGCACTAGCGATAGTCGCGGGGACGAAAAAATTTCACGATTTTCTGTACGGCCGCCCTTTCACAATTGTAACAGACCACAAGCCCCTGCTAGGCATCTTTACCGCTGATAAGCCCACCCCACAGATCCTGTCCCCGAGGATGCTCAGGTGGGCCATTTTTCTCAACGCGTATCAGCACGCGTTGGTCTACCGGCCCGGAAGGGAGATCAGCCATGCGGACGCTCTATCTAGGTCCCCCCTTCCCCTAACGCCCAGCCAGGTGAGCATGGGGGAGCGGGACCATCAGGTTCTCATGATAGAGGTGCTGGATTCGCCCCCCGTAATGCCTGCCGACATTGCCAAAGCGACAGAGAAGGACAAAACGTTAGCGACAGTCAGCTCCTGGCTGCAGAAAGGGTGGCCCGCGTCCTCCCCAGCGGAGGAGTTCGCTCCATTTTTCAGGAAAAAGCTAGAACTGTCCCTAGAGAGGGGGTGTCTCTTGTGGGGGCAGCGGGTGGTGATTCCCACTTCCCTTCGGCCGCGGGTGCTCAAACTGCTTCATGTCAGCCACCCCGGCATCGTGTGATCCAAGGCGCTGGCCCGGAGTTACTTCTGGTGGCCCCAGCTAGACGCCGACATCGAGCACATGGTCGGCACTTGTGAAAGTTGCCAATGCTCCAGACCAGAGGAGGCCCGCCTTCCCCACAGGGAATGGGACGCGGCTAAGGGGCCGTGGTCCCGGGTGCACGTAGATTTCGCGGGCCCATTCAGAGGCACCCTGTTCCTCCTTGTAGTGGACGCTTTCTCCAAATGGTTGGAGGTTATCCCAGTCACGAGCACCTCCTCGGCCCAAACCATTAGGCAATTGCGGAGGCTCTTTTCCACGTTCGGCATACCCGACACGTTAATTAGCGACAACGCTAGTTGTTTCACGTCCTCCGAGTTTAGGGCATTCATGGAGATTAACGCCGTTCGGCATATCACCTCCGCCCCTTTTCACCCGGCCACCAATGGCCAAGTAGAGCGCCTCGTCCGCACCACGAAGGACGCGTTGCGGCGCATGGGCCCAGGGGATCTGAATCTGCAAGTGTGTCAGTTTCTGCTAGGGTACAGGGTGACCCCATTGGCGTCAGGATACTCCCCTGCAGAGCTCTTAATGCGCAGGAAGCTGACCACCATCCTTACTAGGCTAGACCCCACGAGGGTAGAGGACAAAGGAAGGAACATCGGGCTGGAAGTTACAAAGAGTTTCAGCATAGGCGCCCCCGTGCATTGCAGGAATTACGCCAGCACGGGCCCAGCCTGGGTGCCGGGCGTAGTCGTGGAACAAACCGGCCCCGTGTCGTACCGCGTGGAAACCAGCACAGGGCTACTATGGAGGCGGCACGCAGACCAGCTCCGACGCAGGGTCTCCGATGAGCAGGACACGGATCACGCAGGAAATAAGTCAGTGTTAGGGTTCTCCCCCACCCGTTTAGCCCAAGGGGGAGGAGAAGGGGACCGTGGGCCCCCACCAAGGGGGGAGGAGGATATCCTCGTAGATACCCTGGGGGATCTTTCCGAGGAGGAGGAACCCGACCCCATACATATCTCGCGGAAAGTCCCCACAAATGCGGGTACCCCTACCAACTTAGATTTTGATTTTCAGAACCGGGGGGGGGTTCGGAGTGGTCCCCCACCCGTCCAAGCGAGAAGAGGGGTTTTTCGTTAGTCCCGACGGCCCCCAGTCTGCCCACAATGGAGTTCTTCCCTTCCCCTAAGGCCCCATGACAGCGGCAAGCCACTAACAAGTCTCCCTCTCCCTTTTCAGGACAAGGGACCAGGGAACAAAGAAGCAATAACGCCCCCGGGGGGGCAGCCCTCTTCACGGCCCAAACGCACATGCAACAAGCCATCTTGGCTGAGAGACTTCGTCTCATCCTAGGGGGGAGGGATGTTGTGTTCTGTAAAGCTGTGCCTTTAACAATGTACCTTTGCCATGTGTTACCAATGTAACCTTTCTGTGTGCAACATTATAACCATCAGCTGTATCAATGTAACCTAATAAGGGGACGCGAGCTAGTGACCTCCAGAGGGCAGTAGCGAGCGTCCAGCTCCCATGGATCATAGTCACCTGGTTCAGCAGCGCGGGAAGATTCCCCGCGACCTCCTCACCTGGTCAAGAAGGGCGTGACCTACTACGACGTCACGCAGGCAGCAACCAATAGTCTGTCGACGAGCCACATTCAAATGTATAGCCAGCTGTATATATTGAGCTACTCATCCGCCATTACCACATGTTCCTCCGGATCATCATGCAATAAACCTGTGTTAATCCAACCCTTCGGCTGTTTCATTGTCTTTGGTCCCTTACACTAAACAAACTAATAACAGATTGTCAATGCTATTATTCATCAGTCAAAACAGAGACTGCAGGAAAGAATCCAAAAAGGCTAAGAAAGATAGTTATGAAGAAACTATGAAGATATGAAGACACTAGAAAGATCCGTAAGAATATGAATGTGTGACTTGAAGCCAAGGCCAAGTTCATCGTACTGTGCTATTCCAGATTGCTATGTTCCATGCTCTTTGGACAAACTAACATGTCATTTCAGGTCATTCATTATGATGCCACTGCAGTAAGGTGATGCCACTGCAGTAAGGTGCCAATTCTGTCCCACTTGTTTACCTCATGTCTAGGTACTAATCACTGCTGAGACCTATAGAAAAGTGACAGACTACAGCTTGTTTTATGACCAAAAAGACACATGGGGAAAATATGCCTTTAAATATAGAAAGGGCGGTGAGATAGAGATTAGTAAAGGTAAAGGTTTCCCTTGCTCGAAGGCCAGTCTTATCCGACTGTAGGGTTCAGTGCTCATCTCTGTTTCAAAGCCGAAGAGCCAGCGCTGTCTGCTTCTGCAGACGTTTCCGTGTTCATGTGGCAGGCATGACTAGACACCGGAGCGCACGGAACGCTGTTACCTTCCCACCGAAGTGGTTCCTATTTATCTACTTGCAATTTCTTGCTTTCGAACTGCTAGGTTGGCAGGAGCTGGGATGAAGACGGGAGCTCATTTCCGTCCTGCAGTACTCGGGAATCGAACTGCTGACCTTCCGCTTCCCAGTCAGCGTCTTAGCGACTTGAGCCACTGCACTACCCAAGATAGAGATTAGAAGAGGGAAAACTCAATGCCAGTTGCTATTAAGCAACTGCATTTTTGTGATGAGAGAATTGGTGAAGTCTGAAAGCTCACAAAGAAAGCACCACCTTTAGTACAATTCCTTTGTACTTGTACAAAACAATGAACACAAAGTGTCTACTGCCATATTAAAAATGACTGAAATTATGTAATAGTCTATATTTATTATTTATTTAAATTAAATTTATGCAACACCCATCCAGAACTTTGTAGTCTAAAGGAAAGGTTTATGAAACTATTATGCAGAATATTTATTTCCAATACATTATATGTCTTCTATTTTCCCCTCGTGTTCTTTTCTACTATAAAACCGGCTATTGCAGAGTGTTGTACCATCAGCTAATATTTTCTGCATAACAATTTTCTTGTCTTTGTCTAGGTGTAATAAGTCCCATTAAATGCATAGAATCTACAAGTTAGATTCATATACAGCAATGGGTGATCTTCAAAAAGTTCTTGACAAAGGAGAGTACATATCCCTGAAAAATGCTCGTGTGTTTGAGAGCAAATTTGTTCAGGTAACCAGAATCTTTTTAGAAGATAACTTGTTTAGTCTAGCATGAACAGCTCCAAATGACAGTAGAACTACTGTATATTACAAACCAAACCTGTTGCAATTTAGATACCATAGAATAGACACTACAGCAAAATAAATATAGTTCATGTATCCAGAATACTACTTTGTGACATAATTTTAACTTACTGCAGCTAATGAAAATGGACAAGATGTTTGCAAGGTTATTTCTTCATAGTCTCTGTTTCTCATACATATGGGTTGTTTCTGCACCTGAGAGAGATAATGAAACCTGTCATGTAATAACAGATGAAAGGCCACACTTTCACTAATAGAACCAAAGATAGGAGTTGACTGAGCAAATGGTTGGAAGGACAGGCCACTAACTCATAATTGTAGTCCTCTGAGTGGTCATCTGTGAATTCACACATATGGGTTGTTTCTATGCCTGTGCAAAAGTTCTTGGAATGTTCTAGAGCTAGAATGATTAGGAATGTCCTCCCCCACTGCAGACACCACCACCCCCAAAGAAAAAAACGACACTGGATTCCCAGCATTTCCAGGGAAAGTATTAATAGATATACATACCATCACAATATTAGGAGACAACAAACATTACAAGAGAAAAAATCCTACTTAATATTTAATGAGTTCTCAGCCTTCTAAAGCCAGGGGCTGGGTCACACTCCCTCAGATAGCTTCGGGGGCCGGACAGCCATTTTGCCCTTTCTACACCACATGGCACTTCCTGGTGTGGTGGAGGTGGTGGTGGGCCACATGATATGGTTGAGAATCCCTGGTATATGGTATGGCTAGTTATTTCAAAAAGCAAGGCTTAATATAAATGACATGCAAAATTATTGAAATTTCCACAATTTATAATTATGTTCTTTAACTCTAACAGACATAGTTCTCATAATTCTTCTCTTCCATTTATTTTTCCAAGTTGTTTCTGTAATTTTAATATTCAAATCTTGTTCCCAAATTGTTCTCAATATTTCCTGTGGTCTACCGTCTTGATTTAAAATCTTATATATCTTACTAACCAAGACTCCAGTTAGGTTACATCAGATGGATAACACTAAAACTAAAATGTGCTGGAGATGTAAGAATACACAGGGTACTTATGAACACATGTGGGCAAAAATTGAAAAGGAAACTTCAGGAATAAAGGGGGTGGATTCTTAAATTTGGGTCAGGTGCTGCCTTATTAACTGACATAGATAACATGAATATAGATAAGAGTAGAAAGAGTTGTTATCTATAATATTAACAACAGGATGACAATGTATTGCAAGAAATTGGAAGAATGTTTCGCTATTAAAAATAGAAAATTGGTATAAAGAAATGTGGGAAATTGCATTGAATGATAAATCAACGTGGGAATTGAATTTTAAAAAAGGCATAATTAGTGAAAACAAATTTTGCAGTATATGTAAACCTTTTTGTGGAATACATGTTGATTGAAGGAAAAGGTGGCAGGCCAGCACCAGATCACCTGAGTTTTTGGAGGTAACAAGAGATGGCTGTGATAAACCGCAACTCCTAGGGCATTGTAAATATCACTGGTGTTATATTCTTGTCTTTCTTTTTTGGTAATGTAATATTGTTATAGAGTAATAATGAGAATGTTTTATATTATAATAATGATAGATACAAGTGGAATAAAACTGAACAGAAAAATATGTATGAAATTGCATATATAAGGAGTATACATTGGATGAATAAGTTTAAAAAATGAGATTCATTTATTATATCAAATATAAAATATTTTTCTTGATTTTTTATTTTTATTTTTTAAATTTTGTAGTTTTTCTTTTTTGTTTTTATTATATTGTAGTGTAATTCTGTTTTATGTTTGGAAATGTTATGTTGTGTTCTGTTTGTATTTTTCATTATTTATTTTGAAAATTAAAATAAAATTTATTTAAAAAATTGAAATTTACTATGGCTTACATTCGTTGCAAAAAGAGAAATAACAGACTAATTGATGTGAATATAACATATCAAATTCATCAGTACATTTGCATCGAGTCTTTCTTTGTTATACATTCAGGGAAGAGTTAATACAGCTTCTAAGTTTTTGCAAGTTAAGGAAGCTTCAAGATTCTTACTGAATGAGGTAAATAGGCATTTAACAATGAAAGTGAATATTTTCCCCACTTTTTGTTCAGTTGCACAATCGGGTCTGACCCTTTGCGACTCCATAGACCATTGTGTGCCAGGCTCCTCTTTTGTTGTTGTTCAGTTGCACAGTTGATTCTGACCCTTTGTGACCCCATGGACCACTGCAAGACAGTCCCCTATCCTCCACCATCCTCAACATGCCTAGCTTTGTGCCCATTGCATCAACAATACCATCTAGCCATCTCATTCTCTTCCGCCCCTATCTTCCACCATCTCCCACTAAAGGTAAAGGTTTCCCTTGCTCCGATAGCCAGTCGTATCTGATTCTAGGGTTCAGTGCTCATCTCTGTTTCAAAGCCAAAGAGCCAGCACTGTCTGCTTCTGCAGATGTTTCCATGTTCATGTGGCAGGCATGACTAAACACTGGAGTGCACGGAGCGCTGTTTACCTTCCCACTGAAGTGGTCCCTATTTATCTACTTGCAATTTCTTGCTTTCAAACTGCTAGGTTGGCAGGAGCTGGCATTGAGAGATATCCTGCCTATCTCTCCAACCCTGAGGTTGTCCTTAAGTATCCATAATTATAGCCATTGATACCCTTGTCCTCCATGAACTTGTCTAATTTTCAGGGGGGGTGGCTTTCTTTCCTGCGGGCCATGCTGGCTGGCCCATTGGAAGGAAGGGCATTGGCAGGGGGGCTTTCTTTCCCACAGGCCATTCTGGCTGGCCCGTGGGAAGGAAGGGCAATGGCGGGTGTGTGTGCTTTCTTTGCTTTCTTCTCCACGGGCCATGCTGGCTGGCCCGTGGGAAGGAAGGGCAATGGCGGGGGGTGCTTTCTTTGCTTTTTCCTCCACGGGCCATGCTGGCTTGCCCATGGGGAAGAAGGGTAGCAGCGGCGGGGGGTTCCTTTTTTTCCCCGCAGGCCATGCTGGCTGACCCGTGGGGAAGAAGGGCAGTGGCAGAGGGTGGTTTTTTAACTTTTATTTTTCTTGTGCCGGCTTGCCCATCGAAAGGAAGGGCGGTGGGGGGGGGGGTATTTTTTTCCCCCGCGGGCCATGCTGGCTGGCCCGTGGGGAAGAAGGGTAGCGGCAGCGGGGGGTTCCTTTTTTCCCCACGCGGGCCATGCTGGCTGACCTGTGGGGGGAAAGGGCAGTGGCAGCGGGTGTTTTTTTACTTTTATTTTTCTTGCGCCGCCTTACCCATCGAAAGGAAGGGCAGCAGCGGCGGGGGGTTCCTTTTTTTCCCCGCGGGCCATGCTGGCTGGCCCATGGGGGAAAAGGGCAGCGGTGGCGGGCGTTTTTTATTTTTATTTTTCGCGCGCAGGCCGCCTCAGCATTTGGCGCGCTAATGGCGCGCAGGACGCTGGGGCTTGTAGTTTTGCCTGCGCGTGTTTGCTTACTGTAGCGGTTTTTTTCCTGCAGCTTTTTTTATTGGCCGCGGCGCGTTTCCGAATGTTCCTTTTGCCGCGCGGTGCAAGGAACGTTGGGAATTGAAGTTCCCTTTTTTTGTTTGCAACTGCCCCCGGGTCGAAAATTTCAACCCGACAGTTACCTGCGAACCGGGTTCGGGCGAGTGAACGGAGGCCCATTACGGGCTAGTGGGGCCTGGTGCAACATCCTTTGTCACATTCTAACGGTTAACGCACCATTTTATAGGTATAGATAAATTGAATGTTCAGAATTATTTCTTCTTCTCGGTACTTTCATTTATTGTTTAACAAGCAAGTACATAAGAAAGGAAGCTCATAAAAATCAAGTCAAATATGGCGTGTATAAATGTTGAATGAACAAAAATAATATGTAAAGGTAAAGGTCACCCTTGCTCAAAAGCCAGTCGTATCTGACTCTAGGGTTCAGTGTCCATCTCTGTCAATAGCCGAAGAGCCAGCGCTGTCTGCATCTGAAGACGTTTCCGTGGACATGCGGCAAGCATGTTTAGACACCCGAGTGCACGGAGCGCTGTTTACCTTCCCACTGAAGTGGTCCCTATTTATCTACTTGCAATTTCTTGCTTTCAAACTGCTAGGTTGGCAGGAGCTGGGACAAAGACGGGAGCTCATTCCGTCCTGCAGTACTTGGGAATCGAACTGCTGACCTCCCACCTTCCTGTCAATGTCTTAGCCACTAATAAATATTTCAACACTTTGAATAAACTCTGAGGATGCATTCATAACTCATTCTAACTAGGATTAAAGTTAATATAGTAAGATAAAGAAGAAGTAAGCTATAGAATAATTAGAAAATTATATATACTTTCAGTTTAACTGTCTTTGTCCTCAGCAGAGCCTCTCTTATCTCTGTAATAGGAACAAAGCATAATAAATATAATTATGGAAAGCCTAAACATACATACATCTCCCTCCTTAATATAATGCTCTGCCCTTTATCTTAGCTATTTTGCACCCTGCTCATGTAAGCATAGCTTGCTCCCTCTTTTACTTTTATCCAATTTTTCTTTTTTTCTAGCTGCCTTGTTAAACAGCATTCTTCTAGCCTTAGATCACAAATGTAGTTTTACAGACTACAAAGCTTTACAGCTTGCACTTAAAGCATAAATAATTTCATGTCACCTGTTTATGAATGAAATATGACAGCCAACTCAAATCCAAGCTTCACTCCCCATTTTCAACAAGTTCTCAGAACAAGGAATCTTACAACATGAACCGTAGCATTTGAAGAGTGCTAGGACAGCACGATTCCTCCAGCCATCACCACATTGAGTCTTCTAAATCACCTATCTAGGAAAAGCAGGAGAGTGTGCTTGAACATTTAGTGTGGGTTCGCTTCTCGGTGGTATCTTGACAGGCTATAGAACAGGACTTCAGCTTCTGAGTCCTAATAGAAGTCCACTGAGTTTCCTCATGCATTTGAAATAATGTTATTGATTTTATGAATTGAAGTAATGCATCTCTTTATAGGTCACTAGAAGAGGTGAATCAGTTTACCTTCATAACCGTCCCAATTATGTAACCATGGGCATCTGCGCTTCCAGACCAAACCTATCAATGCCAAATGTGATGCTGCTTGCACATTCAACCCCTTCATCCTCTCAGGAAGATATTTCAAGACTTCCATCAAGAACAAAGCTCTCTTCCTCTGAAGATGAATTAATACTCACCAGGTAAATTGGTACTGACTAGATGCTGAAGTGCATGGAACGCTATTACCTTTCTCGCTGAAGTGGTACCTATTTATCTACTTGCAATTTCTTGCTTTGGAACTGCTAGGTTGGCAGGAGCTGGGATAGATTCCTGGTAGAATAAAATTCCAGCAAGGTTATTTTAGTATGCCATTTCTGGATTGGGCCCTGAATCTCACCGAATTCCACAGGGTTTCTTAAATACAAAAATACCTATACAGTATATGCAATTTTCTCCACCAACCTTTTCCACCAAGAACCCACATTTCACATCCATTTTTAGTCATAGCAACAAAATGACTTTTCAGCTAGAGGCACCCTTTTACAAATAAGATGAAAAGTATAAGCTTTTTACCCAACTTCCCATGGCAAAACTTTATTAACTATCAGAAGCAGGGGTTCCCAACCTACAGCCCATGGGCCTAATCCAGCCCATGGAGCTAATTAATATGGCCACAGTGGGAACCTAAGCACTGCCAGAAGCTTCCCCCGCTTTACTCCATTTTTGTAATTTTTTGGTCATGTTTTTGCCGCCTCCAGCGGGGCCAGAAAAAAATGTGATTGCAGCTGCCACCCCCACTGCAGAAACTGGAAGTGCCAAACCACTGCATTTTCACAATAAAAACACAGCAGAAAAAAAAATACAAAAACGGAGTGAAAATGCTCTGAACACCCTCCTGCCACCATGGGGAGTGGCAGAGACCGCAAAAGCAGCTGGGGAAAAATGCTTCCGCCGCTATGGAAACCAGAAGCACCAGGAGGAACCATGCCTCTGGCCCACAGAGGTGTGAATCTGGAGCGGGTCCAGCCCATGGCGGGAAAAGGTTGGGAACCCCTGATCAGCAGCATAATTATTTATAAATGTAAGATATAATTCAGTTTATTTGATCAAATAGTAAATTGAGTATGCTTGGTTAATTTTTTTGTGGCGCAATTTAACAGAGCAGTGACAGTTAATTCTCCTCAAAAGGCTCCGGAATCATTAATGGAGTCTGCTCCGTAATTTCCACAGCCTTTTTTTTTTGTCTTAAATGTATTTTGTTTTAAGATTGTTTCAATAAATGTAAGATATAATTCAGTTTATGTGCTCAAATATTAATTTGAGTATGCTTGGTAAAAAAAATTGTGGCACAATTTAACAGAGCAGTGACGGTTAATTCTCCTCAAAACGCTCCGTAATCATTCCTGGAGTATGCTCCGTAATTTCCACAGCCGTTATTTTGCCTTAAATGTATTTTGTTTTAGGATCTTTTCAATAAATGTAAGATATATTTCAGTTTATGTGCTCAATAGTAAATTCAGTATGCTTGGTAAATTTTTTTGTTGCACAATATAACAAAGCAGAAATGGTTTATTCTCCTCTAAACGCTCCGTAATTTTATAAGGCACTATTTAGCACAATGCTAACACTAATTTCTTCCCTTAAATGTGTTATATGTAGAAATTTCAATAATGTGCTAAATTACTACATAGACTATTGTCTGTAAATGTTTTGGGGCGCAATATCACATAACCGTGACGGTTATTTCTCCTCCAAACTGTGTTGGGTTTCTGATACGAAGCCTTTTATGGGGGGGGTCGCACTTCTTCAAACGTGTGATGCGTTCGCACCGTTTAACGTGAATGGCTGCATGTCTGTAATCGCATAGGATGCTGGGATTTGTAGTGTAATTTGTTCTTTCACCATTAGTCTTGTGGTTGTGTTTTTAATAATTTTAAATTTTTAATTATGTTACGTATGCGTAGTATATGTATTACGTGATTTAATGAGAAGAAACGTACTGTTATGTTCGTGTTTTCGTACATTTAAAGGTTTATAGTGCTGCGGCGAATAAAAAATCTAAGTTTATGACGGTTTTTCACGCTGTTGAGATATGTTAGCTCAGCTTGGTATAGCTGTGCAGGACTCTGGGGCTTGTAGTTTTAGGTTTCTCTTTTCCGTTTCTGCACGGTTTTTTTCTCTGTGGCTCGATTGTGATTGGGCGCAGCGTGTCTCCCCACATTCTTTTTACTCATGCCTCACAGCCTGATTGGCTGTGGCACGGCGAAGCACAAGGAATGATGGTCAGTGAAGTCTTTTCCTTTTGTTTGCGTTCATGGGTCTCCTGCCCCACTTGCACATTTCTCCAACCCCCAGTAACCTCCGTACCCAGTTCTGGCGAGTGCACGAATGCTCGGTACGGGCTTGTAGGGCCTGGCTAAGGATCCTTTGTCAAATTACAATGGTTAACGCACAGATTTTTAGGTATAGATTTTCAATGCATTCCTATGGAAAAACATGCTTTGGTTTACAATTGATCTGGTTTCCGACAAAACTGTCAGAACGGACTAAAATCATAAACCGGGGTTTTACTGTATTCTGAAAGTCTATCTTCTGTTTCTCGCTCCCCTCCCCCTTTAGTCTGAGTTTTATTGAAAGTATTGTGTTATGCTTTCTAAATACTGTAGACTCTAGTATGAGGAAGAGTAGTGCACAAATACTTTAAATAAAAAAAAATGTAAAACAGCACTACACCTATGCAACAGCAGAAATCCTGTTATTTAGCACAGTAAATTGAACGATATTGTATTAAGTCATATGTAGGTGAAAATCTAATTTTCAGCTACCTATTAAATGCATTTTTACACATGACTAATGGAATGGACACATTTAAAGGAGAAAACCTTAAAGCAGCTGGCCTCTCACTATAGCTGAGCAGTTCTGCAACTTTTCTTGCAGCCTAAAAGGATACCTACCTATCACAAAGTCATGCAACCAAAAAGTGTATTACTGTACAAGGATTTGTTACAACATTAGAACATAGCCAGTTCTCCTATACAAAGATATATCATACAGCTTCTTCCACTTGTGAGATTCCATGTTTCTTTTGACTGGGCACCATAATACCCTGCAATTCTCTACACTGGCAACTTCAAGGAGAACAGGGTGATCTCTCAAATAGTATAATATGGCTTCCTACTGTCACATGTACTAAACGAGTCCACAATCTATGGAAGCAAGCAATAGAGAGGCACTATGTACCTTTTCTTCTTCCTACATGCAAAAGTGACATCACAAACTGTGAGTTTCTGAAATAAGTTTCTCTTCATTCCTGTGGTGTTTGCTTTCTTGAATCTAGTTTTTCCACCTTGTTTTGTTTGTCATGATTCAAAGAGGTACAACCTTAGAAGCTCATCTGAGAATTTTCTTGCAGGTTCCTGCCCTTGAAGTTTGTAGACATTTCTGTTCACTCTGTTAGAAAGCGGCGCATCAAACTAAAGCTGGTGAGCGGTCGTTCCTACTACCTAGAACTCTGTGCTCCACCTGAGAAGCAGGCATTTCTCTTCCATCAATGGACCCGGCTCATAGGTCTACTAAGATCTCAGCATAAACGTGCTCCAGTCAATGTTCTGTATAAGGATTTTGACACCCAGGAGGCAAGCACGGATGCCAGGAACAAAATACTGCAAGTGAGTACTAACTAGATGAGCACAACATATCTTCCCAAAACAGGACTTGCTTGAAAGCCAGTTGTATCTGGCTCTAGGATTCAGTGCTCATCTCTGTTTATAGCAAAGAGCCAGCACTGTTTGCATCTGCTGTTTCCATGGACATGTGGTATGCATGCCTCAACACCGGAGTGCACGAAATGCTGTTTTACCTTCCCATTGAAGTAGTACCTATTTATCTACTTGCAATGTCTTGCTTTCGACCTGCTTGGTTGGCAGGAGCTGGGACAAAGACAGGAGCTCACTCTGACATACAGTACTCAGGAATTGAAATCCAACCTTCCAGTCTTCGAGTTCAGCATCTTAACCACTTGAGCCACTGCAGTTCCTTATAGGTGTATAAACTTTTACTATAGGTGTATAAACTATACTATAAAGAATAGTAATACAACAACTGCAGATCAACCAAAATAACACACACATATAAGGAAATGCAGAGAATTCATTGGTCATTCACATTACAATAGAACCCCGTATAATGTAAAAGCTCCGTTCCATGGAGCCCTTCATTATACAATTTTTTTCATTATGTGACTGTTCATTATACAGGGTACCACTGTACTGCATATTGCTATCACTTTACTACACAAGTTAAATTCTTAATTTTCTTAGTTCATCGCTATGGCCAATTTGCATATCTATAATATAATGAGAACCCTTATGGTATTTGAGATGCTGTTAAAAATTCAAACTGCTCTAAATTTGCACTACTTTTATTACTAATTCTCTGTCCTTGTTCTTTCCAAAGGGAGATTGTATTGAAGCACTCATAAGCCAACAATCCAGTGAAGAGCCAGTTAAAACAGAAATAATTAAAAAAGCATCTTCCAAGCGTGTTACCATTTCTGACATAGTGGGTCCTATTGAAGAATTTCGAAAAAGCCGGAGCCAAGCAACAGTTTCTGCCTACAGCTGCATGAAAAGGTCAAGTACGGATTTAGAGAACCAAAATATACATAGACAAGAATTAATGAACAGAACCCCCTCAAAGACCAGATCTAGGTATGTGATCTATAATTATTTTCCAGGTTCTGTTTCAATATTTCATTCGTTACATTAAGTCCAGGTACTTGGTGAAGTCTAGGGCTTTTCCCCGGTAAAATCTAACCATAAAATGTATAAACAGCTGGGCAGCTACACCTAGAGTGGCCAAATGACAAAATAAGTGGGCTCTTTCCCTTGTGTTCATTGTGAAAATGATGTAGCTTCCCTGAGAATTTAAACCTACAATTTACTATTTGACACAACAAATAAAGGGAACAGATGACTTGTCCTCTTTGGCATCTAGCTGCTGTACCTCAAACCCCTTCAGAATGTAAGCTCTCATTTTTGGGACAGTGTTATGTATGTACAATGTTGCGTTAAGAAATGTATGAATGTAACCTGACCACAATTACAATGTAGCCCAGCTGTTAAAGGAACGCGAGTAAGCTGCCCATAGAGGGCAGCTGCGAGCGTTCAACTCACATGGTTCTCATTCCTCAAATCACCGACAGCCACGGGAACTCTCCCGCACTAGCAAACTACTACGGAAGAGGGGCGTGACTTGGACGACGTCATGCCGGTAGCAGCCAATAAGCTACCGTGCAACAAGATTCAAATGTATTGCACTACTGTATATAATGTGATGTACCTCCGCCATTACCACATGTTCTTCCTGATCATCAACCAATAAACCTGTGTTAGTCCTCACTGCGACTCCTTCTTTGTCTTCCGTGCAAGACACCAAAGACAGGTAGAAGGTAGTCCTGTACAGGTTTCTACTTTTAAAACAAGGTATGCTTTTGTGCAACAAATATCAGGACTACTGATCCATTTTAGCAATGAGAATGCAGAAATGAACAACACCTCCTAGCTTGTAGGCAATTAGAGATTTCCATCATTTTCCTTAACATTTCCCCTGAAAATTGTTTCTCAAGGAGAATCTGAGCAACAAGGACTTGATGAAGCAACAAAATTAATGTATAAATTAAGAACTGACATCATTCTTTCAAAGCAGTGCATGTTGCAAAAGGTGAAACCTGCTATCAACATTTTTGTTATATTCCGTCAAGTTCCTTCCGATTTATCACAACCCTATGAGTGATCTTCAAAGGGACCAATCATCAATAGTCCTATGCAGCCCTTGTAAATTCAAGGCTGTGGCTTCCTTTATTGAGTCAACCCATCTCTTATTTGGTCTTCCTCCATCCCTGTTGCATTCAACTTTTCCCAGCACTGTTGTCTTTTTCCGTGACTCTTCTCACAATGTGCCTAAAGTATTAGACTTTCCATTTAGTCATATTCTTTTCTGAAGACAATCCAGATTTCATTTGATCAAAAACTCACTTACTGTATTTTCCTTTCTGGCCATTCAGTTATCCCACAAGCTCCCCTCCAATACTCCAACTGAAATGAATTATTATTATTTTCTTGCTAACTTTCTTCTCTATACTGTATCACTTTTACAACTGTGTATAGTAATCCAGAATGCCACACTTTAGATCATCTCCTCCTACAGTGACACTTTCTAATACAGTACTTGAAGATCTTTTCTAGTTTCTTTATGGAGTCTCAGGGTGCAACAAATTGCCGAATAATGTGGGAAATACTCCCTGACTGGGACATTCAGATTTGCATTACAGTATTTACATTGAATGCAAGACATACAAGTAAATGTGAATCAACCTGGAATTTCTGTTCCCTAGTCCATAGCTGCTTCCTCTGTCAGTAGGGTTTCTATTTTATAATCAAAAGCATTTGCATTAGAAGTGCAGTTGCTTCAGTCAAGCAGATGTGGAAGGATTGATAGCCATTCTACCTGAGGCTATTTCAGCCAACTAAACCAGCAGTGAGAGGAGGGCAACTGGCTGCCATGTAAATCCTCTCCTCTCCAAATCTGATGTCAGGGTCTTTCTTCCTTTCCCATTCTACTCCACCTTAACAATTTAAAAGATTTGCTGTCCAAATGCCATTGCCTCTGCTGATAATCGTCCAGCGGCCCTGTTCCGGGTCACCAGATCCCTCCTGGGTAAGGGTGTGTGTGTAGTCGGGGCCTGGGTAGCAGGGCTCTGCTGACAATTTTGCTGACTATCTAACAGAGAATGTTGTTCGCATCCATTCTGGTTTAATCCTGATGTGGAAATTGATCGCCTGGAGAGGGCTGGAGCAGAGTCTAGCAATATTATCTGGGATCAGTTTGATCCGGTTGCCCCTGATGAAGTGGACAGGCTCCTTGGAGCTGTTCATGATTCCACTTGCTTATTAGATCACTGCCCTGCCTGGCTGGTTAGAGCAGCTAGGGCCACAATGGGCAGTTGGGTCAGTGCAATGGTGAATGCCTCTCTGCGGGAGGGGGTGTTTCCAGCAGCTTTCAAGCATGCGCTGGTTCGCCCTCTCCTGAAAAAAACATTGCTCAACCCTTGTTGTGTATGCATGCAGTTCAGCTGCTCACCATTAGCACAGCTGGCGGAGCATCACGTGGCTCCAATCCCCCAATAGTAACTTCCGCGGGAAACCTTCCCGCCACAGGTGAAGCTATGCTAGGTATGCACAAAGGACCGGCTACATCAGATGGACGTCACTATGACTGTAACCAATGGTGTGCCTCCGGGCCAAATTAAAATGTACTGTGTGCTATATAAGGAGGCAAGGTTCCGCCATTGCCTCATGTGCAGATTGACTATGTTACAATAAAGTAGTGTTTAGCCCGCCTGCTGACTCGTGTGCATTCAATCTGCCTACATCAAATTGGCGATGAAGGTGGGATTATGGCATCCCACAGGGTCACCCTACCTCCGTTCAACATCTCTACGCCAGAGCCATGAGATTTCTATGAGGAGCAATTCCTCTATGCGATGGATGCCGAGAAGATAGAGGGCGAAGCCCAAAAGCGAGCCTGTCTCCTGGCCCAGTGTGGGTTGCTGACCCTGGAATTGGCAAAGAACCTCCTGATGCCAAGAGCGCTGAAGACGGTACCACTGGCAGACATCCTAGCTGCCCTGTGGGTGCATTTTCACCCAAAAGTGTCTGTTTTCACGTTTGAAGAGGTCCTGCGGGCTGCACAGGCTGCCAAGTCTGCAAGGGATGGGGTGAGAGCATTCTGGGTGAGGTCTACCACCCCGGGAAGTTTGGCATCTGCCGTGCAAGCCCATAGCTGTTCACTACCATGTGCGCAAAAGATGCAAGCTGCGGCAGCCGCCGCCGCAACGTCCTCTTTGGGTTCCGGCGAGAGTGAACCAGAGGTGCAGAAGGTGCGGAAAAAGGTGCCCGAGAGGCGAGACACCGAGGCAAGCTGGTGATGCGAGGGGTGCAGAGGCTCGCACGACCTGAAGAAATGCCCATTCAGGAAGGCAGAGTGCCACAGCTGCAGACGGTTGGGAGACATCGTGAAGGTATGCAGGCAATGCAGGAGGCGATACCCTGACCGGACCAACCACTACGGACGAAAGGACAAGGCCACTGGCAAAGTACACATTGGGGATACTGTGGTGAGACACGTGTCAGACCGGCGCACCCGTTTTTTGTGAAGGTACTGTTGCAGGGGGTTCAGGTTAAGATGGAGGTGGATTCAGGCACCTCCTACTCCATAGTTTCACAGACAGAGTTCCTGGGGATACCCCCCCAGGACCGCCCAAAGCTGAGAGCCCTCAGAACGGACTTGCAGGACGTTCATGGGGGTGGGGGATTTCACTGTCCGGTTCAAGTACTTAACGAGGAAGCTGCCTCTTGTGGTTCCCAAGGGGGGGTCCAGTTGCCTCCTAGGGACACAATGGTTTGAACCATTGGGCATTGCGCTAACTGGCATCAACACCGTCCAGACTGATCCAATTCAAGATGTGTGCAATGTGTACCCCGCTGTCTTTGAAAAGGGACTTGGGAAGTAAAAGGGCCCCCCAATGGACTTTGATTTAGACCCTTCTGTTCGCCCCATACGGCTCAAGCCGCGAAAAGTGCCTTTTGCACTAAAGGACAAGATCGAAGCGGAACTGGACAAACTGGTGGGTCAGGGGATTTTGGTTCCAGTGGACTCCGCAGAGTGGGAGACACCGATTGTTACTGCTATGAAATCCAATAGGGAGGTTAGGTTTTGTGCTGATTACAAATGTACAATTAATAAGGCCATTCGCCCCAATGCCTACTCGGTGCCGGTAGTTAGCCATTTGCTAGCCACGTTACACGGGGGTAAATGTTTTGCGAAATTGGATTTAGCACAGGCTTATCAACAGCTAACGGTCACACCCACGGCAGCAGCTGCGCAGACAATTGTTATGCACAAGGGTATGCCTACAGTTCGCCGTGAACTCAGCCCCCGGGATATTTCAGTCACTGGTGGAACGCCTTCTTAAGGGTCTCCCCGGGGTCCTCCCCTACTTTGATGATGTTTTGATAACAGCTGGGAATGAGTCAGAGTTAGTCCAGAGGTTAGATGAGGTATTAACAGTGTTCGAGAGGGCTGGGTTACGCCTGAGAAGGGACAAATGTGTGTTCTATGCAAATGAGGTTGAGTTTCTGGGGTTTTGAATCACCCCCAATGGGGTAAAGCCATCAAAATCCAAGGTTGCAGCAGTGAAGAACGCTCCCAGACCGGCCGCAAAGTCGGAATTGCAGTCTTTCTTAGGACTCCTCAACTTTTATCACTCGTTCCTCCCACGGAAGGCATCCGTGGTGGAGCCCCTACACCGCCTACTAAAGAAAGATGCAGTTTGGCGGTGGGGGGAAGGTCAGGAGCGGGCGTTCACCGAGTTAAAACGGCTCCTCTCTTCCGAGGCAATATTAACTCATTTTGACCTCAGAAAACCCATGGTGCTCGTGTGTGATGCTTCGCTGGTGGGGGTGGGGGCCGTGTTCTTCCATGCGCTTGAGAATGACAGGGAAGCACTAATTGCGTTCTACTCGAGATCCCTCTAGAAGGCGGAGTGAAACTACACCCAGACGGACAGGGAGGCCCTCACGATCATCGCAGGGACAAAGAAATTCCATGACTTCTTGTATGGGAGGGAGTTCACCATTGTCATGGACCACAAGCCCCTCCTAGGGATATGTATGCATGCAGTTCAGTTGCTTGCCATTAGCGCAGCTGGCGGAGCGTCACCTGGCTCCAATCCCCCAATAGTAACTTCCATGGGAAACCTTCCCGCCACAGGTGAAGCTATGCTAGGTATGCACAAAGGACTGACTACGTCAGATAGACGTCTCTATGACTGTAACCAATGGTGCGCCTCGGAGCCAAATTAAAATGTACTGTGTGCTATATAAGAAGGCAAGGCTACGCCATTGCCTCATGTACAGATTGACTATGTTACAATAAAGTAGTGTTTAGCCCACCTGCCAGCTCACGTGCATTCAATCTGCCTACATCAAAACCCTACTGTTATTTCTAATTTTAGACCAATTTCCAACCTTCCCTTCGTGGGGAATGTGTTGGAGAAAGCAGTGGCACGGCAGCTCCAGGGGGTTCTGGATGATACGGATTATCTGGACCTGGTTCAGTCAGGATTCAGGCCCAGTTATGGTACAGATACTGCATTGGTCACACTCTTGGATGATCTCTGGTGGGAGCAGGATGGAGGCAACCTTGCCGTCCTTGCTCTTTTGAACCTCTCAGCGGCATTCGATACCATCGACCACAGTATCCTTCTGGGCCGGCTCCGAGGATTGGGGACCTAGGGCACTGTGTTGTCCTGGTTTTCCTCATTTCTGACGGGCCGGACCCAGTCGGTGTCTTTAGAGAGTGGGTTGTCCAGCTCTAGGTTGCTCCTGTGTGGGGTGCCTCAGGGCTTGGTACTCTTGCCTCTATTGTTTAATATCTACATGAAACCGCTGGGTGAGATCATTTGTTCCCACGGGGTAAGGTATCATCAGTATGCTGACGATCTTGGCCCGTGGGGACCCAAGTGATGCAGTCAAAGTCCTAACGAGGTGTCTGGAGGCTGTTCGGATCTGGATGGGGGACAACGGGCTTCAGCTGAATCCTGGCAAGACTGAGTGGCTGTGGGTTCGGGGCCCCACGTTATCCTTGGAGTTATCAGCTTTGGTCATGGATGGGGCCGTTTTGCCTCAGACAGACCATGTGTGTGATTTGGGGGTCCTCCTGGACTCGTGGCTGCTGCTCGAAGAGCAGGTGACAGCCGCGGCTAGGAGGGCCTTTGCACAGCTTCGTGTCATCTTCCAATTATGCCCGCTCCTGGACAGGGACTCCCTGCTCATAGTCATTCAGGCCCTGGTCACCTCCAGATTGGATTATTGTAATGCGCTCTACATGGGGCTGCCCTTGATGACCATTCGGAGGCTTCAGCTGGTCCAGAATGTGGCTGCCTGGGTGGTGATGGGACAGGGGCGTTATGCTCATGCCTCAGTACTGCACCTCTGGGTTCAATTCAAGGTGCTGGTTTTGACCTTTAAAGCTCTCCATGGCAGTGGTCCAGGTTACCTAAGAAACCGCATCACCCCAAGGTGTCATACCCGTCCTACGAGGGCAGACCGGAGGTGCTCGGTTATGGTCCCTTCAGCGAAAGAAGCCCACCTTGCAGGGACCAGGAGGAGGGCCTTCTCCGTGTCAGCCCCAGCCCTTTGGAACCTCTTGCCCCTCGAACTATGCCTCCAGTTGCTCCCCTTTAGAAGACAACTGAAAACATGGCTATGCCAGCGGACATGGGGCTTGGATGCATCAACTTCCCAGTCCCGCTGGCTTATTTAGCCTATATTGTCCTGATTGCTTTTAACTGTGCTCGGAGGGAAGGGATTTTTAGATGGTTTTAAAATGGGCTTTTTAATGGGGGTTAGCCAGTCTGTTTTATTGTTGTTTTAATTATGTTGTGGAGCCACTTCGGGTCACTCTCGAGTAAGGGAAGCGGGATAGAAATACTTTAAATAAATAAAATAAATGCCAGCATCTAGATCAGGGATTCTCAACCTGCGGCCTGCAGCACCATTTCATGTGCCGTGCCTCCACTCCACTGCCTCCACCACACCAGGAAGTGCCATGTGGTGGAGGAAGGGCAAAATGGACATCTGTTCCCCGAAGCTGCCTGAGAGAGCATGACCCGGCCCCCAGCTTAAAAAGATTGAGAACTCCTGAGCTAGATGAGCAAAGGGTGGGGGGAGAATGAGGACTCAGCAGAGAGAAAGAAGGGATCAATCTTATTTCCAATTTGTTAAGGTGGCTCTGCTCTAATGATGCCTCCTGCAAATCTGAATGGCAGAGCAGAGCTACCTTAATAAACTGAAAAGAATGCTTTTTATTGCCAATTTCCTCTTTTTCTGCCCACCTCTGTGTGGTCAACTGAAGTGAATGAACCTGGAGAAACTCAGCTTCCCAGGTGCAACTTGATAGCAGACCCATTTGCATTTTTCCAATTGAGTCTTCTGGTTTCTTGGCTGCAATCTTCATTTGTATTAATGGCTGAATCAAGGTGTAAAATCCAATCTTGAATTTTTGTTGACATTAAAGTTACTGTATTTTCTGGCGTATAAGACTACTTTTTAACCCCGAAAAATCTGTGCCAAAGTCGGGGGTCGTCTTATAGGACAGGTACTTAACTGCAGCTGACAAGTATATTCCAAACTCTATATTTTAACTGGAAAAGTTGGGGGTCGTCTTATACGCCCAGTCATCTTATACGCCGGAAAATACGGTATATTACTTACTTTGTAGACATAATTTCTGTATCCTTAATTCTCAGCTGCAGCCTGGCTTTTGTACTGGGTTCAGAAGTCATTGCTACTTTATGTCAATAAAATAAATCATGTACATATCCTAGATTATCAATATCATTTTCACTTCATGTTGAGTCTGGACAAAGAAGTATTCTAACCAGCAGGATCGGGTTAAACTCAGTGATCTTTATTCAGCTCAGGTTCCGGACTGGGAAGTATGTACAGGGGTGGCCCATATATATATATAATGTGTGGACCGTTAATTTAATTTAATTTAATTTAATTTAATTTATATATTGCCCTATTCAAAAGACTCTGGGCGGTGTACACAAGTTAAAACCAATATACAGGTAAAACAATTTTAAAACCCCTTTAAAAACAACAATATTACCCACCCACCCCGCCGTGTCATCTAGTATCTAAAAACAAATATAAAATCTACAAAAACTTTTAAAAATTAATTACAGGAGGGGGAAGCCTCAGATGAGCCAAAAAGGGGAGCTGGTTGACAATCCCAGCCCCCAGACCCATTTTGCCAACCACGTCTTCAATTCTTTCCTAAATGGTAGCAACTAGGCCTGGAGGCGTGGTTCTACTGGGAGGAGGTTCCATAGTGTGCGGGCTACGACCGAGAAGGCCCTTTTCCTTGTGCTGGAGAGGCGAGCCTCCCCAACAGATGGTACCTGAAGGGTGCCCTCTCGGTTTGCTCTCATGGGACGGGTCACTGTCCTAGGGATGACACGGTCCCTGAGGTATTCTGGTCCGCTACCATGAAGGGCTTTAAAGGTGACAACCAGCACCTTGAGTTGCACCCGGATACATATAGGCAGCCAGTGCAGCTCCCGCAGTAGTGGCGAGGCATGGGCGAAACGACTACACCCCACCACCGTGTGGGCTGCTGCATTCTGGACCAACTGCAGTCTCCAGATGGTCATCAAGGGCAGCCTCATGTAGAGCGCATTACAATAGTCCAAACGGGAGGTGACCAGGGCATGGGTGACCATGAGCAGGGCCTTCTGGTCCAGGAGTGGGTGCAATTGATTAATAACATGCACTTGCCCGAAGGCCCTCCTGGCCACGGCTGTAACCTGCTCCTGGAGCAGAAGCCACAAGTCCAGGAGGACCCCCAGGTTGTGCGCCGGGTCAGATTGGGGCAACGGTGCCCCATCCCAAACCAGTGGTGATAACTCCTTATGAGGACCGGGTCCCCTCACCCACAGCCACTCAGTCTTGCCGGGATTCAGCTGTAGTCTATTGTCCCCCATCCAGACCCTAACCCTAACCACCTCCAGGCAACTGATCAGGACCTTGACTGCATCACTGGGATCACCACGGGCAGAGATGTACAACTGAGTATCATCAGCATACTGATGATATCTCACCCCGTGGGATTGGATGATCTCACTCAGTGGTTTCATGTAGATGCTAAAGAGTAGGGGTGAGAGGACCGAGCCCTGAGGCATCCTACACGTGAGCTGCCTCGGACTTGACACCACACACCCCATCCACACCAACTGGGTCCTGCCATTCAGGAAGGAGGAGAAACAGGACAACAGTGTGCCCTGGATCTCCAACCCCTGTAGCTGGTCCAGAAGGATACTGTGGTCAACAGTATCGAAAGCCGCTGAGAGGTCAAGAAGAGTGAGAATGAAGGGGTACCCTCCATCTCTCTCTCGCTAGAGATCATCAAACAGCGCAGCCAATGCAGTCTCCGTACCATGACCTGGCCTGAAGCCTGGCTGGAAAGGGTCCAGATAATCCACTTCCTCCAGGACCCCCTGGAGCTGCCACGCCACCGCTTTCTCGACAACCTTCCCCCAAAAGGGAAGGTTTGAGACAAGGCAGAAATTAGATGGTATATTCGGATTGAGCGATGTTTTTTTCAGGAGGGGGTGCACCAGTGCATGTTTACGTTGTGGTGGGAACACCCCCTCCCTCAGCGAAGCATTGACCACTGCTCAAATCCAATCACCCGTCACAGTCCTGTCTGCTTTCACGAGCCAGGCCGGACACGGGTCTAACTCACAGGCGGTGGCACATACACTCCCAAGGATCCTGTCCACTTCATCAGGGTCAATCCGTTTAGTGTAAGGGACCAAAGACAATGAAACAGCCGAAGGGTTGGCTTAACACAGGTTTATTGCATGATGATCCGGAGGAACATGTGGTAATGGCGGATGGGGAGCTCAATATATACAGCTGGCTATACATTTGAATGTGGCTCGTCGACAGACTATTGGTTGCTGCCTGCGTGACGTCGTGGGAGGTCACGCCCTTCTTGACCAGGTGAGGAGGTCGCGGGGAATCTTCCCGCGCTGCTGAACCAGGTGACTATGATCCATGAGAGCTGGACGCTCGCTACTGCCCTCTGGTGGTCACTAGCTCGCGTCCCCTTATTAGGTTACATTGATACAGCTGATGGTTATAATGTTGCACACAGAAAGGTTACATTGGTAACACATGGCAAAGGTACATTGTTAAAGGCACAGCTTTACAGAACACAACAATCGGACTAACTGATCCCAGATAACATGGCAAGACTGGCTCCTGACCAACTCCCGTGACATGATGTTAAACCCAGAGTTAAGCCCTGAATGAATCTGAGTGATTTTATCCTCCAGATTATCAGCAAACTCATTGGCGGACCTCTGCCACCCGGGGCCAGATCCCCCCCTACCAAGGAGGGACCTAGTCACCCGGAACAGGGCCGCCAGGCGATTATCTGCTGACGTGATACGAACGGCGAAATACTGCCATTTCGCCACCCGTATCGCCACAAGGTAGGCTCTAATAGAAGCTCTTGCTTGTGTTCGGTCCAAGACGCTCTGGGATCTCCTCCAGCGGCGCTCTAGGCGTCACTTTACATGTTTAAACTCCCTTAGCTCCTCAGAAAACCAAGGGGTGGCCCGAGGCCCACGTGTGTAGAGAGTCTGTAGCGGCGCAATAACATCCAAGGCTGTAGTAGCCCTCTCATTCCAGAGGGTGACCAAGGCCTCAGTAGTATCGTGCAGCCGATCCATAGGAAACTCCCCCAGCTCCCTCTGGAATCCTTCTGGCTCCAGCAGGCAACGAGGGTGGGCCAGAATAATAGACCCCACCTCCCTGTGGTTAGGAGTTACTCCTGGGAGCTCCAAGGTCACCAGATAGGGGTCCAACCATGGCACAGGGATAATGTTTGGATGTTGTAGTCCTGGACTACTTCGTAACGGCTCCGAGAGAAAAATTGTCAGGTGTATGGCCACTGCTCCTGGTTAGACCAATTTCCAATCAAGGGTGTGGCAGTTCGGCAGCCAGGGTTGCTCCAGCTGGGGCCAGAGACTGAATCTCTCACCGCCTCTCATCTCACCTCGGCTTTTCAGCCCCCTGTGGTGTTGGGTCGTGGGCCCAAGGGTGTGGTGGTTTGGCGGCCAGGGCTGCTCCAGCTGGGGTCAGAGCCCGAGTCTCTCGCCGCCCCTCACCTAGCCTCGGTTTTTCAGCCCCTGGTGGCATTGGGGCATGGGCCCGAGGGTGTGGCGGATCAATGGCCAGGGTTGTTCCAGCTGGGGCTGGAGCCCGAGTCTCTTGCCACTTCTCACCTTGCCTCGGCTTTTCAGCCCCAGTGGTGTTGGGGCGTGGGCCCGAGGGTGAGGTGGTTCAGCGGCCAGGGCTGCTCCAGCTGGGGCTGGAGCCAGAGGGGCCTGGGCCAGCTGAGGCACCCGGAGAGACCTAGGCCAGCTGAGGCAACCGTTACAAAACAAGATACATTTAGGCGGGCTTCTGGAGGACACCCAAAGTTCAGTCTTTCCCGCTTTGACACAACTTTGAATTTGGCACCTTTAGAAATGGTGTGCTTCCAGGTTCCCAGTTTTGGCGCAGTTTTACATTTGAACAGAATAAATCCTTATACACAACACTTCACCTTCATTTGAATCTAATCTAGCTTTCCTTATGATGTGTTCTTCAAACAAACTAAAAAGTTATAGTCAAAAATACACCCTTGTTTAACGAGTTTTCTTATGAAACAACCATTCCGCTTCTTCACATTCTGTCAAAACAGCAGCTTCTTGTCCAGAGTAAAGGTCACACATCAGGGAAATCAAATGTTGTGGAACACCTTTTTCTTTTAGAATGATCCAAAGCTTCTCGTGATCCACACAGTCAAAAGCTTTGCTGCGAAGCACAGATTGATTTTCTTCTGAAATTTCATGGTATTCTCCAATAGCCCACATATATTTACAGAATGATTTCTAGTGCCTCTTCCTTTTTTTGAATTTGCTTGAACATTGGGGATTTATTTTATTTTTTTATTTTTTATTTTATTTTATTGTCAAATTTCTATACCGCCCACTCAGCCAAAGCCGACTCCGGGCGGTTCACAACAATGGGTAAAAAACATATAAAAACAAATAAAACAGATAAAAACCAGCAATAAGAACCCACCCCTAAAAAGAGAGGGGTGCAGGAACTGAAGAAACCGTGGGGCAGGCATCCTCCCCTATATTAACCACCCAACGGAAGCCACCCCTCCACCTGCACCCCAAACTTGGCCCGCCAGCCAGGTTTTTAGTTCTTTTCTAAAGGGCAACAACTCCGTCTGGAGACGCAGTTCCACAGGCAGGAGGTTCCAAAGGGCCGGTGCGGACACAGAGAAGGCTCTCCTCCTTGTGCCAGAGAGGCGAGCCCCCCTGGCCGATGGCACAATTAGAGAGCCCCTCCGGTCCGCTCTGGTTGGACGGACAGACGTCCTTAGGGCGATGCGGTCTCTAAGGTAACCTGGCCCACTACCATATAGGGCTTTAAAGGTCAAAACCAGCACCTTGAATTGCACCCGGAGACAAACTGGTAACCAGTGCAGCTCCCGCAGCAGTGGTGAGGCATGGGCATAACGTCCACACCCCATCACCACCCGGGCCGCCGCATTCTGGACCAGCTGCAGCCTCCGAATGGTCATCAAGGGCAGCCCCATGTAGAGCGCATTACAGTAGTCTAGTCTGGAGGTAACCAGAGCATGAGTGACCATGAGCAAAGAGTCCCGGTCCAGGAGCGGGCGCAACTGGCGAATCACCCGAAGTTGGGCAAAGGCCCTCCTGGCCACAGCCGCCACCTGTTCTTCTAGCAGCAGCCGCGAATCCAGGAGGACCCCCAAGTTGCGCACCGGGTCGGTCTGGGGCAAAATAGCCCCATCCAAAACCAAAGATGGTAGCTCCCGGGATAAGGCGGGACCCCCTATCCATAGCCACTCAGTCTTGCTAGGATTCAGCTGTAGCCCATTTGCCCCCATCCAGACCCCAACAGCCTCCAGACAACTGGAAAGGACTTTGACTGCATCACTGGGGTCCCCACGGGCCGAGATGTACAACTGTGTATCATCCGCGTACTGATGGTACCGCACCCCGTGGGAACGGATGATCTCACCCAGCGGCTTCATGTAGATGTTAAAAAGGAGAGGAGAGAGTACCGAGCCCTGAGGCACCCCATATTTTAGGGACCTAGGACTGGACTTCTCGCTCTCCAACCACACCGACTGGGTCCGGCCCCTCAGAAATGAGGAAAACCAGGACCACACAGTGCCCTGGATTCCCAATCCTCGGAGCCGTTCCAGAAGGATACCGTGGTCGACGGTATCGAAGGCCGCTGAGAGGTCAAGAAGAGCAAGGACGGACGGATGACCGCCATCCCGCTCTCGCCAGAGATCATCCATCAGCGCGACCAATGCAGTCTCAGTACCATATCCAGGTCTGAATCCTGACTGGAAGGGGTCCAGATATTCCGCTTCATCCAGTACCCCCTGCAACTGACGCGCCACTGCCTTTTCCAATACTTTCCCCAAAAAGGGGAGGTTGGAAACAGGTCTGTAGTTGGTTATTACTGCTGGATCGAGGGATGGCTTCTTCAGGAGGGGGCGCACCAAAGCATGTTTCAATGGTGCAGGAAATATCCCTTCCCGAAAAGACGCATTAATTATAGCCCCGACCCAGCCACCTGTCACCATCTTTGAGGCTTTTATCAGCCAGGCGGGACAGGGATCCAATGGACAATTAGTGGCGCGGACCGCCGCAAGGAGCCTGTCCACTTCATCTGGGGCAACAGGATCAAACTGATCCCAGATAACACAGCACGACTGTGCACTGGCTCCCCCCTGACCCTCCCCATCCACGCCAAGATTAAACCCTGAGCGAATCCGATCGATTTTCTCCACCAGATGGTCAGCAAAGTCCTCAGCCGATCCCTGCCAACCAGGCACAGCCCCCCCCCTACCAAGGAGGGACCTGGTCACCCGAAACAGGGTGGCTGGGCGATTATCAGCGGAGGCAATAAGGGAGGTGAAGTATTGCCTCCTCACCACCCCCATCGCCACTAGGTAGGCCCTAATAGCGGCTCTAGCTAGTGTCCAATCGGAATCGTTCCTGGTCTTCACCCAGCGGCGCTCAAGGCGTCTCTTTGCCCGTTTGAGCTCCCGTAGTTCTTCTGTGAACCACGGGGATGACCTAGCTCCACGGGCTCTGAGAGGCCGTAGTGGAGCGATTACATCCAAGGCAGCTATCGTTGACCCACACCATAGGTCAACAAGTGCCTCGGGCGAATCGTGTTGCCGATCCAGGGGAAAAGCCCCCAGTTCCCTCTGGAATCCATCCGGATCCATCAGTTGCCGGGGGCGGGTCACTTTAATAGACCCTGCCTCCCTACGATGATGTGTTGCCCCCAGGAAGTCTAGAGCCACCAGATAGTGATCTGACCATGGCACAGGTGTTATGTCTAGCTTCTGTAAATTCAGATCACTCTGCCACCGCCCCGACAAAAAGACTAAATCTGGTGTGTGGCCACTGCCCCTGGTAGGACCCCGAATTACCTGAGCCAGGTCCATAGTTGCCATGGAAGCCATGAACTCCTGAGCCACCCCGGAACCGGACCCCAGCGAAGGCAAATTGAAGTCCCCCAGAACCATCAGCCTAGGGAACTCCAACGCCAATGCTGAGACAGCCTCGAGGAGCCCAGGCAGGGAGTCCCTTACCCTGCAAGGGGGCAGGTACAGGAGTAGGACCCCCAACTGACCCTTTGGGCCCAGCCGCAGGAGCAGGGACTCACAACCCAGAATTTGTGGAGCAGTGGCCCTGGTGACTCCCAGTGACTCCCTGGCTATAATGGCAACACCACCGCCCTTGCCCTCATCCCTAGGCTGGTGCCAAACACCGAACCCGGCTGGACACATCTCTGATAGAGGCACCCCATCCTCTGGTCTCAGCCAGGTCTCAGTGATGCATGCCAGGTCGGCCCTCTCTCCCAGAATAGAATCTTGTATTAGGGGCGCCTTACTACAGACCGACCTGGCATTCATCAGCAGCAGCCTAAGGGTGGGGTCACCCTGGATCAGCTGCTCAGGACCTAGAGGTGAAACCGGGGGGCCAGAACGTGGGACAGATACTAAGCATCGGTCCCGCCTTCCCCGAGTGCGGCCCGCCCCACGGTTCCCGCTATAACGCCCCATGCCCGTCACAACCTCTAAATGGGCCCCTGGAACCTCCACCATTAACCCAGACGGAGTGTCGCCCCATCTTCCTGGCTGGCAGGGCCATCTCTCCCTCCCTCCCTCCCTAACCCACTTAAAACATACCCTCTCAGTCTCTCTTCCCATATTGATGGTCCCGGCGAGTTCCGACTGGCCGCAAGAGTCTCCAGGGCGGCAGTGGAAATTCCGGTGCGACCGCCGGCCATTTAAGCCCCCCGCAGGGGGGTGGGAACACAGGACACCAATGGTGGAAGTGATCCCAACAAGCTCTGATTGGCTGCAGGTGTCTCCAGAGCGGCAGGGGAAATTCTGCCGCGGCCACCGGCCCTTTGGGCCCCCCGCAGGGAGGCATGAGCCCGGGACGCCAATGGTGGGGTGGTCCCAGCAATCTCTGACTGGCCGCAGGTGTCTCCAGGGTGGTGGTGGCGGAAGCTCCGCCGCGGCCGCTGTCCTACCGAGCCCCCCACAGGGGGGCGGGAGCCTGGGATGCCAATGATGGAGGTGGTCCCAGCAATATCCAACTGGCCGCAGGTGTCTCCAGGGCGGCGGTGGGAGTTCCTCCGTGGCCGCCCGCCTTTTGAGCCCCCTGCAGGGAGGCAGGAGCCTGAGATGCCGATGGTGAGGTGGTCCCAGCGAGCTCCAACTGGCCATATGTGTCTCCAGGGCAGGGTGGAAATCCCGCCATGGCTGCTGGCCTTTTGAGACCCCGCAGGGAGGCGGGAGCCTGGGACGCCGATGGTGGGATGGTCCCGGTGAGCTCCAAATTGGCCGCAGGTGTCTCCAGGGCAGTGGTGTAAGTTCTTCCGCAGTTGCCATCCTTTTGAGCCCCCCGCAGGGAGGCAGGAGCCCGGGACGCCGATGGCATGGTGGTCCCAGCGAGCTCCAGACTGGCCGCAGGTGTCTCCAGGGTGGCGGTGGAAATTCATCCACAGCCGCCAGCCGTTTGAGCCCCCCGCAGGGAGGCGGAAGCCCGGGACGCCGATGGTGAGGGTGGTCCCAACAACCTCCTGGCAAAGGGAGGAGGGGCAGAGGCTGTTGTTTCTGCCGGCCCCGACGGCCCTTTACCTCTCCTGGCAAAAGGGAGGAGGGGCGGGGCTCACCTCAGCTGGTCAGAGGCTTCTTGTCTTCTGCCGGCCCGACGGCCCTTTACCTCTCCTGGCAAAAGGGAGGAGGGGCGGGGCTCACCTCAGCTGGTCAGAGGCTTTGGTCTTCTGCCGGCCCGACGGCCCTTTACCTCTCCTGGCAAAAGGGAGGAGGGGCGGGGCTCACCTCAGCTGGTCAGATTGTCTTTTGCATGAATTATAAAAGCCTTAGTTAGGTACAAAACCTTGAGCATCACTTTGGTTGCATGGGAAATTAATGCAATAGTCAACAGATACTTCACTCTTGGGCATCTTTTTTTCTTGGGGATTGGAATCTTTATTGAACGTTTCCAATCTATTTAATTTAATTTGTCAACTTGTTCGCTGCCCAATCAGGTAAGCCCGACTCAGGGCGGCTTACATAATTTAAAACTCCACATAATAAAAACAGTTAAAATCCCCAGCCCCATTAAAATCCCATCCACCCCATGCAGGAGAGAGAAGGTGCCTCTCATGGAAAAAGCCAACGGGCACGAGCCACATTGCCCTCAGGGCCCCACACCTGCCCTGCTAGCCAGGTCTTAAGCCCTTTCTTGAAGGGCAGCAACTCTGTCTGCAGCCATAGCTCTACTGGCAGGAGGTTCCAGAGGGCTGGTGCAGACATGGAGAAGGCCCTTTTTCTTGTACCAGAGAGGCAGGGGGGGCCTAGCTGATGGAACAACTAGGGAGCCCCTTCGGTCCGCTCTGGTTGGATGGACAGATGTTCTTAGGGTGATGTGGTCTCTTAGGTATCCTGGCCCACTACCATGTAGGGCTTTAAAGGTCATAACCAGCACCTTGAATTGCACTTGGAGGCAAACTGGTAACCAGTGCAGCTCCCGGAGCAGAGGCAAGGCATGGGCATAACGCCCACACCCCATCACTACCCAGGCCACTGCATTCTGGACCAGCTGCAGCCTCTGAATGGTCATAAAGGGCAGCCCCATGCAGAGCGCATTGCAATAATCGTCTGGAGGTGACCAGTGCATGTGTGACCATAAGTAAGGAGTCCCTATCCAGGAGCGGGCACAACTGGCATATCATATGGAGTTGTGCAAAGGCCCTCCTGGCCACGACTACCACCTGCTCTTCTAGCAGCAATCGAGAGTCCAGGAGGACCCCCAAGTTGTGCACTGTGTCTGTCTGGGGCAAGATAGCCCCATCCAAGACCAAGGATGGCAGCTCCCGGAATAGCGTAGGACCCTGAACCCACAGCCACTCAGTCTTGCTGGGATTCAATTGTAGCCCGTTGACCCCCATCCAGACCCCCACAGCCTCCAGACACACAGATAGGACTTTGACAGCATCGCTGGGGTCCCCACGGGAAGAGATGTACAACTGAATGTCATCTGCATACTGGTGGTACTGTACCCCATGGGAACGGATGATCTCACCCAGCGGCTTCATGTAGATGTTAAATAGGAGCGGACAGAGCACCGAGCCTTGAGGCACCCCATATTTGAAGGGCCTTGGACTGGACCTCTCACTCTCCAACTACACCGACTGGGTCTGGCCCTTCAGGAATGAGGAGAACCAGGACAACACAGTGCCCTGGATCCCCAACCACTATGAATCATTCTTAGTTTTCATATTTGTTAGTGTTGTGTCCTAATAGTGTAACCTTCTACATGTGATATCAATGTATCTGAACCAATGTAACCTTGCCGATGAGTAACAATGTAACCTTCAGCTGTATCACATAAACCCTGTAATAGGACGCGAGCTAATGACCACCAGCTGGCAGCAGCGAGCGTCCAAGCTCTCTTGGTTCAAACCCATCAAAGACCGCAGCGCGGGAAGTTTCCCGCCGCTACCTACACCTGGACAAGAAGGGCGTGACCAGCCATGACGTCACGCGGACCAGTAGCCAACGGGCTACCGTGGAGCCACATTCAAATACGTTACTGCCTTATATATAGAGCTGTTCGTCCGCCATTACCTCATGTTCCCTCTGTCCACCATGCAATAAACCTGAGTTAACCCAGCCGTTGGCTGTGCTTTGTGTCTTGACTCTCATACACTAAACTGGCGACGAAGGTGGGATAATGGATCCCCACGGAGCCAGGACACAGAGCGGGTTCAACATCACCAAACCGCAAGACTGGGAGCTTTTTGAGATGGACTTCCAGGCGGCACTGGTGGAGCTCAAAGTCAAAGAAGACGACGAGGAAAGGAAGAGGGCCATCCTCACCCGCATGCTTGGGATGGAAACCAAGCGGACGCTGGTGGGCATCCTTGCACCGAAGAAGATGAGCGATTTCAAAGCCGGTGACATCATGAAAATGCTGCGTGAGCGTTTCCGACCCTCGAGGGCAATGTTTCCCGCTCGGAGTGCGTTTTGGAGGCGAGTTCAAGCGCCGGACGAGTCGGTAGAAGCCTTCGTAACGGCTATGAGGGTAGCCGCAGCCCCCTGCAAATGGGACCACATCCTAGAGATGGCCCTCAGGGACGGAGTGCTGTGTGGCCTGAAGGACAAGGGAGTACAGCGCAGCTTGATTAACAAGGAGCCACCACCCACACTGGAAGAGGTTGTAGAGGCCGCGGAAGCCGCGGAATCCACGAATGCTGGAGTAGACGAGATGCACAAGTGGCGTGAGTGGCGTCCGAGGGCCGGCAAAGCGGAAAACTCGTCGCACGGGAAGTCCGGTCAGTCGGTGCATGCAACCCGACCGACCTCGAAATCGTCTTCAGAAAGTAGCGATGGCGAGGAGGTCCAGAAGGTCCGGAGAGGCGGGCGCCGCTGCGATGGTTGCGGAGCGGCCCATGAGCGCGTGAGGTGCCCATTCAGGAAAGCCGAGTGCTTCAACTGCGGACGTCGGGGGCACATCGCCAAGGCGTGCAGGAAATGGAAAGAGGGCCGGAGACAGTCGCAAGACCGTTCAGCCAGACCGGACCGTCCAGCGAGGCCCAAAGATGGCGCCCGGGCCACGAGGAAGCAGGACGGCGTGGGCCGCATCTCGGACGACAGCGAGGGCGACGCTCCTGTGTTCAACGTGTCTGCGGGACAGCCCCATTACTTTGTTGAGGTACTAGTACAAGGGACCCCTATTAGGATGGAAGTTGACTCGGGGTCCTCCTATTCTATAATCCCCCAGAGAGAGTTCTTGAAAATCGACCCCCACGTGCGGCCCAAACTTAAAGCGTTGAGGGCCACACTACGGGACGTTCAGGGGAACAGCATTCCAGTGTTGGGGGTCGGAACGTTCCGGGTTCGCTTTAAGAGACATTCTGCGGAACTTCCCCTAGTGGTGCTAAAAGGGGGGAGTTGTAGCCTCCTCGGAACACAGTGGTTTCAGCCCTTAGGCCTGTTCATAGGGGGGGTGCATGCCGTAGGCGAGGACCCAATACAAGCAGTGTGTGACGCACACCCCGCCGTTTTTAAAAGTGGACTGGGAAAGTTCAAGGGACCCCCTGTAGCCTTCGACTTAGACCCGGAGGTCCGCCCGATAAGACTTAAACCGCGCAGGGTACCATTCGCGCTTAAGGACAAAATAGAGGCGGAACTGGACAAACTGGTGGGTCAAGGAATTCTCGTTCCTGTGGATTCCGCGGAGTGGGAGACTCCAATTGTAACAGCACTGAAGGCTAACGGGGAGGTGCGCATTTGCGCTGATTATAAGTGTACCATTAATAAGGCAATCCGCCCTAATGCATACCCGGTGCCAGTGGTCAGCCACCTTCTGGCCAGGCTGAATGGGGGGAAGTGTTTCGCTAAACTCGATTTAGCACAGGCCTACCAGCAACTCCCGGTAACCCCCGCCACAGCGGCGGCACAAACAATAGTCACACATAAGGGGGCGTTCCAGGTGTCGAGGTTACAGTTCGGCGTGAACTCGGCACCTGGCATTTTTCAGTCGCTGGTGGAACGCCTCCTGAAGGGGTTGGAGGGGGTGTTGCCATATTTTGATGACGTGTTGATAACGGGGGGGAGTAAGGCCGAGCTGGCCCACAGATTGGATAAGGTCCTGGCCGTGTTCGAGAAAGCGGGGCTGCGACTGAGAAAAGACAAATGTGTATTTTTCGAAACAGAGGTTGAGTTTTTAGGGTTCCGTGTCACACCCGAGGGAATTAGGCCGTCCAAATCTAAGGTAGCCGCCATTAAGAAAGCCCCTCGCCCCACTTCCAAAACCGAGCTTCAGTCATTTCTGGGGCTTCTCAATTTCTACCATACCTTCCTTCCACGGAAGGCGTCTGTTGCCGAGCCGCTTCATCGGCTGCTTAAAAAAGAGGAAAAATGGCTGTGGGGTGACGAGCAGGAAAGAGCGTTCTCAGAGTTAAAGCAACTCCTCACATCCGAGGCAATCCTGACTCATTTCGACCCCAAACGGCCCATAGTTTTGGTCTGCGATGCATCCCCGGTGGGGGTGGGGGCGGTGCTTTGCCACGTGTTAGACGACGGAAGGGAGGCCCCGATAGCGTTTTATTCAAGGTCCCTGTCCCAAGCAGAGCGGAATTACGCACAGACCGATAGGGAGGCACTAGCGATAGTAGCGGGAACCAAGAAATTTCACGATTTTCTGTATGGTCGGCCGTTCAAGATCGTTACTGATCACAAGCCCCTGTTAGGAATCTTCACTGCAAATAAGCCCACGCCACAGATCCTGTCCCCGAGGATGCTGCGGTGGGCTATTTTTCTTAACGCATATCAACATGAGTTAGTATACCGGCCAGGGAAGGAAATCAGCCATGCAGACGCGCTCTCACGGTCGCCGTTACCATTGTCGGACGACCAGAAAGCAGGGGTAAGAAGAGACCGCCAGGTATTGCTAATAGAGGTCTTAGAATCACCCCCGATAGTACCGGCCGACATTGCCAGGGCGACCGGAAAGGATAGAACACTAGAGAAGGTATGCTCGTGGGTGCAGAAGGGGTGGCCGGCGTCATCCCCAGGCACGGAATTCGACCCATTCTTCCGAAAGCGAGTGGAGTTGTCTTTAGAGAGGGGGTGCCTTTTGTGGGGCCAACGGGTGGTGGTCCCTACGTCCCTGCGGCCGAAGGTGCTAAAGCTGTTGCACGTCAGCCACCCGGGGATCGTCCGTTCCAAGGCATTGGCCCGGAGTTACTTCTGGTGGCCCCAGCTGGACGCCGACATAGAGCAGATGGTTGGCACTTGTGAGGCATGTCAATGCTCTCGACCGGAGGTGGCCCGCCTACCGCATAGGGAATGGGACGCAGCAAGGGGACCGTGGTCCAGGGTGCACGTAGATTTTGCTGGCCCATTCCGGGGAACCATGTTTCTCCTGGTGGTGGATGCATACTCAAAGTGGCTGGAGGTCATTCCGGTAAAGAGCACTTCCTCCGCCACGACCATTCGCCAGCTAAGGAGGGTCTTTTCCACGTTCGGTTTACCCGACACTTTGGTCAGCGATAACGCCAGTTGTTTCACGTCCGCTGAATTCGCAGCATTCATGGAGGCAAATGCAATTCGGCATGTCACATCCACGCCGTTTCACCCGGCCACGAATGGCCAAGTGGAACGGTTGGTGCGCACCACAAAAGATGCGCTGCGGCGCATGGGCTCGGGAGATCTATATCACCAAGTTTGTCAATTTCTATTAGCGTACAGAGTGACCCCCTTAGCGTCTGGTTACTCGCCGGCCGAGCTGCTGATGCGGAGGAAACTGACCACGCTTTTGTCCAGGCTAGACCCGTCGAGGGTCGAGGACAAAGGGAAGAACATAGGGTTAGCGGTCTCGAAAGGTTTTGGCGTAGGCGATCCTGTACATTGCAGGAACTATGCCAACGCAGGCCCAGCCTGGGTGCCAGGGACAATAATAGAACAGACGGGGCCAGTGTCCTATCGGGTGGAAACTAGCACCGGCCTCCTCTGGAGGAGGCACGCTGACCAACTGAGGCACCGAGTGAGCGAGGGGCCGACCAGTGGGGCACAGCGACAGGATTCAGCGATAGGGTTCTCCCCCACCCGTTTAGCCCAAGGGGGAGACAGGGGGGAAAGCAGCGAGCCCGACTCATATCCTTTTGATACCCCAGTTCTATCCGAGCCCGGGGGGAGGGAAAAGGAGTGTGCGGCCGCCGCTGCCGCTTCCCCCGAATCCGATTTTGATTTTGATTTTGCGAGCCGGGGGGGGTTTTCGGAGTGTTCCCCCACCCATCCAAGCGAGAAGAGGGGTTTTTCGTTAGTCCCCAGTGCCCCCGGTTCTTCCCAAACAAAGCACACACCTCCCAACAAAGCCGCAGAGCCGCGGCAAACCACTAACAAGTCATCCTCTCCGATTGCAGGGCAGGAAGCCAGGGAGCAAGGAGGAGGGAGCGAAGCCGGGGCAGGGCAGCCCGCGCCGAGACCCCAGCGTGTTCGAAATAAGCCATCTTGGCTGAGAGACTTCGTCTCATCCTAGGGGGGAGGAGTGTTGTGTCCTAATAGTGTAACCTTCTACATGTGATATCAATGTATCTGAACCAATGTAACCTTGCCGATGAGTAACAATGTAACCTTCAGCTGTATCACATAAACCCTGTAATAGGACGCGAGCTAATGACCACCAGCTGGCAGCAGCGAGCGTCCAAGCTCTCTTGGTTCAAACCCATCAAAGACCGCAGCGCGGGAAGTTTCCCGCCGCTACCTACACCTGGACAAGAAGGGCGTGACCAGCCATGACGTCACGCGGACCAGTAGCCAACGGGCTACCGTGGAGCCACATTCAAATACGTTACTGCCTTATATATAGAGCTGTTCGTCCGCCATTACCTCATGTTCCCTCTGTCCACCATGCAATAAACCTGAGTTAACCCAGCCGTTGGCTGTGCTTTGTGTCTTGACTCTCATACACTAAAGTTAGCATATTATTAGAATGTTAATAGATGCAGTTTCTGCACCTAGAAATCGTTTTCTATCTATATCTGGCCATTTATTTATCTCAATTGCTTTAAAAGTAGATTTCATCTCACTTTTTATAAGTGCCACAAGACTTTTTCTTTCGTTGTATTTTTGTGTTGCACATTAGAAAACAGTCCAGTGAGGCTAGCTAAGAATATCTCAAAAGCAAACTTACATTCCAATATTACCTTTGTGTCATAATTCATTCCAGAAATATATATTTTAATATATATTTGTACCTTCCAACCAAGCTGAGGTAAATCAGTAAGGGACCAGGTTGCAGAAAGCAGTACTTAGAAGAACAAACACCTCTCTCTCTCTCTCTCTCTACTCTGCAGCTCTCCTAAAATGGAACATCCTCAGTTCTATTAATCTTCTAAAAATATTCCCATTCACTTTCTAAATGTCAGGTTCAAAACCCATGTTTGCTCATATGTGTAGCTCAGTCCTAAAACAACAATGTAATTGTTTAGTGTCTTGCACGGAAGACAAAGAAGGAGCCGCAGTGAGGGCTAAACGCAGGTTTATTGGGTGATGATCAGGATGAACATGTGGTAATGGCGGAGGTACAGCTCATTATATACTGCGGTAAATACATTTGAATCTGGTTGCACGGTAGCTTATTGGCTGCTACCGGCGTGACGTCATTCTGAGTCACTTTAATGTAAGGGACCAAAGACAATGAAACAGCCGAAGGGTTGGCTTAACACAGGTTTATTGCATGATGATCCGGAGGAACATGTGGTAATGGCGGATGGGTAGCTCAATATATACAGCTGGCTATACATTTGAATGTGGCTCGTCGACAGACTATTGGTTGCTGCCTGCGTGACGTCGTGGGAGGTCACGCCCTTCTTGACCAGGTGAGGAAGTCGCGGGGAATCTTCCCGCGCTGCTGAACCAGGTGGCTATGATCCATTAGAGCTGGACGCTCGCTACTGCCCTCTGGTGGTCACTAGCTCGCGTCCCCTTATTAGGCTTACATTGATACAGATGATGGTTATAATGTTGCACACAGAAAGGTTACATTGATAACACATGGCAAAGGTACATTGTTAAAGGCACTGCTTTACAGAACACAACAGTCACGCTCATCTTCTCCAGGTGATCCTCGCGCGGGAAAGGTTCCCGCGGCTGCCGGTGATTTGGGGAATGTGAACCATGTGAGCTGAATGCTCGCAGCTGCCCTCTATAGGCAGCTTACTCGCGTTCCTTAACAGCTGAGCTACATTGTAATTGTGGTCAGGTTACATTCATACATTTCTTAAAGCAACATTGTACATACACAACAAATTGTTAACTCTTTTTACTGCAATTGCAGGAGAAATTTATTAACTTTTGATGGTCTTTCTGCTTTCAGGGAACAACAAATCTTTTATCATACAGATAAAAGACTGCAGACATCAGGTATGAAAGAAGTTTTCTATTTAATAATCTTAAATATTTTTCAATTCTGCCCTTATGACTATTACTTTAACATCTTTCCATACAACAAAAGTTAGTTGAAAATCATTTTTACTACTTTTTTACTACTAGTAAGAAATGCTAATTAATATCTGATTTAGACATTAATTGAGTGAAGGGCAAACAAATGGAAACTCAATCCAGATAAGATTGAGATGATATTAGTGGGTAGCTTGATCTGTTCAATTTAGGGGTAATGAGTTTGTTCCGGGAAGAGATTACATATTCCCTGATGGAGGAAGTCTACAGTTTGATAATACTCCATCTCAGGTGTCTCCATCAAAATATCCTTTATACATAAAGGTACATTTAGCTACAATTTCCCATTTTCCCAATGTATGGCAATTTGAGGCACCCTGTATTTTAACATTGTAATATTTCATAATTTTGACACTAATTCAATAGATTTATTTATTTTTATTTTATATATATATATGGTTTCAATATCCCTGCTGTTTCTCATATTTCTGCAAGCAACATGTGATAATAAACTGAACCACATCATAACTTTGCTATTAGAGTGGTTTGCCAAATTGATCCTGGGGAAAAAATATGAAAATTCTGTTTTCTCACTTGCAATCAAAAACACCCCAGCACAGAGTTCACCCTGCCTCTCTGCCCAGAAGCCCAATGGGAGCACTTCCTCTCTCCCCCCAGAACAGAGTTCACCCCGCCCCATTGCCCAGCAGCCCAATGGGAGCATTTCCTTCCTCCCCTGTTGCTGTGTTGGCATTTGCGATAAATAAGTGGCTTTTTGGTTGCAGTTTGGGCACTCAGTCTCTAAAAGGTTCACCATCACTGCACTAGAGTAGCAAACAAATATCTGCTGTCATGTTTTCCTTGTTCAGAGAGGAAAGTAAAATGCTGATGTGTGCTTTTGAATTTTTGCAGAACACTTCTATAAATAACAAAAAACTGACTTTCTTCCTTCATTTTCCCCTATCCCATTCTTTACACCATTGATTCTTTCTGCTATACTGGACTTCTCAAATTCTTTAGCTATTTCTAGTTGAACTGTCCTCCCTCTGATTCATCTTTCTTTCCCTTTTCTACCATAGGTCGCCTAATCTGTTTTTGTTTATTTTGTTTTACATTCTTCCTTACTATCTGGGATCATCTATGACTTACATTTAACTCCCTGCCTTCATACCCTCCTGTTCAGTATACTGTACTATCCTTTCCAACCCTCTCTTGGCCAAAGATGCCTCCTCATAAACCAATCATGACGTTCAGACTTTCAAATGCTTGCCAGCAGTAATAACATCCAATTTTCAAATTAGAAAATTCCTGCAATTCAAATAGCCATTTTATACAACTATCTCTGTGCCACACCCCATATTTGAGATGCATGATAATACATGAGCACTTTAAAAACCAAGACATATGTCAGGTGGCATTAAAAATGCTATCTCACTTTACTGGACGTTGATTCTGACATCTCTCTGACAAAAAATAACTGAATTGATTTGTAAAAGTGGGACACTGCTATTATATCAAAATAGTTCATTAATTTCATAAGACTGATTGGTGAAAATGACAATAAAAAGCAAACTCAGAGAACAAGCCTACTCCCTCATGCCTCAGTGTACACATACACTCACAGACAAATACTTTCCTATGTGTTTTACTTTCTTACTTTCTTACTCTCTTCCCCTTACACTTTTCTTTATTTGCCTGTGTCTTCAGGCTGTATTTTCCTCATTTTCCTGCTGTTTCTTTACAGGAATCCTAAAGAATGTCAGTAAATCTGGGGTAGTTTTTTACAACTAACACTGAAAAATGGATCCTGATACAAAAGATATGAAATGAAATTAAAACAGAAGATATCATGTGAAACTGAAGAAAATAAAATGTTCGGATTGGTGATACATAGAAAACTAGCAACTGTAGCAGTGTTTGGTTGCAGCATAATAAAAATTAATCATTGATACAATGTGCCCTTCTTTTGAGTATTCAGAGTTAATAAAGAGAATTCCAGCCTTCAAAGTAGTCTTGACTTAAATAATAGTTATGTGTTTTGGAAGTATTATTTTTCCTTAATGTCTTAAACTGTTGTTGTTGTTCAGTCGCACAGTCGGTTCCGACCCTTTGCGACCCTATGGACCATAGTTCTCCAGGCGCCTCTGTCCTCCACCATCCCCCTCAGCCCTCCCAGCTCTGTGCCCATTGTGTCTACAATACCATCTAGCCATCTCATCCTTGGCCTCCCCCTTCTTTTGCCCTCCACCTTTCCCATTATCAATGCCTTCTCAAATGAATCCTCCCTTCTCATTTGATGTCCAAAGTATTTTAGCTTCATCTTTACTATTTGACCTTCCAATGAGCAGTCAGGGTTAATTTCTTCTAAGATTGACCCATTTGTTCTCCTCGCTGTCCAGGGGACTCTCAAAACCCTCCTCCAACACCACATTTCAAAGGCATCTATTCTTCTGCGTTCAGCCTTCCTAATTGTCCAGCTCTCACATCCGTACATTACCACTGGGAATACCATTGCTTTGACTATTCTAATTTTTGTTTTCAATGTGATGTCTCTGCTTTTCACTATGTTCCCCAGGTTTCTCATTGCTTGTCTCCCAAGAATCAGTCACCTTTTTATTTCATGGCTACAATCCCCATCTGCAGTGATCTTTGATCCTAAGAAAGTAAAATCTGTCACTGCTTCTACTTCTTCCCCGTCTATTTTCCAGGAACTGATTGGGCCTGTTGCCATTATCTTGGTTTTCTTGATATTGAGTCTCAAGCCAGCTTTTGCACTCTCCTACTTCAGCCCAATCAAGAGATTCTTTAGGTCTTCCTCACTTTCTGCCATTAGGGTGGTATCGTCTGCATATCTCAGATTGTTGATGTTTCTCCCAGCGATTTTAATCCCATATTGTGATTCCTCCATCCCTGCACTGGGCATTATGTGCTCTGTGTATAGGTTGAATAGGCATGGTGACAAAATGCAGCCTTGTCTTACTCCTTTTCCTATTCCAAACCACTCTGTCATTCCATGTTCTGTCCTAACTGTTGCTTCTTGGTTCATGTACAGATTTCTCAGGAGGCATATGAGGTGCTCTGGTATTCCCATCTCTTTAATTACTTGCCACATCTTGTTGTGGTCCACACAGTCAAATGCCTTAGTGTAGTCAATAAAACAAAAGTAAACTTGTTTCTGGTATTCCTTTGTTTGCTCCATGATCCAGCGTATGTTGGCAATGTGGTCTCTAGTCCCCCTGCCTCTTCTGAAACCAGCCTGCACCTCTGGTAATTCTCTTTCCACATGCTGCTGAAGTCTATCCTGTATTATCTTGAGCATCACCTTGCTGGCATGTGGGATGAGCGCGATTGTTCGATAATTTGAACATTCTTTGGCATTGCCCTTTTTTGGGATTGGGACGTATACTGATCTTTTCCAATCCTGTGGCCATTGTTTTGTTTTCCAAATCTGCTGGCATATTGAATGCAGTAATTTGACGCCGTCATCTTTTAGCGCTTTGAAAAATTCAACTGGGATACCATCATCTCCACTAGCTTTGTTGTTTGCAATGCTCTTTAGGGCCTTTATGACTTCGCTCTCCAGGATGTCTGGCTCAAGTTCTACTTCTACAATCACAATCTACATTGTGATTGTCAGGAGTGTTGAGGTCCTTTTTGTAGAGTTCCTCTGTGTACTCTTTCCATCTTTTCTTAACTTCTTCTGCATCAGCTAGCTCCTTTCCTTCTTTGTCCCTTATCATGGTCATTTTTGCTTTAAATGTTCCCTTAATTTCCCCGATTTTTTTTTTAAAAGATCTCTGGCTCTGCCTCTTTTGTTGTTTTCCTCCATTTCTCTGCACTGTTCTTTTAGGTAGTTTTCCTTATCTCTCCTTGCTTTTCTTTGAAATTCTGTGTTCAAATGATTGTAGTTTTTCCTTTCTCCTTTGGCTTTTGCGTTCCTTCTTACCTCTGCTATTTTAAGAGCCTCATCAGACAACCACTTTGCTTTCTTACTCTTCTTTTCTTTTGGTATGGTTTTCTTTGCTGCTTCCTGCATGATGTCCCTCATCTCCGTCCATAATTCTTCTGGTACTCTGTCTACCGAGTCTAAGCCATTAAATCTGTTCATCACCTCCACCGTGTATTCTTTAGGGATGCTGTCTAGGTGATATCTTTCTGGTCTCCGTGTTTTCCCTATTTTCTTTAGTCTAAGCCTGAATTTTGCGATCAATAGGTTGTGATCTGAGCCACAGTCTGCTCCAGGTCTTGTTTTTGCTGACTGTATGGAGGTTCTCCATCTTTGGCTGCAGAGTATGTAGTCAATCTGGTTTCGGTGTTGGCCATCTGGTGATGTCCATGTGTAAAGTCGCCTCTTGTGTTGCTGGAAGAGAGTGTTTGCTATGACCAGTGCGTTCTCTTGGCAGAACTCTATCAATCTTTGCCCTGCTTCATTCTGTGTTCCAAGACCAAATTTGCCTGTTATTCCCTCCACTTTTTGATTTCCTACTTTGGCATTCCAGTCTCCTAATATAATTTAGACATCATTTCTTGGTGTCTGTTCTATGAGGTGTTGTAAGTCCTCATAGAACTGGTCCATTGTGGCTTCATCTGCACCAGTGGTTGGTGCGTATATTTGGATCACAGTGACATTGAAAGGTTTGCCTTGAATTCTGACTGACATCATTCTGTCATTTTTGAGATTGTATCCCATTACTGCTTTTCTCACTCTTTTATTGACAATTATGGCTACTCCATTTCTTCTAAGGTTTTCTTGCCCACAGTAGTAGATATGATGGTTTCCAGAGCTGAATTCCCCCATCCCTGTCCATTTAAGCTCACTGATGCCTAAGATGTCAATGTTTATTCTTTCCATCTCATTTTTTACCACTTCCAGTTTACCTTGGTTCATTGATCTCACATTCCATGTCCCTATGCAGTATTGTTCCTTGCAACATTGCATTTCCCCTCCCCCTTTCCTGTCCCTCCCCTTCCTCCACTCTGTGGTGTTAAGCATCCTGTATCACCTAGCCTGCTCCTTTGTTTTGCTTTTTGTTTTGGTCAATAGGGTTGTCTTGGCAAGATTTGTGGCGTGGTTTGCCGGTGTCTGCGCCATTTTTCTCTCCTCATACATTTTATCACAGTTTTTAAAAGTTTAAAACATTTAAGACAACATATTATCATGCATATTATCACATTTTAAAACACAGTCTCTATGTCAGTTTCTATGTTTAGTCAGTATAAAGTCTCTATGTCAGTTGCTATATTAGGTCTTCTACATTTGCATATCAGCTACTTATCCTTTGCCTGGGACTCTGGCTCTCCTCCTCCTCCTCACCCCCCACCCCCCCACCACCCCCCTGGGGGTGGCTGCCCGGCGGCGGTGGCGGCGGCAGGCCCTTTTGCCGCTCGCCCGGCTCTCCTCCACCTCCTCACCCCCCGGCTGGGGGTGGCTGCCCGGCAGCGGCAGGCCCTTTTGCCGCTCGCCCGGCTGTCCTCCTCCTCCTCACCCCCCGGCTGGGGGTGGCTGCCCGGCGGCGGCGGCGGCGGCAGGCCCTTTTACCGCTCGCCCGGCTCTCCTCCTCCTCCTCACCCCCCGGCTGGGGGTGGCTGCCTGGGGGTGGCTGCCTGGCGGCGGCGGCGACAGGCCCTTTTGCCGGTCGCCCGGCTCTCCTCCTCCTCCTCACCCCCCGGCTGGGGGTGGCTGCCCGGCGGCGGTGGCGGCAGGCCCTTTTGCCGCTCGCCTGGCTCTCCTCCTCCTCCTCACCCCCCGGCTGGGGGTGGCTGCCCGGCGACGGCGGCAGCAGGCCCTTTTGCCGCTCGCCCGGCTCTCCTCCTCCTCCTCACCCCCGGCTGGGGGTGGCTGCCCGGCGGTGGCGGCGGCAGGCCCTTTTGCCGCTCGCCCGGCTCTCCTCCTCTTCCTCCTCACCCCCCAGCTGCGGGTGGCTTAATTGTCTTAATGCGTCTTAAGGATTCCCCATTTATCCTACATTTTAATCAGACATGTCAAGGCTATTTATAAGAAATCTGCAGCTACTATAAAGCGACAAAAATGATGTAAAATTTTAAAGTCTAACTTATTTGTGATTTTTGTTGTTTCAAACATGTGGCCTCTTTAAAGGGTAAAGGACAACTATCTCATAGTTGAAGTGCTAGCTTGTAGTATGCCTAGTCCTCTGTCATAGTAAGACACCTGTAATGGTTTGTTCACAATGTTTGATGAGCTAGAAACTAACATTGTAACTACTTTTTAAAGTTATTTCCATCATTTGAAGTGGGCCACAGCCTAGGAAAGTTTATGCCTCAGAAGCATTTTTAGCCTTTCAAGATGCCACAAACTCTTTTACAGTAAACCCCAGGTTAACAAATTTTCTTGGTTCCCAACATTGCGTCGTTAACCGGGAAATGTTGTTGTCCTGGAGGCAGAAAAATGCTCACCCTCCAGAGGGGAAACCGCCTAGCACGTCACCATGGAATTTTTCCCCACCCATTTCGGTTTCTCTGCCAGCGTGGGTGCCTCTGTTAGGCTCCAGGGAGGCTATCCGCATTGTTTCTGATCACCTGCGACCAGTAGTGGGCATCAGCAGGTTCGCCCCAGTTCACCAGAACCGGTAGCAGAAATTCTGGCTGGCCCTGCCCATCCAAGTTTTGAAATAAAGTAGTCCTAATTCAGGTGCAAGGCAGGGCTTTTGCCCTGGCCACGGCCACCATACCACGCCCACAGTGTGGTAGTAAATTTTTTTGGAGCCCAACACTGCCCGCGACCCCCCCCCCCGGGGCCGCTGCTCCAAGCCAGCACAGCAGGGAAACCTCCTTCGTCAGCTCGCCCGGCTCTCCTCCTCCTCACCCCCCGGCTGGGGGTGGCTGCCTGGGGGTGGCTGCCTGGCGGCGGCGGCGACAGGCCCTTTTGCCGCTCGCCTGGCTCTCCTCCTCCTCCTCACCCCCCGGCTGGGGGTGGCTGCCCGGCGGCGGTGGCGGCAGGCCCTTTTGCCGCTCGCCTGGCTCTCCTCCTCCTCCTCACCCCCCGGCTGGGGGTGGCTGCCCGGCGACGGCGGCAGCAGGCCCTTTTGCCGCTCGCCCGGCTCTCCTCCTCCTCCTCACCCCCGGCTGGGGGTGGCTGCCCGGCGGTAGCAGCGGCAGGCCCTTTTGCCGCTCGCCCGGCTCTCCTCCTCTTCCTCCTCACCCCCCAGCTGGGGGTGGCTTAATTGTCTTAATGCGTCTTAAGGATTCCCCATTTATCCTACATTTTAATCAGACATGTCAAGGCTATTTATAAGAAATCTGCAGCTACTATAAAGCGACAAAAATGATGTAAAATTTTAAAGTCTAACTTATTTGTGATTTTTGTTGTTTCAAACATGTGGCCTCTTTAAAGGGTAAAGGACAACTATCTCATAGTTGAAGTGCTAGCTTGTAGTATGCCTAGTCCTCTGTCATAGTAAGACAGGTTTTCCCTTGCAGCAGCAGCTGGGGAGTCATGGGGGGTTGGAAACAACTGAGATTGTGAGGAGCTCCAGAGGGATCTCTTGACACTGGGGGAGTGGGCAGAACAGTGGCAAATGAGCTTCAACACTAGTAAGTGCAGAGTGATGCATGTTGGGGCAAAAAAACCCAATTACATTTATAAACTGATGGGGTCTGAACTCTCTGTGACAAACCAGGAAAGGGACCTTGGTGTCCTGGTGGACAACTCAATGAAGGTGTCAACCCAGTGTGCCTCAGCAGTGAAAAAAGAAAACTCAATGCTAGGGATCATTAGGAAGGGTATAGAAAATAAGTCAACAAGTGTCATTTTGCCTCTTTATAAATCTATGGTGATGCCCCATCTGGAATACTGTGTACAGTTCTGGTCGCTGTATCTCCAGAAGGATATGATGGAGCTGGAAAAAGTGCAAAGGAGGGCAACCTAAATGATTACGGGACTGGAACACCTTCCTTACCATTCTTTGGCTGCAATGGTTGGGCCTCTTCCCTCTTGAATGATGGTGTCTAAGAGGTGACCTGATTGAAGTTTATAAAATCATGCATGGTGTGGACAAAGTAGGGGGCACTCCATGAAACGTTTGGGTACTAGTTATCAAACAAATAAGAGAAAGTACTTTTTCACCGAGAGGATCACTGGTCTATGGAACTCCCTGCCAGAAGAAGTGGTGACAGCTGTCAGTCTTGACAGCTTTAAGAAAGGATTAGACAAGTTCATGGAGGACAAGGGTATCAATGGCTATAATTATGGATACCTAAGGACAACCTCTGGGTTGGAGAGATAGGCAGGATATCTCTCAATGCCATTTCCAGGGAATCCTAAACAGGTGAAGGCATCTGCTTGGGAATACCTTGAAGGAAATGGTGAGCCTCTGTGTGAGACAGAATGCTGGACTGGATGGGCTGTGGCCTGTTCCAGCAAGGCTGTTCTTATGTTCTTATATAAAATGGAGTGTGGGAGCCATTTTCTGTTTGCTCTTGGAGCATTTTTAGTTTGAATTTTTAGAGGGGCGTTTGTATATTTAGCATTTTTGCATGGCTTTTAATTATGCTTTGTGTGTTGGGGGGGGGTCTATGTTGGTTTCTACATGCCCTTGGCATGCATTTTACTGTGTTTGGCTTTTTTGTTTGGTTCCTACGTTGGCACATGGCCTGTGTACATGTGCATCTGTGCATGTTATTTGTTTTCTGCCTGGTGTGGAAAGATTTTACTGTGTGGACAGATTTTTGGGATTTTCATTAGCTTGTGTGGATAGACTTAGTGCTTTTGGAATGGAGAGACATGGTGTGGTTGTTAAGCACTTGTTTTATGGTCTGCTGATTTAGTGACAGTATTTATGTAATTAAAATGCACTTTATAAAGAATTTTGAACATAAAAATGGTTTTGGGGTTTTTTCTAAATCTGGAATGGAATATTTGGTTTTCAATGCATTCCTATGGGAAAATGCATTTCGCTTAAAGAGCAACTCACTCAAAGAGCAATCCCGTGGAACGCATTGTACTTGTTAAGTGAAGGTTTACTGTATCTCTTTCAGTTTCTTTTTAAAACTTGTTATTAATTTCAGCAAATGCTGAATGATGTTGGGTGTTGGGCTTTGAAGGTAGTTGGTTCTGCTTTCTCATAGTATGGGCCACTTTACAGTCAAACAGGCAGGGCAGGTGAACATGTTTCCCATCCTCTTTCTAGCATTTGCAAAACATGCTGTTGGCTACATTCTTACCTTCAGATGATTGCCACTGTTCAAAAGAAAGAGTATGACTCCAATGGTGAGCCAAGAGATCACAAGCAGGGATAATGACCTTGAATAATGATAGGTCTGCTTGCCCTGGTTGCAGATCATATTCGAATGCTTCTCCAGCATAGTATCCATACTCAAAACAAAAGAGAAAAAATGCCATTCTTGGACAAAACCCTTTATTAGGCAACCAAAACATCAAAAGCAGGCTTAAATTTATTTATTTTGGCACTACGTTTTCGTACTCTGTAAAATTCTGTTAACTCATGAATAGTACTCAACAATAAATGTTGGTAGTATAGGTTATAATTGCAGTCATCAGCAATTGGAGCTATTACTTTGCAAAGATGTAAAAGCTGGACTCCAATGAGTCAATGCACAGAGGATGAAGTATACAGTTCTAAGCAAACAACACCTGTCCCATAGCATAGACCAGGGGTACTCAAACTATGGCCAGTGGGCCGGATCCAGACCCTGATGCCAATTCATCCAGCCCACGCTACCCTAGTCACTCCCAGAAGCGGAAATAAAAGGCGCCCACATGCTTTTCTTGCATTTCCGGAAACGACAAGGGTGGCATGGGCTGGATTGAATTGGTGTTGGGGGCCTATTTCAGCCCGCAGGCTGTAGCTTGGACACCCCTGGTTTAAGAGAAAATGGCAGCTTAAAATCTATCTCATCCTGCTGCAAAACAGATTGTAAGGCATATTTTACTTCCGATTCCGCTGGAAGGAACCACGCGACTGGCCCATGGCCCAAAAAGGTTTGGGCACCCCTGGCATAGACACAAGACCTAATAAAGAGATCAGTTGTGATGAGGCCAGTATCTAACCTTAGTATACTCATTTCATGAAAGAGATGGAAGGAGAATAAACAAAATTTGCCTCTCGTCCTCCTTCCATTGGTGGGAACACCCAAAATCACATTTTTCTGGCACAGAAGAAAGTTTTCCTTTGATCAAAATTGCTGATTACAAAGCGTTGAAGTACACTTTACTCTGGCTGGGTGGTGACTTGCACTAGAAGGCCATGCACTAAAAACATTAACTTCTAAAAACGAACTAGGCATATGAAAGAATAAACATCTAGTAAGTTCTTGATATACTTCTGCAAATAGAACATTCTGACCTGCATGCACAAGAAACTATAAGTAAAGAAGGTTCTACATATCACACATAATCCTAAATGCTGGGCGTCAGCCAAAGTACAGCCTTGCCTCAGACTGTGTGATCCAGGTGATATTCCCACTTGAGATTGCCAAAACTTTGTCCCTTGAAGTGTGCTTAGGGCAACCGTTATGTCACACATAAACTTTCCTTCAGGAAATAAAAATTACTATATTCTGGAACTAAAGGGACTAAGCATTGCCTGGTACAGCCACACAAGAAAGAACATTACATGTTAATCAGTGTACTTTTTGTGCTAAGGGGTTGCTATAGAAGCTCATAAAACAAAGAGACCACAGGCAGCTAGATAAGATGTCTCCTACAAGTAGGATGATATAGCCCTGGTAAACAAGAATTCTTGAACTTGCATGAAAACATGCTGTGTTGAGCTATTGCCTCTGCCTTGTATCTTTAATTCTTGCTTTAATTCTAAGATATTTTATATTATGGTGGTGGTGGGGGATTAAACCCAATCTCAGAGTGATCTTTGCATGTTGTTATATTTCCTATTTTATATTATAGGGATGCTACAGTGGGTAATGCATTAGTAAAGCCTATCAAGGTGACACTTAGGAAACAGGATCTCAATATAATGTTAACTGCCTAGTTGTCAAAATATGGTGTATTTTGGATAAGCCTTCATCCTAAGGAATAAAAATGTGCCACCATTCCCAACACCTTATGGAGCTCCTATTTAAGTTATTTCCATATCTTTGTGGATATCTCTTCTATGGAAAAGAATATCACCCTGAGAGTTAAGGGTGATGAAGGAGAAGCCAGCAGAAGATTACCATCTCTAATATGGGAAATGGAAGTTGTTGAATATGCTGAGAATTGGGGTAACAATGCAAAACAAACCTAAAGAGGTTGGGCCACTGTTGTGTATGTACAATGTTGCTTGATATGTATGTACATTGTTGCTTTAAGAAATGTATGAATGTAACCTGGCCACAATCACAATGTAACCCAGCTGTTAAAGGAACGCGAGCAAGCTGCCTATAGAGGGCAGCTGTGAGTGTTCAACTCACATGGTTATCATTCCCCAAACCACCTACAGCCGCGGGAACTCACTGCAACAGCAAACTACTACTGATCCACCACCGAAGATGGGCGTGACCCGGATGACATCACGCCGGTAGCAGCCAATGAGCTACCATGCAGCCAGATTCAAATGTATTGTACTACTGTATATAATGTGAGGTATCTCCGCCATTACCACATGTTCGTTCTGATCATCAACCAATAAACCTGTGTTAGTCCTTACTGCGACTCCTTCTATGTCTCCTGGAAAAGACACTAAATTGGCGACGAGGATGGGATAGATGGCGAATCCCAAGGTCAAGGCGTACCAGTTCGATGTGAGCGAGCCCGAACAATGGGAGCTCTACGAGTGCCAGTTTCGGCACGCGATGGAAGCCGCGGGCGTCGAAGACGGCGCGAAGATGCGTTCCCACTTCCTGGCCCAAGTGGGGCCGGCCACGCTGCGGATCCTGATGACCCTGGTGGCCCCCCGGAAGGTAGACGAGGTCCCCATCGACCGTATCCTGGAGAGACTGGGTGAGCATTTCCAGCCGCCTGTCTCGATCTTCCCAGCACGGGTCGCGTTTCACAGGCGAGACCAGCGACCGGGCGAATCCGTGTCCGCCTACGCGGCGGCCCTCAGGCTTGCGGCGGTCCACTGCCAGTGGGATGACCTGGACCGGGCCCTCCGTGACCGCATGTTGTGTGGTCTGAGGGACGAGGAGCTGCAGAGGAGGCTGATGACCCGCGACCAACGCCTCACGTTCAACGAGGTACTGTGGGAGGCCCAAGCAGCCGAGGAGGCCAGGAGCGGGGTGAGACTGTTCAAGTCCCGAGGGGCCGCGCCCGAGAGGGCCAAGTCACCAGTACAGGCGGCCCAGCGGACACCAGCGAAGGCGGCCTGGCGGGCCCCCAAGCCGCCCGCCGGCACACCAACGTCGTCCGAGGAGTCGTCCACCACAGCGGACCCCTACTCCAGCGAGGACGACGACGTCCAGAGGATCAAGAAGCGTGGTGAGACGCGGCAGCCCCGAGAACGGCAGGACCGTCGTTGCGACGGTTGTGGGGCGTCCCACGACCGCACGAGGTGCCCGTTTCGAAAGGCCGAGTGTCACAACTGCGGCCGAAAGGGGCACATCGCCCGAGTATGCAGGCGCGGGCGAGTCGAGGACAAGGGGAGTTCCAGCCATCCCCAGACGCACCAACGGAAGGTGGCCGACACCAGGAAGGTCGCAGCCGGCTACAGCGAGGAAGGTGTGAACCGCGTGGGCCTGGAGCACCGGCGGTTTTTCGTAGAGGTACTGTTGCAAGGGGTCCCAGTGAGGATGGAGATAGACTCGGGGTCATCTTATTCTATCCTGTCCCAAAAGGAGTTTATGCGTATTCCCCCAGATAAGCGGCCCAAGCTCCGGGCCATGAGGTCACACCTACGGGACGTGCAGGGAAATGGGATCCCGGTGTTGGGGGTGGGAAACTTCAAGGTGAAGTTCAAGAACTACTCCGAGAAACTGCCCTTAGTGGTCCTCAGGGGGGAGGTGCTGCCTTTTGGGAACGCAGTAGTTTGCTCCCCTGGGAATCGAACTGTCCGGCATTAACGCCATCGAGACTGACCCAATGCGGGACGTGTGCAACGCGCACCCGGACGTTTTCAAGAAGGGGCTCGGGAAATACAAGGGGCCCCCGGTTTCCTTCGAGCTGGACCCAGAAATCCGGCCCATCCGCCTCAAACCAAGGAGGGTGCCCTTCGCACTCAAGGACAAGATCGAGGCGGAACTGAACAAATTGGTGGGGCAGGGGATTTTGGTTCCAGTTGACTCGGCGGAGTGGGAAACGCCGATTGTTATAGCCCTTAAGTCGAACGGGGAAGTCAGGATTTGTGCAGACTATAAATGTACCATTAACAAGGCCATTCGGCCAAATGCATATCCAGTGCCCGTGGTCAGCCACTTGCTGGCCACGTTACATGGGGGGAAGTGTTTTGCCAAGTTAGATCTGGCTCAGGCATACCAGCAGCTCTCTGTAACCCCGGCTGCTGCCGCCGCGCAAACGATAGTAACACACAAGGGGGCATTTAAGGTAACGCGCCTTCAGTTTGGCGTGAATTCGGCCCCCGGAATTTTCCAGTCCCTCGTGGAACGCCTTTTAAAGGGGCTTCCAGGCATCCTCCCATACTTCGACGACGTGTTGATAACGGCGGGGAGCGAATTAGAGTTAGCAAAGAGGCTAGATGGGGTCCTTTCAGTGTTCGAGAGGGCAGGCCTTCGACTGAGGAGGGACAAATGCGTATTCTTTGCGAGGGAGGTCGAGTTTCTAGGTTTTAAGGTAACCCTGGACGGGATCAAGCCCTCTGAGTCAAAGGTGGCGGCCGTAAAAAACGCCCCTCGCCCCACCGCAAAACCGGAGCTACAATCATTTCTAGGGCTCCTAAATTTTTATCATACCTTCCTGCCCCGGAAGGCATCGGTCACGGAGCCACTCCACGCACTGCTCAAAAAGGACGCGGCTTGGCGGTGGGGGGACAGGCAGGAAAGAGCATTCAAGGAGCTTAAGTCACTCCTGTCTTCGGACGCTGTCCTGACCCATTTCGACCCGAAAAAACCAGTGGTTTTAGTCTGTGATGCGTCCCCAGTGGGGGTGGGGGCGGTCCTGTGCCACGTGTTGGAGAGCGGGAGGGAAGCCCCGGTAGCGTACTACTCTAGGTCCCTCTCAAAGGCCGAGCACAATTACGCGCAAACCGATAGGGAGGCCCTAGCCATCATCGCCGGAACGAAAAAGTTCCATGACTTTTTATATGGCCGCGAGTTTACGGTAGTGACCGATCACAAACCACTTTTGGGGATCTTCACTACCGGCAAACCCACACTGCAAATTCTATCCCCCAGGATGCTGCGTTGGGCCATCTTCCTCAACGCCTACCAGTATGAGCTGGTCTATCGCCCAGGGAAGGAGATCTCCCATGCGGACGCACTGTCCCGATCTCCCCTCCCAAGTGTAGGGGACCCCACATGCGAGGTAGAGCAGGATCACCAAGTCCTACTGATCAAGTCCCTCGACTCACCCCCCATTGTCCCGGCCGACCTCGCCAAGGCCATGGCGGCCGACAAGATGCTGGCCCAAGTTAGTTCCTGGGTTAGGAAGGGCTGGCCCACGACTCCCCCCGATGAGGAGTTCAGGCCATTTTTTAGGCACAGAGTAGAGCTGTCACTGGAAAGGGGCTGCTTACTCTGGGGCCAGCGGGTAGTTATCCCAGAGAAGCTGAGGGCCAAGGTACTGAGACCACTGCACACCAGTCACCCCGGGATCGTGCGCTCCAAGGCTCTGGCCAGGAGTTTCTTTTGGTGGCCCCAGATAGACGGGGACATTGAGCGTTTAGTGGGCACATGTGAGAGCTGCCAGAGCTCTCGGCCCGAGGAGTCCCAGTTACCCCATAGGGAATGGGATACGGCCCACGGGCCATGGTCCCGGATCCATGTCGACTTCGCTGGCCCTTTTCGCGGGTCCATGTTTCTACTGGTAGTCGACTCCTATTCCAAGTGGTTGGAGGTAATCCCTATGAACAGCACCTCCTCCGCCGCAACCATCAAGCAGTTGCGCAAGCTTTTTGCCTGTTTCGGCCTGCCAGACGTCCTTGTTAGCGATAACGCTAGTACCTTCACGTCTGCAGAGTTCAAGACGTTTATTGAGCGGAATGCCATCAGGCACATCACCGCTGCCCCGTTTCACCCCGCCACAAACGGTCAGGTAGAGCGCCAAGTGTGCACTACGAAAGACGCACTGCGGCGCATGGGTCCCGGTGAGTTGAACCTGCATTTGTGCCAGTTCCTCATCTGCTACAGGACAACCCCCTTAGCTTCAGGATTTTCCCCAGCCGAACTCCTCATGAGGAGGCGTCCGGTAACACTTTTTGACCGGATGGATCCATCCAGGGTGGAGGATGAAGGGAGAAACATAAATATAGGGGGAGGGAGCTCCAAAAGTTTTTTGGCAGGGGACCCGGTTCACTGCAGGAACTACGCGGCGTCAGGGCCAGCGTGGGTCCCAGGGACAGTCATCGAGCAGACGGGGCCAGTGTCCTACAGGGTCGAGACTAGCTCGGGTCTACTCTGGAGGAGGCACGCCGACCAACTCAGAAGGCGGGTCACTAGTGAAGGGAATTCAGCGTTAGGGTCCTCCCCCACCCGCATTACCCAAGGGGGAGACACAGCGGAACCCGGGGATACAAATGCATATCCTCGGTTCTCAGCCACAGAGGAGGATACTTTGGAAGAGAGGGATCAGTTTGATGATGATTATGAGTTGCGGTACCAGGGGGGTGTAGAGGAGTGGTCCCCCACCCGTCCTAGCGAGAAGAGGGGTTTCAGTTCAGCCCCTGGTACCTCCAGTCCCCCAGTCCTTTTGTGTTAGAATATACCATAGCTCCAGCTCCCCAGAAACCAACACCCCCAAGGCAGGCATCGGGGGGGAGTCCAACCCCCACAGTCCCCGGAACTCCCAGGCAGGGAACGGGGGGCGGCGAGACCACGAGGGTCTCTTCGTCGGTCCCGAGATTCGTGCTGGGGGGGACCCTTAGCTCCTCAAACGGTAGACAGGAGTTCACTTCCCAACTGTTCATTCCATTCCCATCCCCCAATGCAAGGTTACCACAGAGCCCACACCGAGCCACTAACGAGTCCCCCCTTTCCGTTGCAGGGCAGGACTCCACAGAGCCAGGCTCCCCTGTGTTAAGCCAAGCGGCCGCTCGCCCCAGGCACACGTGCGGCAAGCCACAATGGTTGAGGGACTTCGTCCCATCCTAGGGGGGAGGGATGTTGTGTATGTACAATGTTGCTTGATATGTATGTACATTGTCGCTTTAAGAAATGTATGAATGTAACCTGGCCACAATCACAATGTAACCCAGCTGTTAAAGGAACGCGAGCAAGCTGCCTATAGAGGGCAGCTGCGAGTGTTCAACTCACATGGTTATCATTCCCCAAACCACCTACAGCCGCGGGAACTCCCCGCAACAGCAAACTACTACCGATCCACCACCGAAGATGGGTGTGACCCGGATGACATCACGCCGGTAGCAGCCAATGAGCTACCATGCAGCCAGATTCAAATGTATTGTACTACTGTATATAATGTGAGGTATCTCCGCCATTACCACATGTTCATTCTGATCATCAACCAATAAACCTGTGTTAGTCCTTACTGCGACTCCTTCTATGTCTCCTGGAAAAGACACTAAAGCCACATTTTCAATGGAGAACAATATGAATATGGCGAGAGACAAGACTCCCAACATCTGCTAATCTGCAGCTACTTGCCTGAACCGTGTGATATTGAAAATTTGTTTGAAGCAAATAACAGGGCTATTCAAACTGCTGAATATTGGAAAAGCAGAATGTAAAGATGTACTGTAATTTATATATGCTTAGATTTTAGATGATTAGTGTTTTATTATGTTGGTTTAAAATTTTAGTGCTTTGGACTTAGATAAATAAAAGAGATCTCTTGCTTCAACCATTCCTTGAGGGGAAATTTAATATAACTATGGAAGAGTGTCACAACAAAAACTTTAGAATCTATATAAAAGTTATCAGTACAGTACAATGTTCTTGATACATATGATTTTTCACTAAATTTATTTTATTTCATGTATATGTCACTTTTCTTCCAGAATTCAGACCGTTGATGGCTCACATAGCAGTTTAAAACAGTAAAGAAGCCAACATACAAGAAAATCATAAACATTAAAATAGAATTAAATTCAATGATATAATTAAAAGCCAATTAAAGCTAAAACCAACATAGCAACATGTGTAATAAATCTGCTTTTCACAGAACTAAATAGAAACATAAATTTGAAATTACTGTGATAATTATCTGATTCAACTGCTTCTCTAAAATTAGAGCCAATTTTTCAGACAGAACCTTTAAGCACTCAAATATCCCATTATCTTACAAAGAGAAAAATGATTTAACTGCCTCAAGTGCCCTGTCTTTTGTCACTCAGAATATATAGTCAAAATGTATAACTTGGAAAACAAATCTACTTCTTCCGTAACTAATATGTGCACCAACTGTAAAATAACATCCCCATCTCCAAAATCTGGTAAGTAAAATCATGCAGTGGCTCAAGTGGCTAAGACGCTGACTGGGAGGCGGAAGGTCAGCAGTTCGAATCCCAAGTACAAATACAAATACAATCTTTATTGTTACAGCCAAAGGCCAGACTGGATGAACCAGATAACACAATCATTCTGGCATCACATATAGAAAATAAGGATTACCGACACACCAAGCTTATACAATAAAATATTAATCATTAAAAGTTAGTTTGAGAATCCTAAGATACACACCATAATAATTTACTTTGGTTAGAATAGCGTATTTTAGCACTGAAGGCTCACTATTTACTAAGCACTATTGGGGTCATAGGACATGTGTCGCCATACTTTTGCGAATACAGGTTGATTCCCACGATTCCCGAGTACTGCAGGACGGAATGAGCTCCCGTCTTTGTCCCAGCTCCTGCCAACCTAGCAGTTCGAAAGCAAGAAATTACAAGTAGATAAATAGGGACCACTTCAGTGGGAAGGCAACAGCATTCCATGTGCTCCGGTGTCTAGTCATGCCTGCCACATGACCACAGAAATGTCTGCAGAAACAGACAGCGCTGGCTCTTTGGGTTTGAAACACAGATGAGCACTGAACCCTAGAGTTGGATACAACTGGCTTTCGAGCAAGGGAAACCTTTATCTTTACCTAAAACCATGCAAGATTCCAAGACACAGTCAGCCAACTAACAGGACAGCCAACAGGACCAAGGACAACCAAGCTAAAGGGCAAACAGCAAACTTTATCCACATCCAGGTCAAAGCCAGGAACAAACAGAAGAAAAAAACTAGTACAGTAGACAAGACATAGTCCAAGCAGGCCAGGAGTCAAATAACCAAGGAAGCACCTGAAGCAGGGTACCTTTAGGGCTGAAGCAAGAGGTACAAGCAGGAGTTAGACAATCATGGAAGCACCTGAAGCAGGGAACCTTTAGGGATGCAGCAAGAGCAGGAATGGGTCAACATGAAGCACCACAGCAAAACTAAAAGGCAACTTCTAGGGCCGTGATGGCAAAACTTGGCACTCTAGATGTTCTTGGACTTCAATTCCCAGAAGCCCAAGCCCCTGTGTATCCACGCGAATGAGTTTGCTGCAATTCATCCAGCCCGCGCCGCGCCGTCCTCATTGCTCCTGGAAGTAAAATGCGCCTGTACGGAAGTAAAACGCGCTCTTCTGGGTTAACCCTTCTTCCATCCGGGTGCATTTTACTTACGCTTCTGGGAGCGATGAGGGCAGCGTGGGCTGGGTGAATTGCAGTAAACCCATTCGTGTGGATTCACAGGGTGCCTGGGCTTCTGGGAATTGAAGTCCAAGAACATCTGGAGTGCCAAGGTTCACCATTACGGTTCTAGGGGGAAGAACTAGTTCTTATACATCCCAGGTGGAGCTCATTAGGGGCCTATCAACTGCAACAGGCTGTGGGTCTTATCCAGCAGCTACCAGAGCTGCTTTCCTAGCAGACGGAGCCCTGAAGCTGCCTCAGATCCTGACAAATTACTTATACAAAAACAAGTCTATGAGCAACAACTAAACAGTTTTATTACAACTCAAGTTCTCACTGAAATGTGTCTTCAATTATATATCTTCATATCGCATATTGATAACATTTCCTTTGCTGCGGTCAGCTGCTGTCTAATGAGACTTGACTTTTAGAAATAGCTCTCATTACATGAAAATTTACATCCAGTTTGATTACTGTATTATTTTAAACATAAATCCCATCCTTCATATCTATTATTGGAGGAACTTGGAATAAAATATATACATAAAACTGTCTTCAGATAAAGCAGACCACCCATAAATCTAAAACAAAAATGAAAAGGTGGCTGGCACTGGAAAGACATCAGAATAAGTACCTAGTGAGTAGGACACTGCCACTGAGAAATTCCCTTTCCTGGCAACTACTCACTGCAATTAGATTGACACGATAATCCGGACAAGACTGACTGGTATACATCTCAAAGTACAGACGGGTGATCCTTGACGTCTCCTAGTACCAAGCCAATAAAAGCTTTACAAGTCAAGCTCAGTAGTTTGACTTTCAAATCATTACCAGAATATGCTTATACATCTTGGTTCAATCTAGCAGTTGGATTCTAACCTAAATTCAGTTTTTAAATCAACTTTAGAAGAATCCACAAGTTATACATTACATTAGTCTAAGAGGTCACTCTTTTTGACACACATATTAACATGGTGAGAGGATTTGAAAATAATGCTATCAAAAGACTAGACTCAGTCACACATGTTTGAACTCCTAAGGAGGTCAGCCAAAGCAGAATGGGCAAACTGAGGCACCAGATTATGAGACATCCATCCTCTTCAAGATTTCAGCTCACATCCAGGGGGTTACAAAGACTGGCTCTTTCCTGGGGATGTACAATGCAAATCAACTAGATACCTGTTGTTGTTCAGTCGCACAGTTGAGTCCGACCCTTTGCGACCCCATGGACCACCACTCCTCTATCCTCCGCAGCCTGCTCAGCTCTACGCCCATTGCATCAACAATGCCATCTAGCCACCTCATCCTCTGCCACCCCCTTCTCCTTTTGCCTTGATCTTTCCCAGCATCAAGGGCTTCTCAAGTGAGTCCTCTCTTCTCATTTGGTGGCCAAAGTACTTGAGCTTCAGCTTCAGTATTTTTCCTTCCAAGGAGCAGTCAGGATTGATTTGATCACCTTGCTAACCAGGGTGCTCTCAAAAGACTCCTCCAGCACCCCATTTCAAAGGCATCTATTCTTTTGCGCTCAGCCTTCCTTATGGTCCAACTCTCACAACCATACATTACTACTGGAAATACCATTGCTTTGACTATGCAGACTTTTGTTGGCAGGGTGATGTCTCTACTTTTTATTATGCTGCCCAGGTTTCTAATAGCTTGCATCTCAAGAATTAAGCATCTTTTTATTTCATGGCTACAGTCACCATCTGCAGTGATCTTGGATCCTAAGAAGGTAAAGTCTGTCACTGCTATTTCTTCCCCTGCTATTTGCCAGGGAGTGACATGGCTGGATGCCATTATCTTGGTTTTTTTAATGTTGAGTTTCAGGACAGCTTTTGCACTCTCCTCTTTCACCCTAATCAAGAGGCTCTTTAGGTCTTCTTCACCTAGATACCTACCAGTGAGCTATCCAGTTATTCTTCATGAGAAGACAAAACTAGAAAAAGTTGAAGGCAGCAGGAAAATAGGAGGATCAAATATGAGATAGATTAATTCCAAAAGGAAACCTTGGCCTTGTGTTTGAAAAGCTGAGCAGGGATGCTAATGATTGGACTTTTTGAAGGTCACTCATATGTTGGAGACAATTTGACTGGACATAAGAACAACCACCAAGAAATACTACAGCATACATCACTGACACCAGGTTTTCTCTACCCAAGTAGGAACGCAACTGGTAAGTCAGTCTAAGGCAGGTAAAGGATCGCTATTTCATCAAGAAAACCCATACCTTGAGTGATGGAGATGGTTCAAGATACATTCTCAAATTGCTAACTATGTTTCTTCAGATGGAATACAAATCCACTAAAAACAAGATTCTATGACAAAAGACATTGCATGGAAAAGCAGATTACTGAAGGATCACAAGAACTATTGAGCTAGAAAATTTATGCTCTAACATACCTATAATGCAGGGGTTCCCAAACTTTTTGCACTGTGGACTGGACCACACTCCCTGGACAGCTGAGCAGACCAGTCACGTGATTCCTCCCGCCGTAAATGCTGCCGTAAAATGTATCCGTGGCTGGCATAAACACGTTTATGACAGCCATGGATGCATTTACGGCAGGTGCGTTTACGCAAGCACATTTTATGGCTGTCATAAATGCGTCCGCTTCCACTTCCAGTAGTGGTGAGGCTGGCAGCAGGCCATATGAAATGGTGCCGTGGGCCGTAGGTTGGCCACCCCTGCTATAATTACCAAATTACTCCCCCTTGTGTATTACACTGCACTTCAGCCAAGAAGCGATGTAGTAAAAGGTTTTGGATATTATAAACCCAATGTTCTCAACATTTTCTGCGTAAACGTTCAAAGGGATGGGCTGTAGAATTGCTATATAAATTATTAATAATTAGACAAAGTATAGACCCATTAAGGAAAGGAGAATAAACAAAAGAGTGCATTCTAGTTTAATTATTTGTGAAAATAAGATGCTGTGCCAAATGACAATGTATTCAAATTGATTTCTTTTTAGTTTTCCTGATGGTCTCCCCCATTCTACCTCCAGAGGGCAATAGTATCAAACATCTTGTCTTGTACTTTAGCAACTTCATTTCTTTGCAGAGACGTTTCCTTCTTTGTCAAAATTAAAACTACGTAAGTCAATGTGGACATTTAACATAATTTTTTATCTTTCCATTGTTCATTGACTAATAAATAAAACAAGCTGTTTACTGATGAGACTTGTATTTTAAAAGGAACATGAAAATGGAACTGTTCAAATAATACAATCCATTGAGACAACACACATGCACAGTGGCACGCCATAAATGCAGGAGGAGTTCTGTTTGGAAATAGAAATAGTAGCTCCAAACACAAAAAAACCACAAAGCTATACTAAAGAGGAATTATGGATTATTTTCTTGAAGCTGTTGCAGCAATTTCATCAAATAGATCTTCAAAACTGCTCAGTCTGTTTTGTTTGCATACTGTTTGTTTTTTTACTGTAGTTTGAGATTCCTAAAACACAGTGACATGAGTTAAAAGGAATTTCCAGTTCATTAATTAATCTTATTTCCTTATTATAAATCTTTGTACAGTAAACTAGAGCCTTTTTGGCTAACAATAAGAATTAAAAAATGCTTTAAATAAATAATACACAATGTCAAAGCCTTGGTTTGCCTTCTTGTCTAATAGCCCCACCTTCACTTAAAATGCTCCAAGTTCATCAATGTGTTTTAGATGCAGACAGCAAAACTACACACTTGGCATCTCTCAACAATTAAAACATAATGCATTTCTTAGAAACAATAATGGTTAATATGGAATCTTGCTTAAAGCAAAGCAAAGCAATCACACTTATATACTGCCGCATCGCGCTTAATGTACTCTCGGGGCGGTTCACAAGTTAATTAGCATCTTAAGAACCTAAAAGAAAATCTTATCGCATTTGACAAAGGATCACCAAGTCTAAAGTCCTCTGCAAGAATTCCAGCAGTCTGCAGGAATCACAGAGTCAACCAGATAGTGCAAGTGATCCATTACAACACCAATATTTGCTTCCTGAGTGTAATACAAAATGAAATTAGTCCACATTTAACTGATGGTATTATACTAGACTAACTCTAGTCTACAGAATGAAATGTTAAGGCAAGGGTTCTCAACCTATGGCCCATGGGCCGGATTCAGCTCACAGGATCAAATAATCCAGCCTTCACCCTCACTCCAGCTGCTGCTGCCAGAATCGGCTCCAGACTAATTTATGGCATAAACGCACTTACGACAGCCGTAAATGAGTCCGCGGCCTTTGTAAATGCATTTACAACAGCCATAAATGAGTCCGTGGCTGTCATAATCACGTTTACAACTGCCATGGACTAATTTATGGCAGCCATAAATGGCAGAGGGACATCCAGTCCAGCCTCCTCAACTGTTTGAGGGAGAGTGAACCACAGTGGTGGGCATCAGCATGTTTGCTCCAGTTCTTCACCAGAACTGGTAGCAGAAATTCTGGCTGGTCCCGCCCATCCAAGTTTTGATATAAAGTAGTCGTAATTTGGGTGCAGTGCAGGGCTTCTCCCTGGCCATGCCCCCCATACCACGCCCACAGTGTGGTAGTAAATTTTTGGGAGCCCACCACTGGTGACCTAGCCCCAACTTGAAAAGGTTGACAATCCCTGTGTTAAGACATAATTCTATGCAGTTTATTTATTTATTTATAGTTCAGTTTTATCTAAACAGACTGCTGGAGTATCTAGAAGGGATGGAATCAGAAATGAGATTATAGGGGAAAGAATTGGAATAGAACCAATTTTAAACTACATACAGAGACAACAAATAAAGCAGTTTGCCCATTTGGAGAGAATGTCTTGGGAGGCCATATCATACAAGGCTTATTTGAAAAGAGAAGGACAAAGAGCATGAGGGTGACCCAGAAGAAGGTGGAGAGACAACATCAAAGACATATTACAAGAACACCAAACAACGCTGGTGGAGGCTGCCAGAAGTGCCAGAACAAGAACCTTGTATCTCTCTTGACACCTGAAGGGGTACAAGAGGACGCAAAGAAGACTTCTACATTAGTCACATGGTCAACCCATGATATCCTTAATAGCCATCTGTAGATCCACATTTCAAAAGCTACGATTTTATTTTCAGATGCTTTATGTCCAAGCTTTGACTCCATATAGCAACACTGGGAATATGTAACATCTCACTGCTCAGATTTTCGTAGCGAGTTAGATTTCTACTGGATAACAAATGTCGCATTTTATGAAAGGGTAGCTTGCTTTTTCTATTTGTATTTTAATCTCTACCTCCGGATCCCACTTTTCATTTAACATACTTTCCCCGCCCCACCCCAAATAGACACTTTTCTTCACTCTTTTCCCCTGTCCTCCTGCCATTAGCTTGCCCTGAGTCAGTGCTTGGCTTATAACAAGATATTTATTATTCTTGGTGTAGAAGTGTTGCACCGAATGGACAAAGAGCAAGAATTGTTTAAGATGATTAAACAAAGAAAGCTTGAACACCTTGGGCATCTCATGAGGAACGACATGAAATATAGAATACTCCAACTCTCTATGCAAGGGAAGCTCCCTGGGAAGGACATAGATCAGGGGTTCCCAACCTTTTCGTGCCATGGGCTGAACCATACCCCCTGGACAGCTGAGCGGGTTGATCACATGGTTCCTCCCACCAGAAACACTGCCATAAAACATGTCCGGAGCTATCATAAGTGCAGGTGCATTTACGGCAGTGTTTACGGCAGGCAGGAGCATGTTTATGCATATGTGGGTGTGTTTTATGGCTGTTGTAAATACATCTGCTTCTGCTAGCAGTCAGGGCAGCGGTGGACCACATAAAATGGTGTCGCGGGCTGGACCGTAGGGTGGCCACCCCAACATAGACAAACTTCATGGCTGAAGAACCTGAGAGACTAGTGTGCCATGTCCTCGGAAGAACTGTTCCGAGAAGTTAAGAACAGGAAGACTATCGCCAAGATGATAGCCAACAGTCGGAACAGATATGGTACTTGAAGATTCACTATTCAGTCTGCATTCTCCTCTCCAAAAATCTCCTGACGAACTGGAACCCCACACAGACATTCATGTGCGAGTCCCCATTTTGAAAATGTGGCCACCCCTACTGAACTGGGTCTTCATATTTTCCCGTGACATCCCCCCCCCAAAAAAAAAAATTTGGTTTGTTGCTCAGTCACAGTAGATTCTGACCCTTTGCAACCCCATGGACTATTGCCTGCCAGGCACCTCTGTCCTCTACCATCCTCCTCAACCAGCCCAGGTATGTGCCCATTGCATCTACAATACCATCTAGTCATCTCATTTTCTGCCACCCCCTTCTTCTTTTGCCCTCCACCTTTCCCAGCATTAAGAATTTCTCAACTGAATCCTTTCTTCTCATTTGATGTCCAAAGGACTTTAGCTTCATCTTCACTATTTGACCTTCCAAGGAGCAGTCAGGGTTGATTTCTTCTAAGATTGACCAGGGTACTCTCAAAACTCTCCTCCAACACCACATTTCAAAGGCCTCTATTCTTCTGCGCTCAGCTTTTATGGTCCAGCTCTCTCAGCTATACATTACCACTGGAAATACCATTGCTTTGACTATGCAAATTTTTGTTTGCAAGGTGATATCTCTACTTTTCACTAGGTTCCCCAAGTTTCTCATAGCTTGCCTCCCAAGAATTAGTCACCTTTTTATTTCATGACTGCAGTGATCTTTGTTCCTAGTAAAGTCTGTCACTGCTTCTACTTCTTCCCCATCTATTTTCCAGGGACTGATAAGGGTATGTTGCCATTATCTTGGTTTTCTTGATGCTGAGTCTCAAGCCAGCTTTTGCATTCTCTTCTTTCAACCTAGGCAGGAGCTTCTTTAGGTATTCCTCACTTTCTGCCATTAGGGTAGTATCATCAGCATATCTCAAGTTGTTGATGTTTCTCCCATTAATTTCGATTCCAACTTGTGATTCGCCCAGCCCTGCATTGCACATTATGTGCTCTATATATGTTAAATAAGCAGGGTGACAAAATGCAGCCAAAACAATCTTGTTGTTCTGTGCAGGACAATGACAATAAAGATTTATCTATCTGTCTTGCTCCAAACCACTCCCGTTGTTCCGTATTCTGTCCTAACTGTTGCTTCTTGACTCATGTACAGATTTCTCATGAGGCATTTAAGGTGTTCTGGTATTTCCATCTCTTTAATTACTTGCCACATTTTGTTGTGGTCCACACAAAGGCCTTGGTGTAGTCCCATGATGGCGAACCTTGGCACTCAGATATTCTTGGACTTCAATTCCCAGAAGCTCAAGATTGTGGGAATCCACACAAATGGCTTTACTGTGATTCATCCGGCCCACACTGCCCTCGTCGCTCCCAGAAGCGGAAGTAAAACGCACTCATGTGGTTAAGGCTCTTCTGGGTTAACCCTTCTTCCGTGTTTTACTTCCGCTTCTGGGAGCGACGAGGGCAGCGTGGGCCGGGTGAATTGCAATAAACCCATTCGTGTGGATTCACAGGGTGCTTGGGCTTCTGGGAATTGAAGTCCAAGAACATCTGGAGTGCCAAGCGGGGCCGACATCAGTAAAATCCACCTGTTCGGCTTCTACCATGCCCGCTGTTTAATATAACGAAAGTCCTCCTGGCGTGAGATCAGAGAGCTCCATCCCCTTTTAACCCAAACCCGCTCCTCCTCACCAGACGCCGGTCGGGGGTGGGGGTGGGGGTGGGGGTGTTGGGGTTCCGAACGAGAACGACCGTTAGAAGGGTGGGGGATGGATTGGAATCACAAGAGAGAGCGGGGCGGGGCTAAAAGGCCGTGACGTCTCAAACCAGCTCAACAACTCAGAGGGCAGGCCCAGCAGGGCGCGCGACGGCGCGTTCCCAGCCACGCCCCGAGAGGCGGGGCTTAAGAATGGGGTGGGAAAAAGAGAGAGAGAGAGAGAGAGAGAACTGTAACGCGCAAGCGCTTTGCGAGCAGCCGCCGCGGCCGCCCGAGAGAGAGGAGGGTCTCGTCGTTGCTTGGGAATCTGGCACACAGGGGGCGGGGCCTGCCGGAGTTGTGGGTACTTGTTCGCTCCGTCTCCGTCGGCCGCGCGCGCAGGCAGGGTAAATCGGGGGAGGGTTTTCCGTCCCGTCTCGCCGCCCGCCAGCCCGCCCGCCCGCCCGCCCGCCCTCCTCTCGGCCCGCGGCGTCTTGTTGTTTGGAGGGGCCTGACTGAGAGAAAGAAGTGCCGGGCGAGCGAGCGCCTCCGCTGCCCGTTTGAGCCGCCCCGACGTCCCCTGGAGGTGAGGGGGAAAAAAGGTGAGGCGCCCCTTTTTCTCTGGGCTTGTCCTGAAGCCGCGCAACAGGTCCTCCTTCTGGTCCTCCTCCGGGGAAAGGAGGGAGACGCTGCTGGGGGGCGGAATTGGAGGCGCCCTTCTTACTGAGAGGCCTGGCTGGCGCCTGCCTCTCTCCCCCCCCGCCCCCCAGTCACTCGCCTGCCCTCCCCCCACGACCCACCCCCGCCCCGCCCCTCGTATTAGGCTGAGGGACATCTCCGGGGGCGCCCGGGGGCGAGGGCTGAAGGGGAGGGGTTGGGGGACAATGTGGGGCGCTATTGCTGCTCTCCTGACTCGTATCATCCAGTATATGCTCTTTTCTTCCTCCTCCTCCTCCTCGCCCTTTTGCCCGTGTGTGAACTTTTGTCTCCGTGTCTTCTGGCTCGTTGCCTCCTGAGAGCTCGCTCTCTCCCCGGTCCCCTGCCTTTCTCCCTCGGCTTGCTTACACACACACACACACACACACACACACACACACACACACACACACACACACACACACACACACACACACACACACACACACACACACACACACACACACACACACACACACACACACACACACACACACACACACACACACACACACACACACACACACACACCATGCCTGTTTCTCGTTATTTCCCCCCCTAGTGTTTTGTGGGGCAGTCAACGTGTACTGATACTTTTCCGAGTGCATGTTTATGTGTTTCGCTTTCACGTCTTCATCCCCGCAATTCTTGCAGCTCGTGTGTGTGAGAGAGAGAGAGTTTCTCCCCGTGCGACTCTCTTGATGGGGGAAACTAGTTCCCAGTAAGTTGGACGAGGCCCTTGTTGTCTCCTGGGTGCTTTAAGAGCAGCTGTGTCTCCCCCCCCCCCAGGTGTTGGCATGTACAACAGGATTTCAGCTATTATTGTCTTGTTGCAAATCTTTAACTGACCACAGGTGCTTACAAGCAATCCTGTTGTTTATGATTCTGCTAACCTATATGGAACAGTCAAGAATAAGTGCTTCACTCTTGTTATATGTAAAGGTTTTCAGTGCAGTTCCATCCTGTACAGTTTTTTTTTTTGAAACCTAAGTCACACTGAATGTAGCTTATTTACAAGAAATAGACCTGTATGTGAGGATGGCTTACAGCATAATGGTTGTCACTCCAAATGTATTTTTTAAATTAGGTTCCATCTTACACCTATCTGGTGAAATAAATTCAGAACAGATATGCATAGGAAATGAGGCACAATTTTATCACAGTTTTAGATATTTTCAAGTTGTGCAGATTTTGGTGGCAGAAAATTAAGCAAGTAGAGAAAAAACAGAGAAGCCACAAATGTACAGAAAACGCCAATTTCCTGATTTCTCTTTTAGCCTAGAATAGCAAAGTGTGGATATAAATAGGTATTGTCATTTCTTTTCTATTGGTTCACCACCCAGAGTGGGATAGCACCCAGATGGGGGGTATATAAATAAAATAAAATAAATAAATGTGCCAAAAAACCCTCCCCTATCTTTCTTCAGTCATCAGATTTACTCCACTTTACCTATAACAGGAGAAGACAATTTAAAATCTTTATGAATACTGACCAATAAATAAATGGGTCAGGAGAAACACATGGCTTAATGTACTCACACATTACCAGGACACACTCAGCAGGCTTTTGAAGCTCTCTACCAAAAAATATTTGTTAAAACCAATATTCTTGGTCAGAGTTTCTGGATGGCATCAATGTAGTAAATGGCAAATTATTCTGAGGTAGGATGTTGATGGCTATGATCCCCTGTGCTGTTACTCCACTCAAGGGCTAATAATGCCTTTAAGGACAATTCCCTAAACGTGGGCATCCTAATTGGATGTAATAATAATAATAATAATAATAATAATAATAATAATAATAATAATAATAATAATAATAATAATAATAATAATAATAATAATAATAATAATAATAATAATAATAATAAATTTCATTTATATCCCGCACTTTCTTGGCTGAAGCTGACTCAAGGCGGCCATTGCAACATGTAAATACCATACAATATAATAATACAATAATAAAGAAACATGAAAAGTATCAGAAGGAGTATCAGAATGAAGGGCAAAAGTGCCCTAAGATAAAACATACAGGTCTATTTCTTGTAAGTAAGCTACATTCAGTGTGACTTAGGTTTCAATAAAACTGTACAGGATGGAACTGCACTGAAAACCTTTACATATAACAAGAGTGAAGCATGTATTTTTCTTGAATGTTCCATATAGGTTAGCAGAATCATAAACAACAGGATTGCTTGTAAGCACCTGTGGTCAGTTAAAGATTTGCAACAAGACAATAATAGCTGAAATCCTGTTGTACAATTACACAAGAGAAATTAACTTTTAGCAGCGAAAGGCCACAAGTTAAGAAATCTGTTATTGCTTGCTTTACCTGTTAAAATAACTTTGATAGTAAGCCTAGGTAGTAAATCTTTGTCTAATTCAACAGATGCTTTAAAATGATCTTGCTACAGCAGGTGATCTGAATGTGGGTGATTTTGCTAACTTATATGGAACTGTCAAGAATGTGGGCAAATATTAGACTTCAGTCTTATTCTTAGCATGTAAATGACATTTTTCAATGAAGCTCAATACTGTGTATTTTTATTTAAATGTTATCCAAAATCTACTGAATTTAATGTAGCTTATTTCTAACAAAGTAGACCTTATCTCTTGCATGCCAAGATGAGCAACTCCATGTGCAACATATAATGCTCATATAAATTTCTTAACTCATGGCAGTGCACAACAGGATTTTGGCCAGTCACTGATCATTTCCCACCCCAGGCAGTATGGTGTGTGTGAGAGACCTGATAGCTAGACACTACGTGTGTTGCCATATTTTTATAGCCTTTACATTTTTTAATGTAATCCAACTTTAAAGGCAAGTGCTCTCTTTTACAATCCTCACCTACATTCATTTTCTATTAAGAGTCCACATGAAGACAGTTCCCTGCCTCTATAGGACAATGTCATTTCCAAGGCCATCCAATTTTCTGAAGACCTGTTAACTGCCACTTTTGTAGAGCAAAATCAGTATCTAACTCTAGATCGTTTTAATGATTTCTATTGGTTTAAATAAGGTGAATTTTATTGGTGTAGTATTTCTGTTGCATCTATGTTTGGCCAACATAAATATGAGTATTTCTGTTTGGAAAAGCAATTGTAGAGCCTTGTAACATATAAAATTTCAATACAGCTGGTTTCCTTTTGTTTCTAAATCATTTTTAAACTTCTGTAAGCTATACAACATTGTGATGGCATAGTTCTCTTACCCTACAGGTTAATTCATGTTAGCAGCTATTTATGTTTTGGAATTTGCAACATGAATTAGCCTTGAAAGAAACTAAATTGCTAATTTTGCCATGAATTAGTTTTAAATGTTTTCCCATGTAATAGGGGATTTTCCCCTTTTTGTTCAGGCAGGGAGATGAATTCTAAATTTGGCCCCATGTTCAGCAACAGTAGTATTAAGGGAGACTTTTCGAGCTAATGAGCTAAGAGCTGATCTGCTAGGCGTTTTTCTCCTTCTGGGTGGTCGATAAGTCATTCTTGAGCCAGTAGTATTAAGGATCTGCTTTGACCATTGAAACAGCCTATTCTAGCCAGGCTTAAAAGGGCATCAACTAGCAGTAAGTCAATCTAAAGTTCAGGTCTTGTGTTTATAAATTTCCTTGCTAAAAATCTAGTGTAGTGGGAAAGTTTTAAAATATTAAATACTATATATAATAACCCATTATCTAGTTTAACTCCAGCTGTTGTGTGCAGGGGCAATCCCTTTCAGAAAAAAATGCTTGAATTTAGATTGGGAAAATATGAAAATGCCTGGGAAGTTTATTTTCAATTAGCCTTCCAGAGCATATAGTAATTAAAAAAATTATCATGGCAAGTGAACTTGGATGTAGTTTAAAAATGTGGTTTATAACTTGGGTGTATGGTTTAGGAATGCTTTGAAAGGAAGAATAAAATTAGATAAATATTCAAGCACAGGTAATAGAGGACATAAACACATAGAAACAAGAAGTTGGCACCTTGCAGCAAGATGTCATGATTACAGACCTGATTTGACTATTTTAGATCAAACTGGTAAATGAACATAAGACACTTGCTGCTCTTGATCACCTCTGGTGAAACATTGTCTGAATAAATCTGAATTTATTTAGAAAGCTGTATTAGTTTGTATGATCATATCAGACAGGAAATAAGGACAAAAATATTGTGCACTTTCAAGACTAGCTACTATATTTTAATGTTAGGTTTCATGGATGAGGTCCACTTCAGACTTTTTAGAATTAAAATTAGAGTTACAGTTTTAGAGTTAGTCTCCACAAAATGATTCTACTACTAAAGTTCCTTATTTAGGTGAAACTTTGCTTCTAAAACATGTGGCTGTTTTCCTTGTGTTCTCTAGGACTGAGAGGAATTGCTAGCAGAAATTAATTTATTTCCCATTGATTTTGGTAGGAGAATTAAATAACTGCTTACATTGTACTAACTGAAATAAATGAAAGTAGAATACAGTACTGTATACTGTAATTAATTTAAATACACTAGGAAGTAACCCATTTCCTTTTAATTACATGTGAGTTGTATGTTCTAAGTTGTAACTAGGAGTGCTTGAAAGGTGAATTCTTTCTAAATTCTACTAAAGTTACTAATAACATATCCAGGATTAACATACCAATTAACATGCAAAATTTAAGTTTGGAAAGCTAGGTTTTAGTTTTCATATCTCTTTGAATTTTTAATACAATTAGCTCAAAATGTGTGCAGCTAGATGTATACTTTAGGATAAAGATTTTTTTATACTTGCTGTGGCAAAACACCTGCTGAAATGTGGATTTTGTGAGAAAATATGTTCAAAAATAAGTTAAATTTAAATGCCTAAGTTTTGAGCAAATAAATTCAGAAAAGGTATACACAGATTTACAAATGATGGTGACACAGGCTAAACATAATCTGACCCTTTTCTTTTATACCATGCACATTCTTTTGTAATTTATTTTGTATATCAAAGGTATTGCATTAATATGGATGCTGACATTTTTGCTATTACTGTCTCTTTCTTTTTGGCAATTTGTCCCTACAGTTTAGCTTTGTGTGGGGATTGGTTGGACATTGTTTGACCTTACAGCATTTTACTAAACTCACCATTCTTTGAAATCTGAAATGATGTGCTGTGAACATATAGCTTGGTGTTCTCACTCCTAAAGATGTGCTGTCTGTCCGGTTCATTCTTATTGAACTCTTCAGAGAAGTACAGACGTGTTTTACAAAAATAAACCATGCTTTTTAGACACATGGTATAAGTCAAATAGAGATAGCCCAGAGTAATATTCGTAATATGAAGAGTATTACAAAAACTTAGAATCAGCTTTGAGAATAATAATAATAATTTTGGGTGCAGAAATTATTCTGGGTTGAAAGGATTTTTGCTGGAGTAACTACGCTCAGGGGACTTCCGAATGAGGCTCTTTTCATGTCCTCGGGATCTTTTCCCAACGAAGTAGTCCCTATTTATCTACTTGCAATTTCTTGCTCTCAATCTGCTAGGTTAGCAGGAACTGGGACAGAGACAGGCGCTCATTCCATCATGCAGTACCCAGGTTTCAAACTGCCGACTTGCCAGCCTTCTGGCTAACAAGGCAAGCTTCTTAACCACCGAGCCACCGCAGTCACATGGCTTTGAGAATGAGCATTATGCTGTATTATGTGCTGGCTTCGAGAGTGCATTATGTGTTGCTATATTATATATTCATAGTTCAACAATAAAGCATGAATGCACAGGTAACTATTAAAAAGATAGAAGGATTTGAAATTTAAATTTATTGGTTGATGCTAAATATGCATATATTATTAGGTACATAATTCAGGGTACATCCAAAATCAAGATAACCATGATGTCATCCAACCTTGGATAGGAAAAAGAGGAAGAAAAGATCCTTTAATTGAAAAAAATAGACTATTTTGTTCATTTTGGTTGTTTAATTCATACATAAAATATAATTATTTACTATAACAGATCCTCCCTCGACATCTATTATTCAGCTGTAAAAACCCAAGTCAGCAATCTAAGCAATATGTGAATTCAGGATTTTGGTCAGTAGTTTGTGATATACAGTACTGTATTTATATAACCCTAAACATCAACACAATTGATAAAAATCTTGGTATGGTAGTCTTTAACCTGACATGAAGGATTTGCGTGATATAGTATGTAGGAAGTCCCACACTGATCTGTGATATACTTTGGAGCAGCATTTGTGATTTAAAGCTACTGTCATCCTTTCTAGGCTTGATATTGTGTAATTTTGTGCATTGCCACTATTTTGCTGTTGAAGTTAACCACAAATTAGAGAAATGCATCTCAAAATGCAACAAAGCAGTATTTGTTATTAGAAAGTCAGGTAGGTTTTCATTTGTTTATTTTGGAGCATTCTTTAGTGGATCACATGCTACAAAGAGGGGCTAGAGCAGTGGCCATTCCCCACCTAAGCATCTCTAAAATCCACTCACTTTCTCTCTCTCTCTCTCTCTCACGCATGCACACACATGCACGCACGCCTGGTATATAATTCTTATTATTCAAAAAGTGAACTCCTATTCACATGGAGGAAGCCTAAAAGGCCATTCGCTGTAATTAACTCATTCTTGAACACATACACCCTCTTTAAAAATCGATTTGGAAACCACAGGGCTAGAGGAATATCTGGACAAGACTGTTCACTTTGCTTTCCTATTTTGCTGCTTGCTGCTACGTGGAGCCTCAAAATAGTAATGGTCAGTATCTCCTTGCAAGACTAGGGCCCTAGGCTATGTCACTCAACATTTCACGGCTAAGTAGTATTAGACAACTTTTCTTCCAGTTTGTATCACTGCTGCTTGAGAGCTGGAGGATATAAGGCAAACTCCTGAGGAGGTGGGGTCATCTTTGGCAGGGGTTGCACCAAAGGGCATTGCCCTTTAAAATAAGCTATTTCAGTAGGGAGCCATGGGTAAGGGTCAGTCCTCCTTTTTGAAAAAGGGGAGGAACAGGAAAGGGTTCTGTCCTCGTTTATGGGCCCGCCTTAGTCTTGTCTGGCTGTTTATTAGAGTTGCAGGTCATAGTTTGCCTAGGGAGATATATGTTACTGGAAGAGGAAGTGAACCTGGGAGCTGCTGCGGAAATCATTCTGGGCAAGGGGAAGCAAAAGTGGCTGTATTGTGCAAGAAAGGTGCACAACCAAATGTTGGCAATCCCCAATTGTCCACATTTCAAGTAGCCTGTATATCCTTGGCTACCTTCCCCTGGATTAAAGTTGCTTCAAGTCAATGAAAGGAGAATCAATAGTCATTTGGGACTTGATGTTGGACAAATATCCCAATCTAGCAAATATTACATGTACTTGATTGAACAAAGTTGGTGTAGTTAATCTTTCCTGCTCTGCCTGCCAGGGTTCTGTGTGTCAGCAACAGGCAATCACAATGGTGTGTGCAGAGAGGTGGAGTTGCAGTCATCTGTCATGATTATATCTCCTTTGGTAAGTGCCCTGTCCCACAGTATGCTGCATTTGAGTGTGTATAGCAGGGGTTCCCAACCTATGGCCCGTGGGCCAGACCTGGCCCATGACACCATTCCATCCGGCCCATCGCCACCTCCGCCGCACCTGGAAATGGAAGCGGGCGCATTTACATCAGCTGTAAAATGTGCAAACGCGCCTGTGGCTGTTGTAAATGTGGAAGTGGGTGCATTTACAACAGCTGTAAATGCTTCTGCTTCCAGGGGCGTGGTCAGGCACACAGCGTAAAAAGGTTGGCCACTCCTGGTGTATAGGTTGAAGATAACTGCCTGATTGGTATACTGCCCAGCTCACTGCTCAACTGTCTTCCTTCCTGAGCTAGCTAAATTGATCTCAATAGTGATATTGAAATCCCTTCAGGTTCTGGCGTATCCATGTTGAGCTTCATTGTCAGGAATCAGGATCAGCTAAAGTCTTCTTATTCTTCATGATAGCTATGTTGGGTACAGTCTGGACTTTGCATCTATATTGGGCAAGATGGTGAATTGGGTGTGGAGAAACTCTTTCTAGTCTGATTGTCATGGATAGATCATTCTTTCATGGGGGTTTTACTCACTGCAGCTCCGAGCCTCTTCAGAGGTGACAGAATAATTAAGATGTCCGCCCCAGGAGGCTCATGGAACTGAATGATATCCTGATGGTTCTTGGAAATAATTTTCTGTTGTCTTTGCAAGCATTTCTGTCAATCCCTGGTTAACCTGTGGAACAAGGAAGAAGCCAAAGTGATAGGTACAACTAATTCTGAATGTTCCATCATGCCAAGTAGTCAAACCAATCCCAGTTCACCATGAAATGGCAGCAGTGAAACAAATGTGGTAGAGATTAGAGCAGGGGTCAGCAAACCTGAGTCTCCAGATGTTCTTGGACTTCAATTCCCAGACGCCCTGACCAGCAGGTGTACTAACTTGGGCTTCTGGTAATTGAAGTCCAAGAACACTTGGAGAACCACGTTTGCTGACCTCTGGACTAGAGCAGTGATGGCAGAAAACTCAGGCTGAATGTGACCAAGAACCAGCTAAAGCTCTGGATTTGAAGCAGTCCTAGTGGCTGTAACTTTGGATCTTGTTTGTCTAGTAGTAATAGATATTATCTAGTTTGTGAAAGCAGACCAGGTTCTTGGAGAGGTGAAGACCACCACTTGCATGCTGAGCATTCCTCCTTAAGGAATAGTGAATGCCTATGTCCAAGAAGACAGGATTCCAGTCTATCCAAAAGAGTCAGTTGAAAGACGGTAGTTGAGAGGGCTTTCTTGAACTGCACATATGCTGGGTACTGCTACTATCCAGTTTCTAATATTCCATTCCTGGGCAAATTGCTTTAGTGCATCATGGCCTCTTAGCTCGAGAGATTCCTGAATGATGGTTTTTAAAAATCAATTTACATTTTCTTTAGGCCTAGGTATGGTACAGAAACAACTTTAGTCACCTAGGTGGATAATCTGTGCCTGGAACTGGTCAAGTGGAGTGTCTCCCTGTAGTATCTACATTTCAGTAGCTTTCGGTACCATGGAATATGGGGGAATGCATATAATTTCTCACTATACATAGAGCTCCACAGAATTCTGTCTGTGGAACTTGAAAATTCTGAAATTCAGAGTCCAAAAAAACAAAACAAAAACCATGAGTGGCGCAGCCTAATATTCATGGAAACTGTTGTCTGGGGTTTGGGATTTTGGTACCACCAAAAATTTACAAATGCTGGTGACACCCAAACCTATCTCTGCTTTCCATCTAAATCCAAAGAAGATGTGTCAGTTCTAAACCAGTGTCTAGAATCAGTAACAAACTGTTGATAATTAGCAAATTGAAGCTTAATCCAGAAAAACAGGTGTTTGTGGTCACTAATAAATCAATTGGAATAGAGATTCAACCTGTGCTGGTTACACTGCCCCTGAAAATTCAAATTCACAACTTGGTGTATTCCTGGATTCATCCTTGAGCCTGGATGCTCAAGTCTCATGAGTAGCCATAAGTGTATTTGCATAGAAAGCTGTGTGCTAGTTATGTATGTTCTTAAAGATGTCTGATTTGGCTACAGTGATGTATGCCATTATATACCGACTGAATTATTGTACCGTACTCTACATAGGACTTCCTTTGAAAAGTGTTTAGAAACTTTGTCTAGTCCAAAATAGTGCTGCTAGATAGCAAATGTTTAATTCCTTTTCTACAGCAACTGCACTAGCTACAAATCTGTTTCTAGGACAAACCAAAGTGCAGATTATACGTAGATCCACTTTGTCAGAAAGACTGCATCCTAAAGCAACCCTGTCTGGGCTTTAAGATCCACTGGAGAGTCCTTGTCATAGCCTATTTGGTGAGGTTTCAAGAAGGCTGCCCCACCCAGGACTCTTGAACTCCTAACAAGAGAGACCAGGTTTACCCACTTACTCTGTCCTGGCAGGCAAAGATCTGTTTATCCAGATAGGACTAAAGATGTTAAGTGCCTCAAATTAAATAATTTTGTCCAGTGTACTGGTTCTCTTTTTAAAGAAATATTTTGAAGTATTTTAAATTTAATATAATGAATTTAATCCCATTTGAATGTTTATCATTTGGCTGTAGTTTAACTTAAATATTTTGTAGGCTGCCTTCAGTCCCAGTTCTGGGTAGAGTTGACTTATAAATAATAAGTAAGCAGGTCATCTAGGAAATTTTTGTGGTTTATCTTTTATGAAAATGACAACAGTAGTACATAACAAGAAACTTCACATAAAGATTTAGTGCAGGGGTTCCCAACCTACAGCCCGTGGGCTGGACACGTGGAAGTGGGAGCATTTACATCAGCCGTAAAATGTGCGTGTGTGAAAGCACATGTAACTGTCTTAAATGCGGAGCTGGCTGCATTTACAACAGCCATTATTGCTTCTGCTTCCAGGGGCATGGTCCGGCCCGATCATCTGTCTGGGGGCATGGTCAGGCCTGCAGCCTCATTTAGTGCATATAACATCAATTGTATTATTTTTCATAAAGACCAGCAAGTCAGCAGTTCGAGACCCGGGTACTACATGACAGTTTGAGCACCCATCTCTGTCCCAGCTTGTGCCAACCTAGCAGTTCGAAAGCAAGAAATTGCAAGTAGATAAATAGGGACCACTTTCAGTGGGAAAAGATATTGGGGACACGAAAGAAGCCTCATTCAGGTGTCTCCTGAGCAAAGTTTCTCCAGCAAAAAATCCTTTCAACCCAGAATAAATTCTGACATGAAATTATTTTTCTTATTACAGCAGTACTGTATCTCTGTTAATGTAATTAATGCATTCTCCAATACATTTCTTACAGCGAAAATTGCTTTAACCGGATTTCCCATAGGAATGCATTGAAAACCAAAATACATTGACTGAAACGCGGTTTCCCAAAGTAATGCATTGAAAACCAATTAATCTGTTGCAAAAAAATCCGTAAACCGAGCCACTATTTTCTATGGATTTCCTTTTATTATGCAATTTTTATGTTAACGGAGCCGTTTGTTAACCGAGGTTCCACTGTATAACATCTAGTTGAAAAGTTCAACTAAGTTTATTCTGTTTACTTTTGTTTCTGTCGAGGAAATCTTTGTTGGAACATTATCTGATAGACTATTACCTGATAGGATGTATATAGATATTATAGTCTGTATACAGATTGTATGGACAGGTGATTGTATAGGAGGCTTTTTGAGGAAAATTTCTGCAGACTGTTTAGTTTATTCCCTAAAGAATATTTCAAAATAGTAAGACTGAAAAAAGTCAGGCTTTTTAACACTTCATAGCATTTTTACACATATCTCTTCCATGTGTTGGTTGCTGATGAGTTCTCTCAAGTTTTTGCATTCTCTCCTCCTTGGAGTTGGTAACTATTAAGGTAACAGCAAGTGCTGCAGAATTGTCTCTTGTTTTTAATTTTATCATGCAGGGTTGTTGTTGTTGTTTTTTTGGCAGTATTAGAAGTGGCAAGATTGGAGTACTGTAATTGAACCAAGAGATGTTGTACTTCAGGTCTGAATTTTCACTAGAGCTAAACAGTGATATTCTCATTGACTACTTGCCCATCTCCATTCATATCTCCCTTAATTTTTTTCAAAGAAAGAATGTTAAGATGGGAATAGGTGGTGAAATGCACTGAGCAGACACATTATATGTTCAAGTAACCAAGTTCATCTGGGGATCATCATAAATGTCTACCTCATGAGCTTTGGAAAGAGCCAAAGGCAAGAATGAGAGGGGAAAGGAGATTCTTGAAGATTGTGAGAAGGAGCTGTCATTGATTGGTGTAGCCTAGTGGACAAAAACAGAAGAGCATAGTGATGAAGTGGGCATGGCATTGTAGGAAAGCTACTTAGACCAGATCAGGGATAATGTACAACCCAAAACTGCTTTTGTTGCTGCCAGAAGGTAGAAGGGAGGCTTTTCTGCTTCACCTTTCAATGGAGATCAGGACTATAACTCCTCTGTTATTGTCCACAAGGTGCGTTTATTTTGTTCTATTGTTGTAACTAGTGGAAGAGACACTATGCTGTTAATTTTTGTTTAATGTTTTTGTTTTCTTTATCTTTGTTTGTTTTTACTTTTGTTTTGTTTCTTGTCTTGATATTTGTGGAGTCTAAATGTTTGGAACATTCCAATTTTCCTTAACTACTGCCCAAGCTGGGAAAAACCCATGGGAGTCCGACTTATCAAGGATCACAAATTTCCATCCCATCCTAAATAATTTTTGTGGTGAGATTACTTGAAGGACTACTAAAAAAACCCTGTCTGCAATTATGCTACCAAGTTTAATATGATTGGGCATGAAACTGGACCTCTCCAGGGTGGCTTTGTATCTGGCAATCTATCATATGCTCTCATTCTTGTTTGTTTTTTATGTGAGCTAAAACAGTGAGTCCTTTTGATTTATTTTTCTTTGGATGGATTGGTTTTACTCTTTAAATCCAATGTGTCGAAATCATTGCTAGGTATGTCAGTAGTTGCATTCCCTCATCTTTAACCACCTCAAAAACCTTGGTCTGTTGCAGATATGTTGCGGGCAAGTATTTTGGTTCTTTGTATACAGTGAAAACAACATTTCTTCTTTAGTGGACTGTAGTTTAGTAATGGTTTTTGCTATTTCTGTTTAGTTGTTTCATGTTGATTTCATTTGAATTTGATTGTATTTATTTTTCTGCTTGTAGTCCCCCCCCCAAAAAAAACCAACAACTTTAAGTAGTTCTTCCTAGTCTAGGCCAGATGTGAAACTGCCAAAATGAAGCCACCTTTTGGTGAATTCATTCCATAGATCCATTTGCCTGACCTAGTATGAGAAAGATTAGCCTGCAAAGGTTGCCGTTGCCCAGGGTACACCCGATTGTGGTTCAAAAATACTTCGATCTTCAAGGAGGCTCTTTTTGTGTACCCCCATGTATAGTAGATTAAGAGGAGTTAAAGAGTAGCCATAATATAAAAGTACAGTACAGTAGTTCTAAAATGCAGCTTGTGTACGGTTTACTATAGAGGCATTGTAAAACAATCAGCTGCTCTCTAGCAAGAACAAGAACAAAGTCATTTCTACCACAAACATAAGTTTTTGATATTACCTGTAGAATATATGTTGAAGACATTAGCAGTCCTAGTGCACACTCTGTGTAAATTTAGAAGATTCTACAAGATTTTAGATGCACAAGAGTTTTATGGTACAAAGGGTTATAGTCACAGGCAATTGACCCAATAAAAGAATAGTCTGAACAAGTGAGGTTATTGTCATATTGGCAACTTGCCAGATCCTGTGCTCCAAGCCTTTAGAGTGACGGAATGTGCTAATTCCATAGGTATTTATCTTGGGAAATTTTTGTTGGAGTTATAGCCTTCACAGACCAGGAGAATCTGCAAAGAGAGTTGTTGATAGTTATGGAAGGTCAAATAAAGGTAGAAAAGATGGGCAGAGGAGATAGCCAGAGTGGAAGGAATTCCAGGAGAGCATTGATGGAGGAAAGAAACTGCTTGGTGGTGGTGGGTTTCCCCCCCCCCCCTTTTGTGTTGATTGATATAACCGCTATTTTTTATAGCTGTGTCTTTATTTAGAGTTCATTTTTATAATTTAGAAAATATCTTTTTGTACAACTATTTAGTCTTGAGTATTTTTGTAACACTCTAGTTACAGTTTTATTTCCTTCTCAAACGCCATATTAATTTCTATTAAAACATTTTTGTTTTCTAGAGTTTTATTAATTAGGTGTTCAAAATTACATTTTTATATTCTTGTATTAATTTTTTTAGCCAAGTTTTTTTTTGAAAATTTACTTATGATAGACACCTGTTTAGATTTGCCTTGTTTGCTTGCTTATGCCTGTTCAATAAAAAAGTAGAAACATTTTGAACATTCAGTCTGTCTTGCATGGGAGCAAATAAATCAAAGGATATATAGAAGAAGCAAGAACTGTCTATGATGCAGAATATTGCTTTGCAGCATACTCAGAGTACCCTTTTGAGATTGATGCCAGTTGTGAACAACACAGGCTTCTGAATTTTCCCTAGAGGTCTATAAAGTTCTGTAAAACTCTCTTAAGGAGAGTTTTATTAGTTTGGCAGATTAGAAATATAAATTTAACCATGGGCTAGTCAGATACGTGTTTTATAATAGCTCTGTTTTTGCTGTGAGGAATTAAGGATTTAAATTTCTTGGAGATCAACTACAAATTGATCAAACATTTCTGATTTGTTGCACCTACTATGGAGTGAAAGTGACAGAAATACACAACTACAGCAAGCGTAGGAATTGTAAGCCTTCTTTGAATTTACATAGATGTGGGAAGGAATTGCGTACGAGGTGTGTGACCCAGCCTTTTTACTATTCAAATTATTGGCCGCAAATTATATGTGTGGCCAGGGCACCTGAAGATCTTTGCCACATAGGCCAAGTCACCTAAATTCACTATCATTTCCTGTAGGATGAGGTGGCTGGGGCACTATTTCTGTGTGCTTTTGGGGAGTGGGCATGTCAACAGAACTACTCCTTGAAGCTATTGCTTTGGATCATTCATCTGCTGGCAAGACTGTTGTAGAGAATTGCTGGCCAACCTTTTTACGTTGCGGGCCTGACCATACCCCTGGACAGCATCATGGGCCAGACCACACACCCCAGAAGCAGAAACGAGTGCATTTATGGCTGACATAAATGTGTCCACTTCCGCATTTATGCCAGCCATGGGCATGTTTTGCAGATGACGTTAACATGCCTTTCTCCATTTCTGGGTGTGGCGGAGGCAGGGATGGGATGGCGTTGGGGGCCGGGGCCAGGTCGTAGGTTGGGAACCCCTGCTCTAGCTGCTGCTAAGCAGAAGCACCAGGTATAATCTGCAACAGCAGCCAAGCCTGGGCCAGCCCTAGCAAATTTTCTGTTAAGGGCTTCTCTGGCTTTTGTCTGGGGTGGGATTCATAAGAACATAAGAACAGCCTTGCTGGAACAGGCCACAGCCCATCCAGTCCAGCATTCTGTCTCACACAGTGGCTCACCATTTCCTTCAGGGTATTCCCAAGCAGATGCCTTCACCTGCTTAGGATTCCCTGGAAATGATATTGAGAGATATCCTGCCTATCTCTCCAACCCGGAGGTTGTCCTTAAGTATCCATAATTATAGCCATTGATACTCTTGTCCTCCATGAACTTGTCTAATCCTTTCTTAAAGCTGTCAAGACTGACAGCTGTCACCACTTCTTCTGGCAGGGAGTTCCATAGACCAGTAATCCTCTGGGTGAAAAAGTACTTTCTCTTATTTGTTTGAGAACTAGTACCCAAAAGTTTCATGGAGTGTCCCCTAGTTCTAGTGTTATGCGATAGGGAAAACAGTTTTTCCTTATCTTCTTTGTCCACACCGTGCATGATTTTATAAACTTCAATCAGGTCACCTCTTAGACGTCGTCGTTCAAGAGTGAAGAGGCCCAACCGTTGCAGCCTCAGATGGTAAGGAAGGTGTTCCAGTCCCCTAATCATTCTGGTTGCCCTCCTCTGCACTTTTTCCAGCTCCATAATATCCTTCTGGAGGTATGGCGACCAGAACTGTACACAGTATTCCAGATGGGGCCTCACCATAGATTTATAAAGAGGCAAAATGACACTTGCTGACTTATTTTCTATACCCTTCCTAATGATCCCTAGCATTGAGTTTGCTTTTTTCACTGCTGAGGCACACTGGGTTGACACCTTCATTGAGTTGTCCACCAGGACACCAAGGTCCCTTTCCTGGTTTGTCGCAGAGAGTTCAGACCCCATCAGTTTATAAGTGTAATTGGGGTTCTTTGCCCCAACATGCATCACTCTGCACTTACTAATGTTGAAACTCATTTGCCACTGTTTTGCCCACTCCCCCAGTGTCGAGAGATCCCTCTGGAGCTCCTCACAATCTCTCACAGTTTTCACTACCCTGTATAATTTAGTGTCGTCAGCAAATTTGGCTACCTTGCTTTTTACTCCTACTTCTAGATCATTTATGAAGAGGTTGAAAAGCAGGGGTCCCAATACTGAACCTTGGGGGACCCCACTCTTGACTTCCCTCCACTTGGAGAAGTGTCCATTTAGTGCTACCCTCTGTTTCCTGTCCCTTAGCCAGTTGCTGATCCAGGACAAGACCTGTCCCTTTATTCCATGACTGGTAAGTTTATTCAAGAGCCTTTGGTGTGGGACCTTGTCAAAAGCCTTCTGAAAGTCCAGATAAACAATGTCAACTGGATCCCCCTTATCCACATGCTTGTTGACACTCTCAAAAAGTTCCAACAGATTAGTGAGGCATGATTTGCCCTTGCAAAAGCCATGTTGGCTCTCCTTTAGCAGCGCCTTCTCTTCTATGTGCCTATTAATTCTATCTTTTAGGATGGTTTCCATCACTTTACCTGGGACACATGTCAAACTGACAGGTCGGTAATTTCCTGGATCACCCCTGGATCCTTTTTTGAAAATTGGTGTTACATTCGCTACCTTCCAGTCATCAGGCACAAAGCCTGATTTGAGGGAAAGATTATATATTTTGGCTAGGAGATCAGCAATTTCATCTTTAAGTTCCCTGAGAACTCGTGGATGGATGCCATCTGGTCCTGGTGATTTGTTAGTGTTTAGTTTAACAAGACATGCAAGGACCTCCTCCCTGGTTATTTCTATCTGGCTTAATTCTTCGGTTTCCCTCCCTACGAAGATAGGCTCTGTTTTGGGCATGTGGCCTCTGTCTTCTTCAGTGAATACTGAAGCAAAGAATTCATTGAGTCTCTCTGCAATCTCTGTTTCCTCTTTAATAACCCCTTGCCTTCCATTGTCATCTAATGGTCCAATGGCCTTCCTAGTTGGGTTCTTACTTCTAATGTACTTAAAGAAGTCTTTGTTATTTCTCTGAGTATTTTTAGCTATACGCTCCTCAAAGTCTTGCTTTGCTTTCCTGATTGTTGCCTTGCATTTGTTCTGCCAGAATTTATGTTGCTGCCTGCTGTCCTCATTTGGACAAGCCTTCCATCTTCTAAATGAGCTTTTCTTGCTCTTGATCACTTCCCAAACAGCTCCTGTAAGCCACATTGGAGTCCTCTTGGACCTGGCAGTGCCCTTTTTCCTTTTGGGTATGCATTCCAATTGAGCCTCTGTTATTGTTTTTGTAAACAGCCTCCATGCCTCTTGGAGTGTTTGGACTCTCTCAATTTTCCCTTTCAGCTTCTTTTTTACTAGTTTCCTCAACTTTGGGAAATTTCCTTTTTGAAAATTTAAGGTCTCTGTGTTAGATTTTATCAGTGACTTGCGGTCTATGATCAAGTTAAACATAATTGAGTTGTGGTCACTGTTCCCTATTGGATCAGTCACATTAACATCTTGCACCAGATCCTGAGTATTACTCAGGATCAAGTCAAGGATTCTTGTACCTCTAGTTGGGTCTTCAACCATCTGTCCCAGGGAACAATCATTTAGCATATCTAGGAACTTTATCTCTTTATCATGTGCTGAACAACAGTTCACCCAGTCTATGTGAGGGTAATTGAAGTCCCCCATTATAACCAGGCTTCCCTTCTTGGATGCCTCCTTTACAACATTCTCCAACTGCCAGTCTCCCTCAAGAGTTTGGGTCGGAGGCCGATAGTATATGCCTATATACTGTTAGACCATCCTTGTGGCCTGGTACTCTTACCCACAGAGCTTCCAATGGTGACTCCAAATCACCTAGATATTCCAATTCATACGATTTTATCACTTCTTTGACATACAAGGCTACACCACCTCCTGTTTGCCCCTTCCTATCCTTCCTGTATAGTTTGTAGCCTGGGATAACTGTATCCCATTGGTTATCATCCGTCCACCATTCAAGCTGCCCAACTTTTGGCTTGGCTGTTTTGATTATTACAGAACACTTAGAACTCTACAAAAAGATCCCAGCCTATTTTTTGTTGTTGTAGTGATTATCATGACACATTAAAAACTAACAAGTTATATTTTACCTAAGCTTCCTGGTACTGTAAGAAGTAAAAGCAGTGACAGATTTTACTTTCCTAGGAGCAAAGATAACTCCAGATGGGGATTGCAGTCATGAACTAAAAAGGAGACTGATTCTTGGGAGACAAGCTATGAGAAACCTGGGGAACATAGTTAAAAGTAGAGACATCTCACTGCAAACAAAAGTCCGCATAGTCAAAGCAATGGTATTCTCAGTGGTAATGTACGGTTGTGAGAGCTGGACCATTAGAAAGGCTGAGCGCAGAAGAATAGACGCCTTTGAGATGTGGTGTTGGAGGGGAGTTTTGAGAGTTCCCTGGACAGCGAGGATAACAAATAGGTCAATATTAGAAGAGATTAGCCCTGGCTGCTCCTTAGAAAGATAAATAACAAAGATGAAGATGAAGTACTTTGGACATCAAATGAGAGAAGGGAGTATTCACTTGAGAAGGCCTTGATGCTGGGAAAGGTGGAGGGCAAAAGAAGAAGGGGCCAGCCAAGGATGAGATGGCTAGATGGCGTCGTAGACGCAGTAGGCACAGGGCTGGGCAGGATGAGGAGGATGGTAGAGGATAGAGGGCAATGATTCATGGGGTCACAAAGAGGCGGAATCGACTGTGCGACTGAAAAAAAAATTGTGTGAAGCTTGGGTGAGAGTAAGAGAAGTGATTGATGATTATTTAACAGTGGGCATTCAGCAACCGGACACTGGGAGGTAACAAGAGTATAAATGTAAATAGATAATCACATGTGTCGTGATGAACCATCAAGTATAAGGGAGAGAGTAAATGAACATTCAACCTCTAATTAAACTCTAGTTCATGGTTGCACTCAGATGGCCAAAAGGATGGAAGTGTGAAAATTAAAGGCAATGAAAACATTGTCTAAATAGCAATCCTTAAACAAACAATTGGGGTGGTGATGCAGATTCTCAAATAAATGAGCTGATTATAGCATCATCATCATAATTGCATGTTAGCAAGTCAATTCTGACTTCATCCAGGTAGAGAATACACAGAAGTCATTTATCAGTCCTGATTTTTATGGGCACTCTGGAATTATGCAGCTTGCTCAAGGGTTCACAGGCTGGCTCTACAATGGGGGATCAAACTCACAACTTCTGATTCTGCAGCCTGATTCTTATCTCACTAAGCTGTGAAACTTTCTTATTCAAATCCAAGTCAATAAGCTCATACCTATGAACCTTTGTACCACTGCTTCCTATTGGAATATATCAGACAATATGGATACTTCACAAGTTGCTCAGAAAACAAAAACAAAAACACTGCAGCACTTTAAAGACTAATTGCTCTATTTTTAATATGAGCTTTCATGGATCAAGTCCATTCTTCAGACATAGGAGTGAAACTTCAAGCCATGAACTTATATACACCAGATACAGAGGCACAGAATGATCAAGGAGCAGTAGCTGAAATTTCAAAATTTGTGTTTTTGATATTGGAAAAAGGCACAAAGTATGGTACGTATTTTAGACTGAGAACAGTAGGATATTGTAGGCGGCATAAAAATCTAAGAATAAATAAATAAATAAATAAAAATATTGTCTGAATCTTCACTGTAGAATGAACTAAGCATTAGAGTTTAATGGCAGGTGTATCATGCTTTTAATTGAACAAACATAAAAACTTACTTCATTTCAGAAGCATATTTTAGTTGTTAGAAGTATTTTGCTATTGAAAAATACAGAATCAAAAACTTTTGCTAATCTATTGCAGAGAGAGTTCTGTCACTGTATTTCAATACCTTTATGTACAATGTACATTGTCTATGGATTGTATAATGTTTATAGTAGTGGTGGCAAACCTATGGCACACGTGCCAGAAGGGGCACTCAGAGCTCTCTCTGTGAGCACACACACCATCACCCCAGCACAGAGTTCACCCTGCCCCTCTGCAGCACAGACGGCAGCCTGTTGAGTTTGGGCACTTGATCTCTAAAAGGTTTGCCATCACTAGTTTATAGTATCACTAAGTGACAGCTTTATGGACCTGTTCTTTGAGTGTTGCAAGGTCACCACTCACCAGGTCAACTTTACCCGTTAAAATGTTGCCTGTTCATGAGGATACATTTTTATGTATTCTGCAGTAACAAATTTTGTTGTTTAATAATTTGTCCTTTGGTAATGTTTTTACCTATTATTAAATTAATACAAATTGGAACAAATCAAGCTTTCTGGTTCTAAGAAGCCACATTGTCTTGTCATTAATTTCATTCTCAGACATAGTGCAAAAGTTCTCAACATTTTTAAGACGGGGGCTGGGTCATGCTCCCTCAGATAGCTTTGGCGGCCGGACCTCCATTTTTCCTTTCCTCCACCACATGGCACTTCCTAGTGCGGTGGAGGGCCACAGGAAATGGTGCCGGGAGCCGCATCTGGCCCGTGGGCTGCATGTTGAGAATCCCTGACTTAGTGAGTTCCATTATAATGATCTATTTGAACTAGTCAAAAAGATTAATGAACCGCAAGCTACTATAAAGTGCTTGGGAATAATTGGGGGCCTTTTCAGTATGTTTTTGTACCTTTGCATTTTTGTATTACTATTGCATTATGATGTATATTGCTTTATAGTTTTGTATTTTGTATATGAAAATTTTACTTTTACCTTGCAATTTGTACTGTATCTCTGTATATTTTTGAATATTGTGAACCGCTTTGGGTTGTCCACAGGATGAGGAAAGCGGTATATAAGAATAAAATTCAATTCAATTCAATAAAGGCAGACTAATTTTTCCATGTGATACACCGTATTTTCTCCCGTACTCATTTTGGATAGATCAGCATGGTCCTCTGGTGTTATGTGGCTTTCAACCCAGAAAAGGAAAATTCACTTGCATGACCTTCACTGAAAATAATCTGTTTCTCTTGGAAGTGAATGAGAACTGGTACTGGTACTGACCTCACAGTATTGTTGGATCCATTGAGAAGCTGTGAATATAGTGGGGTGAATTTCTCCCAGCAATTTTATGATTCTTTAAATAATTTGGGACCTTGTTTAGCATAATTGTTTGATTTATATGTAGTAAATAAAACTAGGGAAACTGTACCGTGTTTATTTAATCTGGTGAATAAACTTGTAATGTTTTTCCAATAGTCAAAAGGAATTAACTAAGCCCAATAAAGCACACTTACAATTTTTTTCCAGTTTTCTAAAAATGCTTTAAAAATGGTTTAACCACATACTTCTGTCTATATCTTTTTTAGGTGAATCACTATTCTTGGAGGTTTCTAACAGCACCATTTTACCTCAGAGATTAGATGAAAGTGTTTGAGAGGGATCTGGAGCCACAAAAATTATCCTGGGGCTCACAGATAACATAGATCCTACCCCAATCTGTGCATGCATACATATATTAATGCACTTTTGGTATTTTAACAAAATTAAAATCCAGTGCCCGAGAGTGTTTTTCTTATTGGGAAGTTTCCACTTGATAAGATATTTCATTGTTTTAAATATTTTGGAAGTCAGGATGGAAAAGCACAGGACTTCCTTTGTGCCATAGGCATATCAGAAAACAACAACAACAACAATAATAAAACAAAAACACTGAAGCACTTTAAAGACTAGCTGCTATATTTTTACTGTTTGCTTTCGTGAATCAAGTCCACTTTGTGCCATAGGTATGACTCCTTCCTCTGCTTAGTTTTCCACCATCTTGCGAATACACAAACACGCACAACCCAGTGTGTAAGAGGACAGATGTAGCCTTTAATATAGAGGTGAGCAAAGTGTGGTTTATGGACCTCACATGGCCTCCATAATCTTCCCTTTCCCTACACCCAACAGAATTAAAGTAAATTGGGTGAAAATGCCTGTGCACCCACAACTAAGATAGGTTTGGTGGGATGTGGCAAAGGTTCCTTTTATGTACCATAGAGTGTTTGAGGAATCTTTTTAAGTTTAAAAAATAACTAAGCTGCCCTTGGCTATCTGAGGTCTGTGTGTGCACCTTTCAGGGCTCATCCTTATAACTATGCTGCACTTCGGTAATCTCAGCTTATAAACCTCAGCCTGATATTGGAGATCTTCCGTTTCTCCTTATTGAAAAGGTCACATCTTTAGTCAGCATAAGTAAGGGAAGATAAAAGTCTTAATTTAAATCCATTTGAAATCTTTTTATTAACATGGTTTTTCAAAAAGTTGTATGTAGTGATATTTATAATTTTACACGTGTTGTAGCTCAAAATTATAATTACAGAGTGGGTTATTATGTGCCATCAAGTGGTTTCCACTGTATGGTGACCCTATAAATTACTTCCAGCAGTTCTTGTCATTAACAGTTCTACTCATGTCTTGCACAACCTTTTCTTAAGGGAGAGATGGGGAGATAAAATTCACCCCAATATCTATGTTTATAGGAAACCATTCTGTTCTTCTGTATTCTTTTCTAATAGTAGCTTCTTGCACAGAGGTTAGGTTACTCATTGGTATGGTTAGAGGTTGTGGCAGATTCATTTCTTTTAGAACTATTCATAGGGATTTTTTAATTGACAAAGTCAAAAGACATTACTGTAAACTACTGAGTGTAGAGTAGGAAACCCCAACCTGTGGCCCACAGGCTGCAAGCTCCCCCCACACCACCTAAAAAATTGTGTGTGGCCTTTCAATTTTTTTCTATTGCTATCACCCTCAAGGCATTTCCCCCTCCCACTCGCACTATTCCTCCTGCCTCGAGCAGCAGCAACTACTGATAATTTCCTGTCCCTTTCTTATGAAAACACAGTAGTAGCACCTTTTCTTTTGGTCTCCATGGTTCCTTCCATCAGCCCCCTTTTGATTTTATCCTCCATACTAGCATTTTAGCCATTCTGGTTGCTTTGCTAGCAGGCAGAGCTCAGGTACCCTTAACATTAATATTTCTTCATTGAACTCTGGGGGTACACAGAAAGAGCCTCCTCGAAGATTGTGGTATTTTTGAACCACAATTGGGCATACTCCGGTCAATGGCCACCTAGTGCCAGCTAATCTTTCTCACACTAGGTCAGGCAAAAGAAATAGGAATGAATTCACCAAAAGTTGGCTTTATTTTGGCTTACATCTGGCCTAGACATGGAAGAAGATTAAACTCTGAATGTTTACTTTTGATCTAACTCTGTAGCTTAATAAGTTTTTTACATCTTAGTTTAAGATATAGCCAGTTTAAATTGGGCACTCTACTGGAGCACCCATTCCCGGAAAGTGGGAGACCATTAGTGTAGAATAATTGTCTTCTGATATTTTTTAGGTTGAGTCCAATAGCCAAAGAAGGTACTGTACATAATATGATCTCTAGTGCTGCTTCCTTTTCTAATCTAACTTGAACATGTAGCATTTCTTACTAAATATGTGTTAAAAGTATTTGCTGCAAAACCTTGAGCATCAATTTACCGTATTTATTCGAGTATAACGCGCACTCGTGTATAACGCGCACCCCTAATTGTCCATGAAACCTCGGTATAAATTTTTTTTTCACACCACGCATTGTAATTGACAAAAAAACATTGAGGGAGGGGGGATAATCAGACCCACCTGTTGCAGGGTGAAGAAAATGCAATCCAAAACGAGCACTTCCAACCCCCAGGAGCCTCGCTCGAATTGCCCTAAGGAAGCGCGCGCCGCTGCTGCGCGCTCCTGGGTGGGGGCGGCGCGAGCTACCTCCGGGCCACGCCTCGTCTCCCGCGCCACCCAATCAGATCCCGTCAATTTCTTCAAAGCCACGCCCCCGCCTCCCCTTCACCCACTGCAGCAATAGACAGCCGACCCAATTCTAAAAAGGAAGTAAAAGAGGCTCGCGACACCAGTCCTCGTTTATAACGCGCACCCAAACTTTGATTTCTTTTTTTTGTATAAAATTTTGCGCGTTATACACGAATAAATACGGTATATGTATGAAAACGTAATGCAATGCCATAGTTACTGCAACCTTTGGCATTCTTTATTAAGGACTGAAGTAAATATTGACCATTTCAAATATTCAGGCCATTATTTTCAATATTTGTTGGCATACTTTTGTTAAGATTTGAATATATTCAGCCTTAGTAACTTGAAATAGCTCCACTAGTATTTTTTCCCTACACCTTACGATATATTTCTTCAGAGTACTTTCAGAATGGCTGTCATTGTGCTTAGAAACATTGTAGATTATTCATTAAAGGATTCTTCATTGAAAAACTGTGTCATCCTTGTAGTTCTTCCCTGTAGGTATTGAACATAATGTTCTCATTTTTCTCTTTGTCTTATCTTGATCTTTCAGCATCTCTAAAGTATTGTAGGTTTAAATTTCCCTTTGCTTGCTTGGATCTTATTGGGGGGGGGGGAGAATCTTCAGGTATTTTTCTCTTTTGCTGTTTCCTTCTAATTTGTTGTGTGTATTGATTATTGTAATCCTTCCCCCCTGCTAACTGCTAAGAAAGTTTTATTTAGAATTCTGACCCTACTTTTGATACCTTTTGCTTTCCCCCCTCATCTGTCATTAACAATTTTAGAGCCACACTGGTTCTTCTGAGTTTGTCATTTTCAGAGTAAAATATTTTGTTACTCTGTTATTGAAAGTGCTCCAATCCACTTTAGTTTGCTTGCACTAAGTACAGTATTGCAAAGTTTTGTCCCTTTTCTTGATTTATAGTGTTGATTCATCCTTATGTTCCATGTGGCAGATATATGTCTTTCCTTTCACCTATGCACATCAGTGACTAAATGTCCTTTTGGCTTTAATGTAATTATTTCATCAACAGTAGAGCTATTTGTATTTGTCCTTCCTTTATCGTCTCCAGTTTAGTGCCTCCTGACTTGTTGGTCTCCTATTCCAACACACTCTTTCTTTTTTTGAATTTTTCATCATACGTTTTCCAAGATATAAAATATTCCAAACTGGTTTACCATAGTCATTTTCTATGCAGGACAAACAAATAGTTAACTTGAATCTCACTGCCATTGTCTGTGAAATATACTAATGTCACCTGCCACTACTGCTGTTGCCTAGTTCCTGTCATTAAGAAGTTATTCTGCCACCATCACCACTGGAACTATCCATTCTTTTCTCGTGATGTCACCATTAATTCTGAAAAGAACAGATACATCTTAACATGGTTTCCCCATTTTGTTTTGAGTGACCCGGTTAGGAGTCCAGACTTGTAACAGAGTTTAGCCTTCTGACATCAATGCTCTCAGCTTCACTAGCACACTTAAAGCTCCTTACCGTATTAAGGTGTGCAAGCTAGAGGTGTTTAGTATGAAATAAAGATAATAAACTTTAATTTTATATTTTAAGGCAGTGTATTTATGTAATCTTGTAAAAAAGTTTTGTAAATGCAATCTAATAGTTAGTGGATTAGACCTCTGTTTTATGAGGTTTCATAGATTTCTGTATGGATTATTCAGGTTAATCTCCTCAAGTATTTATCCAAATAGTCTGTCTAGAAAATACCATTAGAAAATGTAGCAGTTGTCAAACTGGATTTGTGTCTCTAGAGATACATACCTGTCAACAGCGGTATATGGTGAGTAGAAATAATAGACCCAGCAAACCCTATTTTACAATTATATCTGAAGTTTTTCTTTTCCTCTCAGCATAATGGTGGAAATTCCTGGAAGTTTTAAAATCTCCAGCATTGCTTTCTCTAATTTGCTAGGGTGATGCAGATTCCTTTACAGTTGCAGCCCTAACTGTTATCACTCTGCTGTGCTATTTGTTTAGAAAAAGTCAAACCCATGCCTCTTTCTGAAAGTACACACTTTCAGATGCTAAACAGCTAGGAAACAGATCTAGACTCAAGTCTGCGCAAGAAAACTGAGAAAGGTTTGTTACAGAATATAGCAAGCAAAGAGTTTGCATTAGCAAGGGAAAAGACATTATTAATTCAACTCTTTCTGGCTATTAGGTTAAAGTGCAATCAAAATCATTATTTGCAGCAATATAATTTAAATTGAATACTCTGTGGCACATGTTTTGGCTAGCTTTGGTAAAATCACTGAGTAGATTAATTCACATTTGTAAAGTTAAGCTCTCTTAGGAGCATCCCATATGGCTGCCTGCAGAAAGCTCACTCAGAAAAACAGAGGTTGTTTTCCTTTTCCCCCAGAAACCAGCTCTCAGGTATTTCTAATGGTGTTTACCTCTGAGATACAACGTATTAAGGGTTTAAAATTCACACTGAGAATTGAGACTAGGAACAAATAATATTTTTTATTTTATTCTAAATGGCTTTCTCTTCAGCCGATAAAGCAGCATTCTCAGAGATCTTCATTGTGTGACTTTTCTCAGAATTGCAGTCAAACAGTTGCATCTTCATAAAGGACATCCGTAAATGAGAACATAGAGCAATTTGTAACTTTGGGGCACTGCTGAACATTGTAAAATCTTACAAGAAAGGGACTGCTAGGTGAGGTAAGCTACACTCGCTTCAGAAAGGAGTGGCTCCTGTTACTCATCCAACTAGTTTCATTACATTTATATCAACTTTCATAGAGAACAATGACACACTTATTTCACAACCCTCAAACCTCACTATTTCTCATGTGGGATGACACATTCTTCAGTCCACTAGAGAAATGCAGATGCAGATATCAAATGCATTATTTTGTAATTATATGGGGAACTATTTAAGCACACTTTTTAATATTGTGCTTAAATATTAAAGGGCAAAACAGTGGCAAATGAGCTTCAACACCAGTAAGTGCAGGGTGATGCATGTTGGGGCAAAAAAAAAACAAAACCATTACATTTATAAACTAATGGGTTCTGAACTCTCTGCGACAAACCAGGAAAGGGATCTTGGTGTCCTGGTGGACAGCTCAATGAAGGTGTCAACCCAGTGTGCCTCAGCAGTGAAAAAAGCAAACTCAATGCCATACCTCCAGAAGGATATTATGGAGCTGGAAAAAGTGCAGAGGAGGGCAACCAAAATGATTAGGGGACTGGAACACCTTCATTACCATCTGAGGCTGCAACTGTTGGACCTCTTCACTCTTGAACGACGGTGTCTAAGAGGTGACCTGATTGAATTTTATAAAATCATGCACGGTGTGGACAAAGTAGAGAAGGAAAAACTGTTTCTCTTATCGCACAACACAAGAACTAGGGGACACTCGATGAAACTTTTGGGTACTAGTTCTCAAACAAATAAGAGTACTTTTTCACCCAGAGGATTACTGGTCTATGGAACTCCCTGCCAGATGAAGTGGTGACAGCTGTCAGTCTTGAAAGGTTTAAGAAAGGATTAGACAAGTTCATGGATGACAAGGGTATCAATGGCTATAATTATGGATACTTAAGGACAACCTCTGGGTTGAAGAGATAGGCAGGATATCTCTCAATGCCATTTCCAGGGAATCCTAAGCAGGCATCTGCTTGTGAATACCCTGAAGCAAATGGTGAGCCACTGTGTGAGACAGAATGCTGGACTGGATGGGCTGTGGCCTATTCCAGCAAGGCTGTTCTTATGTTCTTATTTTAGATATTTTAATCATTTATAATAGAAATAGCATTATTCATATTTTGGTCTCAGAATAGCTCATATCAAAAGTGATAATTTCTATTAAGATTCTCGTAAGATTATATTATGTGATTGGTCTGTGGCTAATCTTTTAAAGATTTATTTAATATTTTCATTATTTTATAGAATGATTTTTGTGATATAATTGAGACATAAAGGAAAAAACATGTTGGTGATTGTAGTTTCAGTGTATAGTTTAAATTTTACAGTTATTACTCTGCAGCGGTTCTTCAGTATATCAAACAGAAGTGACTAAATGTGTTTGACTTGACTTACTAAACACATACAATACAAGTTGGCAGTTCTTTCATTTTGTAAAATAGTTCCCATTGCTGTGTTGTGTTCCAGATGTGTTCACACTGATAACTAAAGGAAGCTTTGAGCCATTAATTAAACAGTTGGCTGCTTACTCTTACTGTGTCTGACTTATTTTCCTTATTTCAATAAAATATAATTTATACCTTATTTCTTGGATGGAAAGAACAATAAAAAAATCTTATGCTGAATCTAGTATTACTTAATCCTCAGAATATGCTACAATAGCGAGACTGATTTGATAGTCAAAATAGTAAAACTGCTGGATTTGGGTTATAAAGTACTTAATCTTAGAACTATTGCAACCAGACTTATCTACTTTAATGTACTTAGTCCAGATTGTCAAAGAATTATTGAGGCTATGCAAGTCTACTAATCTTGCTTATTTGTACGTCTAAAAACTTCATTGATTAGGAACAGCATTGTGACAAAGTTCATTATTAGAATTTATTAATGATAAAATTGTTGTGGATCAATAGAAAATTATTGTATGTATAATTTCTTTATGTATGATTTTGACAGAACAGAATTGTTGAAACATTTTCTCCAGTAAATAATATATTGTTTATTTGATTATTTATTGGATAGAATAAAAATGATTTCCTTCTACCAACAGAAGGTTTCAATCAATAGAATGATAGACATGATTGTTCTGTGTTTCCCTATCACCTGAAGCCTCTTACACACATCACATTCTGATCGAAAGTTGAGGGACCCTTTGGGATATATTTAGACGGGTTTCAGTAGGCAATAGGAGGAAACACACTGCTTGCTATTTTACTGAGTGAAACGTGACATACTTTGAGAAAATTATTATTATTAAGGAGAGGAGTCTGTCAGTATTGTTGATTTTAATTTTTTTAATTAGCTACGATATAAAAATTTTCTTTACTGTTGAGTGATGCGATGAAGACTCTCATATGGTTCATAGATGGGGAACATCTAGACCGCCAGATGTTGGAGTGCAGTTCCTTATTGGCAGTGTTGGCTATTGCTGATGGGAGTTAGAGTTTAACAGCTGGAAAACCATTTCTGCCTTAGTTTTATTTTAGCTACTTCTTGGATACCCTTTTCCCAACATAGTTTAAAGCTATGGTACTTAATGTTATGCTCTCGAAAAGGAGGATCTTTTCCACAGTCTTCTTTTAATCTAATAGACCCATGTTTTCCTCATGTATTTTTTTCCTTCAAAATCAAGAGAAGGAATAGGAAATGTGCTTCTGCTTGTTTTATCTTGGTTTTATGTTCTGTGTCTAATCATTTCCTCATTGTTTATATTTTAATCTATTGTATACTAGCCTTAGTACCTTAGTACCATATTGAGCAAGTGCAATACCTATGTGAATGAATGATTGTAGATACAGTGGTATCTCGCACAATGAACGCATCGCATAGCGAAAAATTCACATAATAAAGCTTTCGTTATGCAAGGGTGATACTCTGCATAACGAAAAAAATGTTCGCTATGTGGGGTTTTGGGTAATCGGGGTATACCCGGTCAATGGGAACCTCGGAACAAACATTTTTTCTTCGTTATCCGGGGCATCTCCCATTAGCTTTGCATAACGAACAAACCGCATAGCGAAGCAACTCGCAGAACGGAGTTTTTTCGTTATGCGAGGTTCTACTGTACTTAGAACTAGAGCAGGGGTTATCAACCTTTTCAAGCCAAGGGCCGGGCCACACTGTCTCAGACATATTTTGGGGGCCGGACGGCCATTTTGGCCTGCCTACCACACATGGCACTCCCTGGTGTGATGGAGGCTATTGGGGACCACATGAAATGGTGTTGTGGGCTGCATCCGGCCCCCAGGCCGTAGGTTGAGATCCCTGAAATAGCATAGTGTCAACATAAATGGATTTGTCATCTGAAACTGTTATGCACATATTTACAGAAGGCTGCAATTTTAACTTCCTTTATAAGCATATTTACCTGTTTTATTTATTTATTTACAGAAGATGGAAACTAAATTTTCCTAACTTTGCAGAATCAGTTCTCCCAGTATCTCCATTAAAAAAAAAATCATAATCTGCCTGAGAAAGCTAACTGAAGGAGTTTTATCTGGGGTTGTTTGTTGTTGTTGTTGTTTTTTGGGGGGAGGGAAAGTTTGATGGGGATGTTGATTTTAAAAATAATAATAATCAGAATTAATATAATATAATTGATTGCAATTAATATGCAAGGTCTTTTTTTAGCATAGTATGTTTGTACAGTAAAACCCCGACTTACATATGCCTCAAGTTACATAAAAATAGACTTACATAATGATTTTTGCACTAAAACTATTTCCTGATTTACATAACACAATTTCCTATGTGTTTGCTTCAAGTTACGTAAAAAATTCATTTCTCCTATGGAGTTGCTGCAATTTACATAAATATCATTTTCCTATGGGTTTGCTTCAAGTTAAGTAAAAAAACCATGATTTACATAAAAGCCTACGGTACAGACTTTTTATGTAAGTAGGGTTTTTACTGTATACTTATCTATTTAATAGCTGTACTTTTTATAATTTTTATGTCAGAGATTACTCTGGGTTGAAAAGATTTTTTGTTGGCGAAACTCTGCTCAGGGGACGCCCAAATGAGGCTCCTTTCATGTCCCCAAGTGCAGCCCTTGGGTATCAAAACCCAACCTTCCAGTCTCCAGCTCAGAGTCTTAACCACTAAGCCACCTGGGGAGCTATAATAGCTGTACTGAAAGACTTTATGTACTCAATTATAATTATAAATGTCTTTATTTTTTGTTGAAACAAGTTCAGTTGAGAGTTTCTGGATGCCTTTAAGACAGTTATTGTGATTTTTGACTGCAACTGCTGAAATAATCATCTTTGGAGCAGAAGCCTCATTTCCGTTGTTTGTGACATCTCCCTCCCTTTCCCATCTTTCTCCACTGCTGCTTCTTCCACATTACTTCACAAGATCCCTCAAATAGTTTATTAGAAATCAATCAGGAGCCATAAGAGAAAGAATAGGAGTATCCCAGGGAGTAACACATAGTACAGTACTTGGGTTAGAAGTAACAATAGACTTGACTATAGAAATGAAATCTAGAAATTACCTTTTCAAAAAATGAAATTGAAATAATCATTCTGCTATAGAAACCAATGCCGAGTCTGATCCATGCTGAGTAATTTATTGCATTGGTTATAGCAGGATATAAGAGTTTGGAATTTTTTTCCTTTCTATTTGAATAGGCTCAGGAGAAAATGAAACTTGGATATATTTGTTTGGGGTGGATGAGGTGTGAGTAACAGTTAACTTTTCAAACTGTCTACACTCTGTGATTTACTAATGTTACATAGCATTAGAACAAATGAAGTTATGAATTCTTCTTTGAAAATAATCTGTTTGTATTCATCCTGCATAAATTATATTTTCACGTAAGTCACTCATTCTTTAAGTGGTCTCAAATGACTGACATAACTAGAGCAGATAGTTTACGTGCTGTTCTTTAGAGGTTTTGACATCATTACTACTACTTACTAGGAAGCTTTAGCCATCTGCCGACTGAGCCTGATATAGTTAGTAAAAAGATGTACTGGTCTGTATATGAGTAATCATCACATTTACTGTTTCACAGGCTTTAAAGGTTCATCTCTGTGTTGTTACCTGATACTATAGGAGAAGAAGCTGAGAAGACAGAGGGAAGACTGGGTGTGCATTCATGATGTAAGTTTTTTCTTTGCATGAGTTGCATGTTAGCTGGCAAAGCTGTTGCTGTGGAAACAAACATTCAGCCCCAGAGAACAGCAATGGAATGCTAATCTGGTATAAATGAGAAGTTCCAGCTGCTTCCCAAAGGTGGTGGTGGGGGGTGCATAAGAGGAAAAGCTTAAGGAGTGAAAACACATTCCATTATTTTAGTATCTACTCAGTCCTGGAACGTTCATTTCATATCAGTAGCAAGTACTGGGGCTGCGGTGGCTCAGTGGTTAAGATGTTTGCCTTGTTAGTTGGAAGGTTGGCAAGTTGGCAGTTTGAGACATGGGTACTGCATGACGGATTGAGCACCCTTTGCTGTCCCAGCTCTTGGGGACATTAAAGAAGCCTCGTTTAGGCATTCCATGAGCAGAGTTTCTTCCGCAAAAATATTTTCAACCCAGAATAATTTCTGACATGAAATTATTATTATAGTAGCAAATACTGAAATAGCTAGAAATAATATGTACACTAATTAAAGTCTTTTATCAGTATGCTTAAATCTTGCTGCCCTTAATATTTCTAGCTATTTGTTAAAATTATCAGTTGATTAATTAGTGTTAGCTAGGAAGAGATGCCTTAACAGCTAATATTAAGAAACTAATTGATCAGAGTAATCATTTCATGCTACTACATTCTCTAGAATTTTGACGAAATGAACAAGAAAGGAGATTCGTTTGAGGTTTCTGTTATCATTGTCTGGCTCCTTCCCTGAAGAGCTAAATTTGATTAAAAACAATCAAAACAATTCTTGCTTTACAGAAGTACAGTGGAGCCCCGAGTTAAAAAATTAATTCATTCCCCAAAGTTTTTCATATCGTGAAAATTCTGTATTAAAAGACATTAACAGGCATGCAAACAGCGAATTTCAGATCCTTACCTGGCTCCAAAACACGATGAAAAAATGCTCAAAAACTTTCATACTTGACTCCACGTGCTACCCACAGAGTCTAGCACACACGGGAGCAGTGCTATATATCCCCCAGGCACAATGCACCCTGGGGAATCTTTTTTCATATCTCAAAAAAATTCCTATCTCGAATTTCGTATTTTCACAAGATTTCCTTTCGCATCGTGAGATTTTTGTTATTCGCGCGTTCATAACCCAGGGTTCCACTGTAGCACTGTGGTGTTTTGGCTAAAGAAGACAGAAAGGCTGCTCACGCTGGTGGTATTCTGTTGGAATAAAGAACAATAAACCTTATACCTCCATCTTCATCATTATCTGTGAACATGTTTGGAGTAATTTTTGCTCTGGTTTGTGATAAAATATTTTGAATGTTCAATAATGACTTTTCCTTTTGCACCAGATTACCATACCATGTTTATTAACTCAGTATGAGAGACAACAATTGAAACATGATCTTTCTTCAAGATCCTCATTAACCTTACTGAAGCTTTATAGTGGGTAAATCAGTCTTAAATATATATGAGATCCTAACTCAGCAAGAGACTACTGGCAAATTTAGTGGAACTTAAAGGTCTGCACCAATTCTCCACAACATTTAACAAGGAAAAGAAGTTGAGAAGGGCCAGTTCTGAAACTGGTGGTTTGGGTTTAGACATCAAAAGCAAAGGTTTATTCAGGACATGATTTTTGGAATGTTGGAATTCAGGACATGTTTTTTGCCATTTTTCCCCTATCTACATCTATTTCCAGCACTATTCTGGAGGAACTGCTAGGCAGCTAGACCAGGTTTTAAAGGGTGTAGGGCTACAATGGGTATATAGTAAGAGTATATAGAAGTCGCAGTCCTATCCTTTCCAGCAGAAAATTTTACTGTGAGTCTAGAATCAGAAGTTCAAAGCATGATGAGTTGAATCCAGAATATTATGGTAAACTTCAATGAAACTGAGGTACTGTATTGTGATTCGCCAATCCATACTTGGATCTCTATGTTGCATCTGTAGATAAAGACAAGAGTGACCCTGCCAAGTAGTGATTGTTTCCTGTGTTTGGTTCACTTCTAGTCAACTTTAATGTTGTACAGTTGACTATAAATGCCCTCTGTTAACAAATCAACAGTTATAGCTCAGGCTTTGCATTATTCGCCAAATTTATGTGTCTAAATTTGTCACTATTGGACAAATTTATACACATGTAAAATCAAATGGTGGTATGTATGAAGCACCAAGCTAGTTCACATAAACTAAACTATAGCATTAAAAATACAGCATTAAAATATAGCATTAAAACACCTCTGTAGTTACATGTTCCTTCTTCCCATTGTAGACATTGCTTTGTTGGTATTTGGCTTGTGCTTGTTCTGCAGGATTTGCCAGTGCTATTACAATCCATGCCTTTTCTGTTTAAATATATTAGCAAGCTATGGTTTGTAACAATTCAGGAAGTAACTAAGTGGAGTATGCAGAAACAAGATGTGCGTCAAATCATGATTTGGTGTGTGTGAATCAAATAGATGGCAGCACTTTTTGAGAACTTCTTGTTGTACTTATTATGGTCAACACAGTATGACTGGGAGATTTTAAGAGGTAGAAATTTAATGATTGGCTCAATTTAAAGTTGAACATCTTTAATGAGGAAAGTTCTTTCTTCCCTTTTCTCAGAAGGCACATTCAGATACTCAAAGGCTGCCTTTTAGTGCGCTCTGTAATAAAAACTGTGTTTTTTCACTTTTAAAATTTTTGTTGTACTAACCACTTCAAGAAAGGACAGAGAAGATACAAAAGCCAAGAGGGTTAGTAGAGACCTTAAAATTAGAATTCTAAGATCCTTTGAATGGCATGCAGTTTAATTAATAGTAATAATTTTTACCATAAAATCAATTCTGACTTAATGGTATTTCTTTTTAGGGTTTTCTTAGTAGAGAGTATTGAGAAATTGTTTACAATTCCCTTCTTTTGTGGCTATCTTGAAGCTGTGCAGTTTGTCACTTTGAACAGGATTTTTTTTTACAGAAGACTATCTTGAAAAAGTTTTTTTAAAAAAAAAATCTTAAAATCTATTGAAATTTCCTGGGCATTAGAGATTATAGTTATAATGTAAATGACAGTTGAGTTACATAGTATAATTTGTTTTCAAAAGTGATCAAGGCAATACCTGTTGACAGAATTTCACTCACTCTTAAGTGTATACTTTATTCATATGCGATGCAATGTTTTTGATGTGGCATGAACATAATTACTGCTGATAATGCTACTTGCTGGGGGGGAAACCTGGCCACATTGTACTGTAGATTTAACTGCAATCGTTACATTTGAATTAGATACTATGAAGTCCCTATCAAACAGACCTTCTCATAAATTTGTGGTGAACAGTAATTATTGCACATTTATATGGCTTTTTAAGAGAGATAAGCAAGTTTATAAAGGGCATTTTTGTTGAAAGTTTTTTTAAAAAACCTTGATAGCTAAATAGTTTCTTAATTGTGGCCTCTGTGTATCATACATATGGGTGTTTCTGCATCTGTGTGAAATTCCATGAAATTTTCTAGAGCTCAAAGCAGAAAGATCATTATGACCACACACATACTGCCTATATCCACATGCCTAAGTTTTCCCTCAAATCCCTGAGAAAACTTGCCAACCACATTTCTAGAGGTTTTCTACCTAATCTTTGTTTGTAATCATCATTGGTCTCCTTCATCATCACAGCTTTTCCTTCTTTCTTGTGAGTTCTCCCCACAAAATGTATTACAATAGTTAATCCTCGTTTTCATCTCCTATGAGGCCTTCCCAACTTTTTATTGCCCCAACAAAATCCCCCTCATTGACAGACATTCTACATGGGTTTCTATACACCTTTCAAACAACATGGGAGTGACTTAATTCATATTCTTCAACAAAATTCTCATTGGATTGTCAAATTCCCGCCTGTATTATATTCTCAATTTTACAAATAGCAATCAAACACCACAAGTACAAATAGCAGGCATTTTTCAAACACCAAGCTACAAAAAGCTAAACAACCTATTTGAGTGTTCACACACTGAAATCTGCAGGTCATTGATCCCTTTCATACGGGATGCCAACAAACTCTATTACCATATATTACTAACTGGTCCTCACTATTGTAGTACATGGTTATGCTATAGAATTTACTCTCTTTTCTACAGGCTTTTCAGACCTATACCATTAGGTTCTCAGCCTTTGCTAAATCAATTTGAAATCCAGTCTCCAGTCCTTGCTGCACAAGGTGTTGTGTTTTCTCCTACACCTAAAAGAGAATGGATTGTCCCACTCCTCAGTCAAAGTCTACTTGCCATGTGTAGTTGCAAAAACGAAACAAAACTTGGCTTCAAAGCCTCACAATATTTTTTAAAAAAACAGCTCTCAAGAAGTTCTTGCAAGAATTGTGAGACATCTCTCCAGATGTAAAAGCTGCACCTCCACAGTGATTGTTTGCCCTAATCCTTAACAAGTTTATGGAACAACCCTTTGAACTGATTGCAATGGGCAGATCAGAGATTTCTTGCCTACAAAATGCCATTTAATAAGAATAAGGTCACTATTTTTCCAGTTTTGTCTTTCCTCCCTAAAGTAGTATCAAAATTTAACCTCAAACAGCTTCTGGTTCTCCCAACTTCCTTATCATCTGCTACTGAATTGGAAAAATCTTGTCATATCTTGGATCTGCAAAGAGTTTTGCTTTTCTACACTTCCAAAACCCGTATTTTTGTAAGTCTACTGTTTGTGAGTTATCAATGTGCAAAGTTGTGTGGCCATAACTCCCCCACAAAGACTATCAGAGTGGCTCATCAATATGATCAGGTTATTCTATTAACTTGCTAACAAACAAGTAACTGACGATGGGGACATTCCACAACCTTTCTTGGAGGGATACAGCGAATAGACATTTGCAAAGCAGCAACATGGCTCCAATCCTCAGTGTTCATCAGATGTTATAGGTTTAGATATCACGACTAAATTTGTCACAATGTTTGAGAGAGTAGTTGTTTCATCCCTCTTAGTGTAACATCCTACCAGCCAGCAGATGAGTCACCCATATATGTCATTCAGAGACCACAACTAAGAAGAACGTTACTTATATCTGTGGTTCTTTGAGTGGTCATCTGTGAATTCACACAACCCACCTTTCCTCTTCTTAATTTGCCACAGTATTGTTCATTTATAAACTGTGGTAGACAGTGGGAATTTAGAGAAAGCTATTAGGCATGCAACCTTTCTTGTAGTCTTTCTACTATGAGCTCCAATATACTTTGACAAGTTTTGCTCAAACACAGAAACCTCTGTATGTGTGAATTCACAGATGATCACTTGAAAAACTACAGATACAAGTAAGTAATCAGTTCTTCTCAGTATCTAAAATTGATATATATCTGTGTGACATATCTCAGGAAAAATATTCCTGAAAGCATCATGTTGTAAACCATAAGCAATATAGTTAGCTAATATTCTGCTTGTGTGTGTGTGGATCTAGACTAGATGGAACCTCAGTTTGACTGAGCAAGACAATTGTGATCTCATTATATGTGAATAGCAGGTTGCCTTTTCAGACTGTAATAAAGATTATGCTTAGTAATCACAATAAAGAAAAATGTTCCAGCCAGGGCCATTGTTTTATAAACAGAGCACGCCTTCAGATTGTGTGGTCAAGTTTTAATAGAAGGGAGTAAAAGTAATAAACTAGTGAAAATAGAAACTTGCTTTTCTTAAGCTTGGAAAATTGCAGTGGTCATTGTGTTTAGTCTATCTTTAATATCTTGAAGTATTAATTACATTATTAAGTTGACCAGCATACTCGGTAGTAAAGTTTTAAACAACAAACGCATCCAGTAGAAAAATATGAACCCCCCTGTAATTTATGTTTATTGTCTAGAACACATAAATATTTTGAAATGTTCAAAATTAGATATTCCTAGTATAAAGGAAAAAGAATATTTCCAGGTTGAAATAAGTGGAGATCATAATTGTCAAAGCTGTTTTGTATTGTGATGCCAAAACCCTAAATAACCTTTAAAAAAAAACTTCGGAGTTATCTTGTGATTAACAGGAAGTCAGTAGAGTAGACATGGGCTTGCAATAGAAAAACAGTACAGAAGCTAAAGTAGTTTTCAAAGAGCTATGATCCTTTAAAGCTTGGGGGAAAATAATGTATCTGCAAAGGTACATAAACAAGAAACCTGCAAACAAGATATCTTCTTCCCATATCAAGAGCACTGATTTGTAGGGGAATATGTCATGAAGAATTATTCTGTAAAATATATGCTTAAAAATTAATTGTTGATTTTTAAATCATCAGTAAACTTAATCCAGTTATGAATGTGCTATATATATAAACATGCATGTTAATCCATTGCCTATAGTGCTAAGCAGTTCTAGGTCTGCATGGATTTTTCAGATGAACATCAGCTAAAATCAGGTGATTTCCTTCCATTGTCAGTGTTATTAAGGTTTTACTTAAGGTTTTAATTTAGCTTATTCCACTGGCTGGATAGCTCAGTGAGTTAGGTATCTGTCTATGGTCTTAAAAGTTGGCAGTTCAATTCCTCACTGTGCTTTAGGGAGAAGAGCCAGCTTGTATACTTATTGGCAAGCTGCATAATACCAAGGCATCCTCAGAAGGAGGGAGTGATAAACCACTTCTGTGTACTGGGTATATAGAAAATCCTGGAAAGAATCGCCATAGGTCAGAATTGACTTGGTGACATAAAATTTTATTTTTTCGTAGAGGTGTAGTATATTCACAATTCTCTGTCTTTGAGTATTTTTTCTAAATGTACTGCTGGAAAGTGAACAGAGTGCTAACATTACATATAGGAATAGAATCTTCTACACTAACTCTTTGATTTTCTCAAATTTTCTTTCTAGATGTGCCTTCTTCATTTTGATTTATTGATCTATGAGAAGAATTGGTTGACATTATAATGGATTTTAAACTATACTCTCAAGAAAATAGGCCTTATAATAACTTTTATATCTGACAAGCAGTACAGATTATTATATACAACAATGACAACCTCTCATATGAATGGACACATAACAGAAGATTCAGACAGTGAAACAAAAAATGTGGATCTTGTACCTCTTGAGGAGCCTCAGAAGCACAGAGAGATGGCTGTTGATTGTCCCAGTGATTTGGGCACCAGGATGATGCCACTACGACGGAGTGCTCAGCTTGAGCGGATTCGACAACAACAGGAGGATCTGCGGAGAAGGCGGGAAGAAGAAGGAAAGAAACAGGAACTGGACCTTAATTCTTCTATGCGTCTGAAGAAGTTAGCTCAAATCCCTCCCAAAACTGGAATAGACAATCCTATATTTGACACGAGTGAAGGAGTTATTTTAGAGAGCCCGCATCGTGCTGTGAAAATCCTAGGTATGGACAACTTCTGAGTCAAATGAAACAATACTAAAAAAATTTACATGATTCTTTTGGCTCCTAAAGCATGCTATAAAATTTTAGTTGCTATTAATTGGAAAATACGGTTGTTACTGACAGTTCAGAAGTCTGAATTATTATTGTAATAGATTGCTTGATTCCCATTTGCATTGAGAGTTTGATTCCCATTTGCATTGAGAATTTTAAGAACATGATGCTTAAGTATTGTTTTCTTAGTAGACATCCATTTGGTTGTCTTTGACTTGGCAGTTGCTAGGCATGCTAACTCCTACTTTCCAGATGTAACACTACCTCAAAGTAGTTGATCATACCATGGAGAGGGCTTTTGGATACTCTTAGTGCTCAGCTACATTGATGCTGGAGGTTTTTACCCTTCTTCTACTCGTGTTTCAAGTAGTTACTTGTGGTTGTAAGTGGACCAGTAGTCAGTAGAATTGTCTTTTAGACACAGGTCATATGTTATTACAGTAGTAGTGTTACAGTAGTTTAATCTTGAAGTTGCCAGAGCATAATTAAAAGGTCAGGAAGAGTTGTAGCTTGTGTACAAGCCAAAGCTAGTGAAAGTTGTGTTAAGCCACATTTACCATGCAGTATCCCTGTCTTCCCAGAAATCTCCTTCAGTTCATTGTCTCATTTGGATGATTACTGATCACAAGCACCAATCTAGTACTTTGTGCATCTGTCAGTCTCGTGAAGAAAAATAGAGTTAATGTCATTAGCATTCAGAACCCTACTGACTTGACTTAACGATTTCGTGTAGATTGGAGCAGAGTGTGACCCATTGGCCTTATGCAACCCCCTTTTAAAAGATGTGTTTATGTGCTACCAAATCACCTCCAATTTATAGTGACCTTAATAGGATTTTGAAGTATATAAGATAGTAAAAAATTGTATTATTGCTACCAGTATATATGTAGTACAGTGGTACCTCACACAACGAAGCGTTTGTTATGCAAGGGCGATACTCCACATAACAAAAACAAATTGTTCGTTATGTGGGGTTTTCGGTAGCCGGGGTATACCCGGTCAATGGGAACCCCAGATAACAAAAAAAATTTGTTCATTTCATTATGCGGCGCATCTCCCCACTGGCTTAGCATAACGGGAAAAACCTCATAGCGATGCAACTCGCAAAACGGAGTACTTTGAAAACTAGTATCATATCCTCATGGGCAGGGTTTCTTAACCTTGGCCCCCTGAATGTTCTTGGGCTTCAGTTACCAGAAACCTTGATCAGTGGGTGTACTGAATTAGGCTTCTGGTAACTGAACTCTAAGAACACCTGGAGGGCCAAAGTTGAGAAACCCTGCTCCACGAAAGTTTTGTTCTGTTTGCTCTCTGATATGTTTGCACAGACTAACGTGGCTACCACTTCAAAAAGGGGAAAGCTCTACCAGATGGTGCTTTATTGAAAACATTGGGAATAGTGGGGGAAAGTGTCCTTTTGAACACATATTTTGAAGGTATAATCAATCTGGATGGCATTCCCAGCTTGGGCATTGATTAGGGAATATATGCTATTGAAGTTTTTGTTTACCTGTGGTCCTGCTTGAAACTGCCTCCAGATGATTATCATAGGATAATGGGAGTTTGTAGAATTACAGTAATTGCAGTTGTACTGCGGATGATGTATTGAACAGATTTTCTATCTCTGAAGAAGAGCAGCTCTGACAAATAAACTAGAAATAAAGATACAGTTTCTGAAATTGCAGTAACATGAGGCCTGATCTCTTATGGCCTTTGAGCACATTATACCTTTAGAAAATAAATTTTTCTCAAGATTGTAGCAGAGGAAGAAAGAATTGGATTTCTTTTCCATAACTACTGCAATTTCTAGTTATTTGCCCATCCCATTTTGTTAAATACAGAGAACAATACAAATAAGCATTTAAATTTAGTTTGACTTTCAGTCTTATGGAGTTGAAACAAGATATTAAGTACATGCCCATTTCTGTCTTAATAGGGAGGTATAAAAAACAGGAGATGACATGACGTCACAAACTTGAAGCCGACTAATCTGACAGTCTGCCATGTTAGTTGGCCCAAAACATTGCCTTAGGTACTTTGATTGTGTGGAGTCATGAAAGTAGATCGGGGTTTCCCCTTTAATATCAGTGGGTGGGGGGGGGTTGCGATCCCCCTCTCCGCTGGCTCTCCTGGGTCCAGAAGGGTTGGGGGGACAGACCCCTTTTGTCCCCCCTAACCCTTATGGACCCACGGGACCCGGGAGAGGGGATTGAATCTACCCCACCACCTGATATTAAAAGGGGAAACCCGATCAGAGTTTCCCCTTTAATAACAGTGGGTGTGGGGGGGGTGTGATCCCCCTCTCCGCTGGCTCTCCTGGGTTTGGGAGGACAAAAGGGGTCTGTCCCCCCCCCAATCCTTCTGGACCCAGGGGAGCCAGCAGAGAGGGGGATCGCAACTCCCCAAACACTCTGTTTTTAAAGAGAAGAAACCAAGCGGTTTCTTTTCTTTAAAAACTGAGTGTTGGGGTGTGTATGGAATCGATCCCCTCTCCCTGGTCCCCTGGGTATGGGAGGTTTGGGGGGGACAAAAGGGGTATGTCTCCCCAACCATCCTGAACCCAGGGTACCCGACAGAGAGGGGGAATCCCCCCCGACACCCTCCATATTAAAGAGAAGAAAGCAAGCGGTTTCTTCTCTTTAACAACGGGGTGTTGGGGGATGGTGGTGGATTTGTTCCCCTCTCCCTGGTCCCCTGGGTTTGGAAGGGTTGGGGGGACAAAAGGGGTCTGTCCCCCCAACCACTCTGGACTCAGGAGACCCGGGAGAGGTGAACGATTCCACCCCCTCCCAAACACTCTGTTTTTAAAGAGAAGAAAGCGCTTGGTTTCTTCTCTTTAATAACGGGGTGTCCTGGGGGGGGGATCCCCTCTCTGCCGGGTCCCCTGGCCCTGGAAGGGTTGGGGGGACAGACCCCTTTTGTCCCTCCAACCCTCCCAAACCCAGGGGACCAGGGAGAAGGGATCGATTGCACACACACACCCCAAACACTCCGTTTTTAAAGAGAAGAAACCGCTTGGTTTCTTCTCTTTAATAACGGGGTGTCCTGCGGGGGGATTCCCTCTCTGCAGGGTCCCCTGGCTCTGGAAGGGTTGGGGGGACAGATCCCTTTTGTCCCCCCAAACCCTCCCCCAACCCAGGGGACCCAGGAGAGGGGATCAATCCACCACCCGCTCCAACACAAGAAGCAATTGTAAATGGTAGTCTGCTAATGTTTTGGTCCACCTAATATGGTGGCAGGCAATGCCCACTGGCTTCAAAAAACTTACAGCATGAAGCTTGTAGTGCCATCTCCTGTTTTTTATACCTCCATGGATCTATGTCTTCAGAAGCTTAACTGTCAAACCTTGTCATGTGTGTCATATGTCACCAGTTTACCAAAACAACTTTTTCCAGGCCTTTTTATATATCTCAGTAGTATGTCACAGCAGTTGCAGTATTGGGATAGGAAGGTTAGCTTGGCTTTACTTTGAAGTAAGAAAGACTTGAGTGCTCCTTGAATATACAAGTATTCTTTTGTATAAATTGTAGATCTGTGAGGTTTTGAATGGAGTGAAGTCACACAAGAGTTTGTACAGTGTTCACAACATATCAATGCATCTACAGTGGATCCTGGATAACTGACAAAAGAATACATATAATACTCCTTTATTAAAGTTTGGTGTCATTACTATTTGCAAATTAAGATTTTTTATAGGTGACCTGTCTATTGTGTTGCTTTATCATTGCTCAGAGTATATGGTTCTACTACAGTTACGTAGCCATAGCATGCATGAGGACAATCACATTGTGAACATTAATATTCAGCAATAACAGCAAATATTAAGAGTATACATTAACATCTAACTAACATTTTAGGTAAAATGGAAATCTTATGTACGTATTTTCCGGCGTATAAGATGACTGGGCGTATAAGACGACCCCCAACTTTTCAAGTTAAAATATAAAGTTTGGAATATACTTGACGTATAAGACTACCTCTCTTCCAATGCACACCAAATAAAAATTAACCCACACTCAACCCGAAGACGTGCAGCCCTCCGAGTCGAATGGGCAGGTTCTGGTGGAGAGCCAATCCACACTCACGTTCTCCTCCTCGAGGTACAGGAAGATGTCTGCAGCTTGCTTCCCCTTGCTTCATACTCCCCGCACAGAGCAGGGACTCGGCCGCGGCACCCCCCACCATATGCGCCGGACATATGAAGCAAGGGGAAACAAGCTGCAGTTAAGTACCTGTCCTATAAGACGACCCCCGACTTTGGCACAGATTTTTCGGAGTTAAAAAGTAGTCTTATACGCCAGAAAATACAGTATGTTTCTTTAGGCATCAGTTTCATTTGTTCAAGCATATACTCTGGTGATTGTTAGAGTAAAAGCAAAACAATCATACTTATATACCGCCCCATAGCGTTTAGCGCACTCTCTGGGTGGTTCACAAGATAATTAGCATTTTGCCCCCACATGTTGGGTACTCATTTTAGAGCTTCAGAGAATATCAGCTGAATATACTGCAACAGTTCTGCTAACACATTGCTATACTCACATGGTTAGACTTATGTATATTAGGATGAGGAATCATTAAAAATTCTCTTAAGCTTAAGATAGAGTGTAATACTGTACTGTTTTTCACTATTACACTCATATTTATTTATTTTTTAGAAAAAAACTTGTTCTCGGGGTAGAGTGCTTTGTTCACCTCTGATTTTGGTAGGGCAGAAAGCTTTCTTTTAGATTTTACCAAACACGTAATTCAAGTCTAACATGGACTGGTGTTCCCAGTCTCTGGTTATTTTAATGTTTTAGGGCTGTTGCTCTTTTGGATCTCCAGTGTCAGCATGTTTGTAGTTCATTAAAATCATGCTGAAATCCCATGTTTTGTTATGGGTTTTTTCTGTATCAAGAACAAAATAGTATATGTAGTAAATCAAGGAATAACTAATTTCTAAGTGAAATAGTATATGCATTTTGAATGCTAAAGAAGTATAAGAAAAATCTGAAAGCTTGTGTTGTGTAAGAATCCCCTATTTTCATTTTTGCTTTTGGAGTTCATCAGTCCAAGATTTGACAGTTCTGCTGAACTTCTAAACAAAATTTGAGCTTGCTTGGAGAACTGTCAAATTCTATTAATGTCTGTGAGTATGAGAAGCAACAGATTCTATTTTTATTTTGTAGTCTTTTCAAAAAGAGCAGTGCATGATTGCTGACATATCTCATGAATGTAATTTATAGGAATGCAGTCACTAGTTTGTCTCACAGGTTCCTAGTGACAAAATCTTAAATGTTAATGTATTAGTGTTGCTCAGTGGTAAGTAAAGATGAATCCCTCTTTTAAATAACGACTGTTTGCCAGGGATGTAAATTATTTTTTGTTCTTCTCACACTCATGAGCAAGAAGTCACTTTTTTCTTTACCTGCAAAAGGCACTTTCTGCTGATATTAATTAGGGTCCCTGCATTTGGGAGATCAGTTGTCATTTGCACAAAACTACAGTAGCTGTTGCATTATTGCATAGACATCAAAAAATCTAAAAGCATTAGTTTTATTATGTATGTCTTCCTGAGGAGTCAGGTATGTTTGCTGTCTGTGTGTTGTGTCTCACAAAATAAAAGACACTAATTTTACACAGCAATGTTTTGCACAAATTGAGAAGCTCAACCCGAAAAGATGTGTTCTCATGCCTGAAAGGGACAGTGGTAAAGTCTAACTGTGTGGAGACAAGCCGACTAATCAGGAACAATTAATTCTGCAAGAATTCTTCAAATTCCTAATGTTCACACACATTTGTTTTGTTGTTACTTGTTTTTGTGATTCTCTTCAAGATGCAAGTAGGTTGCAGTCTCCTTTTTGTGTGTGCACATCAGCATCATTTTAAAATGATGTTTTACAGTATCTTGAAAAATGAGGTTTCATAAATATAGTAGTTAATTTGCTAAGCTGTGTTTTGAAACAAGAATGTTGTTAAATAAGGAGGAAAACAAAAATTGAGAGAAGGCAAACTATTGAAGCTTTTAAAGATTCACAGATTTATTTAAGCTTGACTTTTCGTTGGTCGAAATCTGCTTCCTCAGACACAAGGAGCACAACAGGTCACCTGTATATATCTGCATGATAATGACTATCGAATCCAGTTCAAGATACAAATAATAGGCAAAGTTTGTTAACAGTGGTTCTAGCTAGGACCTGCTAATTAACATCTTGATAGAATAGATGCCTTTGAAATATGGTGTTGGAGGAGAATTTTGAGATTACCCTGGACAGCAAGGAGAATGAGTAGGTCGATCTTAAAAGAAATCAACTCTGACTGCTCCTTGGAAAGTTAAATATTGAAGATGAAGTTAAAGTACTTTAGATATCAATGAGAAGAGAGGATTCACTTGAGAAAGCCTTGATGCTGGGAAAGGTGGAGGGCAAAAGAAGAAGGGGTGGCAGAGAATGAGATGGCTAGATGGTATAGTTGACACAATGGGCACAGAACTGGGTGGGTTGAGGAGGATGGTGGAGGATAAGGTGCCTGGTGTGCAATGGTCCATGGGGTCGCAAAAGGTCAGACTCGACTATGCGACTGAACAACAACTACAAAAATCTCTTCCTCATGTTAACAAACCATTGTCACTACTAGTAACTGAATTATTTTCTAGATGTAATTGTCACCCAATTGCAAATACTGGGGACAAATATTTGAACTCTTTGTTTCTGAAGGAAAGCTTTTGATCCATGATCACTCACAATAAAATACATCTTTTGTTTTAAAAGTGCATAGTAATTGGCCTTTCTTCTCCCCCCTCTTTATTTTCCCAGTAAGTTAAAATTGATTAACACAGCTATTTCTTTGTAAGTTGAAACAAGAATGTATTTTAGTTAGAGTAGCTGTTGCTGCCCTGTTCTCCCTAGATGCCTCATTCTGCATTTGTTTAATACGACCTAGCAATAATTTCCTTTCCCTCCTTCTAATCTACTTTCCTGACATGCTGAATAGAATCCTCCCCTACAAATGCAAGTTTTTATTCTCTGTTATTTTTTTGGAGTGATTCACACAATGAATGTTTTCTCAGTTGCTGCTGAAGTCAGGAGGGAAAAGGATGTAGTTGGTCCTGTAACAAAAAAGCAAAAGGAGTATCAGGTAGGGCTTTTAAAAGACCCATATTTTGGAGGGGAAATCTTGCTTTATTGTAAGTAGACCACCCTGTAACAAAGCACTAGATGGTATTCAGAGATGTGTACTTCACATTGTGCACTTCAAAACAGATATTGGTAAGGCAATTTTTCTCTACTGTACAAGGTACTGTTCTGGGGGCTTCTGACTTCTGTGCACATGGCTTGCATGAGAGAAGAGCTGAAAAGATTTTATGTATACAGTACAGTATGTGGAGTATCATATACAGTATGTTACTTTAAATCTCAGCCTGCTTCTGATTGATTCATCAGAATTGTAATGATAATTCAATACTAATGTTTATATTCTGATTGAAAAATATGAGAGTTCAGGTGGTATGACTTGGATTTTATTTGTTTTATTTTCTTTACATAACTATTTCTATCTATATTAAAATCATAATTATCTATAATTACAGGTGAAACTCGGAAAATTAGAATATCGTTCAAATGTTCATTGATTTCACTTAAAAGTTGAAACAAATATATGAGATAGATTCACTACATGCAAAGCGAGAGATGTCATGCCTTAGTTCGTTATAATTGTGATGATCATGGCGTACAGCCTACGTGAGATTATGTGATTATTATGGGGTAGCCATAAGCATCAATATTATAATAAAATAAGGCTTGAACTATCTCGCTTTGCACGTAATGAGTCTATCTCATATATTTGTTTCACCTTTTAAGTTGCATTACTGAACTGAATGAACATTTGCACAATATTCTAATTTTCTGAGTTTCACCTGTATATTTGTAATGCTATTTTTAATTATTAAATAAAGGTACTGTAGAAGAGATTCCTCTAGCTGACCAATAGGAACATTCTTGCAATGGGAGGCTCTTTAGCTGTTTTGGGAGGGTGAAGGAAAATACATTTTTATGCTGCAGTCATGTAAATGCTTACCTGAAAGTAGTGCTATTGAATTCAGTGAGGGAGCCCTGGTATCACAGTGGTTAAACTGCTGTACTACAACCAAAAAGTTGTGAGTTCGATCCTGGCTAGTACTTAAGGTTGACTCAGCCTTCCATCTTTCCGAGGTCAGTAAACTTGAGTACCCAGCATGTTGGGAGCAAAATGCTAATTAACTTATGAACCGCCCAGAGGTTGCACTAAGCACTATGGGGCAATATATGTGTGATTGCTACATCTAGTGATTGCTTACCTCTTTGGGGACAGGAATAAGATTGATTGTTAGTAACTTACAGCCTACTTTCATGAAACCTCTATAGTTATAACATAATGCAGACTGTGACCTGATCTGCTGCATCTGAAGTGTGACTATTGCCCTGGCAAGGCCTGTACTATAGGTTCTTTGAGTTGCTGGAGAAACTGAAAAAGAGAGAATATATAAAGGAACGAGAAGTGTGATCCAGTTGCTTTGTTGGCAGAAGGTAATAGAAACAGCAGAAACAGAACTGCCCTTAAGAATTCCTAATCTACTGGGGGGAGGGGGTAGAAGTGTTAGAGTAATATTAACATGGAAGATAGTATTAACATATAAATTCCTGTCCCAAAATATGTAATTGACTTCATGCAATATCTGGAATTCCATGGGATGCATACTTTTTACCTAAAGGTGGTGGTGGGGGAACAGTTTGAAACAAAAATGTGTTATTACTTAGTTCAAAATATCTATAAAGGAAGTAAGTAAAATATTTTGACATCTGAAATATGTATGTTTCAATGGTAATGATGTGAGATCAAAAGTCTTTTTATATTCAGATGGGACAATATAATTTTAACAGCTCATATTCTTTTATCTTTCCCTTTCATGCTTCCAAACTGATGATACACAATGGAATGATAAGCTTTTTTGTTGCTTGCATCTCTTGCTTTTACTCTCCCTAATTAAATCATTTGCCTTTTTAGGCAGAAAAGAAAAATGTGATTTTATCTCAATAGTGTTAACACACAAGTATAATTTTCCTTCCTTTGTACAATCATCTGTGTGTGACACAGTGATGTTAAGAAGTCCTTATGTTTACAATAATTAGTTTCATGAATATTAGCAATTTTGTCTACAGAGCTGGTTCCTCGCTAGAGAGAGTACTCTGAATGGATGTTGTAATGTTTCAGGAAAGGGTAAGTGCTCCCTAAGTCCTATATAGACCATACCTGTCAACCATCCCGATTTGGCCGAGATTACCCCGTAATTTGACGTCGATTGACGTCATAACCCGCCCTGCGCTGCCAAAACCCTGTAATTTGGCAGCGGGGGGAAACGCTTTCCACGCATGCGTGGAAGCGCTATGCCGCTTGCACAGCCCCTACGCAAGCGGCATAGCGCTTCCGCGCATGCGTGGAAAGCGACCTGTGCACAAGTGATCTGCGCAGGTCCCGTTTTTCTGGAGCCGCGGGTTGACAGGTATGATATAGACTGAAAAGCACTTGATAGTTTACCTCATCTGTCCACATTAGATTTATGCAAATGATTATATGTTGTTAACCTCATGTATCAATCTGTCAAGCCAATGATTCTAGAAAGACTGTTTTGTTTTTATATTTCTGTGGGTCTGAGAAGGGGCTCTGAACTGTTCATCTAAATACAAGGACAGTACATTTGTTGTCCTGCAGATGTTATTGAATTACATTTCTATTATGCATCGCAGTTTGCTATAGTGACTGAGGTTTGCTATAGTGACTGAGGAGTATCTTAAAGTTCAACATCTGGAATTCTACAAATTTCCTTTCCTTTTGAAATGGTGATTGGTAATGAAGTTGCCCTAGTCAGCAGGTTGTTGTACCTGAGGCCCTGGAGTTCCGCACTGTCAGTTTGTCTATAGACTTTGGCAAGCCCTTCTGACCAGCGGTGAACCCAGAGAATGAAGCAACAAGACCCAGAGCCCCAAAAGGAGAGAGTGGGGGGCAAGCCGCTAGCGTCGTGATGGCGAACCTTGGCACTCCAGATGTTCTTGGACTTCATTTCCCAGAAGCCCAAGCCCCCATGAATCCACACGAATGGGTTTGCTGCGATTCATCCGGCCTGTGCTGCCCTTGTCAATCCCAGAAGCGGAAGCAAAACGCGCCCATTCCTGTGGATTCACAGGGGCTTGAGCTTCTGGGAAATGAGGTCCAAGAACATAATGGAGTGCCAAGGTTCATCATCACGACGGTAGAGGGTGACACAGGATGGGGAGGGCACCCCCTAACTGCAAAAGAGAGTATCTGGGAAATGGAGAATATAAGGAGAGCACCTGGTGGCGATGGGAGATAAGACTTAGAGTTTTAAAAAGGATCCATGGACAGTGGTCCTCATGCAGTTACTGGTGGCAGTGGTAGAGACAAAATCATCTGTGTCTCAGAGTACACCCCCCTCCCCCAAACTCTAATACTGGGGGAAATGAGAGGCAAGAGTGTAGGCACCAGCAGGAGCAAGAACATGAGGAGCCCTATGTGAGCACAGAAAGGAGAGAGAGGTAGTGGGCTCTGTCGCCTACCCTGCCACAACCATGGAACACAAATCAGGTACACCAAGTCTCCACCAGTGGCTCCACCTGGTGCCCTCACTGTAGCCAGGAGATACACCTTTTGTGACAGCTGTGGACTGAAATGCTTGGATTACTTTTACCAGGGTAGTCAAACAAGTATAGCAATTACATTTATTATGCTGCCTCATAGCATTTAGAGCACCCTCTGGGTGGTTCAAAATGTAATTTGTATTTTTCCCCAGCATGCTGGGTACCAGTTTTACCAACCTTGGAAGGATAGATGGCCAAGTCAACCTTGATCCTACCAGTATTGAACTCACACCATGAACAGTTTTGGCTGTAGTACTACAGTTTAGCTACTGTACCACAAGAGCTCATTATACTGTTTGTTGTGTTTGGTATTATAAAAAGTCATTCAACATACCTTATAGCAGGGGTGCCCAAACTACAGCCTGCAGGCTGGATGGCGCCATTTAATCTGGCCCGTGCTGCCCTCACCACTCCCAGAAGCGGAAGAAAAACACACTTGCACATAATGCCATAAATGACCCACAGCTATCATAAATGCATTTACAACAGCCATGGGTCATTTACAGCAGTGTTATGTGCATGCGTATTTTATTTTAACTTCTGGTGGGAGGAACCACATGACCGGTATGCTCAACCACATGACCAACATGTGGCCCAAAAGGTTTGGGCATCCCTGCCTTATTGTGTTGGCATGTCTGGCCTAACTAACAGGTGGAGGAAGGAGGGTTTCTGGATATGCCTAGGGTGGTCTGCTTCACACCACCTCTAAGGTTAGTGGGACTTACTACATAGTCCACATACCCAAGTCCATACTTTGAGACAGCATGCACACAACTGTATGTAAGGTTATTTGCTTATCTTTTTGTGTAATAGTTTGTCTGAGGTGAATTCAGGGATTCAAGAAAGTAGTATACTTTTTGATGCCTGAGAGCAGGGAGCACGTTTGGAAAGATTTAGACAGTAAATTAATAATACCCCACTGCACATGTTTACTGTGTTTACAGAAGATGATGACAAAGCAGATTTTAGTTTTGACTTCCTATAAGGACATGTTTAGCTATTTCTGTGCTGTTTGTTTTGTATTATGACCAGTTCTTTGTAGAACAGGTTACATATTACTATTCCATGTTAATCAGTGTTGATTTTGATATTCTGTAGTAATCAATATTCATATACAGTACTGTATTCAATCTGATTGCTGTTATTTCTCTCATATTTTCAGAAGCTAACTAATACATATCTGTTTCATTTTCAGAAGTTGATGAGCTGCTATCTTCTCTTAAACATGTCCAGCACACACTAGTAGATCCCCAAAGTCAAGAGGAAATTGCTCTAATTTTACAACTTGTGCAAAACACTGATTTTCAAAATGCATTTAAGATACATAACGCTGTTAGTGTACATATGAACAAAGCCAGTCCTCCATACCCTCTTATCTCCAATGCACAAGAGCTTGCACAAGAGGTATGTATTATATATTTCCTTCTTGTAATTTAGTGTATTCAAAATTGGTGTGTGTTAAAGTAAAAAGCTCCAAAATGCAAAACTAATAATAACACGTGCTACTGTTTTTTTAATTCAGAAGAAAACAGCTTTAGCCACTTGACAAGCTACTTTTTGTATCTATATGGAATTTAAAATGGTGAATAATATTAGTGCTCAGTATCTTAATACAAACAATTAAAATAAGCACCCTGGCCAGCCAATGCACATATAGGTGAAACTCAGAAAATTAGAATATCATGCAAATGTTCATTCAGTTCAGTAATGCAACTTAAAAGGTGAAACATATGAGATAGACTCATTACATGCAAAAAGAGATAGTTCAAGCCTTACTTTGTTATAATATTGATGCTTATGGCTTACAGTTTATGAAAACCCCAACCCCCCAATCTCATGTAGCCCATAATCATCACAATCTCATGTATGCTGTACGCCATGATCATCACAATTATAACAAATTGAGGCATGACATCTCTCGCTTTGCATGTAGTGAGTATATCTCATATATTCGTTTCACCTTTTAAGTGAAATGAGTGAACATTTGCATGTTATTTTAATTTTCTGAGTTTCACCTGTAATTTTAGCTACAGTAATTCTTCCTAATTCAGTAGTGTCCAAAAATACAAATGTATGAGTGATGAAAAGAATTTAGGTATTACTTTCTCTATTATTTGGTTGCTATTCAAGTAAGAGACTGCTGATTTGATTTTCTCTTTCTGCACCTCATTTATTCTGTTTCTGCATAATTGACTAGAGAAACCTAAAGTGAACATTGACTCAGGACTAAAAATGTCCATTCCTCTCAGTACTATCATACTGTTGAGAGGAAATAATGAATATCTGATTATTAAAGTTGCTCAGCCCATATTTATACATGTATGAAGGCATACACAATATGTAGACAAACATGCATACCTCACAGAATTAAATTAGATCTAGGCACATATGGCTTGGGTTGTGGAAGTGGGCTTTCTTGCTCCTTGTTTCTAACAACAACCCTTTGTGGTCCTCTGAAAATGCTACACAAAGGGAGAAGAGTGGTCTGAACTGTATTGTGTGGGGAAAGATTCCCCCAAAATTGCCCAGAGGAACTTCCAACTATTGCATGGTAGAACTCAAGTCTAATCCCAAATTTGGCATATATGTATTTTCTTTTCATTTCTTTCTCTCTCAGAAGCTCAAGTAGGTTTTTAGTAGAGAATTTGAAGAAGATGGTTGGAATTACTACAGAGGTAGTTTTGAGAGGAAATATTTCAGAGTAAAGTATTTTTTCGGCTTTTGCTTAACAATATGTATATTTTATAACAACAAGGTAAAGAAAATATTATTTGTCTTTAATTAAATTAGAAAGCTGAGTAAAGCATGCAGGCTTAAGGAATTTATGTGGAGATTAACTCCTTGAAATAATGTGGTGCACTCTGTCTCTGTTACAAAAATAGCTGTTGAACATCAAATTTAATTAAATTGATTTTGAAGCCAGTTAAACTTTATAAAAAGGAAGGTAAGGTTGGTTTGAGTGTTTATCATTAAGATTAGTTGACACAACATGAAATATCAGGTTGACACAGATTCTATACCATGTTAGAGAGATTTAAACATTTTAGATCTTATAGCATATAATAGACCTCAAAGGATAACAGCAGACTTATTATATTGTAGGACTCACTGTGCAGACTTATTCTTCTCTTACCAAGAATTTAAAACAAGTGATCTGACAAAACAATTATCCCTTCAGAATTGTGACTCTTTCTTTGAATCTTTCAGTTTTATAGAAAATAAATATCTTTCAAAAATAATTTCAAAGAGGGAAAACTTTGACAAAGGTTTCTATGCATGAATTCAGGATTCTTGTTCCTACCTTCCTTATGAAATGACTGAGGACAGAATCGTAGAATAACTGAGTCAGAAGAGGCCTTTTAGGCGATCGAGTCCATCCCCTGCTCAGTACAAGAACCCAAATCAAGGAAGATATGACAGACAGATGGTTGTCCAATTCCCACTTGTATGCTCCCGGTATTGGAGCACTCACCACCTCTTGAAGCACTTGGTTCCACTGTCATACTGCTCTAACCATTAAGACGTTTTTCGTTATATTCAGCCTATATCTAGCTTCCTGTAGTTTCAGCCCATATTTATGGATGCACATAAATGTACAATGGTACCTCGGATAAAGTCCGATTTGGACAAAGTCACGTTTTTCATGCACACATGATGCATCACGTAAAGTCCAAAACTGCTAAAAATGGACGTTATCCGAGGTATTTGGTATAGGAACCTCAGATAAAGTCCATTTTTTGATGTTATCCTATGCATCGCCCATTTGATTCGGATAAAGTCCAAAATCGGATAAAGTCCAAACTTGTAGAACGGAGTTTGGACTTTATCCGAGGTTTTACTGTACTGTCATTCATTCTACATTCATCTGTGGTATCTGGCATCCTTCCCAATTTTTCATGAATCAGTTACAGCTTGAGGAAAGACACTATAAGTATAAGGCGGAGTTGCTGAAGGAGTGTCTTGTAAGTATGTTCTTTAGTAGAGTCAAAACATAGAAACAAAATGTATCTACCGTTCCTGCAGAAGTTCCACGAAAATGTCTGAGAAGATATTTTTCTTAGAAATGTTCTGAATTCTTTTTGTTAATTCCCCTTGCAGTTGACAGTGACTTTGCAAAATAATTTCCATTTTTTTCTCTGCCATTTTTTGATGACTTGCCAGCTCCACTGCTGTGCTCCATAATGGCATAGAATAGAAGGCATTGTGAAGGGATCAAAATAGTGGCCAGGATGCTAGTAAATTGCTGTAGCTTCCATTGCAGTGGCAGTACCAAAAATAATCCTCAGGGTGAAAAGAAGAAAACTGCTACAGTCAACTCTGATGATGAGCTCCGCCTGTCAGATGCTTCTGGAGAATTTTACCTGAAATTGTCCCCTCAGTTTTTTTGTCTCTAAATAGTGTAGAGATACAGATTTGTGCATAGTAATACCCTATTTGCTGGCATATAAGACTCACTCCCCCCTTTTAAAATACACTTGAAAAATAGAGTCAGTTTATACTGTATATAGTGGGCTATTTTGGCAATAATGGGGTGCATCTTAAATGCTGATGCGTCTTATAAGCCGGCAGATACAGTAGTTAAAATAGAGCTAGCATAATAGTATTGCCAGAGTTTGATTTTTGCAGAATAATGAGCCTACCTAAGCTGCAATTCACTGGCGGTGTATATTTGCATGACTTAGGTAGTGTTTCTGCAAAATGAACATTTGGATCAGAATTGATGGAAAAAACAAATGGGGCCCATGTTAAATTAACAGTATTTCTTTCTGCTGTCCATTGTTTTGCAGAGTCAAATTTTGAGAACTTAGTAGTAACCCTTTAACATATTTCAAACTTTTAAAATGCTTACATTGACTCACACAGTCAAATCCACAAAATAAATGATGTGGGTTAGATGCCCTTTTCCTTTCAGGCCTTTCCCATGTTTTTCCAGCGCATCCTCTGGCCTCTGGACCAATATGGGATGTGACACAGGAAAAAGTGAAGAATGTGAAGAAATCACTATTCATCCCTTTTTTTTCTTTGACAAGTATTTACCAAATCCTACCTAGTTCCTTGTTTGAAAAGCAAGGAAACTTTACATCTATGGAGGAGCAGCTGTGTAGCTAATCCACTTGTTTTCAGTAGAATTTTCCATCTAACATCTATTTAAGTACCTTGCAAGAGTCCAGCATAATGCTTAAGTGAACGTTTGTTTTTTCTGCACTGACCACCTTTCTTTCCCCCGATGTAGTATACATGCTGTCTAACGTCAGCATGCAATGAACAGTAAAGATACAACCCTAAAAAGTAATTGTTATAGAAGTTCTCACAATTATAATTTGATGCATAGAGGAGTTATGTTAGTTTTGATCCATACAGCAAGGTATCTTCAAATGAAATATTAGAGATATTTAAATATCAGTTATAAAAAATATGAAAGCTGAATGCTGAAATAGTCCATTTTAATAAAGTGATCTGTAAGATCCCAAGAAGGGAAACAAAATTGTGCGAAACCTGTAGTCATTACTGAAGAAGTACCATGTCTCTTAGTTAATATATACAGTAATACTTCGGATAATGTTTGCATCAGATAACACTAAAACCGCATAATGTTAAGTAATCGGGGGGGGGGGGTGTTTGCATTGCATAACGCTGAAATCCTATGGGATGCATCGGATAACTTTCGCTAAAGCATGTGCTGATTACAATGTATCTCTATGGAGTTTTAACATTATCTGATGCATCCCATAGGATTTTAACGTTATCCGATGCGTCCCATAGGATTTTAACGTTAAAAATCATATAACACAAAGACTTGTGGAACCACGTTTTAGCGTTATCTGAGGTTTTACTGTATTGGCTGAAATCCTGTTTTGTAAGTTACACTGTAATTTTTCAGAAATAAAACATTTCCACCATTCCCTTTCTCAGGTCCTGAGACTCCCATGGAATCCCTTTTTTCATCAAAAGTCATTGAGGGCCTCAAAGAGAGAGAGAGAGATTTATTTTTAAAAAATTGCTGCAGTTAATGAGACTATTTCAGGCATTGTGTTATCACTTATGATACAGTAGGAGTGGTTTTTACTTATTCTGGGTTGTAGTTAAATAAGGGCTGCCGTGAACACTAAAAGATTATACAAATTATTTAACTACAATCTCCCTGGCACGTTGACTCCTATTTTAAAAATGTTTAGGGAAAAAATAGTTCCTATGCTGTTCTATGGTGCAGAATTGTGGGGTTTAATTAAAGCTACCCTACTGGGTAGGCCCACTTTTTAAGATGCATATTGGGTGCTGATGATAACACATCTGCCCCAGCTGTTAGAATGGAATTGGGTATCCATTCCTTACAAAGCCATCTAACAATTAAAGATTTTACGTAGTGGCTGAAGATTCAATCAATAGATTCAGATAGACTCCCCAAATTATGTCTGACTGAACAGTTAAAGATAGAGAAATCCAATTCCTGGGTAAACCAACTTTTTGAATTTATTGCACATCATTGGTTGTTCGTGCAGTATCTGCTTTCAATGTTCTCTCAGGCAAGGGATATTTTCAAGCAGAGAGTCTTGGACATTAGTGCACAAACGGATATGGAATTATTGACTAAAAATAGATCTTTAAGATGGCTAGCTAAAAGTAGTTACTTTTCAACCTGAAAAATATAAGTCTGCCACTCTTGAGAAGGGCTTATTGCAGAGCCAGATTTGAGCTGCTTCCTTCCATAGCTAAATATGGTTGTTTTCATCTCTTATGGTCATTACTTATGAAAGAACTTATATTTGTGGCTCTCTTGATATTGAAAACATTTGTCATATATTGTTTAAATGCCAATTGTATACATCTATTAGGCTTAAATATCTTTCATCTCTATTGGAAAGTACAGCATTCTGGGATCCAAATTATACATTATCTTATTTCCTCTTGGAAACAAATGTGTACATTGTATGTAGAACTGCTAAGTTTGTAACTAAGGCAGCAATTATAAGAACCCAATATATTGAACAAATTGGGTTTTCAGTAAGAGAGATTCATTTAACTAATCTTTGATCTGTTGAATCATCACATATGTATTATAGGAATTTTATCACTGCATTTTTCTGTTTATATTCCATTTTGGTACCAGTATATGCATTGCATTGTGTTTTATTTATTTAATTTAAATTTTATCAGATGTTATTGCTAAGGCTGTAAGACTAATCAATTAATAAATATCTATATTATCACTTATGAATAGAATTTCATTATATAAGTGTCCTTAAGACTAAGATCGACTAGATCAGAGGCTTTTTGGAGTCAGTTTGACCACTCTTTTGATTGACTTTGGTATAGATCAGAAAACAGACCAAACACGCTTCACACAGTATTCTATTCTTTCAGCGTATTTTACTGGTCTGAAGCAACTAATGATGGATCAAAGCTAATGCCATAGTACATCTGAAGAAGACATAATTGCCTTTGAAATGAGGGGGGGGACCCCAATACTGTAACAAGCATACAGATTGAGTCTATCAGAGTAATTTATGAAGGACAGGAGATCTGAGCTATATACAACAGTATCATTTTCCATCTAATTTCCAATTGTTTGTGTGTATACCAAGATATTGATTTATATAGTTTATGTAGAATATATATATTGCTATTATAGAGCAAAAAATCATATGATAAATAGTTGACAGAGATATGAGGCCTCTTGTTAATGCAGTAAAATCTCTACATACGATTTTTTCTGTTCCACGAGGTTACAGTATTTGTACAGTGGTACGTCATACAACAATTTTAATTTGTTCCATGGGGCTCGTTGTACAAAAAAATTGCTATACGATACATGGATCGTACGATTTTTCCTATGGGATGCATCGTACAACGATTTTTTTTGCTAAGTGTTTTTTCCCACTGAAAAATTGTTGCACGATTTTTTCCCATAGGGGAAATTGTTGTGCAGGAAACCATTCTCCCCACCCCCACCCCAACCTAATTGTTATGCGATTTCATTGTTATATGGGACAATTGTTGTATGAGGTTCCACTGTATGTCAAAAAAATGTGTGTCGTAAACACATTGCATTACCAGAAGAGGCCATTAGATGTCACCGTATATTTTTGTATGTTGCATTTTTCCTATTAAAAATTTGTATGTCGAATTTTTTTTAAAGCCAGGATTTCTATTTGTATGTTTTTATTTTTATTTATTTATTTATCATTCACATTTGTAACTGCCGCCCACTCAGGCAGAACCCGACTCAGGGCGGCAATTTTTTGTAAGTCGAACCATTTGTATGTGGGGGTTCCACTGTAATGCTACTCCATATCATTTAATCAGAATGTTAATTAGTTATAAGAATTAACCCTTTTACTAGAGATAATTTTAGATTCAATCTAAAGCCATATCATTACACAAAGGATGGAATCCTATGTTTTTTATATTAGTTGCATGTAAATTTGCTAGAGTTTCAAGGAGAAATTGGCAATTGGAAATGCCAGACTCTTTTCTGTGGTTCCCAAGCTCTGTCCTACATACTTTCCTCATCCCTACCATACCATCCCTTTTCCCCAATCTTGTATCAATTGGTGAGAAATATTTACCGGGGGTGGGGGTGGAATAGAGAAAGAGATTATGCCTTCTCAGACTCTCTCATTCCCCATTGGAAAGGTATGCTTTGAAATATGCATTCATATTTATTTACTTTATTAAGAGATATTGATTGAAACCATAATTTTTCCTTGATGTAACATTTGGTTCTACCCTTATGAGTTACTGTACTGAAATTTATAATTTTGGTGCTTACTGGCATTACATGATTTGCGTTCTGTCTTCCAGGTACAAAGTGTTTTGAAGCCAAGCCATCAAAAAGATGGACTGGAGCTTAATTCTCTATTGAATACCCCTCATATTCAGGTAGGAACAATTGTGATGTATCGTTCCCTTCCATCGACACCTGAAGTGGTAAAAGAGGAAGTAAAAAAGATTATTCACTTTCACTTACTTCTTAACATTTGTATCATAAACATCTTTACATGTTTTGCTATCTCATATAGTAAATTTTTGGGGTTCAAAGAAATAGTATTTGTATGAAAGGTAGAGCCATAGATGGAGCTGGAGTTTTGTATGACGTTTGGGCTGCAGCATTTCCTTAATTCAAAGAGATGCTATATATAAAACTAAAAAGCTTGTACCTTTGCCTGTGAAAACTTCTACAGTGCAAATTTCACAAGAGTGTATATTGCATTATAGATGAAAAATGCCACTTTCAAGTGAAACCTCTGTGATGAAAGAATATAATGACAGTCCCCAGTCAGAAATTTTAAAAATGTGCAATACACTTTTATGTAGCTTCTTTATAGGACAGATGCAATTAAACATTAATCAGGCTGGGTAATGCAGAGTTGTAGGGTGGGGCTAGTACTTCACTGACATCTATCTTCTGTGTCTTTCACTTCCTTGTTCTTGGTTAATAGAACTGTGTCCTGTTCTCCTCAAACAACAGTTCTTGATTATAGCTTCTCTTATGTGAGAACACTAGGAAAACAAGATTGAGATTCTTATTTGCTTAATAAAATGTGTAAGTTATCCTTCCTGATGGCCAGTATTCTGTTTACTGAGGATAGAATGAAAAAACTCCTTTTATAAATTACATCTCCTGTAATTTCCTGGTCGCTGCTGCAGAAGTGGGAAACTGTTCTGTTGGTTCCAGTAGGTCTTATACTTAACTTCCTGCAAGAGCAACAGGAAAAACCTACCGTGCATACAAACAGGGAAAGAGTATTTTACCCATCATAGCATAGCATAGTGCTAGTATCAGTGTATGAATAAAGTCCTTTATACGTTATACTTTCTGTTTCACCCTAGGCACTCCTTTTGGCTCATGATAAAGTTGCCGAGCAGGAAATGCAGCCAGAACCTGTGACAGATGAAAAGATTTATGAGAATGTTGGTCTCTATGGAGGAGAGACAGTGAAAATAGTTCGGATTGAAAAGGCTCGAGACATTCCATTGGTATGTAAACTCGGACAAGGTCACAAAAATGATGGCTTCCATTTTTATTACTTTCAGTACTTGTGCTGATATTCAGAATGCAGCCTCGTCTTTAAAAAGGAAAATGAGCACTCTCAGGTATAAAGTTGATGTAGACATTTATGAGGCAGGTTAAGATGCTGAGCTTGGAGACTGGAAGATTGGGTGTCGATACCCGAGGGCTGCACTTGGGGAAATGAAAGGAGCCTCATTCAGGTGTCCCCTGAGCAGAGTTTCTCCAGCAAAAATCCTTTCAACCCAGAATAATCTCTGACACGAAATTATTATTATTACTTTGCACTAGGGCAGGCACCAAAAGCATTTAATATATAAGCTCTTGGAAAGCTTCCTATTCCCCCGTTTTGAGTTCCAGGCTCCACAAAGCCTGATTTTTACCCCTTGAAAGCCTTTCAGTCTCAGAACAAGGGAGAAGCGTTTAATAGTAATAAATAAATAAAACATTGCCACTGGGTTCATGACTCACCAGGAATGTTTTAATATTAAAGGTTCCCTCATCCCCTTGTCCTGAGATTTCCAAAGACTTCTCTAAAAGAGAGCCTTATGGAGCCTCAGAATCTAAACGGGGATTGGAAGCATTCCATGAATGTAAACTAAATATTTCCAGCACTTGATCTGAGTTATACCAGACACAAAGTTACACAACAGTTTTGCCAGTTGTCACACACTGAGTTATGTGACTGCTCTGCAACACCACATTCTTAACTACCAACAATTTGCTGCTGAAACTTATGTCAGTGGATTTACGTATAAGTAATGGGATCTGGCCAATGGTTTGGCTGAAAAACACCAGATTCCACTGCTGTATCTTAACATCAGTTACAGTAATGGTGGTACAAGGATGTGACTATAATCCATTTGGTTACCATCTCAGTGTTTCTCAGTCTGTACTGCACTTTGGTTTTGCCAGTGCACAAGCATGAGGATATTGTCCTTCATTCAGTTGGATAAATGAAAGGGGAAAAAGACGTCATCTCAAGGCACAGGTTTGTTTGTTTGTTTGTTTGTAACCAGAAGCACAATCATTAGTACAGGATCTCATTTAACCATATAGGCATTATTTCAATTGTTGTATGTAAAACCAGACTGTGAAGCCCGCCTTCTCATTCTACTCATTTTGTTCTGAGTGTTACTGCTTTATATCCTTTATATCTGAATACTTTTTTCCTGAGTGAGGTTCAATTGATTTAGAAGTTCCCTCTTGCTATATTCTGTTTGATGGTGAAAGCTTTCTAATTTTAGCAGGGCTTGTTTTTTTTTAACTGGGTAGATAATTATGTATTTCGTTTTCTTCACGGTCTTCAGAACCTGTCTGTTCTGTCGTGGTGTTATTTTTATGGAATGCTGCTGTATCTTATAATCAGCTGCAAGTAATGCTGTGTGGTGTATAGTCACTCAAATGGTGGAATAAAATGGCAACGCTCAACCTGTGGGCTTGTGGGCACATCCTAGGACCAAAATGTGTTCCATACTCAAAACAACTCAAAATGAGATTTTTTAAAAAAATCTTTCGAACAAATTGGCTTAGAAAATTCCATTGTACCTTCTTGGGCGGTGATGGTGACCCTTTTAGAAACCAGGTGCCCAAGGAGGAGGAGGAGGCAGCTTGCGGGCAGGCACCATTCATGCCCATGCACCCATGTGATGTTGCTGGTGTGCCTCCAGCGACATCACATGGGCATGTGTACACCCCTCACACACAAGTGCACATGCCCCCAGGTGTGCCGCCTCCACCACCCTCTAGGAGGGGTGTGTGTGTCTGGTCGCCTCACCTCGTCCCCACCGCCACCTCCCAGCCAGGATTTCAACCTTCCCTCTTGCCTCCCCATTGACAGAGGGAGAGGGGTAGGTGGGGAAGTGGCACTGACATTGACGCCAGCGGAGCGGGGCTTTCCCGTGACAGTGTGTGTGCCCACAGGTAGGCCTCTGTCACTCGTGCCGTAGGTTCACCTACACTGTTCTAGGAGAATAGTAGGCATTCATCACCCCCTGGTTTTAAGAGTTGTAAAAGATCTCCAAGATCCAGATATTGGCAAGTATAGCCCCTAGACCAGTGATGACAAACCTTTTAGAGACCAAGTGCCCAATCAGAAGTGCTGGGGGAGGCAGGAAATGCTGGGGGAGGCAGGAAATGCTCCCATTGGGTTGCTGGGCAGTGGGGCAGGGCAAACTCTGTGCTGGGGAGACGGCACATGTGCCAACAGAGAGGCCTGGGAGTGCCATGTCTGGCATGTATGCCATAGGTTCGCCATCCTTGCCCTTTATGGCATTTGTACATGAATGAGTAAACTAATAAATATGTATGTGTCCTTTTCATGCATTGAATGAATAGAAATCTGTCCTTTAATTTTCTACCTTTAATAGTTTATATTCCACCTTTTTTGGAAACTATCTAACAAATCCAAAGTAATTGACATTTTTAAAGTGAGCAATAAAGGGAATATGAGAACCAACACAGTATAAATCATTCATAAAAAGATTTCAAGATTCAGGGCTTCTTTATAATTGGGAAATTATAAATATGCTATAGTGCTCATATTTTTCCCCTCTAATGTGCAAACTGTAGACACTAAAGCATTGCAGAGAAGCTAAGGAAAACTGATATCTTTAGGAAACTGTATTACCTAACTGACTAATTAATTAATTGATACAGAAATTATTTTTGGTTTTCACTATTGTGGGCAAAAGTATGCATAGGAATTATCACTCTGATTCTGTACATTGACCTACATGCAAATTTTCATAATTTATAGTTTCTGGTATTTAACGTGAGTAAAACTTTCTAAAAATATTTTGCTTATTCAAAAAAAAGAAAGAAAATGTTTTATAGGCTTTTTTAAAAAATAATGTTGTCCAGAGTTTACTATCCACCACCACCACCACCACCCCCGGGAGAGAATGAGAACAGTTCCACATTTTTCTGTTTTTTCATATACCCCTCTAACTATAGCTTATCATAGATAATGCCATTGCACTTTTATTTCAGCAAGTAGTTTAGGCTGAAAAAAGGAAAGAGTCGGAGGATTTGAACCTTGACCTTCCTCCATAAATCTCTGGCCACTGTATGTATCTCAGTTATACCATATTTCTAGTATTTTTAAATTTCCACTCTCAATTTTGCAGGGTGCTACAGTGCGCAATGAAATGGATTCAGTTATCATCAGTCGGATAGTAAAAGGAGGTGCTGCAGAGAAGAGTGGTCTATTGCATGAAGGTGATGAAGTTCTGGAAATCAATGGAATTGAAATTCGTGGGAAAGATGTTAATGAGGTCTTTGACCTACTGGTATGTTGATTCTTTTACTGTCAGTATACCCTGACATCCTACTTAAACAGTTGTGCTAGTTTCACAGTTAAAATTTGTTACACCCCTGTGCAACCATGAGAATGTTTTGCTGAAGCTATGTTTTAGAATTTTAACCTTTGCATACTTAACACCTTATCCTATGTCTCACTGCATATGTAATTGTATTATATATTGTGAGAAAGCTTTCGTTTGTTGTAAAAAACTTTTTTCCCTTATATTGTGAGCCACTCTGGGTGGCACTTGTGCCAGGAGAGCGGGATATAAATAAACCTATTTAATTGTTGTTTTGTTGTTGTTGTTATTTAAGGTCAGAGGGCAGTAACTTCTTGATATTGTCCTCTGTATTTAAAGCACAAATGACAACACCATTGGCAGCTCTTGGTTTGCAATACCTGAGGACTTTTTGCAGCCTAATAATGGAGCAGTTAGAAAACCTATACATTTCCTGCCATCAGGCAGATCAAAGTTCTTATAAACTATATCCAATCCCAGTTCGGTAGGAATTTTATCAATCTGGGGAAAATCTTCGATGTCCTGCACCTATATGAAATACTGGTTCCTGCCACTGGATACCTTCAAAGATTCATTTGTACTTTCCTTCTTCTTATTCATAACTAGTATATTTTGCCCGGCGGTGCCGGGCTTTTTTAAATTGTGTTGGATAGTAAAGGGTTTCTTTTTTTTCTTGAACTAATGGTGCTGGGCTGTTTTAAATGGTGTTGTAAGGTTTTGTGGTTTTGTGGCTTCAAGGCGCTGCGTCCGCCTGTGGCGGACTTGCGCTCCCAGTGTTTTTTGTTTTTGTTTTGTTTTGTTTGCGTGCTGGGCTCTTTATATTGGTTTTTGAAGGTTTTTGTTTTATGTTTATGCATATTTTATTTTATTTTATTTAGTTTAGTTTAAAATTTAATTTTGGTTTTTTAAATCTTTATTTTTACGCATTTTTTATTTTTGGTTTTGGTTTTTTTGAGTGAAAAGTGATTTCTGTTTTGTTTTTTTTTTTTTTTTGGTATTTTTTGAGATTGATGTGATTATTTTTTAATGTTTTTATAACTTATTTGATTAATTTTGGAATTAATCTTATTAGTTTCAATATTTTTGAATGTTTTTTCTCTTTTGGCCTCTGGGTGGGGGTGGTGAGCTTTTCTTCCTCTCTATAATTCTCTTCTGTCCTCTGGGTGTCGCTTCCGGTAAGTTTTTTCTTTATTTTCTCATTTGAGTTCCGGTCCTCATGGATAGAAGTCGTCTTTTGGTAAGCTCTGGGGTTTTTGTTGTTTTTTTGGGGGGTCTGTGTGTTTTATCTTGTTTGTTTTTGGCTGTTTTTGTGTTTCCTTTTTCATAAGAACAGCCTTGCTGGAACAGGTGACAGCCCATCCAGTCCAGCATTCTGTCTCACACAGTGGCTCACCATTTCCTTCAGGGTATTCCCAAGGAGATGCCTTCACCTGCTTAGGATTCCCTGAAAATGGCATTGAGAGATATCCTGCCTATCTCTCCAACCCCGAGGTTGTCCTTAAGTATCCATAATTATAGCCATTAATACCCTTGTCCTCCATGAACTTGTCTAATTTTCAGGGGGGGGGGTGGCTTTCTTTCCTGCGGGCCATGCTGGCTGGCCCATTGGAAGGAAGGGCATTGGCAGGGGGGCTTTCTTTCCCACAGGCCATTCTGGCTGGCCCGTGGGAAGGAAGGGCAATGGTGTGTGTGTGTGCTTTCTTTGCTTTCTTCTCCACGGGCCATGCTGGCTGGCCCGTGGGAAGGAAGGGCAATGGCGGGGGTGTGTGCTTTCTTTGCTTTCTTCTCCACGGGCCATGCTGGCTTGCCCATGGGGAAGAAGGGTAGCAGCGGCGGGGGGCTCCTTTTTTTTCCCGCAGGCCATGCTGGCTGACCCGTGGGGAAGAAGGGCAGTGGCAGAGGGTGGTTTTTTAACTTTTATTTTTCTTGTGCCGGCTTGCCCATCAAAAGGAAGGGCGGTGGGGGGGGTGTCTTTTTTTCCCCCGCGGGCCATGCTGGCTGACCTGTGGGGGGAAAGGGCAGCGGCAGCAGGTGTTTTTTTTTACTTTTATTTTTCTTGCGCCGCCTTACCCATCGAAAGGAAGGACAGCAGCGGCGGGGGGTTCCTTTTTTTCCCCGCGGGCCATGCTGGCTGGCCCATGGGGGAAAAGGGCAGCGGTGGCGGGCGTTTTTTTATTTTTATTTTTCGCGCGCAGGCCGCCTCAGCATTTGGCGCGCTAATGGCGCGCAGGACGCTGGGGCTTGTAGTTTTGCCTGCGCGTGTTTGCTTACTGTAGCGGTTTTTTTCCTGCAGCTTTTTTTTATTGGCCGCAGCGCGTTTCCGAATGTTCCTTTTGCCGCGCGGTGCAAGGAACGTTGGGAATTGAAGTTCCCTTTTTTTGTTTGCAACTGCCCCCGGGTCGAAAATTTCAACCCGACAGTTACCTGCGAACCGGGTTCGGGCGAGTGAACGGAGGCCCATTACGGGCTAGTGGGGCCTGGTGCAACATCCTTTGTCACATTCTAACGGTTAACGCACCATTTTATAGGTATAGATAAATTGAATGTTCAGAATTATTTCTTCTTCTCGGTACTTTCATTTATTGTTTAACAAGCAAGTACATAAGAAAGGAAGCTCATAAAAATCAAGTCAAATATGGCGTGTATAAATGTTGAATGAACAAAAATAATATGTAAAGGTAAAGGTCACCCTTGCTCAAAAGCCAGTCGTATCTGACTCTAGGGTTCAGTGTCCATCTCTGTCAATAGCCGAAGAGCCAGCGCTGTCTGCATCTGAAGACGTTTCCGTGGACATGCTGCAAGCATGTTTAGACACCCGAGTGCACGGAACGCTAATTACCTTCCCACCGAAGTGGTCCCTTTTTATCTACTTGCAATTTCTTGCTTTTGAACTGCTAAGTTGGCAGGAGCTGGGACAGAAATGGGAGCTCATTCCATCCTGCAGTACTCGGGAATCGAACTGTTGACCTTCTGCCTTCCAGTCAGCGTCTTAACCACTTGACTAAAGTCTTAAAATCAAAATTACTGCAAGTAATCCATTCCAGTAATGTATTCCGAGAAGAAACATTTTTTCAAAGCTTATTATACTATAGTAAAAATTGTGGAATATTAAGCTTCAGGAGGTTGTAAACTTCTTTGTGAAATACTTTAACTTGTTACAGGCTACAAAACTTTAAAGCACAGATGACTGTGAATAAAACTAAATTATGTTCTCAGTCGTTTAAAAACACACACACACACACACAAACAAACACCTAAGCAATTTGGATTACTGTGACAAACATAAAATAGCTTACCTGGGGAAAATATTTACACTGCTGAGAGTCTCAAACCATGGCTGATCAGTTGTGATCTGCTCCTCCTGTTATGGGACTCAGCTGCTATATTTGTATGTTTTTTATTATTTGTACCATTAGCTTAGCCTGCAGGTGTTTCAGCTTATTCTAGCAGATGTTTTAGTTTAATGCTACCCACAGTTTTTTAGTGATATTTAGTAAATATTGAAATTGCATTGAAAATATTCTTTCCCTTCTCTTTTCATAGAGAATATTTTTTTTTGTTATCTATTGTTTTGGTATTTTTCTGACAGTAGCACTTTTTGGATGCCCTGGACTAGAAAGTATTGAGCAACTTGACAATGCATAACGCACAGCCAACTTAGTCTATTACAGCAGTTTTGTAGCGCCTTGAAGACGAGCAAGTTTACTTTTAGGATAAGCCTTCATGGACTGCAGCCCACTTCTTCAAATTTTTTAATTCAAGCAGAATTTTAGTGACCATTGATAGGTATCTAGAATTATAATTAGTTGAATGTTTTGTATCTAGAGTTAGAATTGAGAGGGAAGAAAGGTTAGCAAGAATCATGATTAAAAATTCCTTCTCTCACTCAAATAATTGTTACTTACCTTGGAAACTAAAGTTTGTTGCTAACTTTACTGATACTTTTCTCCACAGGCGGACATGCATGGCACTCTGACATTTGTGCTGATTCCTAGTCAGCAGAACAAACCACCACCTACTAAGGAAACAGTGGTATGTTGTTGTAGTATGTGTATAAGATGGAATAAATTTAGTTGCACTTGTTCTGATGATAGTTATGTTTTGTTGTTTCTTTTTTAAAAATCTCCGGTTTCTCCTACTTTAAAGAATATTATCCCAGTGCTTTCAAAGCACATCCATTGTAGGTTGCATTAGGTTTTAGAGAGTTTCCCCAGAATATAATTTTGGGGATTATTTTAAAATCACTTAATAGTCTGTTTTAAAGAAATAATGAAGCAAAATTTATCAGATGATACTTTTTCTTTGGTAAACCTTTTTTGTAAAGCAGAGGGGAAAATTTGATTTAAAATGGATTGAAGGAGAAATACAGCTGTATAAGTGTCCAGAAACAATGGTTTGGTAGACTAAGCTATCTCAGGTGAGAGGAAGGAAGCATTGAATTAAGTGTGTTGGTAGATCAAGTAGGTTTGTGGGTTAGACAAGTTGTTTAATGGAACAGGTATCAATATCTTGCCATCTTCTGGTCATGCAGACTTCTTTCATTTGATTTTCAACTCCTCTATATTTATTCATCCTTCCATAGCCATTGGCCCCTTTAGAGAGTCAGGTTATTTACCGCCACCCAACACTCAGTGTTGAGTTGCTGGCTGTACAGTCTACTCCATCACCGTAGCAGGATATCCAGCACTTTAGGTGTGGTGATGGTTCCCTCAGTGGAGGAAATGCCACTGGAAACCATCATATTGGGCCCAACAGCAAAATGAGCGGAGAAGGAACTCTGATTCCCAATGGTCATGGAGGCGGAAGAGGTCATGCCAGATAGACTGATTGTGAAGGTGCACCTTGTCCATATCCTCAAGGCTGCGGCAGTCCATTGTCGTCCTGGTGTTAAATCTTGCATGTCTCTTTTCCTATGTGCTGCAGGGGTTGGTTCCGTGATCATAGTGTGTGGGTCACTTCATGGCAAGCTGGGATCTACCTTAAACAAATTCATGCCAATGGCATTTTCCTGCTTCAGGGGGAAAATGCATTCTTAGATATGAGTTTTAGGTGGCGATATTTATTTATTACATTTATACTGCATTACAGGCCTTTGTCAAGGGCTTCGACAGCCATGGGTGACAACCACGGGCACCCTTTGGGAACTGTAGAGGAGAAAGGAAACTCCAGTTGTTTCATGTATATTTTATTCATGTACATTTATAAACATTCTATTGACCATGTCTGCCATTTTGGATTCATTATTAAAATAAGCCCTTTTTCATATAAAAAGATTAAGTGCATAGGTGCAGAAAGCTTCTCCTTTGGGAAAAAAAGTCTTGAGTATATTTGCTTGCCAATGCAGAAGTATGACTTTCAGACTAGATATTGAACATAGGATTATACAGTTATACATTTACTTATGTTATGCCTTAAGCTCTTCATTGCAGATTTTATCATTTGATTTCTGTTTCTGTAGTGTGGGATGTACATTTTCCTGCCTTTTGCCAGTTTTCTTCCTTTCCATCCAGTGACAATTTTTATGGTACCTCTTCAGAGAAATAGAAGTGCTTTTCTACTGAGCCCAGAGTAGCTCTTCCATCCTGCCTTGTCTAAGTAGAATGTTTTTCTTACATGGCATCAAGTCACCTTTCATTTATGGTGAGCATATGAACTAATACGTTTTGGAAAATCATCCCTAGAACACCCCATTTTTGGTACTACTACCAGATATGCAGGCCACTGATCACTCCTGTGGCACTTTCCTGAAGCATAATTGGGTTTTCAGAGCAGATCAAGGTCATAAGAATATGCCAAGAAATATGGAAGATAAAACAATGGCCTACAGACTGAAAACATTACACACACACACACACACACACACACACACACACACACACACACACACACACACACACACACACACACACACACACACACACACACACACACACACACACACACACACACACACTCCCTAAGAGAAGGAGTGCAGTAACTGTAGGACCATTGCTCTAATGTCCCATGCAAGTGAAGTGATGTTCATGTTGTAGCAACAAAGGTTTTTACCTCATATTAAATAAGAAATGCCTAATGAAACTTAAACTTTAAAGAGCCCTTGTGGCATAGTGGTTAAATTGTAGTACTGCAGCCAGAGCTGCTGATGTGAATTTAGTCCTGACAGGGATCAAGGTTTACTCAGCTTTCCAACCTGAGGCTGGTAAAATGAGTACCCAACATGTTGGGGGCAAAAATGCTAATTACCTTTTGAACTGCCCACAGAGTGTTCTAAGCGCTATGGAACGGTATATAAGTGTAATTGCTATTGCTATTGCTAATGTTCAAGTTGGATTCCAAAAAAGGAGGCACATGAGATCTTATCACAAATATCTGCTGACTACTGGAGTACATCCAAGAATTGCAGAAGATCATCAGTCTGTGTTTTAGAGTCTATAGCAGGGATTCTCAACCCTGTAGGCCAGATGCGGGCCGCAGCACCGTTTCATATGGCTCCCCACCGCCTCCACCACACCAGGAAGTGCCATGTAGTGGAGAAATGGCAAAATGGCTGTCAGGTGCACAAAGCTGTCTGAGGGAGCATAACCCAGCCCCTGGCTTTAAAAGGTTGAGAACTCCTGATCTATAGCAAAGCTTTTGACTACATGGATCATGAGAAACTATGGGTTGTTCTGAAAGAAATGGGTGTGTCACAGCACTTGATTATCTTGATGAGTAACCTCTTTTGTGAGCAAGACACTGCTGTTAAAACAGAATACAGGTATAGAAAAACAATGGATTCCTATAGGACTGCTGTTGAACATTAAGAAGTCAAAGATGTTGACTGCAGAAAACTGCTAGGTTGGCAATGAAAAAGAATGAAAGAATGTATAGACCTTGGTACAATCATCAATCCAAATGGAGACTGCAATCAAGAAATCAGAAGACTGAGGAAGGGCAGCAATGAAGGAATTAGAATAGGTCATCAAGCATGCGTCCCTGGAGACCAGGATGAGCATCATCCAGGCCCTTGTATTTCTGATCACTACATGCAGGTGTGACAGCTTGACAATGAAGAAAGCTGGCAGGAAAAAAAATAGATTTGTTTGAAATACAGTACTGGATGAGAGCTTTGCAGATACTGTGGACTACCAAAAAGGCAAAACAGGTATGCCCTAGAGCAAATGAAGCTTGAACTGGTTCTGGAGGCAAAAATGATGAAAGTGAGACTGTCCTACTTCAGGCACTTCGTGAGAAGGCGAGATTCTCTGAAAAGGACAAGAATGCTGGAAAACATTGAAGGCAGCAAGAAAAGAGGAAGACCAAATAACAAGACGGATGGACTTCCTAAAGGAAACTACAGGCTTGAGTTTACAAGGGTAGAGCAGGGCTGATGGGGATGAAACATTTTCATTCATATGGCCACCATAAGTTAGAGGCGACTTAACAGCATGAAACAACAATAATGAACACACGCTAAATCTTGTCAACCACAGTTAGGACTGTTTTGCCCAGGTCACAGTTGTCAAACAGCTCTAATACAGATTTGTTCATAGTTGTGTTGTGGAGCAGCAGCAAGATACAGAGTTCATGTGTACATCTCCGTACATGACTAGATTTAATAGGAATTATGTATGCATAATTAATGATCACAGATTGGGTAGATCATGAGGGTTAAAGTGGTTTGTTTTCAGGTCTCTGGTTTAAATTGAGTATGTGTCTTTTGGGAGCAGTGTTGAGATAAACTTCCTTTCCAGTTTCAGTCTTTCATCCAGAATAACTTTGTCACTTTCAAGATGTTTTCCCCCTGAATTGGATCTGTCCCCGTCTGTCCGTCCCCCAATAAGGCTAGTTCTTATTTGCTGCCAATGTATGAGAATGGAATTGTAATTAATTGTTTCCTATATTTGCAGCCTGCACTGCTGTTGATGTAGATGTTCATTCCATCTTTAAACTGAGAGTGAAATCTTTTGCGTACAAAAAGCCCATTATTCCAGAGTGACTGTGTTTATTTTTTCATATCTTTTTGTTTCCTAGGTCCATGTGAAAGCCCACTTTGACTATGACCCATCTGATGACCCTTATGTCCCTTGCAGAGAATTAGGCCTGTCTTTTCAAAAGGGAGATATACTTCATGTGATCAGCCAAGAAGACCCAAATTGGTGGCAGGCATACAGGGATGGAGATGAAGAAAATCAGCCTTTGGCAGGCCTTATTCCAGGTATTTAATCATTGAACTAGTTTTAAATTTCTTTAACACTACAATCCCAGGTATTTCTGTTTCAGAGAAAGCAAGTTGAGTACGCTCAACACAAAAAGCTTTAATTTAAAAGCCAGTGCCTTGTTTTTAGTTCATATTAGGGTAGTAATGTTTCTAAATGTTGTATAGTAAGTCAACACTTATGTAAATCCCATTGTGCCAATGACTCTACCACAGTTGGGTAGCAGTAGGCTACTGGCCAAGGAATCTGAATAGCAGTTTCATATAATGGCAGATATAATACACTGTTTTGTTGGTGATACCACTGTGTTCCTGTCTTGAAGATCCTGGCAAGTAAATTAAATGTGAAAAAATTGACAGAAAATTACAGAAGAATGTTTATATACTGTATTTGGAGATTGTGCTAATTATTTCATTTGTGTCCCACTAGACATTGTAGCTAATATAAACATCGGAGGGAAGAATTTTGATTTTAGTTCTGTTTTGTTTCTGTTTTGCACCTAGACTGCCTCAGATTATTTATAGAATAAACAAAGATTATTCAATTGCTATCCAATGGCATCATAGTTTTCAGCATATTTGATACCAACATATGAACATTTGCATTAGGAGAGCCATTTTGCTCTATTTCTATTAAAGAGTATAGTCATGTCCAAATTTTCCTGTCATGCTATGGTTCTTCAAGAATGGTGGCATTGCTATGCTGGGCAGTTAACAGTTTATGATTTTTAAATAACAGAAGATCTTGCACACCTCTTGATAAATCATTTTTCTATTCAACCATCTTCTGGAATAATATATCAAAAGGTCACATCATTTTGAAATACAATCACTCTTGAAAGTATTGTATTTCTTAATGGCTATGAACATTGTTCCTGGTTTCTAATTATCTTTGTGCATGTCTCTCATTAGGCAAAAGTTTTCAGCAGCAAAGAGAAGCTATGAAGCAAACAATAGAGGAGGACAAAGAGCCAGAAAAGTCAGGTAGGTGAAAATATTCAAGAAATGTCTGGAACTACTGTAATAAAGTTAAAAGAAACTAAGCTCCGCCCTTTGTTTCTCCGAGCAGGGCAAATACCCAATGATAATGAACTCAGATCCACATTTTTTGTGTACATACAAAGAATAAACTGAAATTTAATCCAGACAAGATTGATGTGCTTCTGATCAATTTAAAGGTAGATCAGAGAACAGCCTATGCTGGGTGAAGTTACAGTCCCCCATCATAACACAAATATGAATCTTGGGTGTGCTCTTGGATTCATCCCTAAGCCGTGGATTCCAGGAGTGCTTGTGCACAGTTAAAATTATTGTGCCATCTGTAGCCATCCCTGGAGATATCTGATTTTGCCCCAGTGATACATGCCTTCGTTATGTTCAGAATTATTGTAACTCACTCTTCATAAGGCTGCTTTTGGAAAGTGATTGGAAACTTCAGTGGGTACAAAATGATTCCGACAGATTATTAACTAGGGCTAGTTAAATGGATTACACAATTTCCCTGTTAGAGCAGCTCTGCTGGCCCCTTTCTGAGCACTGAGAATGCTGATTTTGTCCTGCAAAGCCCTAGGTGACTTGAGTACAACCAACCCATCTGAAAGATTGCATTTCCCTGCAGGAGCCTTCTCTGGTTTTTTTTAATTCACCAGGGAAGGCCCTTTCCATCCTCACAGGTATATGTTGGTGAGGGGGGCTTCTCTGTCACTGCTTCCAAGCTGTGGATCCTTCCTACAGAAGACTAGGCTGCCTCCCTCTTTGCCGTCTTTCCACAAGCAGGCAAAGACCTTTCTTTTCGATCAGGCTTTCTCCTAATGGCTGGCTTTCCAAACAGGGTTGTTTTTAGTGGGACTGTTGTGTTTACATTGTGCCTTTAGAACTATTGCTTGCCAGTTTTAATCTTTTCTGTTTAATTTGTTTTTAAAACTAATAATTTATTGGGTTGGTTATTTTTTTAGCTTTTAATACTGTTTGCTTTAATATTGCAATTCACCATGTTCTCTTTTGAGGAGAAGAGAGTGATATAAATATTTGAAATAAATTAATAGTTCCTTAATAAGGATGTGTGTCATGACATGGAACCAGGGGGTAATGGTGCCCTGGTGGTGCAGTGGTTAAACTGTGCTAAAAGGATGTGAGTTCGATCCTGACAGGGATCAAGGTTGACTCAGCCTTCCATCCTTCTGAGGTCGGTAAAATGAATAACCAGCATGTTGTGGGCAAAAAATCTAATTAACTTGTGAACCGCCCCAAGAGTGCACTAAGTGCTATGGTGTAATTGCTATTGCTAATGAGGTGAGTCCACTACATGCCTTCCACCTGTGTAACTCTTGCCTTCCAAAAACCTCCTAGGGCTGCCAGTGCACCTGGGCTACAAGACTATCTCTCCATACCTCCCACGAGAGCACATTCCACAAAGGGAAGGCTTTCTTGGCAAAGTGTTGCATGTACTTGCACTTCATGACATTTGCTTACCCAAGCAACATTTGCTCTCTCCTCATTTTGACTACACGGTTCTGGATCTAGCACCGCAGAAGGGCCAGTGAACCTAGTACCAGAAAATGGTTTTTAAAATTTGAATTTTCTTTGGGAACAGAAGAGGGTGGTGGGGAAAACTCAGGGAACATTGGACAAGGCACAAAACAAAATACACAAACTTCCACCCACTAGGACGTAGGGTGGGGATGTAAAAAGGCTACCAATTAAAGCCAGACTTTTTAAACATGGAATGTATTTGATTTATTTATTAGATTTGTATATTGCCCATCTGGGATATTGTCCCACTCTGGGAAGTTTACAATAGTTAAAACCAGAAATATACACACAATAACGAGGGGTGGCATTTAATTTAATTTAATAGTCATATTTATATATGCCGCCCACTCAGGCAGAACCTGACTCAGGGCGGCATTACAACAAGTTCTAAAAACACATAAAAACACTTTAAAAGCCCCATATCCAACCCACTTTAAAAAACCCCATATCCCACCCACCCATCCCACCCACTATAAAAAGAAGAAGGGAGAGTTCTTAATTCTTTACGTAAGCCAGCAGGCGGGGACCGTGTTCCCATTTGGGCCCCACACCTGCCCTGCCAGCCAGGTCTTCAATCCTTTCCTGAAGGGCAGCAATTCTCTTTCAAGTCTTAGATCTGTTGGCAGGAGGTTCCAGAGAGTTGGTGCGGACACGGAGAAGGCCCTCCTTCGGGTGCTGGACAGATGTGCACCCCTAACTGATGGCACCATTAGAGAGCCCCTCCGGTCCACTCTGGTTGGACGGGCAGACACTCTTGGGACGATGCGGTCTCTAAGGTATCCTGGCCCACTGCCATATAGGGCTTTAAAGGTCAAAACCAGCACCTTGAATTGCACCCGGAGACAAACTGGTAACCAGTGCAGCTCCCGAAGTAGCGGTGAGGCATGGGCATATCGCCCACATCCCATCACCACCTGGGCTGCCGCATTCTGGACCAGCTGCAGCCTCCGAATGCTCGTCAAGGGCAGCCCCATGTAGAGCGCATTACAATAATCTAGTCGGCATAGTCCAAGTGTACACTTATTTATTGGCTATAGGGAGAATGTTCAGGAATAACCTTCCTGGTTCACCAAAACCTGGCAAAATAAAAGAGTAGAAACTCTCGGACTCAGAAGCTAATAGTCGGCCAAACGAGAGTGGGAGACTTCCTTCCACTAATTTCTTAATCGAGTCCCACCGTGCTGCAAGTGCCCAGATTGCATGCAACACTTCAGCAAGGCTCACCTGTTAGCAGAACTGGGCAGCATAGCACCTCGCAGGGACTAGTCTAAGCCCGTGATGGCGAACCTTGGCACTCCAGATGTTCTTGGACTTCATTTCCCAAAAGCCCAAGCCCCTGTGAATCCACACAAATGTGTTTGCTGCGATTCATCCGGCCTGCGCTGTCCTCGTCACTCTCGGAAGCTGAAATAAAACGTGCCCGTACGGCAAGGACGGCATGGGCCGGATGAATTGCAGTAAACCCATTTGTGTGTGGATTCACGGGGGCTTGGGCTTCTGGGAAATGAAGTCCAAGAACATCTGGAGTGCCAAGGTTCGCCATCACAGGCCTAACCAGCCTTCATACTCCTGGGGTCCACTTCTTATACTTTTCTCCCCCTCTCCTAATCGAAAAAGGCCAATCAAACCTGGGCTGGCAAAGCTGCACAACCACCCTACCCTGATGCAGCTCATTTCTGGACTGACCCATCTTCGGAACAGTATTGGCAACAAATCTCACTCCTTGGTATAATCATAATGTCTTCATGGTTGGCCTTAGGACAGGGAAAGATAAGGATGTACCAATCTCTCCTCTGACTAACCTTGACACCAGGAGGCTAAGAGGCTTTTCTCCCAAGATGTTAACCCTTGAAGGGGTCATTTCTTCACAAAACTGTAATTCTGTATGGCAAGAATCCTGTTCAGTTACAAGATGATATCCGAGACGCACATAACCATTCCCAGCCTGGCCAGCACTTCTTTGTGTATTCTTGTTCACCATGCCTTATCTCTTCCCTTTTCCTCATTCTGTAATGTGTACCATCCTGTCGTTTAGTTTCTAAGCCTGTTACGCGGATCTGCTTTGCGTTTTATAGTTTGTGAAATACCTTGCTGTTACAAGTGCCTTGTAAATATATATAGGATTTTTAATCCAGCAGGAAGAGCTTAATTTTGTATTTGGAAAACATTGACTTTTTTTTTTAACTTCTAGGAAAACTCTGGTGTGCAAAGAAAAACAAAAAGAAACGGAAGAAAGTTTTGTATAATGCAAATAAAAATGATGGTAAGAATCAAAGTGTTTTTTATTTTACAGAAATATTATCTAAGCTCGATTGTGCATTGTTTGTAATACAGTATATTGCATGTATGTGTGTGCGCACACATGCATATATGTACACACATTCCTTATCCTTGAAAGCCTTACTTCAGGAAGCAGAGAAGTCTATTTGCATTTCAAAATAAAGTAAATAGTGCCTTAGATTATGATTTTCTTAAATGTCTGTCTCTGTCTGTTAAATTAAGTCACTAACTAGGTGTTGCTTGTGTCCAGGCTCCTACTAACCGTAATAGTTTAAAATTAAAAACTGTGTATTCTTAAATACCTTTAAGTATTTGAGTTTACCCATTACATTATAGGCAGATTGTCTTACACTGTGAAAATCTTAATCTGTTGTCAGTGTTTAGAAATGCATAGTGCAATTACTCAAATTCATTGCTTGCTCATACTTTTATGAAAGTTATTCCCATTAAAATGAAATAGTCTTCTTTTGTATGTCAGCATCTATTAATTATTTATTAAAATATTTGGCGGTGGTGGGGAGAGTGTTATTATCAATAGTGTCCTTCCTGACGTATGACTACACTTTCCATGGTTTCCCAAGTAGAGAGTACACTGAAGTGGTTTGTTTGTTTAAATACATTTCTATCCCGCTTCCCTCACTCAAGAGCGACCCGAAGCGGCTCACAACATAATCAAAAGCAACAATAAAAACAATTTAACAGAGCCCATTAAAAACAATTTAAAACCACCTAAAAAACCCTCCCCTCCCCGCACAATTAAAAAACAAAAAATATCAGGACTAGCCAGTATAGGCTAAATAAGCCAGCGGGACTGGGAAGTTGATGCATCCATACCCCATGCCCGCTGGAATAGCCAAGTTTTCAGTTGTTTTCTAAAGGGGAACAGCTCCATTTGGAGGCGTAGTTCGAGTGGCAAGAGGTTCCAAAGGGCCGGGGTTGACACAGAGAAGGCCCTCCTCCTGGTCCCAGCAAGATGGGCTTCTTTTGCTGCAGGGACCATAACCAACCCCCTCCGGTCTGCTCTCGTAGGACGGGTAAGACACCTTGGGGTGATGCGGTCTCTTAGGTATCCTGGCCCATTGCCATGAAGGGCTTTAAAGGTCAAAACCAGCACCTTGAATTGCACCCGGAGGCATACCGGCAACCAGTGCAGCTCCCGAAGCAGTGGTGAGGCACGAGCATAATGCCCACACTCCATCACCACCCGAGTAGCCGCATTCTGGACCAGCTGTAGCCTCCAAATGGACATCAAGGGCAGCCCCATGTAGAGCGCATTACAATAATCCAATCTGGAGGTGACCAGAGCGTGAGTGACCATGAGCAAGGAGTCCCGGTCCAGGAGCGGGCGTAATTGGTAGATGACACGAAGCTGTGCAAAGGCCCTCTTGGCCACGGCTGCCACCTGCTCTTCGAGCAGTAGCCGCGAGTCCAGGAGGACCCCTAAATTACGCACCGGGTTTGTCTGAGGCAACACTGCCCCACCCAGAACCAAAGATGGTACCCCGAACCCACAGCCACTCAGTCTTGCCAGGATTCAGCTGAAGCCCGTTGTCCCCCATCCAGACCCGAACAGCCTCCAGACACCTGGTTAGGACTTTGACTGCATCACCTGGGTCCCCACAGGCCGAGATGTACAGCTGGGTATCATCTGCATATTGATGATACCTCACCCCGTGGGAACGAATGATCTCACCCAGCGGTTTCATGTAGATATTAAACAGTAGAGGCGAGAGCACAGATCCCTGAGGCACCCCACATGGGAGCAACCTAGGGCTGGACAGCCCGCTCTCTAGAGACACCGACTGAGTCCGACCCGTCAGAAATGAGGAGAACCAGGACAACACAGTGCCCTGGGCCTCCAATCCTTAGAGCTGGCCCAGAAGGATAGGTGGTCGATGGTATCGAAAGCCGCTGAGAGGTCCACAAGAGCAAGGACGGAGGGGTTGCCTCCATCCTGCTCCCGCCAGAGATCATCCAAGAGTGCGACCAATGCAGTCTCAGTACCATAACCGAGCCTGAATCCAGACTGAAACGGTCCAGATAATCCATATCATCCAGAACCCCCTGGAGCTGCCGCGCCACTGCTTTCTCCAACACCTTCCCCACGAAGGGAAGGTTGGAAATTGGTCTAAAATTAGAAATAACAGTAGGGTCCAGCGATGGCTTCTTCAGGAGAGGGCGAACCAGTGCATGCTTGAAAGCTGCTGGAAACACTCCCTCCCACAGAGAGGCATTCACCATCGCACCGACCCAGCTGCCCGTTGTAGCCCTGGCTGCTCTAATCAGCCAGGTAGGGCAGTCATCTAATAAGCAAGTGGAATCACGAACAGCTCCAAAGAGCCTGTCCACTTCATCAGGGTCAACTGGATCAAACTGATCCCAGATAATATGGCTAGACTCTGCTCCAGCCCACTCCAGGTGATCAGCTTCCACGTCAGGATTGAACCCCGAACGGATGCAAGCAACTTTTTCTGTAAAATGGTTTACCATCTCTTTCTTCTGAGGACATCCTGGGATTGTGCAGCTTGCCCAAGGGCCACATAGGCTGGCTCTTCTCAGACAAACAAACTAATCTCCAATTGATAGCAGAGGCCCTCCCTTGTGGGATCCCCCCTGATCTCATGGGAGAAATCAATTTAGTATATGCCACAATGAAGAAGACTCTGCCATACCTCCATCAAATTAATCTTACTTGGATGTGGCATACCAAGCAGGCTCTTCCACTTAGAGATAAAACAGCCATTTGTACAGAAGAAGGCAATCTCTTAGGTAACCTGGTCTGGAACTATTTAGCACCTTATAAACTAAGAGTAACTCCCTGAACATAGCTTGTTAACTAACCATCAATCAGTTGGAACTTTCAATGTAGGAATTTTATGTTGGGGCAGTCCTAGCCAACATATTTTGCATTGTTGTTGTTGTTGTTCAGTCGCACAGTCGATTCCGACCCTTTGCGACCCTATGGACCATCGTTCTCCAGGCGCCTCTGTCCTCCACCATCCCCCTCAGTCCTCCCAGTTCTGTGCCCATTGTGTCTACAATACCATCTATCCATCTCATCCTTGGCCTCCCCCTTCTTCTTTTGCCCTCCACCTTTCCCAACATCACGGCCTTCTCAAGTGAATCCTCCCTTCTCATTTGATGCCCAAAGTACTTTAGCTTCATCTTTACTATTTGACCTTCCAATGAGCAGTCAGTGTTGATTTCTTCTAAGATTGACCTATTTGTTCTCCTCGCTGTCCAAGGTACCCTCAAAACTCTCCTCCAACACCACATTTCAAAGGCATCTATTCTGCGTTCAGCTTTCCTAATTGTCCAGCTTTCACATCCGTACATTACCACTGGGAATACCATTGCTTTGACTATTCTAATTTTTGTTTTCAAGGTGATGTCTCTGCTTTTCACTATGTTCCCCAGGTTTCTCATGGCTTGTCTCCCTAGAATCAGCCGCCTCTTTATTTTATGGCTGCAATCCCCATCTGCAGTGATCTTAGATCCTAAGAATGTAAAATCTGTCACTGCTTCTACTTCTTCCCCATCTATTCTCCAGGAACTGATCGGGCCAGTTGCCATTATCTTGGTTTTCTTGATATTGAGTCTCAAGCCAGCTTTTGCACTCTCTTCCTTCAAACCGATCAAGAGATTCTTTAGGTCTTCCTCACTTTCTGCCATTAGGGTGGTGTCGTCTGCATATCTCAGATTGTTGATGTTTCTCCCAGCAATTTTGATCCCATATTGTGATTCCTCCATCCCTGCATTGTGCATTATGTGCTCTGTGTATAAGTTGAATAAGCAGGGTGACAAAATGCAGCCTTGTCTTACTCCTTTTCCTATTCCAAACCATTCTGTCATTCCGTGTTCTGTCCTAACTGTTGCTTCTTGGTTCATGTACAGATTTCTCAGGAGGCATATGAGATGCTCTGGTATTCCCATCTCTTTAATCACTTGCCACATCTTGTTGTGATCCACACAATCAAATGCCTTAGTGTAGTCAATAAAGCAAAAATAAACTTGTTTCTGGTATTCCTTTGTTTTCTCCATGATCCAACGTATGTTGGCAATGTGGTCTCTAGTCCCCCTGCCTCTTCTGAAACCAGCCTGCACCTCTGGTAATTCTCTTTCCACATGCTGCTGAAGTCTATCCTGTATTATCTTGAGCATCACCTTGCTGGCGTGTGGGATGAGCGCAATTGTTCGATAGTTTGAACATTCTTTGGCATTGCCCTTTTTTGGGATTGGAACATATACTGATCTTTTCCAGTCCTGTGGCCACTGTTTTGTTTTCCAAATCTGCTGGCATATTGAATGCAGTAATTTGATGCCATCATCTTTTAGAGCTTTGAAAAATTCAACTGGGATACCATCATCTCCACTAGCTTTGTTGTTTGCAGTGCTCTTTAGGGCCTTTCTGACTTCACTCTCCAGGATGTCTGGCTCAGGTTCAATTTCTTCATCATTGTGACTATCAGGAGTGTTGAGTTCCTTTTTGTAGAGTTCCTCTGTGTACTCTTTCCATCTTTTCTTAATCTCTTCTGCATCAGCTAGCTCCTTTCCGTCTTTGTCCCTTATCATGTTCATTTTTGCTTTAAATGTTCCCTTGATTTCCCGGATTTTTTTGAAAAGATCTCTGGTTCTGCCTCTTTTGTCTTTTCAAAAAAATCCGGGAAATCAAGGGAACATTAGCCACATTTTTTGTACCAAGCCTTCAGTCAAGCACTTTACAAGTTACACTTAAAAGTTGCCAGTGCATAGATCATACAGTTTACCTGTCAAGCGCAGCTCCGGACAATACAGGACCTGCGCAGAACCGTTCTGCGCAGGTCACTTCTACGCATCCCCTTCTGCGCAGAACCCTTCTATGCATGAATAGAAGGGTTCTATGCATGCATAGAAGGGACCTGCGCAGAAGGGATGTGGAGTAACTACTTTTCCCCACTACCAAATTATGGGATGGCAGTGGCTCCGGGCGGGAAATGAAGAAAAGTGGCGCAAAATTACAGGAAATTCCAGCCAATACGGGATACTTGACAGGTTTGGCATAGATCAGTGCAGCTAGAGTATTCTTGTCCAGGAATGATTGTAGTTGGTATAACAGCCAGAGCCTGTGATAATGCACATTTTGACTCTGAGGCTGTGGGCCTCCCATTGCCAGATCCAAAAACATCCCTAGACTATGCCTGTCCCTTATTATTCTGCTTGGGGATGAAGATACATGTAGCCTTTTAAACTACCCAGAATACAGACATGCCATTATCTTTCTCAGGCTGAGCCTTTCTCTAGCTCACACCAGGGCATCTAGGCATTAATCTAAATTGTATGTAGCCATTGTTCACTCAGATGTTAATAGAAAAATAGAGCTGGATATTGACATGATAACTGTACCCTTATGGCACCTTCCCCTTATCCTCTACGTGACATTTGACCATCTCAAGATTAAAACACATTGGGAACCAGATTGAAGAGTGCATAATGCTTCTCAACAGTTAGTGAGTCAAGAGATGTAGTGGTTACACTATACGTACCAGGCTTCCACAAAGAACAAACAAACAATACTTTTAAAATACTCTCTTGCATTTCATTGTGCAGAAGAAAATTCAAATTTCTTTTTTCCTTTAAAGATTATGATAATGAGGAGATCTTGACTTATGAGGAAATGTCACTTTATCACCAACCAGCAAATAGAAAACGACCCATTGTCCTGATTGGTCCACAAAACTGTGGTCAAAATGAACTGAGGCAAAGATTATTGAATAATGAAGCTGACCGGTTTGCTGCTGCAGTTCCTCGTAAGTTGAAAGGCTTCAAAGTATTCAGTTGCATGTGACATTCTTTGCTTCGTGTGATAAATGTTTGTGTGTACATTTGCATGACTGGGCATGTGCTATGTATAGCTGGACATCTGCCAGAGTCTGCTGTATAATAATAGAACTATTTTTGAGCCCAGTTAATGGTTTGTAATCGTTTCTGGATGAAAGACTCTAAAGATTGGTGTTACTAATTGAGTACAAGAGTGTTCTGCTGAAAGAGGTTTCTTACCAACTCATTTTTTCCCCATAAGCCTCAATAAGTTTCTAGATGTAAAAATATATTTTACAGAATTCCCCAGTTCAAAAATTTACAGATCTTTACTTTGGTTTATTCACTGACCTTTATCAGATACAACACGAAATAGAAGAGAAAATGAGGTAGCTGGCAGAGATTACCATTTTGTATCACGGCAAGCATTTGAAGCTGACATAGCAGCTGGAAAGTTTATTGAGCATGGTGAATTTGAGAAGAATCTTTATGGTACCAGCGTGGATTCTGTCCGGCAAGTAATCAATTCCGGGAAGATATGTCTTTTAAATCTTCATACACAGGTAATGGGAATGCTGTTTGGACACTAAGATTGATTTGCAATAGTTTCATTTGAATGTCCTATTACTGCTACCAGATTTAGTTAAGGAATTGACAGGGTTTATTTTATTTTTCTGGACTATTTTGTATAACTTTCCTAATGCTCATGTGTGGTTGTTTCTGTACAGGCAAAAAACTTGCCCATTGATTGCTCACTTCATGCCTTCAATGGAAGCATCAGTTTCTGTAACACTTAATGCCTAAATTCCTCCAAAGGTTGAAGACACTGATCCTTGGCTTTCTGTTTCTAATATGCCCTATTCAAGACTTTGCCATAGCAGCCATACAAAGATATATGTTGCTAAAAAGGAAATGAATTTATACCAGTGTACCTTGCAGAATTAATGTTTATATTTTAGTCACAGCAAGTACTGGTGTAACCAGTCTGTCAAGCAAAGTAGAAAGCAACTCCAGACGAGAAATTACTACAGTTCTCAGTTTCCACCATAGTTGTTATGTAGATTTTTTTTCCTGAATTTATAAATTTTCATCAATTTTTTATTTATCATTTTATTATTTTAGATGCAATTTGTCTCTCCAAGAACAACCAGAACAGCAAAACATAACAGAACAGCACAAACACTTTACATAAGTAGTAAAAAGCACATTGTAAAAAAAAAAAATTAACATCAAAAGCTGCACCAGAACGGTTCCACTTTATATCCCCTCTTGAATCCCTACAAGAATATCTTATGTCTCAGGAATAGAGTTCCAGATCATGGGAGCAGCAACATGAAAAGAGCAGGCTTTTGGAAGCCATGGGACAGGAAACTCATAATATTCAGAAATTGAGGGCAGATTGCCTTTGCAGTCCCAGTATTGGTGGTGGTGATCTAGCAACAGTTTTTGATTATTAAAGGCTTGTCAAGGACAAATGCCTTGGAACATGAATGGGGTAGGAAGCTTTTAATTAATTTAAATTAAATTTTACTGGACCTTGATGATGGTACCATCTGACTTCTGTAATATAAATGTATGCAAAAGAATGTTGGCAGGAATGTCACTTTATGGCTTATATTGATATTCGCTCTCATTCTGCTGCTACCAGTAATAGAATGACATCAGGATATATAATACAGTAGAACCCCGGATAATGCTAAAACTTGGTTCCACGAGTCTTAGCGTTATCTGATTTTTAACGTTATGCGATACATGCATCGCATTACGTTAAAATTCTATGGGATGAAAACGCAGTTAAAACTCCAGATACATTGTAACCGCCATAAGCTTCAGCAAATGTTATGCAATACATCCCATAGGATTTCAACGTTATGCGATACAATACAATTTTTCCCCCAGATTGCTTAATGTTATGTGGTTTTAGCGTTATCTGGTAAAAACGTTATCCGAGGTATTACTGTTTAGCCTAAAAAGAATAGTCTTTTACTCATCTTCCATGCATTCAGACCAAATGCGGCTTATATGTTCCTGTATTTGTTAGCACGTTTCATGTGTCATAGCAGTTAATGCAGTATAACCTGAGTTCATTTTTGTTATTATTTATGCTACCAAAAACTAAATCATTTTTCAATGACATGTTTAACTTGTTAAGCTTGTTTCTCTAAGACTTAACTGGTTTTTCAAAGTACATAAGAACATAAGACCAGCCTTGCTGGAACAGGCCACAGCCCATCCAGTCTAGCATTCCGTCTCACACAGTGGCTCACCATTTGCTTCAGGGTATTCCCAAGGAGATGCCTTCACCTGCTTAGGATTCCCTGGAAATGGCATTGAGAGATATCCTGCCTATCTCCAACCCGGAGGTTGTCCTTAGGTATCCATAATTATAGCCATTGATACCCTTGTCCTCCATGAACTTGTCTAATCCTTTCTTAAAGCTGTCAAGACTGACAGCTGTCACTACTTCTTCTGGCAGGGAGTTCCATAGACCATGAAAGTAGACATCTTTCATTATAAACTCAGAAATTCACTATTTCTGTATAATATTACAGCGTTAAGACTGTATTGGCAGTGGATAATCGGTATGAATAATGTTTTTGTTTCTATGTATAAATATTAATTGTAGTTGCTGTCATTGTTGGACCTGGCTTATAGTGACTTTAATAGGGTTTTAAGGTGAGATATTTAAGCAGTGGGTTTTTTCCCCAGTGAGTTTCCATGGCTGAATGCGAATTCAAACCTGAGGTCAGAGTCCATCACTCTATCTATTATACCACACTGGTTATCTTGAATATTAATAATACATATTTATATTTTCTGTTAGTCTCTGAAGAGCCTGCGTAATTCTGACTTGAAACCATACATTATCTTCATTGCCCCACCTTCACAAGAGCGGCTTCGTGCATTACTGGCCAAAGAGGGCAAAAATCCAAAGGTAATCATGTCATGTTTTAGCTGTACTGGTTTTGCTTTTTGATATGTTTTCCTCAAGCAAATAGCAATAACACTTATAGACCACCCCATTGCGCTTAGTACACTCTCTGAGCAGTTCACAATTAGCATTCCCCCCAACATGCTGGGTACTTATTTTATTGACCTTGGAAGGCTGAGTCAGTCTTGGTCCCTGTCAGGATTGAGCTCACAACATTCTCGCTGCAATACGGCAGTTTAACCACTGCACCACCAGGGCTCCTAATCCAAATCCAAACTATGAGAGAAAACAATTATTAAGCCAATATCCTGTTGGATAATGTAAATATCCATGCATGAACATTCCACATACATGATCACTCATCCTGCAGTGTTGAATGCTGCTGAAATTCCCAACAGGATTCGGGCTGTAATATTACATCATTTTAAAAAAAAATCGCCACCTGTGCCTTGCTGTATTTTTGCTTCTGATACGCTCAGCTGTGAAGCAGGGTAGTCCAAAACCCAGAACGGGGTGGCGCAAGTCAGATTCAGATTTTATGTAATTCTTAGTTGGATCTGTGGCCCTTTCCTGCTCCTGCCTATCAGTGCCACAAAGTCCTATTGCCTACATCTGCCTATATGTCAGAAACACATTCAGAAATATATTTATAAGCACAAGAACATCAACTCTGTTGGGCAGTAAGTGTTCTACAAAAGCGGAATGTTACACAGTGATACCTCATACAACGTCCAAACTTGGTTCCACAAGTTTGGACTTTATACGGATTTGGACTTTGTAGGAGGCATGCAAAATCCTTGCCGCGATGCCTCATACCACGTCGTTTCCATAGAGATACATTGTACTGTAACAGCACAGAACTCAGGGCAAAGTCAAGGAAACAGACAGGAAACTGACAGAACTTTAAGAAATCATTGTCTAAAGGCTAAAAAATTTTTACAAAAACATGTCAAACAACCCTGATTGTCCAAGAACCTGAAGAATGCTGCAAAAATCCCAGGAATGCTTCTAAAAATTCTGATGAAAAAATTCAAAAAAATCCAAAATCGCGCTCAAAACCACTCCTAAACACTCTTTGCCTCATGCAAAACCCACAAGAGCAATGCACGCATGTGTCCTGCCTTTTATACTGTCCAGGCACAATGCAACCTGGTAAAACCCCAATGCCTCATACAAAGTCGCACGGCTTGGTATGAGGCAACTTTTTTCAAGGGATTAGGCGATGTTGTATGAAGCGGACTTTGTATGAGGTATTACTGTACGACATTTAGTTTATACTAGGCAGAAGTGGGTGAAGAAAAGGAGTTTGAACTACCAACACTCACACTGAAACAAATCTATTAATCTTAAAGTGCCGTGGTATTTTTCCTTCCCCGTCCCCCATTCTTTTATCTTGCTTTCCTCTTTAATTTTGCCAACACACTTTAACATGGCTAATTTGTTGGAAAGAAGCAGAATGTATAGCATTAGATGATGTCTAGCAATCTCTCTCCCTCTCTCTCTCTCTGGATTTCAACTGAGTGCTGCTTGCTTGGTCTCCGACTTTAATTTTTTTTTACCTTTTTCTTCTTCTCTTTCCTCTCCTTGGGGCAGGTGAATAGTATCATACAAAAATTGTACCTATGTGCTAATTCTGTAATTCTGCATTATTTCTGGTTTCTGCACTGGGCGGGGTCACTTACCTGTTGACGATGCCTTAGAAATAAGTATATTGAATATTGTATTCAATCCTGTTTCAAAACAGGTCTTCTAGCTGCTATATATAAACGAAAGAGAATACACAGTACTGTACGTTTGTAAGTCTGGACAAATGTCCAGAAGAGATTTCCATATTTGTACATACTTTTGCCTACTCCAAAACACAGCCCAAAGTGCATTTCCCTTTTGAACAGGATGCATGTTTATTAAAGCCACCATTCCTCCAATTTGTACCAAGAATCTTGTACTTTGAGGTTCACAGCTCTGAATATGGGCATTTGTTAGGTTCCTGTGGTTAATAACTACAGAGTCCTGCCCCTCATTAAAATGAGCCAGGTTGTTGTGCTTCGGAATTATTATTATTATTATTATTATTATTATTATTATTATTATTATTATTATTATTATTATTATTATTATTATTATTATTAAGTTTTATTTCTATCCCGCTTTCCTGACACAAGTGCCAGTCAAAGCGGCTTACAACATATATAAATACAATAAACAGAGCAAAATATACAATAGAATACAAAAGGCAATACACAATTAATACAATCAAAACATCAAATTATGCAAAAAATACAATACAGAATAAACAATATACAATACTGTATAATAGGAATACAATACATATAAGCATAATATCATACATAAAATGACAAGGGGGGAAGGGGGAGGGGGAAGTCACATAAAAATAATAATAATAACACATACATTATAAAAATTACAGAATTAACCTCAACCACCCAGCAGCCACAAAGGTGCCCAATGGTTCAAAAGACCATAAGGGCAGCTGCGTCGACAGCAGTGGTTCCCACCTGTCACTCCCCTCGCGGAGAACGAGTCCCAGACAGGGCAGAAGACAAAAGTCCTAAAATAAGAGACTTTGGTCCCCCGAGCGATGGTGTGGCTGTGGGGTGAGCGCGGACCTATCTGCGACAGCGGCGGCTTTTCACCCCTCCAGCCAGGCGTGTATTTGCATCCTTGTCTTCTCTCCTAGATCTCTTCCTCTGCACTCTTCTTTTGAACATGCAAATTGTTTATCAAAGACAACGTTTTTTTATTAAACACAAAAGGTCGTGGTTAAACTACACCACCATGGATGGTATTATAGGAATATTTGATCTAATAAATATTCTACCAACAACAATCATTATTTAGTAATATATAGTTGGGCCTCCGTATCAGCAGAGGATAAGTTGTAAGACTAAAAATATGGGTAGAAACCCTGTATGCAGGTTGTCCCGTGTTCCCTCTGGTGGCCAGGTCTGGTAGTGCATCTTGGAAATACATATTTTTGTGATGTTTTCATTAATCTTTTTCATTTAATCTGATATAGGGGTACTGTTGTTAGGTATGCCCTCCTCTCTGATGCTGTCAGAGAGGCTTGCCACAAAAACTGAGTCATGAAAATAACTTACCACAAATGTTGCTATGATATTTCTGTTTTCCCTGATGGAACTGCAAAAGATCTTATTTGATGATGGAGCAAGTTAAGTAATTAGTTTGAAGGACCTGCAATTTTTATAAATTTCCAAGAATACATGTATTAGTGGAAAGGGTTAGTAGAACATGGCTTGTTTGCCTCTTGAGCCCATTTGGAAAGTCAAGGTCTCCTGAGTAGACTATAATGGGATTGGCTATTTAAAAAAGAGCAGGATTGGGGGAAAGCAGACGAAGGTACTTTCTACCAGCATTTCAAGGTTGCAAACCATTATTTATAGAATATTTAATTAAGAATTGAATATAATTGAAAAGAAGACACAGGCTTTGGACAAGCTCTAAAAACAAGGAGACAGAAAGGAAGAATTCAGAAAAATTATTAGTTGACTGAAATTGGCATGACCCCAGGAAATTTGTCTTTCAGGCGTTTTGACCTAAAGCCAAAAATAAGTGGACTCCAGTTGATATTATTACAAGCCGCCTTTTGACCCAAATTGAACCAATGTTTACATTTATACATACATAAAGTTTAACAGAGATCTGGTTTAAACCTCTTGTATACCCTGCTGACACAATATTCACGACCGGCATTTGCAATTTGACCTGCTAGTGTTTATATACTTTGCTTCCTCCTATTCCTCTTAGTACTATCCTACCCTAGACTCTGATTGAATACCGTATGTGTGCTTGGTTTTATATACCTGAGTGATATCCTTAAATATCTGCTGATGGAGCTTATTTATTTCTGTTTGAATTTTAGCCAGAAGAACTAAGAGAAATCATAGAGAAAACCAGAGAGATGGAGCAAAATAATGGCCATTACTTCGATACAGCAATAGTGAATTCTGATATTGATAAAGCGTATCAGGAATTGCTTCGTTTAATTAACAAACTTGATACAGAACCTCAGTGGGTCCCATCCTCTTGGCTACGGTGAAAGAAAACACGTCTAAAGGAGTAAAGGACTTTGTTGTAGAAGATTGCTCATCTTTCATATTAGTTGATGGATTAAGCTTTAGTCCTCTGTCTACATTGATGATCAGCATAATTCTTAGAAATCATGGTCTGACACAAATCTGCCATAACGTAGGATATCACAAAAGGGAGAGGTTTCATTCTCTTTTTCTCAGACATGTTCATTTTGAACAAGCCACTATTTTTTAATTTGAATAGGCTTTTAAGCAATTACTTTAAATATTACCTTTTGACTAGAAATTTAAAGGAAACGTATATAACAGTACACATGATCATTATAAATATTAGTTGTTTAACACCATTAGTGTACTGATCTTATGGACATGATTGTAGTTTTCAAAACCGTTCTTACAGAGTATTGGACAAAGGAGTTAAGACTACAAGGGCAATGGATGAATTAATATGCTAGTTCACGCTTGACTATAAACGGGCATATTTGATCTGGAATTGCCCTCTTAAGCTTGAATTTGTTTTTAGAAATGAAACATTCCATTATCTAATCGCACTGCAATTTTTTTGAATATGTGTACAATGTAAATATTTGAAACTTCCTTATCTTCAGTTACTTTGTAAATCAGATTGATAGCTTATTAAATAACTCTTAAATCCTGCAAAAAGGAATTATATCTGTAAATATATAAACTGATAATTTAGATTATTTTTATGGAAATTATTTCCTCTTGGCTGCATCAATCATTTGGGAGGAACTGTTATCCCATGGAACTGTAAAAGAATTTAGAAGGGAAGCTATATTTTTATGAAAATAAGACATTCTTATGTTTTTAAAAAGGATTTGCTTCCTTACTGTGTAAAATTGTCTTTTATAACCAAGAACACAGACTTCGGGATGGTAAATATTAGAGTATTTTCTTGTATTTTTATACCTAGGCACAGGATGACTCATGGATGTAGGTCATGTAGTTATCTAACTCAAGGTGATATTATTTAGTAAACAAGTCATCCTTTAAAGGGAGAATGGGAAAACTGCTAAATTAAGAACCTGCTGTTTGCTTTTCCAGAACCACCACATTCCTATGTGCAATTGAAAATACCCATGAAGGTTCGAATATTATAGATGTTTGATCTATGAAGTATCTCCCGTTGCAGCTGAAATAGTTTAGTTGTTTCTTTGTGTGTGGCACCATTGAATGTGAATATTACTGTACTAGTTTTTTCCTTGTTCTCAATCATAGTTTTTATTTTTATATATTGTCTTACACTGGAAGTACTTCACCTTATGGCTGAGTATAAATAATACTGAGGAATTAGCTGTTTTTCTCTAAACGATTCAAAGGGGTGGTGGTGGATATCCAGCCTAGTCTGAGACTTATAGTTTAAAGTTGAACACTGTGTACAACAACCTATGGAGCATATATCGTATGGGGAAAGTTGCTTAAGAACTGCAACTCCAAAGTACTGTATTGCGATCTGACCCCCACCAGAAGGGAAGAAAACGATTGAAAGCCTGTAGCACATTTATCAGAGATTGGAAAAGTATTCAACAATGTGCCTCTATTCAACAAAGCCTTTGGGTATGAAATAGAAATTATATGGACTGACCATTCTGTATAGCCATTAAATCTGAAAATAATTTTCTCACATGATAAACACTGTCTAGAATTCAAGGCATACAGACTATTCAGGTGTATTGCTTCCCTCTATGGTTAAGGTATGAGGGAGGGAGGATTTCAGTAGAATCAAATTATTTCCCTTCTTCCATGCAAGTCTTTCCCCACTCCATGAATTTTAACTATGGGTTGTTATGGCTGTATTAAGGTTGAGTTTGTCTCTTTTAAGCCAGTATTTGAACATGTTTACAAATTTAGAGTTACAGGTTGTTTAGGACAGCACTGTTTTAAGATTGAGGGAGATGTGATGAACCATGGTTAAGGTAAAGCTTGGATGCAGCAAGGGAGAGGCTGTGGAGAAGGAGCACACTAATACCACGCTTCTTCCCTCATTAATCATGGCTAAAAAATAGAGTGTATTATATCAGCACTGTGTTTGTGGTATATTCAAACACTGATGTTTAGCATTTTCTGTAAGGCCTATGGTGCTGATGTCATTGAGGTATAAGTATGATTGTTTATAGCCATAGGAGAAAAAATTTTCAACTTTTGTCAGTTTTATTTTTAAATGCATCATGAATGTTTATGTAATCCAAGATACTTTCTAGGACAGTAGGTAATATACTGGACTTGGCATTCCACACCAATCCATGTTGTTGTTTTTAAAGTGTGGTGTGTTATGCAATAAACCTATTTCAAATTTCGGGGATAATATCACTAATTATAGTCTTCTGAACTGCAATATTGCTACATATTGTTGAGTGTGCCACCACTTAGTTTTGTGAATGCAGTAAAAGTGGTAGTGTAAAAAAATCCTGCTAAAATCTGATCACAAATATGCAAGAATAGAAGAACAGTAATAATCCAAAAAAAATTGTCTTTAACCGGTATTTCAGAAATGAAGCAATAACTGAATTTGCATTTGTCACTCAATTTGTTGTTGAAGATGTTTCAGAAAGAGTGGTCCATGTACAGTACTTGGCATATCAGAATGTGTTTGGATGGTGGTGTTGGGCAGAAATAGATACTTCCGAAGCAAGTAACATTCCAGTTTATAAAACATTTTGCCATTGCTAAATAAGAGCTGCTATGTTACATTTTTGTATGCTGCTTACATGTGAAAAATATTTCCTTAACAGAGCAGCAAATGCTCCAGTGACAAATTATAACTCTAATCATGTGTCTTTTAAAATGAAAGAGTGGAAGGGGTGACTTTGCAACATCTATCTCTGAATAGCTCCAAGTGAAAGCATGATATTGTGTATCTGCATTCTTGTTATAAACGAATGTAAAAAATGTAAAATTATGCTTTGAGTCTTCAAATAAATCACTGTAAATCATCTTTTAATTATTTAGTTATACTTCACTTTCTAGGGGCTTAATATTTACAGGCCATCGTGCCAGAAAATAAAATTATGTCGTCCGATAAAAGGGATTTAGTTGTAGTGCAGGTCATGGTGTTAAACAGTACCAAGATAACTGTCAGTATAGCTCTACAGTATGTTGGCTATCATTGAGTCGTAGCCATTATCATGCCTCCCACACAGGTCAAGAACTATCCTGCCTTCCCTTGTAGCACGTCACAATCTGCTTCCAAAGGTACGCCCAAATTTGATGTAGCAGAGTAGCCATTCTTGATGGACACACTTCGATATAGTCCATTGTAAGTCTTCTTAACCTATAAAACCAAGTGTTCACCGTTGGAATTGGCTATACGTTGCTGTGCGTTGCCCTACTGACCCGCACCCTCCCTTCGAGAGCACGGCCGAATTGCCTACGCAGGTCAACGAAGGATTTAAAAATCCGGCACGGGGGCCTCAGCCCCACTAACGGCAAGAAACGTAAAGAACATCACTTCCCGAAAGTCCTTGCGCCGCGCCGCGCCAGAGCCAATCAGGCTGAGAGGCTCTCGCACGGAGCAGCGTTCGAACACGCGCCGCAGCCAATCAAAAGAAAAGGAATTTAAAAAAACGCAGCACAAACACAAAGCACCAACACATTACTACAAGCCCCAGCGTCCTGCGCGCAATGTGCGAGCAGAACGATGAGGCAGCCTGCGCGCAAAAACAAAACTAAAAAAGCTGCCTCCGCAACCATTCAACCCCATGGGCGAGCCAGCATGGCCCGTGGGGGAAAAAAATAAAAAAGAAACCGCCGCCGCTACTCTTCCGTTCGAAGGGCCGGCGCACGAAAAATAAAAGTTAAAAATAATCCCACCGCCGCAGCCATTCTTCCCCATGAACGAGCCAGCATGGCCCGTGGGGGAACCCCCCCCCCAACGCCACCATGGCCCTTCTGATCGAAGGGCCAGCCGGCGGCCCAAAAAGACGAGAAACAAACAAAAAAAACCACCCCCAGCCGCCGCTGCCCTTCTCTTCGAAGGGCCAGCCAGAGCACCAAAAATTAAAGCAAACAACCCACCCCCCACCCCCCGCAACTGCCCTTCTTTCCCACCGGGCAAGCCAGTATGGCCTGCGGGGAAAAAGAATAAACACCCCACTGCCTCTCCCTTCCTTCCCATGGGCCAGCAAGTATGGCCCGTGGGAAAGAAATAACTACCACCCAGCAAATGCCCTTCCTTCCAATGGGCCATGAAGCATGGCCCGTGGGAAAGAAAACCTCCCCGCAAATGCCTATCCTTCCCACGGGCCATCCTGCATGGCCCATGGGGAAAAAAAGCCTCCCCGCAATTGGCCTTCCTTCCCACGGGCCATCCAGCATGGCCTGCGAGAAAAAAAGACACACACACACACACACACTAGAAAAAACACACAAAATCACAAACAAACAGCCAAATATGAACAAGATAAACACACACATACACCCCCCAAAAAGAATCCACCCCCAAACCTCCCGCCCAAAAAACCCCACATTACTTACAAAAAGACGTCTTCCTTCTATGAGAACCGGAACACAAATGAGAAAGAGGAAACTTACCGGAAGCAACACCAAGAGGACAGAAGGTACCAAATGCAATGAGCAGCTCAAAAGCTCACCACCACCACCCAGTGGCCAAAACAGAAACAACATTCTAAAATATTTAAAAAATAATAATTCTAAATTTAATCACATAAATTATACAAACATTCAAAAAAAAAACCACACTAATCTCAAAAATTACCAAAATAAAACCACTTTTCACTATGAAAAACCAAAACAAAAAAAATTTAAAAGAACATTTTAAATAACAAAATTAAATTTAAAACTAAATAATATTACATTAAATTAAATTAAATTAAATTTACATTTTTTTACATAAACATAAAAAACAAGTTCAAAAACAAAATTACTCGAAGCCACAAAATCAAAAAAACTTACACCACCTTTTAAAACAGCGCATCACCATTGCTTCGACAAATAAACGAAAGCCTTTAGTATCCAACACAATTTTAAAAAGCCCGGCAACGCCGGGCAAACTATGCTAGTTCTATATAAACAAATGGATACAGATAAAAGCCAGACTACCCTTATTAGCCAAAAGGTTTTTTTGACACTCAGCTGCATCTATGAAATTTTATGCCACTAATATTTTATAATAGGATTGAGAACCCCTGAACTTTCAAATAAGGAATTTCAACTCACATATGGATAATGGAATTTCTAACAGAGCAACAGCTGGAAGACTGAATTCTGTACCTGTGTAGTAAGCAACCAATAACTATCTTTGTAAGTTGTCGGTATGAGTACATACCAGTAAGACTGAGATTTTCATTCTTCACCGTTAGCATAACGATATGTATTCATATGTAGTCTCCAAGGCTCTCTTGCATTTTATCATAGCAAGAATAAAGGTATTTTGACATTGGGTAGCAGAGGTAACGTCATGGAGCAGTGGCCATGTGATGCCCTTCTCAGCAGCAACAACATTGTCAGATTATGTGAAAATGTTCAAGGAGTATTAAAACCTCTTGCTTTTTAAAAGCTTTAGTATAATTTATCATGATTAAGGTACTTGCCTGAAAAATTAAACTTGAAAATTGCATGTGTTTAACTGTGTAACTTTTTCCACTGTCCTTTGACAAGGAATTTGCATATCTTGCACCATTATTTTTTGCTTAACAAAAATAAATGTCACTTACCATTTATTCAATTAAACATGTATGCTTCGTATGAATGAAAACCACATGCCCTTATTCAGTAAATAGAGGAGCCAAGTGTATAATTTCCAGCAGCCTCTTGTTTTCCTTTGCTGATATTGGAATATGTCATTAATTATATAATTATATAATAATTGCATCCATCAAGTCAATGCTGAGTTAAGGTGATCCTCTCTAAAGTTTTCTAGGTAGAAAGTACTCAGAAGCGGTTTACTATTCCCTTCTTCTGGGGGCGCTTTGGGAATATGCATCTTGCCTACGACAACACAGGTTTGCTCTCCTTCTAGGAGACAGAGTGAGGAAATGTAGCAGAGCAAATAAGAAAACAAAAAACAACAACGTTGTGGCACATTCATTAGGAAATGAACTCCTAATCTCTGGCACTGCTGCCAGATAACTAAAACACTGAGTTGTTCAAAGAGCTGACATTGCTTTGGTGGTAGTCGCACGGTAACCAGCCTACAAGACATCTATCTTGTGATAAATATTTTTCTTAGCTATTATTGTGTGCAAGGAATGCAACCTGTCTCTGTAAACCACTATGAGTGGGAGGAGGCTTCTACCATGCTGGGATAGAGATTAGGATATAGACACTTTCACTTAAATCTAAAATCACATTGGCAGACTCCTGAATAGGATTTTCCCTTTTCTGTTTCATCTGCACCACTGATGCTCATACCTGCTCTAAAATAGTCTCCAAACTCAGAGTAGATTTTTGGGAGCAGTTATGAGAAGGTGGAACCTGTTCTGTCACTAATAACCTTTTTGCTGGATATAACCTTAGTTTCTAGATCTCATCATCTTTTGTAAGAGTAATGAAATAAATGCTTCTGCCGGTGCCTATTCCTACTGGCTTCATCAGTAGGTATCTACTGGTTCAGAAATGCCTTTAAAACAAACGAGTGGTAGGTGAACATAGTTCATGGAGCAGTATGAGTGGAAAGCTTCCCCACGACCCTTCCTCTCTCAAGCTACACACAGTTTTATAACTACCGTATATGAAAACGACAGAAAAAAGAGCAGAGGACATTACACCAAACTAGCTGTGTAGATTACAACATCTAAGCCCTAGAAACAGCAGTAACAACTGCCAGCTAAACTCATTTTTCTTGGCAGATGCCTATTCTGTTGTACAGAAGAGTCCTTTGTTGAAGAGTCTCAAAAGCACAAGATGCAAAGAAACGGGGATATGCCACTAAACACACTCTTGTATTCACTACATGGCAATTAGGTGGTAATTCACTACATTTGCCAGTAGCTGAAAATGGTCTTCCCACTCACATCACAATGCATGGGGAATGAATTTGACTTTCTGTTACTTCAGAGTTTGAATAATTTTATAACAATTAACTGAACAATTACAGTTATTATTGGCGAAGTTGCAAGGCTACAAAAAGAAACCTTTACGAAACAACTATTCATTGCCTCTTAGTTTTGGTTGCATATTGTCAACAAACAGTCTGAGGGGGTACATATTTCTTTACTAATTTTACACTGCAAATGAGTTGACAGCTTAAAATGAAAGTTACTTCCTTGCAGGAAAGGCAGACTACAATGAATATATAGCTACAACTTTTTTTCTTAACCAAGTTCTGAAAGAAATCATTCAAAAGCTGCAATGTTACAGTTGTTTTCACCTGTGGACATGAAGCAGTTTAAAACACATGTTTGCTCACAAAATTGGCAGTATTCAAGAAAAAAAGAAAAGGCAGTCTGTGTGTAGCTAATCACACCAGAAACAATGGTATCCATTCTTTGTGAAAGGAATGAAATGGTAAACAGATAAGCAGAACTGGATTATTATTTTTACTGCTCCATGCTTCTAGTTGACAAACAGGCTGTCTTCCACCAGAGAAGAATTCCCAGATTAATCCAGAGTGATGAGTTTGTACTTCAGGTTAATATAACAAATGAAGAGCACAACATAAAATACCACCATAATATATCCAAAACTGTATCTCAAACATGTTGGTCTCAGTCACACATTATACCATGTATACAGCTATTCAAAGAGCAGGTCTTCATCTTTGTCTTCTGCAAGCAGGTTGGCAGGTTCGTGCGCTCCAACCACCTTCCTTGCTGCTTGTAATTTTTCATTCTTCTCTTTCAGTATCTTCTTCTTCTCTTGAATCTTCTTTAATCTGCAGAGCAAGATATCTTGAATTTCTATTAACACATGACAGAGTTCATTCCTTCATGTCATTTTCCCCTGAAGGAAGAAATCATGACAAGACCATACTTGGAGTTTCCTCCCAACTGTTAACAAGGTTTGTGGAAAGATTAGGGGAATTAATGTTCAAGAACAGGAAAAACAGACCAGATATGGGATATATCAATGAGTCTCCTTTCCTTTTACAGCCCTGATCCCAAGTGACCATCATAAAACTGAATGTCATCACAATTGATGTAATATACACTTTGCAACATTTTTGTGTGATTTTCTTCCTAGCCAAAGAGAGGATATGCTTCAATATAAGGCAATGGAGTAGGGTAGCACTGAATGAATCACAGCGCTTTGTTCACCAGGATTGGGAAGGTTAATTAAATCTACATTACCTGAGGGAAGCTGCCTCAAGCAGATGCTACAAGATACAGGGTGCATTTTGGAACATAACTTAAACAAGAGAGCCTGGCATCTATATCTGGCTATGGTTTGGGAGACTTCTGTTGGTTCTGCAAACCTCCCCAGCCCTACCTCTGTCGTGCCCAGCGTCATGAAGACTGGTATGGAGTCAAAAACTAATGCCTGATTGGGAGATTTTAGTAGTCTAATAAAAGTATCACTCAGCTTTGTTTTCAGACTGTTTACAAGGAATTTTTTGCTTGTATGTTTAAATCCTATTGTAACTTTACACAATACTACACTTTGTGTTGAAAGGCAACTGGCAACACTCATTGCCAGGGAACCTTCTCTCCCCAAATCATGTCCTGCTTCAAATTTGTGTACGCCCAATGTTCATGCACAAACACACTTTCTCCTTCAAACCAGTGTGAAGGGCTATACACAAAAGCCTTTGCTTCTGCAGTTATACCCTCCACTTCAAAGAAAGGGAAAACTTGCCACAGTCCTAAGCAGCAAGGACTGCAACAACTGACATAATTAAAGAATATTCTGCTAGTTTCTTACCAATGTTTTTCTTTTCAACACTTGTGGAAAACAAGCCTTCATCTGATACAAAGTACAGGACCTTTAAGGGATCTTATGAGCCAAAGCGCCAATGACATGACTCAATGAATAGCACAATATCATACCAGTATTGTTTTACCTATCTTTGTGGGTCTCCACTCTAACCCAATTTTTCTTCTTCTTTGGGCAGATAATATATAATCAGCACCTGCACAAACCATGCCAGACCATACTAAAAAACAGAAATGGGGCAGGGACTTGCTAACTAGTAGTAGTTGTTCAGTTGCACAGCCAAGTCTGACCTTTTGTGACCCCATGGACCATAGAACGCCAGGACCCTCTGTCATCCGCCATCTTCCAGAGCCTGGCCAAATCCATGTGTCGCATCAACAATGCTACCTAACCATCCTCTGCCACACCTTTCTGCTTTAGTCTTTTGTCAGGGCCTTCTCCAATTTGGTGGCCAAAATATTTGAGCTTCAGGAGTAGTAGCAACTAGCAAAATACTGTTTCTATTGTATAGTGTGTTTAACAATAAAATGTACAAGCACGATACATAATTTATGTCTTCTTTCCACTGCCTTGTTTTAGGCTTTAGAGTAGACCATTTATTCAAGCTGACTACACTTCTATTAAATTATTCTGGACTGTCCCACAACGTAGCACTGTGTAACAAGGTATGGTAGGCTATACACCAATAAATCATGCACTGGTCAACAGTGATTCCTGAAGTCACACAGGCTAGAAGAACTGCAGCAGTAACCACAGAAAATGGCATCAATTGCTACTGGCTACATCCATGGATAAGTCAGATTATACTAATATTTCTCCAAATGGTTTTGTCTGAGAATGTTCAAGAGAATAATTTGTGCAGATGGAAGAGAATGCAAGTAAGTGTTTTTATCAAGAATATCTAGACATGAACCAAACTGGGCTGCGGATTAAGCTAGACTACAAACTGACGATAACATCTGCAAACACATTTACCACGTAACATAATTAATTTGATTGCAACTTGACCTTGATTGGCTACCCGTATCTAGTGAATAATACAAATGTTATCCCAGCTTTCTCATGAAGACAATTGTGCTTCTGTATGTCCTTTCTTCATCCCTCAGACAGAAACCTTGTGTTTCAAATATAGGCACCAGGTTTTAGGGATATATGCAGGTTGACCCACTAGCAGTATTTCTCTGCATTGTATGCAAGATATTAGTGCACAGTGGTTTTTAGTTGTCTGAAAACGTAGGTGTCTCCACCTACATTAGTATCTAGAATCCTATTAACCTTTTACTATATAACAATACCAAAGTTTTCCTAAAACTCCATGTCCTAAATAATAGGTCTTTCATGTGATTTGTAGTAAGATTTTAAATGCATTCTTCACATACTATATAAAAACTTGAATAAAATATTTTTCAGACAGAACATTTTCACTTTTAGAATAACAAGCAATTTACCTATAGAATTCCTCTCGCTCTCGTTCATCCAACTCAGTTATAATGTAAGACAATGTACGTTCAATCCTGGGAATAATCACTGCAAAAGTAAAATTGTTATTATCAAATAAGAGAGTAAATAAAACAACAGCAAAAAAAGACAAAAATGTTGTGGCACTTTAAAGACTAACTCCTGTATTTAACTGAGCTTTCATGGACCAAGTCCACTTCATCAGACAAGAGTGAGGTCTCATAGTACCAATTTATACACTTATCAGGTACTTAGGCACACAGTAATTGGCCTGATCACTAACCAATGTCAGAACAAGAAAAGGTTACAATGTTCTCTGATGACGTCATCTGGCAAGATACTACTGTATAGCTAAATCCAAGTACCGTATTTTCCGACGTATAAGGCGACTGGGCGTATAAGACGACCCCCAACTTTTCTAGTTAAAATGTAGAGTTTGCCTTCGGAGGTTCCCGGGCCGGGGATGGCTCCCTTTACCGGCTGGGGGTGGTGGTGCGGAGAAGGAGGAGCAGCAGCTGACTGGCGGGTGGGAAAGCCAGCTGCCGCTGTGCCGCAAGGCTGGGGGTGGTGGTATCTGGGCAGCCCTGGCTCCGGAGGCCTCACAGTGGCGGTGGCAGATGGCTTTCCCCGCCGGGTGGCCCCCGGCTCTGGAGTACCCGGCGTATAAGACGACCCCCAACTTTGGCACAGATTTTTCGGGGTTAAAAAGTCATCTTATACGCCGGAAAATATGGTAACTAATTCATTGAAGTGCTTTCCTGGAATACTGTTGGTTCTGTGAATTATGCAAAACAATAGCATGTTTGCAAAGAAACTGAAGAGTGAGATACATGAGGTTGATTTAGCCTTGGTATCTAAGCAGAGTATGTACTAGATCCAACATACATATAATACAGTCTATAAAGCTGTACTCACTCTTCCAGTCTCAGACTCCTTTCTTTAGAAATAGCCCAACACATTATTAGAACTAAAACTTCAACATTAGGATTATAACATGGCCTGAAGTAGTGTGGCAAAAAGTTGTGTTGGATGGACTCTTCACCTAGATCCCGGTCTTCCTCCAAGACAGTAGTTATGAAAAGAGGCCCTGGAAAAGCTCTCCATCACCAAAACTATGGTACCCTTTAAAATGCACAATACAGCACTGGTTTTAGGATGGGCAAATGCTGACATGACCACAAATCTTAACATGTCGCTGCCATCTGTACTAAATGACAAGAGCACTCAAGGCTGATTTCTTCTTACTTACCATGTTCAATCGCATTCACACGTCTGTTTGTTATTTTGATAGCTTCATCCAGTGTAACAAATGAGGTCTATGACAAAAAAGGAAGACGGAACAGAAAACAGGCAAGTAACATTTTTTTAAAAATGAAACATGACATATTGGCTCTTGGGAACTGAGCTTTGGGGGAAATAGATGTGTTCTTGTAAGTCTGATGGTGAACCTTTTTGAGACTAAGTGCCCAAACAGAGGGACGGGGCGAACTCTATGGTGGAGAGAGGGAGGAAGCACTTCCATTGGGCAGCTGAGCAGAGGGGTGGAGTGAACTCTGCTGAGGGGGAAGGAGGAAGCACTCCCATTAGGCTGCGTGGCAGAAGGGTGGGGCAAATTCTGTGCTAGGGTGATGGTGCGCATACCAACAGGGATGGCTGGAAGTGCCACGTCTGGTACACGTGCCATAGGTTTGCCACCACTGTTATACGTGTTCATTATATTCATTAATAAGAATTATAGCACTGAATGGACAGAACGTTTGCCTGGTGGTTTACATGCAAGCACCTCTAAACTAATCCTCCAGGCAAATCAACCTGGCATGGTAGGAAGGGTTGCCACACAGTGGTTTGGAGCATGGCAGGGGAAAGGCAGTCTCCCTCCCACCACCTGCCCCAAGAACAGCCCTACACAATCAGTCAATAAGTTTATTGCACCAGTCAATTGACCTACACATTTCAGCTGGGGGAGAGTGGAGTTAGGCAGCAGAACGGAGGCACCACTTTGGTGTAAGTCAGAGGATCCCACACTAGAGGAGCATGAAAAGCACACCCTGGAGGCCACAGGGGACTCCTTGGTGACCCAGCAGACGCCTCCAACTTTGTTAATTTCCCCCCTTAAACTTTCCTTATGAAAAACATTTTTCAATCCTTCCGGTGGGGGTGAAGGGGCAATTTTATTACATCCTCACCTCCTTCTAGCCTAAAACCGTGGCTGCATCCTGCTTTTCATTAATGAGAAAACAATATTGTATTAGCTGACAGGCAGATTCCAGAACAGTTACTGGGATGCAGTGAAGAGAAGAACCATCAATATGATCTTGAATGGAAGATAAATATAGCTAATAAATAAATCAGACAACAGAAGTGTGACACCACAAAGTAGGAGTCTGAGCACTGCCAGATAGTCAATGGTGGAATTGTACTGGTGCTCAAGTAAGCTCAGCCTAACTTGCTGCAACAAACTGTGTGGTTCACAGACAAGGTGTCAGAAATCCCTTGGTCACATAATTGGGTGTGAGACCACGCAGGTAAACAGAACATGACCTGGCCCCTTGGCAAATAGCTACAATCAGCCCCAAAAAGTTCCACACTCTTTACGTGAACACCACCAGGATCTTATCTACTATTTCAGAAGTTAAATCTTCCAAAGCTGCATCCAGTCTACTCTTAAAATAAATCCACTAGTCCTCTAGATCTACTCCAGTAACACTATCTATTAATTTGCACCACAAACGCCAGACATCTGGCTAAAGCTCAGTAACCGCGTCTTGTTGACCTCACTGCTTACCATTAAAAACATCTGCAGTTGAATATATGTCAGGAAATATGCAGATAATTTTTAAGAAGACCTCCCTAACAACAGATTGTAAAAGGCTTGGATTGTGTAAGTCTTGTATTCCCTAGGATAACTTCCTACAATGCAGTCATACCACAGAGCTTTGGGTAATTTGTCAATTCTACATACCTGAAGGGAAGCCAATTCAACAAGGAGTTCAACTGCTTTGGCATAGTTCCTTTTCAATTTGGCCAGCTGTTCCCCACCTCTGGCTAAACCAGTCAGCTCATAACCTGAAATAATGCATCCAATACAGTTAGCTACCTCACAGATGGAAAATGATAAATCAACTTCTAAACATAAAACATTGTCACCAGGAGTCATATATAGATGAAGCTGTTCTAAGAATGAGAGAAGATGCCAAGCTATGTTCAACTGTAGTGTGGAAAAATACAAGACATTCAAACAGTGTGATAAACTCACAAAAGTACCTATTAAGGTATGGGATGGTGGGAATCTCTCAGACAATTATTACATGGCTTCAAAGTTCTTTTAACAGCACCACCCAAAACCAACCCCACCAGATACTAACTGATGTTTGTTTACAGGACAATTATAAAGCTAACATAACTGTTGCCTGTTGCACTACTGACTATGACAGATCTTGGTTCCAGAAATGGTTATGGATACCAATAACGCAAACTAGGTTATTATCATGACAATTCTAAGGCAGAAAGAAAATATTTTTTTACTTACTGTCCCCTCCTTCTTGGTAATGCTCAAAAACTGGCAGGGTCACACCTGTAAAAGCCACACAATAGCTTGCATAAGAAATACATCACATCTCCCAATTCATTGGCCTAGCCCTCTCCTATAGCTTCTTGACAGCACCCTTTAGGAGCTGAAACTGATTCAAATTAATACAGATATTAAACTTGGTTAACAAGGAGTGCATAAACCACAATTTTCTCATCTATTAAAAAAACCTGTGGGTTAATCAATCCAGGAAGTCTCCTCTGAAGCCAGATGTTTGAAAGAAGCTCTTGAGCTCCAAAAGTGTTCCCATTCTAATAAACCACACCAAAAATATTATGGCTGAAATACTGTAACTTAATCACACATACAGAAGGCAAAAGATGTAAGACTCACATTTAGGTGACAATTTAATGATCTGTCACTATGATTCTCAAGTGTGCACACACTCATGGTCTTAGTTCATGCTGAAGAAACCCAGCCAGGAAGCATTAACTTCAAGCTAAAGGTAACTGAACATTACGTTGTTTGCTTTCTGCAAGTGTAATAAAGCAAGAGTTGAGCCTATATAACTGATCTAGGATACTGTTCCCAAATGCCATTGAGGAAATACAAATCATTGCAGCATTCATTAACACATTTCCACAAGCAAATATTTTAATACAGCGAAACCCCGACATACAAACAGTTCGACTTACAAAAAATTCGACATACAAATAGAAATGTTGGCTAAAAAAATTGGCATACAAATTTTTAATAAGAAAAATTCGACATACCATACAAAAAATATACAGTGACATTTAGTGGCCTCTTCTGGTAAGGAAATGTGTTTTCGACATACAATTTTTTTGACATACAAATAGCCTCATGGAATGGAAAAGAAATTGTATGTAGAGGTTTTACTGTATATTCTTTTAAACCATATGCATTTATAAGTACTGGTAACCCATAAAAGGTATGCTAGGTTAAACCACAGAAAGAACCAAATGCAAAATATGAAACAATTTGGCATAATTTTCTCAAACTATAAGAGGAAAACATCTGTGCCAATAACAGCCAGAGCACAATCAAAGATGATGGACAACTATGTAATTTCTCTACTCATCTTTTTCCCTTCCCCATTCCCTATATCTCCACCTCACTTCTCTTTTTTCCTTAAGAATCAAACTGAAAACAGACAATTTAAGTGAAAACATACAATGGCCAGAATCCTACTAGTTAGTTGTCCCAGGGTAAATGTAATGCAATAACTGCACCAGCAAATTGCCACTAGTTAACAAGTCCCTCGTATCCTTCATATGAATTGGTGCACAAATAGAAATACAATCAGCAAATCATGAACTAGAGGCAATTCATTACTTTGTATGTATGTTTTCAAGAGCTGAGCAGGGTTGTTGAGGACAAGACATTTTGGAGATCTCTCCTTCAGAGCTGCCATAAGTCAAAGGCAACTTAACAGCAGATAACAATAGCAAATATAGACTCTGTTCCACTACATTTATGCCAGCATAACAGCTCAAGTGGCTAAAACGCTGACTGGAATGCAGGAGGTCAGCAGTTCGATTCCCGAGTCCTGCAGGATGGAATGAGCTCCTGTCTGTGGCCCAGCTCCTGCCAACCTAGCAGTTCGAAAGCAAGAAATGGCAAGTAGATAAATAGGGACAACTTCAGTGTGAAAGTAAACAGTGTTCCGTATGCTCCAGTGTCTAGTCATGCCTGCCACATGACCACGGAAACGTCTGCAGAAGCAGACAGTGCTGGCACTTCGGCTTTGAAATAGAGATGAGCACTGAACCCTAGAGTCGGATACAACTGGCTTTCAAGCAAGGGAAACCTTTAACTAACCACTATCTGGCTAATATAAAGCTACAAAACACAGTGACTTATTTAGAAGCGATCTATAGAAACCAATGAACTACTCTGCTATAAAATGGATGCTCTGATGGAATAAAAAAAACTGACGTCAAAGGAGTAGCTTTGTGTTTTGTGTCTCAAAGTTTCCAACATCCCACAGATCCAAAAAGAATGTTTCTGCCTTAAGATACAAATCGTTACAAATCTTTATTATTACAGCCAAAGGCCAGACAGAATGCACCAGATAACACAACCATTCTGGCATCACATATAGAATAAAAGGATTTCCAACACACCAAGCATATACAGTAAAATACTACAGTAAATATTAAAAATTTGTTTGAGAATCCTATAATACACACCATAGTATTTTACCCCACAGATCCAAAAAGAATGATTCTGCTTTAAGATATACTCACCTGCTACATTATCTTTCTTGGCTCTGATTTTAACTTGAGCTTTGTTTACATTCTGAATCACAGTAGTACTGCAGAAAGAAGAGAACTTTCACTTTGCAATATTATAAGCAATGCATTTTCTATAAAGGATGCATGGAAACAATTGTCAATCAGTTGGCTTAGCTTTCAAGGTGTTGTCATAGTAACACTAACAGTCCACAATACACTGTTTCTACAAACTGTTCCATGCTTAAAATTCTACAGTGATACCTCATACAACGTCCAAACTTGGTTCCACAAGTATGGACTTTATACGGATTTGCACTTTGTATGAGGCATGCAAAATCCTAGCCGCAGTGCCTCATAAAACGTCCATATCCTTGCCGCGATGCCTCGTACAACGTTGTTTCCATAGAGATAGATTGTACTGTAACAGCACAGACTTCAGGGCAAAGTCAAGGAAAAAGACAGGAAACTGACAGAACTTTAAGAAATCATTGTCTAAAGGCTAAATACATTACAAAAACATGTCAAACAACCCAGATTTTAGGGGACAAACCAACCTGGGGAAAAACCCCAATGCCTCATACAAAGTCACAGCGACTTTGTATCAGGCAACTTTTTTCAAGGAATTAGGCGATGTTGTATGAATTTGATGTTGTACGAAGCGGACTTTGTATGAAGTATTACTGTATATAGGTCTGCTCAGATGTTACTCCCACTGATGGGGCTGTTCTGACAGAAATCTGTATAAGCCACAGTAGCCTGACATCCTATGAAGTATCAACCTGTTAGAAATGTCACTTTTTCAGAAAATTAAAATGCAGTGATGGGCAAGAAGTTTCAGCAATACATTATTGGTAAGTATGATACTAAACATGATTTAGACCTGAAAAACAGGCAAATATGTGTTTGTGAATACATGACTTTTCCTGCAGTTTTTCTGTATCCAGAACTTTGCTTATTTTTGGCTGTAATATGGCGAGCAGTTGCTTTCATAATCTTCAAAGCTGTTTCCACAATGATCCATGCTAATCTTATGCCTTACCTCGTGCATATTATTTAATGAGAAATCGACAATTCTGTTTTTTACAAAAACAAACAACAAGGTCTGTCAACTATGTCTTACCATAGTCAATAGTTTTACCAGACTCCTGTTACCCTCTTCGTCTGTGTTTTATTTCTCCCTACATGCCTTGGCAAAACCACATACAGTATTGCAAGAGAACCTGGATTCTCTCTTTTTCTTCTTGTAGGACAATGAGGGTGAACCTTGGCACTCCAGCTATTCTTAGACTTCAATTACCAGAAGCCCAAGTCAGCACTCCTGCTGATCAGGGCTTCTGGAAATCGTAGCTCAATAACAGCTGGAGTACCAAGGTTCACCATCACTGTTATAGGATCTCTTACGAACATTTCCCTTCTTTTCCAAAAACAGAAAGTGGGCCAGTTCTTCTTCTCCAGGATTAAAACAAAAGCCAGATATCTGACATGGATGCCCATCTAACCACACACCTTACCTGAAGTCTCCAGCTGTGAACTTGGCCTCAGCCAGTGAAAAAGCAGCTTCTCTCATCACTTCCCCCATCAACATCTTTGTCTACAAATACAAAAGGGGGATCATTTCCCGAAGCCTATACAATACATCATAAAACACATTCAGGGTAGTGTAAATGTTTTTTTAAAAAATAAAGAGTAATAGTTGATGTGTTATAAAATCAACCTCAAGAACTACCTAAGGAAGTCTTTAAAAATCATTAAAAAGCAAATACATTTGAACACCTCACCTCAATAATTTTCTTCAGAATCTGCCGGAATCGCAAAGTCAGAGCATCAGATTTTTTCTTTAAAAGGTTGCGTCCTGTCTGGGCTCCTTTCAAACGAGCCTTCATGATGGTCTGAGCCCTACCAAAATCAGAAAGGAATAAATACTACTCAGTCTTATTACTTGGGCTGCATAGGGAAACAAATACACAAAGCAGGAAGCAAGTTCCCTACAAAATCATCAAGGATGACAACCATGTTTACAGGAATGCTCTTACCAATTCAGAAATGACAAGAGAATGTCGGAAGTGGTTTACTCAACTAAGTACCCTACTAATAAAATTAGAGATTGTTTAACATTATCTGCCTTCCTTACTCTTGTGCAAAACAAAGAGATAAATCATATCATAGACTTTTTTTAAACTTGGGGATTCCAGTTAAGAAAGCCATTTACATAATAAAGTTTTAATAATGCATTGATACAATAACAGGAGAGGCTAGTTGAAAACACACACACATAAGGAATACTACCATCCTATTCCAATCACAATGGAGAAAGGAGATACTATTTCCATGCCTCATGGCTAAATATTACTGGCTCCATACATCATCTCACAGTAAGTTAACTGTAGGGCCACATGGCAATGAATGGTCTAAAACCATATCAGATCATACATACAGTTCTGAAGCCAATAAGTTACAAGTTTGCCCCCCATGGTTTATGCTGGTTAAGTACTGTAGTTGCTGTGTACTATTGATGTTTGGATTCCAAACATAAGAAACAACAGGCCTAAAACCTATTAACTTTAATAACACTGAAAATACTAAGCATGGAGATTATATATAAACATCTTAATGTTAACAGGAAGCAGAGAAAAGGCTGCAGCTAAAAAAGACACATTAACTGGACATTTTTAAAATGGCAGCAGGGCTGTAGCATTCATATCCCTGCATTGTCTGGCTTGTGCCAGTGCCTACCTATCTCATTTACTAGTCGAAGCAAGATTCAACAAACCCTTGTGTGTTCATTTAAACAAAGTTATGTTTACTATCAAGAATGGCATGACATACAGAGAAGACATTGGTGGAGGGGGAGTCTGCTTTGCATACCTTTTATGAAATCTATACTTATAGCTAAGCTTGCGTTTGACCTACAAAATAATAATTTTTTCATGTTTTCTGCCTTTCATAGGCATTCATACATTTGTGCAGGCTTCTTTCATTTTAAGGCATGAAGAACAAAGTTAAAAATTTTTGTTAATCTAAGACTGTTTTATTTGATCAATGGTTTTTATGTTTTTGTTTTTTCTTCTGCCGCCCCCTCGCCGAAGCGACTAGGGGATGATGGAGAACAGATCCTTCCTTTCCTCTTTATGATTATCTTTCATATATTTGAAGAGTGTTATCATATCCCCTCTCTCAGTCTCCTTTTCTCTAGGCTAAACATGCCCAGTTCCTTAAAGAGCCTCTACCAGCCAGCATCAACAACCCTGAACTAGACAGATCAATGGTCTGACTCAGCATAAACCAGCTTGTCATTTATATTAGTAACAGTAAAACCAAGTCCAAATATAGAAACTTTAGAACATTGCCTACATCTGTGGATTTGTGTGTCTTTATTCTCATCGAGAGCATACTCAAAAAATAAACCTGGATGGACAGTAACAAGTCTCTTCATGCTTAAGTATCCCAAAGGAACAGAGTTAACAGCAGATCCATATCCCATCAAAATAAGTTTCCTGTTAATTTAAACTCAACATTATTCACCATAATTTTCACCTTAGGGATGGCAACTTAATGTCATGAGTCTGATAGTTTCAAGATTTTACTAAGTGGGGAAGAGCCAAACTCAATGAAATCAACTATGCATTACTATTCCTATAGGGCTGAAATCCAAGAAAGCTCCACCGAAATAAATTAAAACTGACTTCTAGGTAGACCTTCTGTCGTGTCCAGAGCTGGTGTGAGAAAGATTAGCCAGCATGACAAGTCTGACGTTGCCAGCGGTACACCTGATTGTGGTTCAATAGGTAGACCTGAACTAAATTAAAGTAAGAACTACCAAGGAAAATACCAGAAGTACAATTTCTTCCTGTGCCATATTATTTTTTAAAAAAAATGTATTATAAGCCATATTTAAGCAGCACATGCTTCAAATAGGATGACAGTCATATTCCATAACGGTCAGAAGCACACGAGTCCATGACAAAGCCTTTGCTGCTTCGACTTTGAAATAGCTTGATTTTCACTTCCCTATCCCCCCCCCCCAACTAAGGATCTTTTTCTGGAAGGGGGTGGGGAAGGTCCACAAATGGTAATTAACCCTATTTCCACATCTCTCATTAAGCCCACAACTCTTGAGAGGCACTTCAGCCCAGCTGCCATAGGGCAGGAATGAAGCAGGAGAGGAGGGACCAAGGTCAGCCGGTAGCCTCTTGGTCATGTACGAGCAACAAAAAACCCTCTCTCTAGGGCCGTGAGGGCGAACCTTGGCACTCCATATGTGCTTGGACTTCAATTCCCAGAAGCCCAAGGCCCCCCCCCCCGGGAATCCATACGAATGGGTTTCCTGCAATTAATCCGGCTCGCGCTGCCCTCGTCGCTCCCGGAAGCTTAAGTAAAACGTGCCCATCCGGGCGTGTTTTGCTTCCGCTTCCGGGAGTGACGAGGGCAGCACGGGCCGGATGAATCGCAGGAAACCCATTCGTATGGATTCACGGGGGGCTTCTGGGAATTGAAGTCCAAGAACATCTGGAGTGCCAAGGTTCGCCATCACGGTTCTAGGGCTACTTAAATACCCCGCGGCAAGCGGGACCTGCCACCAAAATGCCCTCCCCTCCAAGCTGAGTGTGTCAAGGTCGCCCGCCAGGGACCATCTGGCTCTCCGTCGTCGTCGTCCCCCAAAAAAAGCTGCCCAAGGGAGAAACCGGAGGAAAGGCACGACTCACATCCGCGAAGGGAAGACCTCGATCCTGTCCTTGCCCGACATCTTGGCTCGAGCGCCTAAAGAGAGGATCCCCTGCAGAAGAGCCGCTCGCGTTTTCCCGCAGGACGGAGGAACCCAGCTCGCGTCACATGACTCCTCCCGCCCGGTTACCAAGGGAGGTATAAAAAACAGGAGATGACACTAACAGGCTTCATGCTGTAAGTTTTTTGAAGCCAGTGGGCGTGGCCTGCCGCCATATTAGGTGGACCAAAACATTGGCAGACTACCGTTTACGATTGCTTCTTGTGTTGGGGGGGGGTGGATTGATCCCCTCTCCTGGGTCCCCTGGGTGGGTGGGGGGGGGATTGGGGGGAGAAAAGGGGTCTGTCCTCCCAACCCTTCCAGAGCCAGGGGACCCGGCAGAGAGGGGATCCCCCCCGCAGGACACCCCATTATTAAAGAGGAGAAACCAAGCGGTTTCTTCTCTTCAACAACGGAGTGTTGGAGGGGGGTGGAATCGATCCCCTCTCCCGGATCTCCTGGGTCCAGAAGGGTTGGGGGGACAGACCCCTTTTGCCCCCCCAAACCTCCCAATCCCAGGGGAGCCAGCCACTGATATTAAAGGGAAAACCCCGATCTACTTTCACGACTCCACACAATCAAAGCAGCATAAGGCAATGTTTTGGGCCAACTAACATGGCGGACTGTCAGATTAGTCGGCTTCAAGTTTATGACGTCATGTCATCTCCTGTTTTTTTATACCTCCATGGCGCAGCCTCCTGCAGCTTCTCCGCCACTTCCGGCAACTCAGCTGACGGGGAGGGCGGGGGCCCTTCGTGCCGGAAATACCCAGCGAGCCGAACGGCCAGAGCGGCGTAAGTCTCCCCGTCAAAGCGGTTTAGAGTTCAAATAAAACCAGAATTAAAGCCAAAATACTCTGGCACTCGAAGACGATCAGGTTTACCTGCGAGGTTTGGAGTATTGGGACTGCAGTGGTTTAGTGGTTAAGAAGATGCTGAGCTTGACGACCAGAAGGTTAACAGGTCAGCAGTTGGAGGCCCTGAGTGCTGCGCGATGGAGTGAGCGCCAGTTGTTCGTCGTCGCTCCTGCCAACCTAGCAGGAAATTGCAAGTGGATAAATAGGTACCACTTCAGAAGGAAAAATAACAGCGTTCGGTGTGCGTTGGCGTCTAGTCAAGCCTGCCATATCACCATGGAAACGTCCGCAGATGCAGACAACGCCTGACTCTTTGGCTGTAAATGGAGATGAGCACTGCACGCTAGAGTTGCATACAGCTGGCTTTCGAGCAAGGGAAACGTTTACCTTTTAGGGATTGCAATCCATTTCTGCCAGACACGTCTGCAGGATCTCAGATTCTCAGTACAACTCAACATCTGCACAACCCAAGCTTTGTAGTGCCCAGCCTGATGGAGTCAAAAGCTAGATTATATCTGATTCCCCCCTCACAGTCCCAGTAGTTAACAAAGATTTCACTCTCTTTTGTCTTCTGATTGTTCTTCAGTGTCTAGGCCTGACATGAAACTGCCAAAACAAAGCCACCTTTTGGTGACTTCATTCTGCAGTTCTTTTTGCCTGACCTAGTGTGAGAAAGATTAGCCAGCAACAAGGTGGCCGTTACCAGGGTACACCCAATTGTGGTTCAAAAATACCACAATCTTTGAGGAGGCTCTTTCAGTGTACCCCTTCTCATTGCGCACAAGGATCACACAGTTTATTCTAATTTGAGTTGGATGCGAACTATAATCCAAGGCAGAACATAGAATTATAGAAATACTGTACTATACTATCAGAACCCCTAGTTAGTTCTCATGTTCTGGTATCCCAACATTAAAACTGCTATATCACTCTATATATTTCTGTTTCAAGCCAACAAAAAGGCCATGTGCTTTGCTCAAGGCAACAGAGAGATTCATAAGTAAGCAGCATCCAAATTAGTTATGTCAACAAAAAAGTGGAAATGATATCTTGAGAATTCTGTCTGAATCTGAAAGCTCCTTTTCACTTTGTCATATCTGGCATAGTTTATTGAATTATCTGTTTTTTTTCATATTCCTCTCTCACGTTTTTATACCATATTTTCCTGATCAAGAATTCTGGAACTCAGAGTCTTAACATAATTAAAACCTTTGATAGTTCAATAAATGTACCCCTAGACACACACTTTTGAAATATTTAATAGTCTTTAAGGTGCCCCAATATTTTTGTTTTATTTTCCCGTACATGGTGAAATAAACTACCAGTTTGAATAGCTTCCTGGTTGACTTAATTATATGATTGGCAGGATGGAGGGAGGAGGAAAAAAGTATTGACTTTCCAAATACGATGTGCTGTGCTTAATCAGACAAAAAGTTTATCTAGTTAGGGATGCAAAGCCTTAAGTATTTCAGATGCTTGAGTTCCACTTCTGGCATAGCAACTCATGTAGATCTGTTGTCCAAAACATCTCATCCTATATATGATTCTATATTAGTGATGGCAAACCTATGGCACGCGTGCCAGAGGGGGCATGCAGAGCCCTCTGTGGGCACATGTGGTGTTGCCCCAGCACAGAGTTTGCCCCACCCCTCTGCTCAGCAGCCCAATGGGAGTGCTTCCTCCCTCCCCACAGCACAGAGTTTGCCCCACCTCTGTTTGGGCACTCGGTCTCTAAAAGGTTCGCCATCACTGTTCTATATCCTTTCCTGTAGTAGCCAAACAGAGATCCTCAGGAACTCATAAGCAGGACATTTTGCTCTTTAAAAAAAAAACACCATCCCCCACACTGTTAACACCAACTACTAAACTATCCAAAAACATTTTAAAACATTCCTGGTCCCATTAAAAGAGGGGCACCTAGGCAGGAAAAGGAACCTCGGACATGGCTAAATGAGCCAGCAGAGCTGGATTGTGGTGCTAGAAGCACCCACACCTGCTGGAAAAGCCAAGTTTTCAAATCCTTCCTGAAGGGAGGTAACTCCGCCTGGAGGTGCAGTTCTAGTGGCAGGAGGTTCCATAGGGCCAGGGCAGACACTGAGAAGGCTCTCTTCCTGGTCCCAATGAGGCATGCCTACCTAACTGATGGGTCCATCAGAGAGCCCCTACGGTCCGGCCTCGTAGGACGGGTCAAAAAACTTGGGGGAAATGCGGCCTCTCTGGTAACTTGTTCCACTACCATTCATTTATCACAATGAATGACCAGAGAGTATTTTACTCACATATAGCATAATTTCCAGCTTCTTTAAACAAAAGTTTCCACAAGTTAGTAAGAGATTAGCCTATGAAAAAAATATGAGACCATCATAATTTTAACTTTTAAATGCATCCCTCCTGCAAACATGAAGCAATACTAAATGGGTCTTTCATACTCTAACTTTGTCTTAAAACATCTTAGAAAGCATCCTAGATATGGAGGAATAAAGAAAACAAAGAGCTTTACAACCCTTTAAAAACAAGTTTTATTTAGCACAAGATTTTGTAGACCTGCAACATGCTTCTTCAGATGCAAGAACCACAGCTACAGTTAATGAAAGCATCAGAATGCCATGGCTCCTACGCCCCAAAAATAAAAGAGTGCTGGATTTAGGCTAGAAGCAGAGCCCAGGGCAGTTTCTATGGAGCTTTTTATTTTTATTAGGATTCCAGGTTAACTTCAACTCCATTGACAATTTGTTTACCTTGTGAGTTGCTCTGAGAGGGCTTAGCACTATGGAGTGGTATGTAAGAAACAACCTGCAATATTGACATTGAAGAGCTTACAAACCCCCTTAGCCACATAGTCTGCAACCTGTAGTACTATATAGTACATAGCCTGCAACTAGCACATGCTAATATAGAGGGGGTGGGGCTTAAAAATTCTTAATGGCATGAACTGCTTCTGCCCAACCATCCCTACGTTTAAAGTATTTTAGTTACTTGTTTTCTAAAAGTAGCTCTCAAATCGACTGCAGGGGAAAAATAGATGTCAAGGTATTTGTGGCTGCATAAAAGTCCAACACTGTTTTAGGGTGCATTAACAGATGTATAGTCTCCAAATCCCATGAGGTACTAGGCCCCTTCTATTCAGCCCTAGTTAGACTACATCTAGAGTACTATATCCAATTCTGTGCACTGCACTTTATGAAAAAGGCAAACAAACTTGAGCAGGTACAGAGAAGGGTAACAAGAATGATCAGAGAACTGGAAAGCAAACCATGTGAGGAAAGACTGATGGGACTGGGCATTTTTAGCCTTGAGAAAAGGAGACAGTGGGGAATATGATAGCACTCTTCAAATACCTGATAATCATAAAGAGGAAGAAAGGACCTGTTCTCCATCATCCCAGAGTGCAGGGTGTGTGCTGGATTACATTTGGAAGTGGAGAGGAGGTTGTCCTGACAGCCTCTAAAGGCAAGTCCACCCTTGGATGAGACTCCAAAAGTGCAGGCAGGTACATTGGTCGTCACAATCAAAGCAAGGACAGGTCTTTGGTTGTGTTGAGAGATTCATTTTACTCGTTCAAAGCCAACCCATCCTCAAGAGCTTTGCATTGCCACTGAGACATTTTTCATATTTCATACACAGTAGAGGATATCAGAGAGTAAACAAAACAAAAAAACAAGATGTTGTGGCACCTTAAAGACTAAGTACTGTATTTAAATGTGAGATTTCATGGATCAAGCCCACTTAATCAGATATGAGACTGCTTAGCATCAGTTTATACACATCAGGTATAGAAGTACACAATGGTATGCTAATAGATAAGTATAGGTCTGTGATGGCGAACCTTGGCACTCAAGATGTCCTTGGACTTCAATTCCCAGAAGTCCAAGCACCCTGTGAATCCACATGAATGGGTTTACTGCGATTCATCCAACCTGTGCTACCCTCGTTGCACCTGAAAGCAGAAGTAAAACGGTTAAGGCTCTTCCAGGTTAACCCTTCCTTTGTATGGGCGCGTTTTACTTCTGCTTCCGGGAGCGACAAGGGCAGCGTGGGCCAGCTGAATCGCAGTAAACCCATTCGTGTGGATTCACAGGGTGCTTGGGGGAATTGGAGTCCAAGAACATCTGCAGTGCCAAGGTTCGCCATCACAGGTATAGGCAATGACCTCTGTCTTGGGTGTTGAGCCCTGGGCTCCAACATGGACATTGAGCCCAGGCTCCATCATAGATGTTTATTGTATTTGCTTCACACTGTAAGGTGTGGTTCTATGATTCAATTCAGGGGTTCTATGATTCTATCAGGAATGTCAGTTTTTTAGAACCAACCCGTCTTTTAGAACCAATATCAGTTTTTTAGAACCAAGTTTTTAGAACCAACCAAAGTCAGTTTTTTTTAGAACCAATGTCAGTTTTTTAGAACCAAGCCCCCGTGAATCCACACAAATGGGTTTGCTGCAATTCATCTGGCCTACGCCACCCTTGTTTCTCCTGGAAGCGGAAGTAAAACATGCCCGGAGGAAGGGTTAACCCAGAAGAGCTTTAACCATACGGGCGCTTTTTACTTCCGTTTCCGGGAGCGAGGAGGGCAGAATGGGCCGGATGAATCGCTGTAAAACCCATTTGTGTGGATTCACAGGGGGCTTGGGCTTCTGGGAATTGAAGTCCAAGAACATCTGGAGCGCCAAGGTTCACCATCACGGGAACCAACGATTCCCACGCTCATTTCCCCTCTCGTGCAGAAGAAGAAGAAGAAGCAACCAAACCACCTCAAGTATAGACTGGCACTCTCTATGGCTGCTACTACCAGCAGAAGCACTTCCGGCCCTCACCCAGCAGGAAGAGGCGGGATGGCGGCTGCGCACTTCGAGCCGGAGCGCACGCCGTGACCAGAGAGGCGGATACGTCTCCTCAAAAGCTCAGCCCAGCCGAGAGAGCTTGTTGTTGGGTCCGTCGCGAGCGGGGCCTGCGAAGCAGACAGGTAGGGACGGGTGGGGGGTGGGGGGTCGGGCCTCGCGAGGGCGTCTGGGGGTGGGGGCCTCCCGCCAGCGGAGGAGGAGGTTCCGCGCCGTGTCTCCGAAGCCGGGCCTGAGTCCGCCGTGGGTGAGCGGGAGGGAGGGAGAAGCGGCGGCGGGCGTTCGCCATGTCGAAGAAGCGCCGGGCGCGCCCACCTCAGGCAGACCCCAAGGCAGAGAGGCTTCCACCGCCTCGCCTCGTCTGTGGGGAGGCCTCAGAGGCCCCTCGGCTCGGCGCCAGGGGGCGGAAAGTGTGTGGCCTTTGAGGCCTCTCTCACACACTCATTCATACACTCACACACTCTCTCTCACTGACGTCCCTCTCAGCGGAGTTAAGAGTCATTATGTCACAAAAGGGGTCCTTTTTCCTCTCCAGGTCCCAGGCGACCCGAGTCTGGCAGGTCTTGGGTGGTGTGTGTGAGGGAAGGTGGATAGAGCGAGGGCTCGTCGCCCGGGGGAAAAGACCCCCTATAGCCCCACAACGCCACCCAATGCCTGGCTTTATAGCTCACCATCATGTCGTCGGCCCAAAGTGCAGAGAAGGAGAAAGACTCTCCCAAGAGGCGCTCCTCGAATTGGTGCGCCTGGTACGTGGTCTTCGGCCGGCCACAGGTTTAATTCGGCCTCTGGCGGCACACGCCACGGTTTCTTTTCCCTCAGATGGGAACCCAGTTCCTCTGGAGGCCTGGAGCAGTTCCCTAAGAGGAAGGGGAGTGGGTCGGTGCCTTTGACAGGACAGAGCAACATGCCTCAGAAGTGTGCAAGCTTTCGTGCTCTCCCGCTTCTTCAGGCTAAGTGGTGGGGCAGGGTGGCATGCCTCAGAAGTGTGCAAGCTTTCGTGCTCTCCCGCTTCTTCAGGCTAAGTGGTGGGGCAGGGTGGGTGGGAAGGGAACTGTTTTGACCATCAGCTCCTGAAAGCCAATAGCAATTGTACTTAACTACCGCGCTAAGATGCTGACTGGGAGGCGGAAGGTCAACAGTTCAATTCCCGCGTACTGAAGGATGGAATGAGTTCCCGTCTTTGTCCCAGCTCCTGCCAACCTAGCAGTTCGAAAGCAAGACATTGCACGTAGATAAACAGGGACCACTTTGGTGGGAAGGTAACAGCATTCCGTTCACTCCGGTGTCTAGTCATACCTGCCACACGACCATGGAAACGTCTGCAGAAGCAGACAGCACTGGCTCTTTGGCTATGAAACAGAGATGAGCACTGCACCCTAGAGTAGGATACGACTGGCTTTCATGCAAGGGCAAACTTTACCGCCCCATAGTGCTTAGTGCAGGGGTGCCCAAACTTTTCGGGCTGCTGGACGGTCACGTGGTTCTGGGAGCTAGTCACTATGGCCCGGGGGCTGGAGCTGGCCCCTGAAGCCAATTCATCCGGCCCACGAAGCCCTTGCCGCCTCTGGAAGCAGAAGTAAAATGACAAGGGCTTCGTGGGCCATATGCATTGGCATTGGGGGCCGGATCCAGCCCCCGGGCTGTAGTTTGGGCACCCCTGTCTTAGTACACTCTCTGGGCTGTTTGCAAGGCCATCCGTATTGGTATGGGTTTTAACTGATGTGAGCTGCCTTGGGTCGCTTAGGTGAAAAAGGCGGCTATATAAATCCAATAAATAAGTAAATAAATTAGCATTTTACCCCCAACATGCCGGGTACTCATTTTACCAACCTTGGAAGGCTGAGTCATCCTTGAGTCCCATCAGAATTGAACTAGTTCAAACCCTTTAAAGGTCCAAGAAATTATCAAACCATGATATAAATGAGTGAATTACAAGCCATCCAATCGATTCTGGTTTATGACAACCTTTGCCTGAATTTCCTAGGTATAGGATGCTCAAAGTAGTTTGCATTTCTCCTTTTTCTGGAAGGTGCTTTGTTTGCTTTAGGCCACATAGACTGACTCTTGTCATACAAGGCATAGTGGAGAGTGGAACTGTTGACCCCCGGCTCCACAGGCAGATACTACATCAAGCCACCTGATGTAGATGATGGAACGTGACAAAAAATGAAGAGCTGGGAAACCCACTGGTGCTACAGTCTTGGGAAGCTGTCCATAAACTATTCACAACATTGTCAGCTTTTGCTTGTAACACTGACAATAATGCTTGGGGGCCTTTTTTTTTTTACTGGAGCAAATATATTTCCACCCTTAGTTTTGACAGCCCAGCTCAAACAGCAACCACATAAATATTGTTTCAACAATACAAGGCAAAGAAGAAGCTAATGGATTGTTGATAGTTGAGGGTAAATGGGGGCTTTATATTCTGCCCTCCCTGTCACATTTTTAAGATTTATGACTCATTTTGGAAATGTTTTGGAAAGATAGCAAACATTTTATTAAACAACGTCAGTTGATCTGGCACAGTTAGTCTGAACAGTGTGTTCTGTAGTTTAAGATATTGAAAGAAGTGATCTGACAAAAATCTTCATTTTATATGTTTTTTTTTTACTTTTTTGAAAAAAAATTATGCCAGAATTCCTCAGGGTGTCAGCTTTCCCCAAAAACTTTCATACATACATACATATCTCTATTCTACCGTCAGTCAGCACAACAAAACTTTCAGAATACATTCTTGAAGCATCTTTTTTACAGGTTTTAAACTTGGCTGACTAAGAATACTTTCTTTCATTAAATGTGCAGAATAGAAGTCATTTTTGTCTGCAGTGTTTAATGAATTAGACCAAGCATAAAGCAGGCCAGATTGTTTTAAAATCCATATTAAATTTAGGGTTCCTGGAAAACTATTGATCACTTGGACACAATCCCAAAATGTTATCATGAGTGTTTTACACCTCCACAACAAGCCATAAAGGCTTTGAAATCTAAGCAAGACAAATTATAAAGGTGGTCAGGTCTTCATAGTGTTGCCGTCCTTCCTAATAACTTCAAGTAAAGTTGAAGTTATGTATCTAAGTTATGCTGAAAAGCATCTGCTGTTTCTGGTGTTCAAAGTGTATTGCGTCTGTTTTCTGTAATTCTGTAGGTAGCTGCACATAGTAGATTGTTGTTGCTGTATGTTTGAGCATCAGGCTGAGATGGTCCTTCTAGTAAATTGATGACAATGAAGTTTACTTCTCAGCTTTAGCTTTTAGTTGTCACACTGGATCACATCTTCATAGCAGAAAGTAGCATCAGTACATTTGTACATTGTAGACTCTGCTCTCAACATTTTCTCCTTTTTTCTGACACACACCAACACAATACAACTAGTTTATTTTTTCAGATGCCTTTCCAGATGTTTTTTGACCACTCAAAGCTTTCCATATTTATAATACTTTGTTAGTATCATAGTTGGACTTGATTGTTTTGTTAGTTTTCTCTCTCTGCTAGTCAGTTATTTTTATTTTCTGCATGTGCATGAAATAAAATGTCCATTTTAGAGCTTATGAATAGTTGTAGCTTTTATACAACAAACTGATATTTCCGTCTCTCTAATCCAATATTTCAGGATGCCTGGACTAAGCTGTAGATTTTACCAGCATAAATTTCCAGAAGTAGAAGATGTGGTCATGGTGAACGTTCGGTCCATTGCAGAAATGGGAGCTTACGTTAGCCTTCTGGAATATAACAATATTGAGGGCATGATTCTACTTAGTGAGTTATCCAGGAGACGTATCCGTTCAATAAACAAACTCATTCGGATCGGCAGAAATGAATGTGTTGTTGTCATAAGAGTTGATAAAGAGAAAGGTGAGTTAAGTTTAAAATTTACAGTGTGCTAATTTGAATTTTATGACCTGAATACAGAGGTATCTTCTGTGAATTAAAAGGATTTTCTGCTTATTCAAGGCACTCCCACCAAGTTATCCCAACTTTCCTTTCTGCTGCTACCCTTAATACTATCAGTGCCATTCTAGAGTGCCTTCAGTCATCTATAATGGTTTTGAGGGGCACTAGAACTGGAATGAAGAGCCAAGAAAAGTATTTGAACAAGTGAAATCACACTTGTCTCTGTATTTTTATGCGTGCATGATTGTTTTTAGTTCAGTTTTTCTCATAATTTAGAAGTTTATTTGGTATGTATAATTGTCTGGCCAGACATCCCGCTATGGTAATAGAGTAGACTGTACAGCCAGTGACTCACCTCTGAGTGTTGGGCGGTGGTAAATAACCTGACTCCCTAAAGGGGCCAACGGCTACAGGCGGATGAGCCCCTTTTGGTGGGATGATGGTCCCCTCAGTGGAGGAAATGCCATTGGAAATCATCATATTGGGCCCAATGGCAAAATGAGCGGAGGAGGAACCACTTTATTATTCTGATTCCCAACAGTCATGGAGGTATAAGAGGCCGTGCCAGATGGACTGGCTGTGAAAGCACACCTTGATAATATTCTCAAGGCTGAAACAGTCATTGCAATCCCGGTGTTAAATCCTGCATGCCTCATTTCATACGGAGCAAGAGAAGGCTCCGAGATCACAGTGTGTGGGTCACTTCATGGCAAGCTGTGATCCACCTTAAATTCATGCCAGTGGCATTTTTCCTGCTTGTCATAATTTCCAGGAAAATGTATACTAGGATACAAGTTGCAGCCAAGGACGATGGTAAATGAAAATGGGAAATAGAGATAACTGTCATAGAAGTTGATAGTTTTTCAGTTTTTGTTTGTTTTGGAACACCAAATGTTTTTACTACACTAAGTGGACACATCTGGCATTTTTTCAAGAGTGGGGAAGTAGAAGATTGGGAGTTCATATTAAACTAAATCTGTTCTAACATTTTAATTTTGTGTTAGGTTATATTGACTTGTCAAAAAGAAGAGTTTCCCCAGAAGAGGCAATAAAATGTGAAGACAAATTCACCAAATCAAAAACTGTAAGTTTTTCATGTTATTGTCTATCCTAGTTTACAGAGCATTAGAATGGAAATAAGTTCTGGTAGATGTACTGTATATCTCATTTTTAGCAAAAGAAAAATGTGCATAATAAGGCAGCCTGCTAAATTTTGAGAGATAAGTTTATGCTAAAGTGACATTAGTATAGCCTGTAAAGCAGCATTAGAGTATGCTTATGAATTGCGTGTATTATTTTAAGCTTTCAGCACACTATAGCCTCGCAATCAGTTTTTGTGGCCCTTCTCTCTTTATCAGACATTATTATATGGTTGAATACTAAAGACTAGAGTTCTGCTGCCATTTTGGAACTGACTTCCAGAAATGGGATCTTCTGTTCATTACCTTTTAGGAATCCATGAAATGTATACTTTTAATTCAATTCAGTGTTTAAACAATATTAGGGATTCCTTGATAGCTATGTTGGCCAAAATCCTAGCTAACATACATAATGTATCCTAATCAGGTTTTTTTTGCCAATTGTATCAAGGTTTACAGCATTCTTCGCCATGTTGCTGAAGTTTTAGAATACACAAAAGAAGAACAGTTGGAGAGCCTGTTCCAGAGAACTGCTTGGGTATTTGATGATAAGTACAAAAGGCCTGGATATGGTGCATATGATGCCTTCAAGCATGCAGTTTCGTAAGTATGCTGTCCAGCTTGTAGTTCCCCTAAACATTTTAGCATGGTTTAGCAATAGAACGATTTATTTATGTATAAATATAACTTGCCAAGTACAGTAGAGTAATTCTAAGTTTCTGAATTTGGGATGTTCCTTGCTGGAGTAGAGTGTGAGGCAGTATTCCCCCAATTCCTCTTTCTCTTCTACTTGAAAATTTATTTATTATATTTATACCCTGCCCATCTAGGAGATTTTCCTAATCTGGGCGGCAAAAGGTTGAAAGATACTCTTGGAGAGTGGGGGAATAAGTATGTTCTATGTTCATAGACCCAACCTAATAAATTTTTTTTCTGACCAAACTTGACTTTCTCAAACAATAATGTTTGTATTTAGGGTTCAGACTTCAGTAAATTTTCAAACGGGAGTTTAGTAGTTTGAATATCCTTGAAGAGTACTTTATTTCCTTCTTCAGTCATTGCTACTAAAGAAATGTCCCGCCATATAAAAGCACATCAGTGAGAAGGCCAGGAATGAATCGCCCACCATGATAACTAGTTTTCTTGGAATGGATTTTTTGTTCATATCTAGGTTGCTCGGTCATCTCAACACTAACATGGATAGGGATAATCAAGATGTAGGCTTATTACCTCAGTTAGAAGCAAGCTGTAGTGATTCTTGATGGCTATGGTAAACTGAAGCAAAGCAATCTCACTTAAATGTCGCCCTATAGCACTTAGTGCACTCTCTGGGTGGTTCACAAGTTAATTAGCATTTTGCCCTCAACATGCTGGATACTGACTATACCGACCTCGGAAGGATAGAAGGCTAAGTCAAACTTGATCCCTGGTCAGGATCAGACTCACAACCTTTTGGTTGCAATACAGCAGTTTAACCACTGTGCCACCAGGGCCCCTAAAGAAATTATGTTAGACTATAATAGCATGTAAGATTTGTTAATGTGAGCTTAACATCTTAAATGGAGAGTAGTTTGCCCAGAATTAGATTTGTGGTTTTGGTCTATTAAGTTAAATCAGTTGCAGAAGCCCAATGTGGATTGGAGTTTTCCATTCTTTCAGATTAAGCTCAGAGATTGAAAGGCAGCTTGATTCACTTTGCATAGCCAAATTCTTCCTTTATCTGTGTTGACAAAGGTTTAAGCAATGTGTCTTTGCTGATACAGTTAAGTGAGTTTCCTCTTTAAGCGAAACACCATTGTAAGTGACCAATTGTGACTTCTGGCGGGGGGGGATTGCGAACCCCGATTTAGTTGTTAAGCGAGTTTTTGGTTGGTTTTAGTTGTTAAGCGAGGCGACCATTCAGAGAAAATTCTGCTCTTTAAGTGAGTTAGTCTCTAAGCGAGGTTTTACTGTACTAATCCTGAGTTAGCAGTGATGTGGATCTGATAACACACCATGCTCAACTCTAACTAGAAATAGGAAGGACAATTTACACAGAAAAGTGGAGAATAAATCAGCATATTAATTTTCTTTCCCCCAGTCATCTAACCATAACTGTATCTTTTGTTGTCCCTGCACAGATTATCTATAATTCTAGGAGATTATAGTTTAGTGTTGCTTCTTTTTCTTCCTGTTAGATACATTTTAAGGAATGCTGATAGGTTTACTTGTGGTTGTTTTACTTAGGGATCCCTCAATTCTTGATGGACTGGATCTGACAGAAGATGAGAAGAATGTGCTAATTGACAATATCAATAGGCGTCTGACACCACAGGCAGTCAAAATTAGAGCAGGTAAGTCCTTTAACTAAATAGTCTAGAGAAATAGGATGTGTTCATTCAAAATAAGCAGTACTACTACAGTCTTATGGGAAGTGATCCAAAATACATTATTGAATACAATAGTCTTGGTAAGTTTATTTTGAAGAAACTTTGAGATCTACTTTTGGTTTTAAGGCAGCAGATAAAATAGGTTAAACTGCTGCTGTTTCTCAAGTGCTAAAACCAATATTTTGAACCAATAGATGTGTTCAGATATCAGATTCTTTAGAATTCTTGCTTATCTACAATGAGGCTATGTTCTGGTGTATGTTGATTTCTTCTACTAGATGTGGAGCACCTAAACAAAGTGGATATAGAGGCATAAATTGAAGTGATTGTGAAAGCTAAGTTTTGGCTTTGGGGAAAAAAACATGAAGTAAAGGCTTTTTTGGCAGTGAGAAGCTACCCAGAGAGCTAATGCCCCCCAGAGCTTGCCAGCTGAAAGGGTAGATGGTTCAATTTTAAACATACATTTGAACCAGCCAGATCTTTTGATTGCTGGTAATGCAGAAATGGCACCTTAGCAAATGAGTATATCAGAGTTTCCCAACCTATGGCCCACAGGCTGGCCCTGGCCCACAGCTCCCTTTTATGTGGCCCACGTTGTCATCGCCACCGCACCAGAAGCAGAACCAGACACATTTATGACAGCAGTAAATGTGCCTGTGGCTCTTGTAAACGTGTTTACAACAACTGTGATTGTGTTTTATGGCAGCGTTTACGCCAGGGAAACCACCAGTCCAGCCCGCTCGGCCGTCCAGGGACATGGTCTGGCCTGTGACGTAAAAAGGTTGGAAACCCCTGGAGTATATGCTAAGGCAGAAATTCTCAAACCTTTTAATATGGGTCACTCTCCTTCAGACTGCTTTGGCGGCCAGATGGCCATTTTGCCTTTCCTCCACCACATGGCACTTCCTAGTGTGGTGGAGGAGGGGGGCACATGGAATGGTGCCGTGGGTCACATCCAGCCCGTGGGCCGCAGGATGAGAATCCCTGTGCTAAGGTGACATTTCCGCATAGAGGAATAGAAAAGAATCTGAGATGAACTATCACAGTGAATTACCGTATTTTCTGGTGTATAAGACACATCGGAGTGTAAGACACACCCCATTTTTTAAATACACATTTTAAGAGGAAAAATAATTGTCTACATTTTTTTCATGAATTTCCAAAATTAACTCCAGTGGGATGTGGGGTGGAAACGGACTTAAAGGATCCTTCTTTCCTCCCTCTATTCCACTCTGTATTACATTTATATTGTTACCGGCGTATAACACACACTCAGTTTTTCCACTGTGTTTTAAGGGAGAAAAGTGTGTCTTATACACTAGCAGATGTGGTAACTATCTGGCTCTGGAGCCAGAGGTTGGAAGTTCACTTCCCTTCTGTGACTTGCAAGATAATAGCCAACCTGTGTAGCATTTGAACAGGCTGAACTGTCCCAATGCAGAGAATAAATACTCTCTACCTAGAAACCCCTGAAAATGATCACCATACATCAGAATTGTTTTGAAGGCATACCATTATTATTATACATGTATTGTTACACTGCCCGAATTATATGTAGCTGTAAAAAGATGCACCTGTATTACATTTATATTGTATGTCACTTCTTTCTTCTTGGTTCCTTGCTGTTTTTTCTGTATGTTAAATCACATTCTGATTAAAGAATTTGGATGCCAATTATTAATTGTTTAAAATAAAAATGATGCTATATTTTATGTATGAGGAATTGCTGATTAATACTTGTTAAAGTTTTTAGGCAAACAGATCTTTATATCCCATTTCTGAATTCCTTCTGTGCCACCATTCCCTGTGGAATTTGTTTTAAAACACTTGTCCTGTTTAGAAGGATAGTGGTGAGTCTTAATAATAACATAGAAAATTATAGGTCTTCTGCAAAGTAGTGCCTGATGTCAAGAACAAAAGCAGTTGGAGGTAGGGCAAGTTTTGTTACCATCTCTGAGTCTTGACAGCCAGTGACTCAGTTGCTTTGAGATTGGAAAATAATAACATAGAAAATTATAGGTTCCGAAGTGTTAAGAAAGAAAGAGCCTTTTAGTCAGTGTTCTGAAAAAGAAGAAGAACCGAATGCAACTGTCATAAATTGGAGATCAAAAAGAATACTCGAGGAAAGAAAACAATGTATTCCGGTCAGCCTAAAAAAAGGAAAGCCAATACCAAAGGAAAGATAAGTAGAGGAGATTGGGAAATAATGCAAGTTGGGATGGTACAAAGGCACTGGGTGATAAAAGATATTAGCCTTTTGATATCTTCTAAAACGGGTGCCCAAACTTTTCGGGCTGTGAGCCAATCATGTGGTTCCTCCCACCGGAAGCAGAAGTAAAACATGCCTTGCAATCTGTTTTGCAACAGGATGAGATAGATTTTTAGGCTGTCATTTTCTCTGCTTAAACCTGAGTTGCTCAAACTACGTCCCGTGGGCCAGATCCAGCCCCTGACACCAATTCAACCGGCCCCCGACACCCTTGCTGCTCCTGGAAGTGGAAGTAAAATGCGCTCATGTGGGCACATTTTGCTTCCGCTTCCAGGAGTGACAAGGGCAGTGTGGGCCGGATGGATTGGTATCGAGGACCAGATCTGGCCTGTGAGTCATAGTTTGGGCACTCCTGTTCTAAAATTATAATATCAAGTGGGCTATGTAAGGCTGCAAAGAAGAATGAGAATGAGTGAGATTCCAGATGACATCATTAGGTATGAGTGGGACACAGCGCCATTTGAGACAATAATTTACCATGTACATGAGTCCCTGTTAGTAGGAGGAAGGGAAGGGGGATGAGTTTAGAGCAAAATGTTAGTTCTTTCTGTTTTTTGCCAGGGATTGTTAATGCAATAAATATATTTACCAAATACAGTGTTGTTGAATCACTTAGACTTGCATAATAATAAAGGATAGTTCTTAAGTTCTAGGATCTGCATAAAGTTTTGTGTGTATATATGTATATATTAAAAATTTTATAATATATTTAATCCTGTTCTCTAGATATTGAGGTTGCCTGTTATGGTTATGAAGGTATTGATGCAGTGAAAGAAGCTTTGAGAGCAGGCCTGAGCTGTTCTACAGAGAGTATGCCTATCAAAGTAAGTGGCTTTCCCTAGCGTATTGCCTTCTGGAAAATTTACAAGATTAAATTATTTTGATGTCCTTATCCAAACTGGACACCCTCATGTGATTTTTACTCCTTTCCTCATTGGTAGCTTCAGAGGACGGAAAGGTAGACAGATCCCTCTTGGAGAGAGTACACCTAAACACTTACAACTTTGAAACTGTCCAGTTTAACTGGCAGCATATCTTTTATTTATGCTACTAATATGACACAGTGCATTTTTAGAAATATAAAAATAAATTTTCTTAGTAAAGGAAATTAAACAGAGCTATCCCTTTACTCATGACTTACTCATTTTCCACATGTAAATGCAATCCTTTGCAATGGTTGCAGATTTAACCAAATGCAGTTGATACTGATATTAACATTGGGTTGCATTTCTAGATTTACAGAATCAGTGCCTATAATGCTTTCTTTCCTTTGGCAGATCAATCTTATAGCTCCTCCACGGTATGTAATGACCACTACAACACTGGAGAGAACTGAAGGCCTTTCTGTCCTCAGCCAAGCCATGGCGGTCATTAAGGAAAAAATTGAAGAAAAGAGGGGTGTCTTCAATGTGCAGATGGAAGTAAGTACTGTATCGCTTGTTTTCCTAACCGTGAGTCTCCTTAGTAATGTGCCTGCAAGCACAAATGTGTCCATGCTGGATCTCTCATGGTACCTCTCAGGAGTTTCTAACTTACTTAATTTTTCTTCTGCTCAATGGAAAACAGGAAGTTCAGGCATACAAAAATGGGTTGGACCTTTTCATTCAGCAAGAAATTGGATTTGTCAGTACATTTTCCAGCATGTGCTTTGTACATTGTGTGTCATGCTGCGATGCAGAAGGCAGATTAAAGGCCCACTGCATTATATTTTCAGGACAGTCTTTATGGCTGATTGCCATGAAGATCATCACTATTCAGATTCAGATATGGCAGAAGAAGGGAGAAGGTCCAGAATTCATTTAAGAGTTGTGCTCTTTTCCTCATGAGCACCGTTTGCCAGGCTGAGCGAGCACTAATTGGGGAAGTTGTGAACTACATGTTCCAGAATGGGATCACAGAACCACAAGGCTTTTTGTGTCTCCCCCTCCCCCCGAGAGGTTGGGGTAAAACTGCAGTTGTTGGTGCTGCTTTGCTTATTTGGAAACTGCCAGAAAACAGAGGTTTAGGATAAGGATGGGGGCCAATGAAGCTACTCATTCAAATGTAAGCTGGATAGATACCTCATGAGACAAGATTCAGTGTTCCTTAGGGAATAGCCTGCTGTGTGTGTCTGCCAGGAGAACAGACATTGCTGATAGAACAGACACTTCTTTCTATAAGCCTTCACATATACTGCAGATATGCACCAGAGGCATGGGGTAGGGAGATTCCCTGGAACAAATCCCCAGATACAGGGGATTGGGAAAAATCAAATTGCTTCAGTTGAAGCCCCTTACATGATATTGAATGGAATCTTTTAGCATGTTCTTTGTGCACCTATATACTACCTAATGCTTACAGTAGGCTCAGGTATTGAGAAATCTTTCGTCTTTGAGATTTTCTTTTTTATCTGGGAAAACTATTCCACATTAGTTGAATGTTACTGCTTTTTACACTGAAAATTACAGCTACTCTTAGCACTTTAAAGATCAGAACAAACTTTTATTTCATCAGTTTGCCCGCACTTTAATATTTGGCAAAATTGGAGCTATGAAGATCAGGAAATATTTTTAAAAGAAGTTTGCAAGATAAAAAAAAAATATTTTCTGCCTGGCCAGTTCCTGTTTTAGACCAGCAGGGAGTGCAGCACTCTCGCTCCAGTGAAGTTGCATCTGTTTCTGACTCATTGCATAGAAACAGAAGAAAACACTGACAGAGAACATACTGCTGGAAACAGGCATGCTGCTAACCCATAATTAATATTAAGTCTTCTCTCTCTCAGAAGCATCTCAAGAGCAGGATGTTCGAAGGTGCATATTTGTATTAAGAATTTCACCATGAAAGCACAAATACACATGGGTGGCTGCCATTGGAAATTCAGTTCTAAGATTTACAGAAGCAGAACTCTAATAAGCCAACATCCCATGTGTTGAATTACAATACTGTACTTAAATTTCTTGTGAGAAAACCCCATTTTATAGAATTCATTGGATATTACAGTGGACCCTCGCTTAACGGATGTAATGCGTTCTCCAGGACCGTTTGTACTAGAAAAAATTTGTAAATCAAATTATCCATAGAAATGCTTTGAATGCAGTTTTCCATAGGAATGCATTGAAAACCAAAATTTGTTCACCGAAACACGGTTTCCAATAGGAATGCATTGAAAACTAATAAATTAATTCCAGAAAAACTTTGTTAGCCGTGTCCCACATTCCTTTTCTGGCAGAATGTATGCCTTAATTGAAGAATGATTGCTGCCAGATTTGAATAGGAAATATCCAAAGCTGTGGATCATGAAACAGAGTTGCATCTACAATCTTTGCCTTACCTGTAGTAGAGAACAAAGCCTTAGTATGTGATCCAAAATGCTACCTTGCTATGCCCTTTCTTGTAGGGAAAACAAGAACTTCAGAAGAGTGGTTTAGGTAACTGGCTGTAGAGCTAGAGGTTAGGAGTTTGATTTCCCCCAGTGCCTCTTTGACAGGGCTGGACTTGATGATCCATAAAGTTCCCTTCTAGCTCTGCAGTCTTAAGATTATTAATAATTATTCCTTCATGTCCACTTGTGCCTTGTAAACTTAAGAAGCTCACAGATTTTTTTACAGATGCTGATAGTTCTTTTCTCAAGGCTCTTGCAACTTAATTAAAAGGTTTGTAGGATAAAAAGTTAATACGTACTGTACATAGTAACAACTGGTAATGTATGCCATTACATCAGTGGCTTTGACATTTCGACATAGAAGGTGCACTGAGTTCAATTATGAAAGCCATTTTATACGGGTCCATTTTGGACTTCTTCTGAGTGATAACCAATTTTGTTTGTTTTTAATGCTTTTCAGCCCAAGGTGGTCACTGACACTGATGAGACCGAGCTTGCAAGGCAGTTGGAAAGGTTGGAGCGTGAAAATGCTGAAGTGGATGGAGATGATGATGCTGAGGAGATGGAGGCAAAAACTGAGGACTAGAATGCTTGGAATGAAAGTATAAAATGGCAGTGACACATATACATGTCAAACTGATGAAAATAAATTTGATTGACAGAATCTGTTGAAAACTACAGAAGAAAAGACTTGATATGTTTTAAGGTTTTATGAGACCAAGTTTTGAAGAGACAAGAAATAATCTCCATTGTGTTGTTTAATCTCAAAGCAAAGGTGCCTCTGAATGAAGATTGAATTCCCCTCCCCAACCACCATCAATAAAGCAGGCATTGTGTGAAGGCTGTCCATAATATTTTCATATCTAACAAATGGATACTGGCAACCATTCAGTATGGACTGTCAGTGAGGCTTTTAGGACTCAAACGTATATTTCTCCTCAGGCTACACAAGCAAAAATTCAATAAATTTCTTGGATACGCATCTAGGTTTAATTTCATTTTTTTGCATTCCTAAAGGAGACTTGTAACACAGGAATGTTTATGTGTCTTAAAAGATAGCAATATGCAGATTCCCAACTACTGAATTCTGTGTCTTAGTGTATTTGTGCCTTCTGTTAGTACAAACAACTTTACAATTCCTACAGGCATAGTTTGAGATTTCCAGAATGGCATAAAAGTCTTATCTATATGCCTGATTCAGATTTTTCTTCATATTTGAGGGGTGTATAGCAGACTGTCTTGGTCTTTCTTTATTCATGCCAGAGGCACCACAAAGCATATAATAGCATACAAAGCTAAAATCAACATATATAAAACAAACGAACTAGATGACATCCATCCAATCTCGGACCACTTCAACAGCATTTCCTCTTGCCAACATAAGGTCCTCCTCAGTGCACGTTGAGGGGCATTGTGTGCATTGTATCCTATGAGCGATAGTTTGTTCTCCACATTCACACAGGCTGCCATCTACAGGGAACCTCCCAATTTCTCAGATTAGCCCTTGGTCTTCCTACTGTCTTGGTGAGCCTCCATCATAGAGGCCCCTTGCCACTACCTGTAGTTTCCTGTAGCAGGTCAATCATGGGAAATTCCAGTGTTTCTTGTCAACTGCCACTGTGGTCAAGCAAGATCTGGATGAGACTGCCACCAGGCACGTCATGTGCACGAATGGAAGACAATGGTACCTGAATCAGAAACAGCGGGGCCAAGGAGAGACCAGTGGGCAGGATGGGTAGAGCACCTGCTAGAGCAGGAATTCTCAACCTTTTTTAAGCTGGGAGCCAGGTCACGCTCCCTCAGACAGCTTCGGGGGCCGGACTGCCATTTTGTCCTTCCTCCACATGGCACTTCCTGGTGTGAAAACGGGGGGGGGCACATGAATGGTCCCACGGGATGCAAGTTGAGAATCCCTGTGCTAGAGAATAACTGAAATTCTGTTCCTTAGTACAGTACATCACAACTAGAGTAATCAGTGGGGGCTTGGTGAGTTTTCTTTGTAAGGTAAAGGTAAAGTTCACCCTTGCTCAAAAGCCAGTCATATCCGACTCTAGGGTTCAGTGCTTATCTCTTTCATAGCCGAAGAGCCAGCGCTGTCTGCTTCTGCAGATGTTTCCATGATCATGTGGTAGGCACCGGGGGGCACAGAACACTGTTTACCTTCCCACTGAAGTGTTCCCTATTTATCTACTGTGCTTGCACTTTCTTGCTATCAAACTGCTAGGTTGGCAGGAGCTGGGACAAAGATGGGAGCTCATTCCGTCCTGCAGTATTCGGGTATCGAACTGCTGACCTGCCGTCTTCTGGTCAGCATTTGAGCCACTGCAGTCCCTGAGTTTTCTTTGTAAATTCCATTAATTCAATAAACCTACTCTCATTGCAACTTACTATACTAAAAATAGGATTTTACCCAATGTTTTATTAGAAATGCAGATACTCTGCATACATCGCTAAATAGACAAGTTTGTTGTTACTCAAGTGTTACTATTTTTAAATTATATACACGTACAGTCCTTTACATTATATAACTTTAGAAAATTGTGCCACTTTTAATAGAGGAGGAATTTCTTAATAATTTCTTGACCACATTTTGTGTTGTTAAAATATTTCTAAATTGCATAACAAGTCCAAAGGTTCTGAATTGGCTCTTACTCTATAGCATGGTAATAAGGATATTGGTCAAAATACATCTGAATAGGTACTGTTTAGGAATATGTGGCTATAGGGTCAAGTATATGATTTTACAAAGGCTGGATCTGGATGCTACATTCTCACAACAGCTTCTAGGGTGGTAGAGAAATTCTGGGATATTTCCATGTATTGCAGTCTTCAGCAATTTGTTCCAGACTACAGCATTTGTCTGCTTTTGAGGGGAAATACGGTACTTTGTCTCTTTTCCTTTTTGACAAGTAAGGAAGAGGATGCTGGCTAGATAGCTCAGTGATAATAATAATAATTGCAGGTAGATAAATAGGTACCACTTCAGCAGGAAAGGTAACAGTGTTCTGGTGTTTAGTCATGCCTCCACACGACCACAGAAATGTCTGCAGACGCAGACAGTGCTTGGCTCTTTGGTTGTAAATAGAGATGAGTGCCCTACCCTAGAGAGATATGACTGGCTTTCAAGCATGGACGACCTTTACTTAACTAACTAACGCTTCCTGCCCTGACTCACACTCACAGTTATTGTTTAGAGATTGTTATCTGCAGGGGGAGAAAAGCAGATATTCACTGGAGTATTACCAACATGCCATGAATTCTTCCCTATATTCTGATTAGGCATTCTGTGTTAAGTCATGTATTTTGAATGAACACAACAGCTTCTTTTCTCTTGTCTAGTGACCATAAACAGCACAATCAGTAGAGGGATTGTGCATTTCAAGCCTGAGATTGGAAATGTTACTCTTTTGGATTACTAACCGCTTACCCAGCATTTATCCCTTTATAAACTTCAAATAAGGAAGAGGTAACATCTGGAAAATACAATACTACTTTCAAATAAGGGTGGGGGTTTTTTTTACATTCAAAGTGTTTATACATCCTGAGCAGCTGAGTGCCTTAATATAGGAATTCTGTAAATATGTGTAATTGTACCCAGTATTACAAATAATGAAATAGTTGTCCACATATGATCACCTAATGAATTAACAACAATGGTGAAATTTGAACCAGAGACTTTGTGATTTTGTGTCATCTTAGCCATTGTAGTACATTAGTTCTTTGGTAAATTCCTGAGAAAGTGGCATTTAGCATTTCATCCTCCCTCCTTTCCCCTCCCCTCCCCTCCCCTCCCCTCCCCTCCCCATCTATCTATCTATCTATCTATCTATCTATCTATCTATCTATCTATAAATAAATAAATAAATAAATAAATAAATAAATAAATAAATAAATAAATAAATAAATAAATAAAGCACACAACATACAATAAAATAACACAAACCCCACCTGGCGCAGCATATAAAAAAATTACACTCGACAAAGTTTCACACACCCCACCCCCGAGTATATGCTAGAAAATAAGAGGTTTAGCTAATGCTTAAACTGAACTCAACAATGCTAACTAGCTGCAAGGAGCAGATCTTTAAATGCCTCCTGGAACACGATTGTTCTCAAATGTTATTTTAAATATCTTCAGTGATGAGGCCTGGTGTAGCTCCACAGGCAAGGTGTTCCACAATGAGGGTGCCATCACTAAGAAGGCTTGATTCCTTGTTGAAGACTTTTTAGCTATTCTCGGTCATGGCACGAAGTGCCCAGTAGTTTGAGAAGAGAAAGTAGTTATACAGGGAGTTGTTATTTGGGAGAGATGTTCCGTTAGACAACAAGGTCTCAAACCATATAGGGCTTTATATGGCTCCTGCCAACCTAGCAGTTCGAAAGCAAGAAATTGCAAGTAGATAAATAGGGATCACTTCAGTGGGAAGGTAAACAACGTTCTGTGTGCTCCGGTGTCTAGTCATGCCTGCCACGTGTGACATGACCACAGAAACGTCTGCAGAAGCAGACAGCGCTGGCTCTTCGGCTTTGAAACAGAGATGAGCACTGAACCCTAGAGTTGGATAAGAATGGCTTTTGAACAAGGGAAACCTTTACCTTTTTATGTCAGCGTTAACACCTTATGCCTGATACAGAAAAGAATGGGTAGTGGCCTGGGGCCAGGTGATGTGATCAATTTTTTCACCCCAGAAATCAATCTGACCAAAGCATTTTGGACCATCTGTAATCTCTTTATTAGGGTTATGAGCAGCCCCACATGGAAATTGTGGTGTGATCTATGCATTCCTATTTATTTGCATTTGTTAACTTTACAGCCAGCCTTTTCTCTGATGAGTTATCCTCACTTTATTGTCACAAGAACTCTGTGAAGTCAGTCAGGCTGACAGAATATGACTCACCCGTGATAAAGTGCAGACATGAACCGAGGTTTCCTAGCCCAACATTCAATATTCAACAGTGCCAGAAGTCTAACCAAATCCAGTTCATTTCCAGTTAAGGAACTTATCCTCTGTTAAAAATGCTGGCTGGATCGCTCATTGGGAATTCCATTCCTGGCTGGAATAAAAATTGGAGTAAATGATGCTAATGCTGACCCATTGTATTAATACACCAGAATTGTGTTAGACCAGTCATGCATTTTTTAAAAAGGAGGGTTTTTTTTAAGGAGTTCTTTAGCTGTGGTGCTGAACTGAAGGGAAAGGGAAGAGATGGATGAGATGGAAGGTCAGGCAGATCTTATTTGATCAAGATTTTAAGAAAAGATGAGTAAAGACCATCTGGTGGGGAAGAGGAATGGAGGAGGCAAAATGAGTGTGTAAAAGAGCAAGAGTGAGACAAGAGACTGCAAATGTATGTGTGTAGGGAAGGAGAGTGTGTTGCAGGCTTCTGTGATGGCATTTCTTGCTGCTTCTCTCCAGGACAGTGGAAGGAAGGAAGGAAGTTGGGACTGAAATGCCAACTGAATGTGAATACTGAATGTCCGATTCAGATTACAACCCAATGAAAACACTCATTATGTTTTCAAATAAAATTGAGGCTATGGTTCAAACTGCAGCAGAGCCAAATTGCTCCGAATCAATTTCCCACTGGAGTCATGCCCTTCGGCATCTCACAAAGAAGAAACAATAAAAAGCAGAAGCAATATTAAATTTGGTCCCCATTAATGCTTATGATATAAGTAAACACATGTTTATATATTCAAAACAGTAGCCTAAAATATCTTCTCCAAAACTGTAGCCAAACTCGTCTCATAGAGTTTTTTGTTTGTTTGTTAAATACTCTTACATACAGATATTACATCACTACAGTTTGTTAGGCTGCAGTTACACAGTTGTGTAGTATGTACATGCAGATAGTATTTTAACCTGTTACAACTTGCAAAGCCCCATGAGCAAAAGATTAACTTCTGGCTCTTGGCTTCCACCTACAGAAGGACTGTCTCTTTCTGGTGTTGGTTTAATTAGGTGACTAAATAACATTACTTGAGTCACTCAATGAGCTTGCTTCATTTCTGAGCTCTAGACAGAGTGGGGCTATAGCTATGTTAAACTGCCCCTATTTTGCCTTCCCTTAAGGGCATGGGCTTCCCCAGTGCCAGCTCAGTATTTGCTTATTGTCTCCTGGGTAGGGCAGGGAGGACAACGTCACAGGCAAGGAGGTGGGTAAGAGTCTACCTATAAAAACTTCAGACACAAAGGAATAGGTGTGTGGCTGCTTGCAAGCTTCCCAGCAAACACATTCATCCACAGGCTGCTGGCTCAGCATGGAAGAAGGGAGAGGCGTTTTAAAGGAGGGCTTTCTTGTTAAAAAGGTAAGGAGTGGCTACAATTATCAGATTTCCAACATAGTCTTCAAAAATATTAGATGTGATACCACAGTTACAACTTTATAGATATTTTTTAAAGTATCAACCTTCCTTTAGAAGGAAAATGAATTCTGAATCTGGGATACAAATACAGTAGAACCCCGCATAGCAAAAGAACTCCGTTCCATGGAGCTCTTCGCTATGCGGTTTCCCCCGATATGCGGTTCCCTATGGGAGATGCCCTGTATAACAAGGGGAAAATGTTCGTTAACCAGGATTCCCATTAAGCAGGTATACCCCGGTTACCAAAAACCCCACACAACAAAAAAAATCATTATGCGGGGTACCGCCATTGCACAACAAATGCTTTGTTGTGCGAATTTTTCGCTATACAATGCATTCGTTATGTGAGATACCATTGTAAATAATCTCTGACTGCTTTTCAAAGGTGGAAAGTCTCCAATAATCAGGACGCAAATAGTATATGAAGTGTTTGGGGTATTCACTTTCTGCTAACATTCCTCTCTGACTTAGTCCTGTAGTATCCTGTCCACAGACAGGTCTGGTCCTGCATGTAATTCTCTTATAACTCACCCTCGGGTGGCTCCTAGAGCTACCCAATTACAGGTATCTTTCTTCCATCGCAACCTACAAGCAGACCTCCAATTGACTTTCTATACTGTTGGGACTTTGTGGTTTTTTCCCTGTGTTTACATCCCAGACTGTTTCTTCCATATCCATGGATGTGATGTAATTATGGGGAGCAAGGAAAAGTGTGGAAACATATAAGAAGAATGAATAAAATGCCATGCTGTAGCCATCTATTAACTATGTAATGGCAGGATGATGGTCTGGGACCTGTTCTTCTTAAATGCCTATATGATGTGAAGCTCAGCACACAAATGCTATAATTCTCATGATGAATGTCATTTTATAACCCCAGTTATTTTCTGGATATAACAAAATACAATAACTTTATAAGGCCATCATGACACAAAGTTCATTGTTTACAATAATAGTGCTACAATAATATGTGTAAGACATTTTTTATTTTTAAAAAACGATTTATCAGAAAGACAAGTGAATCAAGACAACCAATGTGGAAACACAGTTGGGCTCATATTATTTGCTTGCTTTTCTGCTGTTTTACTGACTTAAGAGTGCAACAATCTTGTTCTGCTTGCAACCCAGAAATTCATTTTGCTCCTAATCTACTATTCTCCACTTTCACTTAGTCATAGTCCAGATCCAAACACTAGCTCCATTTATTAAATTCTTCAACAACTACTGTCCCACTTAAGCCTTTTTCGAGTGTTACCTTCAATGGGACTATAAACCCCAGCGGTAATCTTCAAAATGGTTTTTCCTGGGTCACGTCTCAAATGATCCAAGCTAAGTATGACAAATGAAATTCCTGATTTAATATAGTGAAAAGCAGAGACATCACCTTGAAAACAAAAATTTGAAAAGTCAAAGCAATGGTATTCCCAGTGGTAATGTATGGGTGTGAGAGCTGGACCATTAGGAAGGCTGAGTGCAGAAGAATAGATGCCTTTGAGATGTGGTGTTGGAGGAGAGTCCTGAGAGTCCCTTGGACAGCAAAGAGAACAAATAGGTCAATCTTAGAAGAAATCAATCCTGACTGTTCATTGGAGGGATAAATAGTGAAGATGAAGCTAAAGAACTTTGGACATCAAATGAGAAGGGAGGACTCACTTGAGAAGGCCTTGATGCTGGGAAAGTGGAGGGCAAGAGAAGAAGGGGCAGCCAAAGATGAGATGGATAGATGGTATTGTGGACACAATGGGCACAGAGCTTGGTGGGCTGAGGAGAATGGTGGAGGATAGAGATGCCTGGAGGAAAATGGTCCATGGAGTCGCAAAGGGTTGGAATCGACTGTGCTTCAAAGCAGCTATAAAACTTCTCATTTGACAAATGTGTGTTTAACCCTTTCCTTTTTCTTCTGTTGCCCTGATCTCAGTTGCTCTTCCAGGCTGCTGTTAGTCACACTGGGAGGGAAATGATTGAACAAGACAATACATTTGTGTTGATTTCAACATAGTTCTATGATGCTTGACTCCTATAATCTCCCAAGTGGTCTTTACTTAAACTATACTTTTTCCTGGAACAAGAGCTGCAAGTAACATACTTTTTTAAAAAAATCTCTTTTTGATCTGTTGTGAAGTTTTCCCAGCTTGCAGTTTCCTTAAAAACTGTTACTTTTGAAGGGAAGATGCCTTAAAGGAGTCAAATCTTTGGTTCCTTTGTTCTTCAACTGCCATCTCTGACTGGAAGTGATCTTTCAGGGTCTCATGGAGGTTTATGTTTTAGGTCAACCCTCTTTAACTTCTGGAACCAGATAAGTCCATTTAGAGTGACAGATTGGCTCCAAAATGTCAAAGTACAGTAGAATCCCGGATAACGCTAAAACTTGGTTCCACAAGTCTTAGCGTTATCCAATTTTTAACATTATGTGATACATGCATCGCATAATGTTAAAATCCTATGGGATGAATCTCATAACGTTAAAACTCTATAGAGATACATTGTAACCAGCACAGGCTTCAGCGAACATTATGCGATACATCCCATAGGATTTCATCATTATGCGATGTAATTTTTTTCCAGATTGCTTGATGTCATGCGGTTTTAGCGTTATCTGGTGCAAATGTTATTCAAGGTATTACAGTACTGTACATTAAGCAACATATTGTACTGAGAACTGAACAGCAGCCTATAAAACCTTGTCTCCTCCAGATGTGTTCTACTCTCTTCATCCTCAGTGAGCGGTGTTGCTGCCTGGGTTGATGGGAACTACACTCCAGTGTTTCATAAGGGTACCCGGTTGTTGTTGTGGGTGCTATATAGCATTTTTCAAAACAAGCTGCATCGTATTTGCATAAATGTGAATAGGCAAATATTGGTATATTTTTGTGTGCTTTGTAAAATGGACAACTTAATTCCATTTGCATCTGATTGTTTTGTATTCATTGTTAGATCATGCTGCTTCAATTTTAAAAGTTTCTTTGTGGTTTTTTTTAATTGCTTTTTTTTTTTTAAATTGCTTGGAGATGGTTTCTCTGCAACACCTTTGATCTCACAGAATGTTTTGAAAAAATATTGTGAATGGAATCATGACTGATTCACGGAAGCCTTCTGCAAGCATATTATGCTCCCAGCCAGTGGTGGGCTCCAAAAAAAATTACTACTACACTGTGGGCGTGGTATGATGGGTGGCCAGGTGGAAAGCCCTCCGTTGCAACAGAATTAGGACTACAGTACAGTGATACCTCATACAACGTCCAAACTTGGTTCCACAAGTTTGGACTTTATACGGATTTGGACTTTGTATGAGGCATGCAAAATCCTAGCCGCGATGCCTCATACAACGTCCAAATCCTTGCCGTGATGCCTCGTACAACGTCATTTCCATAGAGATACATTGTACTGTAACAGCACAGACTTCAGGGCAAAGTCAAGGAAACAGACAGGAAACTGACAGAACTTTAAGAAATCATTGTCTAAAGGCTAAAAACATTACAAAACATGTCAAACAACCCTGATTGTCCAAGAACCTGAAGAATGCTGCAAAAATCCCAGGAATGCTTCTAAAAATTCTGACGAAAAAAATAAAAAAATTCAAAATCGCGCTCAAAAACTACTTCTAAACACTCTTCGCTTCATGCAAAACCTACAAGAGCAATGCACGCATGTGTCCTGACTTTTATCCTGTCCAGGCACAATGCAACCTGGGAAAAACCCCAATGCCTCATACAAAGTCACACGACTTTGTATGAGGCAACTTTTTTCAAGGAATTAGGCAATGTTGTATGAATCCAATGTTGTATGAAGCGGACTTTGTATGAGGTATTACTGTACTGTACTTTATTTCAAAACTTGGATCATGGGCAGGGCCAGTCAGAATTTCTGCTACCAGTTCTGGCAAACTGGTGTGAACCTGCTGATGCCCACCACTGCTCCCAGCTGCTGTGGCTGGATGGGACACTTAACGGAGCACAGTGCAGTGGCTAAAATGCATTTAAGGAATGTTTTTAGTGTGCAGAGGGGTCCTGCAGTTCAAAGTCCTACTGATCAAAAGCACAGTGGAAAGGAAAGAAGTCTGAGCAGCACTGAGTATGAAGTCCATATGCATGATACACTGAAGAAAATTAAGCTGCACCTAATTTGTTCCCAGGGGCATGTTGTCCACAACTGGAAAGCAAGATGGTTCATTCTTCTTCAAGACAAGCTACTCTATTATAAAGTTGTCGAGGGAAAGAAGGAGACATCTCTGAAGGGCAGGATTCTGCTCGATGGCTGCATTATTACTTGCCCTTGTTTGGAATATGAGAACAGGCCGGTAAGTTTCCTATACACTCATTTGTTAACAGATTGTTGCTGGGCTGGTTCTTGAAAGTGAAAGATAACAGATTAGAAAAGATAGCTTGCAGCTCTGGCTGTTTGTGGACCTTTGAGAAGGATGTTCTAAGATGGCTAGTACCTTAATTGGAGTGTGAAGTGGAAAAAGTGAATTTATCATGGTGTATTGTCTAGTTTAGTCTTAATAAAGAATGCACAATATGGCATTAAAAAACCCTGAAACAATGCAAAACTGGTTCAGATGGTCTGCCATTCATCTGGAGTATGTGCTTCATAATAATAACTTCATGTCAGAGATTACTCTGGGTTGAAAAGATTTGTAGGGATGCCTGAATGAGACTCGTTTCATGTCCCCAAGTGCAACTCTTGGGTATTGAAACCCGACCTTCCAGTCTCCAGCACAGCACCTTAACCACTAAGCCACCAGGGGAGCCATGTGCTTCATAATAAATATATACTATGAAGTTATATATTAGACATTGAAATAAACGAATCAAAAGCAAATACAAACAACAAAAATGCAGTTTTAAAGCAACAAGGTAAACTACAAAATATTATCAATAATAATGTGTGCCATCAAGTTGGTTATGACTTATGGTTACCCTTTCCAGGGTTTTCTATGTAAAGAATACAGAGAAAGAGTTTTGCCATTCTCTTCTTCTGGAGGGACTCTGCAGCTTGCTTAAGGCTACACAGGCTGGCTTTTCTCCCAGGAGGCACAGTGGAAAATTGAACTTCCAACCTCTACCTATGAGCTATCCGGTCAGCTCAGCTCTCCTCCACAGAATATTACAATTGATATTTTAGATGAATACCAAAGATAGTCCAAACCTGTGCTTCCCAACATGGGGCCCATGCCACATGGGGGAGGGGGATGGGTTGATTTTTAAGGGGTGCAATCCAAGAATGAGCTATTAACAGTTAATTACCTTTTAGGCTTCCTCCACATGAATAGTTTACTGTTTGAATAGTAAGAATTATAGTATATGTCATGGGGGTGGTGGTCAGGATTTGAGGGATATTTAGGTGGGGCATGGCCAAAAAATGGTTGGTAACCTCTGGTCTAAACCATGTGAGTTCAAAATAGACTGACACTAAAATATTAGAGTGGGTACCAGATGTACCACACCTGAAAATAAGTGGGAACCACCTGCCAATATGTTTGATGGCAGAAGTTCCAGAGATGCATCTCTTTATTATTCAGGTGAGTAGATAGAGGAATAGATGTTTCTTCCATGCATTGTTCATTTCTAGAGCTTTGATACTAAGCAATTTAAATGGGGCCAATTGATAAAAACAGCTTTTTATACTCTTGATCTTGTAGAATAAGAGACTGCATCAGTTTCTGACTGGAGAAGCAGAGATGTTTAAGATTTCTTTCTTCATCTTTATCTGTCAAGAATTTCAAATAAATATTAGAATGGTATAAGGAATGGGTATATACATCCTGACTCTTGTGCTGTCATTTTGCAGTTGGTCATTAAATTAAGAACAAAAAACAACATAGACTATTTCCTTGACTCTTCCTCTCGGGAAGAGCGTGACTCTTGGGCTTTAGATATAACCGGTGCCATTCATGCTGGCAATCCAGTGCAACTTCAACAGCTTCAGCACATGCAAAATTCTTTCAAATTGCCATCAAATATCAGTCTGATGTAAGTATTAAAAAATTCCTTAGTTTGCTTCCCCGATATTTGTGGACTCTACATACGGGTTAAAATAGGAGTGGGCAACTTTGGCCCTGTGTGTTTCTTGGAATTCCCTTCCATTCAGGCCCTGGGGTGTTTCTGGATCCAAAGCAACTTTGCTTACAATACCACTTTTATGTTGTGAGACAGAGGAATTTTGGGTATTTGATAAAACCAGTTTCTCCGTGTGATTAACTCCGATCCTTTCTTGGTTTTTCTTCTAGTCACATTGTAGAGAAAATGCATGACAACAGCAATGGAATTAAGCTAACACCCAACACAGGAAGAGGCAACATGTATAAGGAAAGTTTTACAGGTATCAAAACTTATCAGCCTTCTAGCACCTCAGTATACTCTAATACAGGGATTCTCAACCTGCGGCCTGTGGTGACATTTCATATCCCCTCCCCATCGCCTCCCTCACACCTGGAAGTGCCATGTGGTGGAGGAAGGGCAAAATGGCCATCCAGCCCCTGAAGCTGTCTGAGGGAGCGTGACCTGGCCTCTGGCTTTAAAAGGTTGAGAACTCCTGCTCTAGTAGAAAAAAATGGCTACTTTCTGACAGGACACACCACAGGGATTCTTCAGATCCTGATTTTTCAGTTTTAGTGCATAAGAACTAAGACAGAATATACGTGCAAGTGTCCTTGCCTTCAGGAAGCTGACTTGGGGGCAGGGCTGAACCTGCAGTGGCAGATTTAGGTAAGCTAGTTTAGTGTAAGGGACCAAAGACAATGAAACAGCCGAAGGGTTGGCTTAACACAGGTTTATTGCATGATGATCCGGAGGAACATGTGGTAATGGCGGATGAGTAGCTCAATATATACAGCTGGCTATACATTTGAATGTGGCTCGTCGACAGACTATTGGTTGCTGCCTGCGTGACGTCGTAGAAGGTCACGCCCTTCTTGACCAGGTGAAGAGGTGGCGGGGAATCTTCCCGCGCTGCTGAACCAGGTGAATCTGAGCAATGAGAGCTGGACGCTCGCTATTGCCATCTAGTGGTCACTAGCTCGCGTCCCCTTATCAGGTTTACATTGATACAGCTGATGGTTATAATGTTGCACACAGAAAGGTTACATTGTTAACACATGGCAAAGGTACATTGTTAAAGGCACAGCTTTACAGAACACAACATCCCTCCCCCTAGGATGAGACGAAGTCTCTCAGCCAAGATGGCTTGTTGCATGTGCGTTTGGGCCGTGAAGAGGGCTGACCCCCCCTGGGGGCGCTACTGCTTCTTTGTTCCCTGGTCCCTTGTCCTGAAATGGGAGAGGGAGACTTGTTAGTGGCTTGCCGCTGTCTGGCGGCCTTAGGGGAAGGGAAAAACTCCATTGTGGGCAGACCGGGGGCAGTCGGGGCTAACGAAAAACCCCTCTTCTCGCTTGGACGGGTGGGGGACCACTCCGAAAAACCCCCCCGGTTCTGAAAATCAAAATCTAACTTAGTAGGGGTATCCGCATTTGTGGGGACATTCCGCGAGATATGTATGGGGTCGGGTTCCTCCTCCTCCTCAGAAAGATCCCCTAGGATATCTACGAGAACATCCTCCTCCCCCCTTGGTGGGGGCCCGTGGTCCCCTTTTCCTCCCCCTTGGGCTGAACGGGTGGGGGAGAACCCTAACGCTGATTTTTCCTCTGTTTGGTCTGTGCCCTGCTCATCGGAGACCCTGCGTCGGAGCTGGTCCGCGTGCCGCCTCCACAGGAGCCCTGTACTGGTTTCCACGCGGTACGACACGGGGCCGGTTTGCTCCACAACTACGCCCGGTACCCAGGCTGGGCCCGTGCTGGCGTAATTCCTGCAATGCACGGGGGCGCCTATACTGAAACTCTTTGTGGCCTCTAGCCCGATGTTCCTTCCTTTGTCCTCCACCCTCGTGGGGTCTAGCCTAGTAAGGATGGTGGTCAGTTTCCTACGCATTAAGAGCTCCGCGGGGGAGTATCCTGACGCCAAAGGGGTCACCCTGTACCCTAGCAGAAACTGACAGACTTGTAGGTTCAAATTCCCGGGGCCCATGCGCCGCAACGCGTCCTTCGTGGTGCGGACGAGGCGCTCTACTTGGCCATTGGTGGCTGGGTGAAACGGGGCGGAGGTGATATGCTGAACGGTGTTAACCTCCATGAATGCCCTAAACTCGGAGGACGTGAAACAACTAGCGTTGTCGCTAATTAACGTGTCGGGTATGCCGAACGTGGAAAAGAGCCTCCGCAAATGCCTAATGGTCTGGGCCAAGGAGGTGCTCGTGACTGGGATAACCTCCAACTACTTGGAGAAGGCGTCCACTACAAGAAGGAACAGGGTGCCTCTGAACGGGCCCGCGAAATCAACGTGCACCCGGGACCACGGCCCCTTAGCCGCGTCCCATTCCCTGTGGGGAAGGCGGGCCTCCTCTGGTCTGGAGCATTGGCAACTTTCACAAGTGCCGACCATGTGCTCGATGTCGGCGTCCAGCTGGGGCCACCAGAAGTAACTCCGGGCCAGCGCCTTGGATCGCACGATGCCAGGGTGGCTGACGTGCAGCAGTTTGAGCACCCGCGGCTGAAGGGAAGTGGGAATCACCACCCGCTGCCCCCACAAGAGGCACCCCCTCTCTAGGGACAGTTCTAGCTTTTTTCTGAAAAATGGAGCGAACTCCTCCGCTGGGGAGGACGCCGGCCACCCTTTCTGCACCCAGGAGCTAACTGCCGCTAACGTCTTGTCCTTCTCTGTCGCTTTGGCAATGTCGGCGGGCATTACGGGGGGCGAATCCAGCACCTCTATCATAAGAACCTGATGGTCCCGCTCCCCCTTGCTCACCTGGCTGGGCGTTAGGGGGAGGGGAGACCTTGATAGAGCGTCCGCATGGCTGATCTCTTTCCCGGGCCGGTAGACCAACGCGTGCTGATACGCGTTGAGAAAAATGGCCCACCTGAGCATCCTCGGGGACAGGATCTGTGGGGTGGGCTTATCTGCGGTAAAGATGCCTAGCAGGGGCTTGTGGTCTGTTACAATGGTGAAGGGGTGGCCGTACAGAAAATCGTGAAATTTTTTCTTCCCCGCGACTATTGCTAGTGCCTCCCTGTCTGTCTGTGCGTAGTTTCTCTCCGCTTGGGACAGGGACCTGGAGTAAAATGCTATCGGGGCCTCCCTTCCGTTTTCCAACACGTGGCACAGCACCGCCCCCACCCCCACTGGGGATGCATCACAGGTCAGAACTACCGGGCGTTTGGGGTTGAAGTGGGTCAGTATGGCATCGGACGCTAGGAGGCTTTTTAGCTCACTGAATGCCCTTTCTTGGTCATCGCCCCACTTCCATGCCTGGTCTTTCTTTAGCAGTTTGTGTAGCGGTTCAGCCACCGCTGCCTTCCGGGGGAGGAAGGAGTGGTAAAAATTGAGCAGCCCTAGGAACGACTGCAGCTCGGGCTTGGAGGTGGGGCGGGGGGCTTTCTTAATGGCTGCCACCTTGGACTTGGATGGTTTTATTCCCTCAGGAGTCACACAAAACCCTAGGAACTCAACCTCGGTTGCGAAGAAGACGCATTTGTCCTTTCGCAGTCTCAGCCCCGCTTTTTCGAATATTGTCAGGACCTTCCCCAACCTCTTGGCCAATTCAACCCGACTCCCCCCCGTTATTAACACGTCATCAAAATAAGGCAACACCCCCTCCAGTCCCTTCAGGAGGCGTTCCACGAGTGACTGGAAAATTCCAGGCGCCGAATTCACGCCGAACTGGAGGCGCGTCACCTGGAACGCCCCCTTATGGGTGACTATGGTCTGCGCAGCAGCTGCGGCAGGGGACACCGTAAACTGCTGGTAGGCCTGTGCTAAGTCGAGCTTAGCGAAACACTTTCCCCCGTGTAACCTGGCCAGCAGATGGCTGACTACCGGCACCGGATATGCATTTGGGCGGATCGCCTTGTTGATGGTGCACTTGTAGTCGGCGCATATGCGGACCTCCCCATTGGCCTTTAGTGCGGTTACAATTGGAGTTTCCCACTCCGCGGAATCAACAGGCACAAGGATTCCCTGGCCCACCAATTTGTCCAGTTCCGCCTCTATCTTGTCCTTAAGTGCGAACGGCACCCGGCGTGGTTTAAGACGAATTGGGCGGATCTCCGGGTCCAGGTCGAATGTCACTGGGGGCCCCTTGAATTTCCCCAGTCCTTTTTTGAAAACTTCGGGGTGCGCCTCGCACACCTCCAGAATTGGATCAGTCCCAACGGCGTGCATCCCAACGGCGTGCACCCCCCCAATAAACAAACCCAGGGGCTGGAACCATTGAGTCCCGAGGAGGCTGCAATCTCCCCCTTTGAGCACGACTAGGGGAAGGGACGCGGCGTGCTTCTTGAATTTAACCTGAAATTCTCCAACCCCCAACACTGGAATGTTGTTCCCTTGCACGTCCCGTAGTGTGGACCTCAATGCTTTGAGCTTGGGTTGCTTGTGGGGGGCAATTCCCAAAAACTCCCTCTGGGAAATGATTGAATATGAGGACCCCGAGTCAATTTCCATCCTAATGGGAACCCCTTGGACTAGTACCTCAACAAAATAGCGGGGGTGTCCTGCAGACACGCTGAACACTGGGGCGTCATCCTCGCTGCCGTCGGAGATGCGGCCCACGCCGTCCTGCTTCCGCGTGGCCTGGGTGCCATCCTTGGGTCTCGTTGAGCGGTCTTGTCCCGCGGAACGGTCTGCGGAGCTCCTCCGGGTCTCGCGCTTCTTCCTGCACACCTTGGCAATGTGCCCGCGGCGGCCGCAGTTGTGGCACTCGGCCTTCCGGAACGGGCACTTTACACGGTCGTGGGCCGCTCCACAGCCGTCGCACCGCCGGCTCTCCTTCCGGACCCTCCGGACATCCTCGTCGTCACTGCTCTCTGTGGACGACCTCGAAGTTCGCCGGGCCGCCTGTACCGGAGTCTCTGCCTTGCTTGACTTCGGCCGCCAGTCCTGGAGTTCTTGGACCCCGGCCTTTGTAGCTTCTGCGGCCTGGGCCGCTCTGACGACCTCCTGCAACGTGGGAGGCGGCTCTTGGTTCATTAATGTGCGCTGGGTTTCGGCGTCGTTCAGGCCGCACAGCACACAGTCCCGGAGGGTGATTTCGGCATTCTCCCATTTGCACGGGCCGGCCGCCAGCCGCAGGGCCGCCACGAATGCGGCGACCGTCTCCCCGGGCGCTTGGACTCGCCTCCAGAACGCACTCCGAGCGGGAAACATCGCCGTGGCGGGCCGGACGTGCTCACGCAGCATCTGCATGAGTTCCTTGGCCTTGAATTCGCTCACCCTCCTCGGTGCAATCAGGTCCACCAAGGTCCTTTTGGTTTCTTGCCCGAGCATCCTGGTGAAGATGGCCCTTTTCTTTGCCTCTTCCGTGACTTCGGACTCAATCAGTGCTGCCTGGAAGTCCATCTCGAAGATCTCCCAGTCGCCCGGTTTCCTGATTTCGAAACCGGCGCATGTCTTGGTCCCGTGGGCTGCCATATCCCACCTTTGTCGCCAATTTAGTGTAAGGGACCAAAGACAATGAAACAGCCGAAGGGTTGGCTTAACACAGGTTTATTGCATGATGATCCGGAGGAACATGTGGTAATGGCGGATGAGTAGCTCAATATATACAGCTGGCTATACATTTGAATGTGGCTCGTCGACAGACTATTGGTTGCTGCCTGCGTGACGTCGTAGAAGGTCACGCCCTTCTTGACCAGGTGAAGAGGTGGCGGGGAATCTTCCCGCGCTGCTGAACCAGGTGAATCTGAGCCATGAGAGCTGGACGCTCGCTATTGCCATCTAGTGGTCACTAGCTCGCGTCCCCTTATCAGGTTTACATTGATACAGCTGATGGTTATAATGTTGCACACAGAAAGGTTACATTGTTAACACATGGCAAAGGTACATTGTTAAAGGCACAGCTTTACAGAACACAACAGCTAGGAATAAGGAACCGACAGTTAGGCCCAAATCATGTCAGAACCCAAAGAACAAACTGGAGGCAGGACTGAAAAATGAGCCTGAAGCCTTGACCAAAACTATCATCAAGTTTGTAGAATACTTTGTTGCCTCTATCAGTCACAGCCTTGTTCCAAGGCAAGAAGGCACTAGACCGAGAAAGCAAGTTCATCGGTTCACCACAAGGGTCATTTGTGTGTAGATCCAGCAGATTGTGACAACAACTTTGAAGGATGAGAAGAAACATGGCTTGAGAGGAAAGATCTTTAATTTTAGTTTCAGCTGTACCATTTGTGTATATCTTACTTCTCCATCACCATCCGATCTTTTCTCTTTAGTTTAGAAGCCAAAATTTGGACCTACTACATGACTGCCACTAACTGCAGTCTGTCTCATAACATTTCTTAAATTAGTAGCATCTGGCATTACGCCATCATTGCAGGTTGCCCCTTCACTTCTTTGATTGGTGTGGCAGCAGAGAAATGGTAAAATGGACAACAATGGTGTATATCATATTGTATCATTTACAAAAACGGAAGAAGTTGCTTTCTTGGACTACCAGAATCTCACAACCAGTACGGCCAGTGTTTAAACTGGCTGTTGGATTTTGGGATTTAGAGTCCAGTTCTCCTCACATTACCACATCTGGTGCCATTCTGATCATGAACAGAGATACAATTCCCTATATTGAAAGTTCAAGACATTTAATAATAAAAGAAATAGAAATATTATCCAAAAAGATGATGCTTCATTGCTTAAGTTCTCTTTCCCCCTTGGCTTAAGTTCTCAAAATGTAGAAGAAAACGTAATGCTGTTCAGCCTAGTTAAATGTTTTAATTAAATTAACAGTACCTTGTTATTTTAAGACACTGTTGTCTGGGATACAGCAAGTAGTAGAAAACATTGTCCATAGCTGTCTTGCTAACAGCCTAGGCCTGTGATGGCGAACCTTGTCACTCCAGATGTTCTTGGACTTCAATTCCCAGAAGCCCAAGCCCCCTGTGAATCCGCACGGATGGGTTTACTGCGATTCATCCCAGCCCACGCTGCCCTCGTCGCTCCTGGAAGCAGAAGTAAAACGCTCCCGTACGGTTAAGGCTCTTCTGGGTTAACCCTTCCTCTGTACGGGCGCATTTTATTTCTGCTTCTGGGAGTGACGAGGGCAGCACAGGCTGCATGAATCACAGCAAACCCATCTGTGTGGATTTACAGGGGGTTTGGGCTTCTGGGAATTGAAGTCCAAGAACATCTGGAGTGCCAAGGTTCGCCATCACGGGCCTAGGTATACAGTGTTTTTGCTTGTCTCAAGAGTTTGCTTTCTGCTTCTCTTCAGGTTCTGTTTTGGTAGACTGGCTGATTTCCAACAGTTTTGCAGCCTCCCGGCTAGAGGCAGTCACACTGGCCTCTATGCTAATGGAAGAAAATTTCATTAAGCCTGTGGGAACCCGAAGTGTTGAAGCCATGAGGAACGGTGATCTTGTTGAACAATTTCTAGATGATTCTACTGCCTTGTATCTATTTGTAAGTGGACGGGTTCCTGAAATTTGTGTGCCTTTTCCTTCTATAACACAGAAAAGTGAGAGGAACTGTGCATACAGAGTTGAGAATTCAGTAGAAAAAGTACACCAACACTTGACAAACCAGTTGAAAGATAAGGTGTGGGCGGAATCTTAGGAATTTCCTGATGCTTTCAAGACTTCTATCTCAAACTGATATAGTAGTTGGACTTTGGATTGAGTATACAGGGAGTAAATTTTGCCTTTATTTAGGTTTAGTGTAGGAACTGTTTGCTGTGCTTTCAAATATTAAACCCAGCCTGTGCACTTCTGTCGCTGCCTATCAGGGTGTGCTCCGGTGGCTCAGTGGTTAAGAAGCTCACCTTGTTAGCTGGAAGGCTAGCAAGTTGGCAGTTTGAGACCTGGGTACTGCATGATGGATTGAGCGCCTATCTCTGTCCTAGCTCTTGGGGACATGAAAGGAACCACATTCAGGCATCCCGAGCGGAGTTTCTCCAGTAAATATCCTTTCAACCCAGAATAATTTCTGACACTACATTATTATTATTATTAGGGTGAGCTCCTATTCTGAGGGGGCCTCACAGGAAAATCCTCGCTTGTTGGTGGCTCTTTGTATTTGCGGGCTTTTCTATCATGCTTCTCTATTTACAGTGCTAGGAGTAAAGCTGTGATCTACAATGAGATACAGTGGCTTCCCTGGCATTAATTTCCCCAAAGTGATGATAATTAAAATGTGCACCAAAAAGGAATAAATAAATTCTAAACCTCTTCAGCATCTTCAACTGCAATATTTACTTTTCCCATTTTTCTTTCTTTCCTTATTAAATTACAGTCTGAAAACTATACCAAAAAAGTCAGCTCCAAAGAAGAACTTCGTCTTAACATTCTTGAATTGAGTGGCAGAATTGTAAAACAAGGCTTTTTAATAAAACAGGTAACGATGATTCCTGGAACGTTTTGGCAGTCTGATAGTGGGATGAGTGAGGGTGGGGTAAGAATGGTGTTGTTTGTGTGTTGCTGTGTCTGGATGAAAGAAGGATAATTCTTTCAAGAATAATAAATCACAATCATATGGATAATGCTACAGAACAAGTACTCTTTGCCAACCTACTCTTAGGCAAAGTGAGCAGTGTCAGGATATCATAACTTTGAAAGATGTCTTACATGTGTTTTTCTCCCCAATATTTAGGGACACAAGAGAAAAAATTGGAAGGTGAGGCGGTTTGTTCTGAGGGCTGATCCTGCTTTTCTACATTATTATGACCCCACAAAGGTAAATATGATGGATTCCTAGTACACAAAGGGCTGCATGTGAAATAGAGGAGTAAGAGGTTCGCCTTTTCTCATCCCCCCTCAAATAACTTGCACTAGGATGTGGTTTAGTTTCAGATACTCCCTAGGACAATATGGGCCTGGGATGGATGCAGCATCCAGTCAATAGGCTAATATGCATGTGTTTCAGGAGTACAACTTCAGCAATGGTATATCGTGCCTGGATTTGAGAGATTCAGAAAGTGTGCCTCATACCGTAATTTTGCATTGAAAGGAAGTGGCTAAAGCCAAGTGGAAGGGTGTGTGATCTGCATGTTGCAAGTTCCAGGTTCAGTTCCCTGACACTTCTCCTGTAACTAAAAGGATTTTAGTGCGATCCAGGACACCCTTGTGTGATACCCTGAAGAGGTACTGCCAGTCAGAGTTAGGTTGTGCAAAAGGACGACTTTCTACAAATAGATAGGTGTTATGAACAAGCAACATTTGATGAACTTGCCTCCTGTACACAACTGTTAAAGGTGCACAAACTCACTCTTTTAGCAACCCTCAGTGGACTTGGTGAGTTGGTATAAAACTTGTCCATGTGACTGTATTTTTATATTCCCCTTGGAGGTGAATAGCATTATTAAATAAGTAAAGCCCTATCCAGTCCATCCATACTGCAGAATCAACATAGTTAGAGAGAAGCTAGACCTGCCCCCTCTCTCGTCACTTTGCTCATGTTAGCAGTGATGTGTCTGCAAAGGAAAAGGGTTCTGCTCATATGTGGGTTCTGCATGTGAGCCAGAAGGGAGATTTTCTGGGGTTGTTGTTCATATAAGGAGCTGTTGTGTTCTGATGGTTTTACCTTCCACATGGATTACAATGTATCTGAGCCAATGTAACCTTGCCTATAGCAACAATGTAACCTTCAGCTGTATCATATAAACCCTGTAATAGGACGCGAGCTAATGACCACCAGCTGGCAGCAGCGAGCGTCCAAGCTCTCTTGGTCCGAACTCATCAAAGGCAACAGCGCGGGAAGTTTTCCCGCTACCACCTACACCTGGACAAGAAGGGCGTGACCCGCAATGACGTCACGCAGACAGTAGCCAATGGGCTACCATGGCACCACGTTCAAATGTATTACTACTGTATATAAAGAGCTATCGATCCGCCATTACCTCATGTTCCCTCTGCCCACGATGCAATAAACCTGAGTTAACCCAGCCCGAGGCTGTGTCCTGTGTCTTGGTTTGCATACACCAAATTGGCGACGAAGGTGGGATGATGGATCCCCACGGAACAGCCAGGGCACAGAGCGGGTTCAACATCACCAAACCGCAAGACTGGGAGCTGCTAGAGATGGACTTCCAGGCGGCACTGGTGGAACTCAGAGTCAAAGAAGACGACGAGGAGAGGAAGAGGGCCATCCTCACCAGAATGCTCGGGATGGAAACCAAGCGGACGCTGGTGGGCATAATCGCTCCGAAGAAGGTGAGCGAATTTAAGGCGGGCGACATCATGAAGCTGCTGCGAGAGCGGTTCTCCCCCTCGAGGGCAATGTTTCCCGCTCGGAGCGCGTTTTGGAGGCGAGTCCAAGCGCCGGATGAGTCGGTTGAGGCATTCGTGGCCGCCATGAGGATAGCCGCCGCCCCCTGTAAATGGGGCGACATCCTGGAGATGGCCCTCAGGGACGGCGTGTTGTGTGGCCTGAAAGACAAGGAGGTACAGCGCAGCCTGATGAATAAGGAACCGCCACCCACGCTGGCAGAGGTCGTAGAGGCCGCGGAAGCCGCAGAGTCCACGAATGCTGGAGTGGACGAGATGCACCAGTGGCGTGAGTGGCGTCCTAGAGCCGGCAAGGCGGAAAATTCGGTGCACGGGAAGTCCGGACAGTCGGTGCATGCAACTCGACGGGCCTCAAAGTCGTCTACGGAAGGCAGCGACGGCGAGGAGGTCCAGAAGGTCCGAAAGGGTGGTCGACGCTGCGAGGGTTGCGGAGCGGCCCATGAGCGCGCGAGATGCCCGTTCAGGAAGGCCGAGTGTTACACCTGCGGCCGTCGGGGGCACATCGCCAAGGCATGCAGAAAACGGAAGGAGGGCCGGAGGCAGTCACAAGACCGTGCGGCCAGACCGGACCGTCCAGCGAGGCCCAAAGATGGCGCCCAGACCACGAGGAAGCAGGATGGCGTGGGCCGCGTCTCGGACGACAGCGAGGACGACGCCCCAGTGTTCAGCGTGTCCGCGGGACAGTCCCATTACTTCGTTGAGGTATTAGTACAAGGGGCCCCTATTAAGATGGAAACTGACTCGGGGTCCTCCTATTCTATAATTCCCCAGAAAGAGTTTTTGAAAATCGACCCCCACGTGCGGCCCAAACTTAAAGCGTTGAGGTCCACGCTACGAGACGTGCAGGGGAACAGCATTCCGGTGTTGGGGGTCGGGAAATTTCGGGTCAATTTTAAGAGACAGTCTGCGGAACTGCCCCTGGTTGTCCTCAAGGGGGGAAGCTGTAGCCTCCTAGGGACACAGTGGTTTCAGCCCTTAGGTTTGTTCATAGGGGGAGTGCATACCGTGGGGGGGGACCCAATACAAGCGGTTTGCGATGCGCATCCCGCCGTTTTTAAGAAAGGACTCGGAAAGTTCAAGGGACCCCCTGTAGCTTTCGACATAGACCCGGAGGTCCGCCCGATAAGACTCAAACCGCGCAGGGTGCCGTTCGCACTCAAGGACAAGATAGAGGCGGAACTGGACAAACTGGTGGGCCAGGGGATTCTTATTCCTGTTGATTCCGCGGAGTGGGAAACTCCAATTGTAACGGCTCTAAAGGCTAACGGGGAGGTGCGCATTTGCGCTGACTATAAGTGTACAATTAACAAGGCGATCCGCCCTAATGCATACCCGGTGCCGGTGATCAGCCACCTTTTGGCCAGGCTGAATGGGGGAAAGTGTTTCGCCAAACTCGATTTGGCACAAGCCTATCAGCAACTTCCTGTGACCCCCGCCACGGCCGCGGCACAAACGATAGTTACACATAAAGGAGCGTTCCAGGTGTCGCGGTTACAGTTTGGCGTGAACTCGGCACCCGGCCTTTTTCAGTCGCTTGTGGAACGCCTCCTGAAGGGACTGGAGGGGGTGTTGCCTTATTTTGATGACGTGTTGATAACAGGGGGGAGTGAGGCTGAACTGGCAAAGAGGTTGGACAAAGTATTGACCGTGTTCGAGAAAGCGGGGCTGAGATTGAGGAAGGATAAATGTGTCTTTTTCGAAACCGAGGTCGAGTTTTTAGGGTTCCGGATCACACCCGAGGGGATTAAACCGTCTAAATCCAAAGTAGCAGCCATTAAAAAGGCCCCTCGCCCCACATCCAAAACCGAGCTACAGTCCTTCCTGGGGCTCCTCAATTTTTACCATACATTCCTCCCGCGGAAGGCGTCCGTGGCCGAACCGCTCCATCGGTTACTTAAAAAGGAGGAGACATGGATGTGGGGTGACGAGCACGAGAGGGCGTTCAAAGAGCTAAAGCAACTCCTAACATCTGAGGCAATCCTGACGCACTTCGACCCCAAACGGCCAGTGGTCCTAGTTTGTGATGCATCCCCGGTGGGGGTGGGGGCGGTGCTTTGCCACGTGTTGGAGGACGGAAGGGAGGCCCCGGTAGCGTTTTACTCAAGGTCCCTGTCCCAAGCGGAGCGAAATTACGCACAAACCGACAGGGAGGCGTTAGCAATAGTAGCGGGGACCAAAAAATTTCACGATTTTTTGTATGGCCGCCCGTTCAAAATCGTGACCGATCACAAGCCGCTGTTAGGGATTTTCACGGCAAGCAAGCCCACGCCGCAGATCCTGTCCCCGAGAATGCTGCGATGGGCTATTTTCCTCAACGCGTACCAACATGAGTTGGAGTACCGGCCCGGAAAGGAGATCAGCCATGCTGATGCGCTTTCGAGATCCCCTCTGCCCTTGTCGGACGACCAAAAGGCGAGAGCAGAAAGAGTCCGCCAGGTGTTGCTAATTGAGGTTTTAGACGCACCCCCAATAGTACCAGCCGACATTGCTAGGGCGACAGGCAAGGACAGGACGCTGGAGAAAGTTAGTTCATGGGTGCAGAAGGGGTGGCCGGCTTCGTCCCCGAGTACAGAGTTCGACCCATTCTTTAGGAAAAAGCTAGAGTTGTCCCTAGAGAGGGGGTGCCTTCTGTGGGGCCAACGGGTGGTGGTCCCTGCGCCCCTGCGGACGAGGGTGCTCGAACTGCTGCACGTCAGCCACCTGGGCATAGTTCGTTCAAAGGCGCTGGCCCGGAGTTACTTCTGGTGGCCACAGCTGGACGCGGACATTGGGCACATGGTCGGCACTTGCGAGGCTTGCCAGGGATCCCGACCTGAGGCGGCCCGTCTCCCGCATAGGGAGTGGGACACAGCAAGGGGGCCGTGGTCCAGAGTGCACGTGGATTTCGCTGGCCCATTCCGAGGAACCATGTTTCTCCTGGTGGTAGATGCGTTCTCCAAGTGGCTGGAGGTTATCCCAGTAAAGAGCACGTCCTCCGCCACGACAATTAGCCAGCTAAGGAGAGTCTTTTCCACATTCGGTTTACCCGACACTTTAGTCAGCGATAACGCTAGTTGTTTCACCTCCGCTGAGTTCGGAGCATTCATGGAGGCAAACGCCATTCGGCATGTCACATCCGCACCGTTTCACCCGGCCACGAATGGCCAAGTGGAACGGCTGGTGCGGACAACGAAGGAGGCGCTGCGGCGCATGGGCCCGGGGGACCTGAATCACCAAGTATGCCAGTTCCTCTTAGCGTATAGGGTAACCCCCTTAGCGTCAGGCTACTCGCCGGCGGAGCTCTTGATGCGGCGAAAACTGACCACGATCCTGTCCAGGCTAGACCCGACGAGAGTCGAGGATAAAGGGAAAAACATAGGGTTGGCAGTCTCGAAAGGTTTCGCCGCCGGGGACCCTGTTCACTGCAGGAACTATTCCAGCGCAGGGCCGGCCTGGGTACCAGGGACGGTTGTAGAACAGACGGGGCCAGTGTCGTACCGGGTCGAGACTAACACCGGCCTCCTCTGGAGGAGGCACGCGGACCAACTGAGGCACCGAGTGAGTGGGCCAGTCAGTGGAGCTCAGCAACAGGATTCAGCGTTAGGGTTCTCCCCCACCCGCTTAACCCAAGGGGGAGACAGCAGTGGACAACAGTCCCAAGCAAGGGGGGAAGGAAGCAGAAGCAGCGGCCCCGACTCATATCCTTTTGATACGCCAGTCCTATCAGGGGCCGGGGAAGGGGGAGAGGAGTTCGCGACCGCTGCCCCCGATGGTAATTTTGATTTTGATTTTGCGAGCCGGGGGGGTTTTCAGGAGTGTTCCCCCACCCATCCAAGCGAGAAGAGGGGTTTTTCGTTAGCCCCCAGTGCCCCCGGTTCCTCCCTAAGAAAGAGCACACCTCCCAACAACGCCGCGGAGCCGCGGCAAGTCACTAACGAGTCTCCCTCTCCAATTACAGGACAGGAAACCAGGGGACAAAGAGAAGGTAGCAAACCCGGGGAGAGGCAGCCCGCATCGAGACCCCAGCGTGTTCGAAATAAGCCATCTTGGCTGAGAGACTTTGTCTCCTAAGGGGGGGGGAGTGTGTGTAAGTGTGGGCTCGAGACTTTGTCTCGTCCTAGGGGGGAGGGGTGTTGTGTTCTGATGGTTTTACCTTCCACATGGATTACAATGTATCTGAGCCAATGTAACCTTGCCTATAGCAACAATGTAACCTTCAGCTGTATCATATAAACCCTGTAATAGGACGCGAGCTAATGACCACCAGCTGGCAGCAGCGAGCGTCCAAGCTCTCTTGGTCCGAACTCATCAAAGGCAACAGCGCGGGAAGTTTTCCCGCCACCACCTACACCTGGACAAGAAGGGCGTGACCCGCAATGACGTCACGCAGACAGTAGCCAATGGGCTACCATGGCACCACGTTCAAATGTATTACTACTGTATATAAAGAGCTATCGATCCACCATTACCTCATGTTCCCTCTGCCCACGATGCAATAAACCTGAGTTAACCCAGCCCGAGGCTGTGTCCTGTGTCTTGGTTTGCATACACCAAAGGAGCCTATATATAAGCAGGAACTTATCTGTAGGTTCATTGCTACTCATGTGAGCAAAGTAATGGGGTACATGGTACCTCTCAAACAATGCAGCCCCAGGTGCTATCACTGATGATGGCTAGGAAGATTCTGACAAGGAGCTGAGCTTTCTTAGTGGAATATCTTGCCAGTGGAGCTGTGTCAGGTCCCATCCCTGAAGGTATTTAAGAAAACATCTTAAAACAGTGCTTTTTAAAGGAGGCTTTCATGAATGTTCTCCCCCCCGCCAGCCAATTAAGACAATGTTTAGTTTCATTTATTAGGATTTAAATTTGTATATTTTGTTATTTTGCCCACCCTGGTTTTTAATGTATATGGTTCTCTTTTTATTTATGTGGCTGTGTGATGATATTGGTGCAGTGATTGTGACATTTTTGCTATTTGGTTGATCTTGTTTTTAAAGATGTAACCAGAATAAAATCCTAGGTGGGCAGTATTTTTAAATAAATAAATAAATAAATAACCATATCTATCTATCTATCTATCTATCTATCTATCTATCTATCTATCTATCTATCTATCTATCTATCTATCTATCTATCTATCTATCTATCTATCTATCTATCTATCTATCTATCTATCTACTTTCCCCCTGTAACCATGTCACAGGGGGAATGCTTCTGGATTACAGAATGGGTTAACCAGGACCTAAATCAATCTATCTATCTATCTATCTGTCTGTCTGTCTATCCATCTATCTGTCTATCTATCTACTTTCCCCCTGTAATCATGTAGATGCTTCTGGATTAAAGAATGACTAACCAGGACTCAGTTTCAACCAGAAAGAGACTGAAACAAGTTTATACTATTGCTGATGTGATCATCTATTACTGCATGGCTATATCTTTCTTGACAATGTGAAATGTGTTGCAGGGAATGTATAATTTAGACTCTTGACCCCCTCACTTTTTTCACCACCTATAGGAAGATAATAGGCCAGTTGGTGGGTTTTCTCTCCATGGCTGCCTTGTCTCAGCATTAGAAGATAATGGAGTCCCAACAGGCAAGTTGTGAACATGCCAGATTATTTTCTTCTGCAATAGTACTTTTGTGTGTTCATTTTTCATTTGCAAATACAGTAAAACCCCTACTAACAAAAAAAAAAGTCAGTTCCGTAGGCTTTTGCTTAAATCAGTTGTTATATAACTCGAAGCAAACCCATAGCGAAATGAATTTTTACGTAACTCGAAGCAAACCCATAGGAAAAAGAATCTTTATGTAACTCGAAGCAAGCCCATAGGAAATCGTGTAAATTGGGACAAAATCATTATGTAAGTCAAATTTTATGTAACTCGAGGCATATGTAAGTCGGGGGTTTACTGTAGTGTGAACTAGCTGCTTGCACTGGAACCTTTGTCACCATTTAAGTTACTGGATCAGTTCTCAAATTATGGGTTAATAGCATACCTGTCAAGTTGTCTCCATAGAAATCTGGGAACTTCACTGGGTGTGGCGTACATGTGCAGAAACCCCTTCGTGCATGCGCAGAAACCCCTTCATGCATGCGCAGAAACCCCTTTCCCCGGCCGCCCCAATATGGGATGATGGCGGGAAAGAGGGGGAAGGAGGGCCAAAATACGGGATTTCCCAGCCAATCCGGGATACTTGACAGGTATGGTTAATAGATGTTTGGACAGCTTAATGAAATTTAAAAATGACACAACCTTAGTCTGATCTTACCTGAATCATGCTGTGTACGCTGCAGCCTTCTGGGGAAAAAACAGCCCCAAGGGCAGGGGCCTGCTTTCCTCAGCCATCTTCTTATGTGTACTGATCAGGGTAACTTGGAAAAGTCAACATTAACAATAGAAGCAATTGTGCCCCATCTACACACACAACCAGATTTAGCAATCTTGGTGTCACATGGATAACCTAAGCATAGCTTGTTTGTGAAAGGCGATCTTTCATGTTGCTTGCAAAAACAATTGCACAAAGAGTAAGGCTGTTCTCATATCAACTTTTGAAGGTAAGAAGAAACAGCAGTGAGTCACATGGCAACACTGGCAAAACCACTTGTTATTATCACATTTAAAAGTCTTTCCAGAAGATTGTTTGCTAGTACAGTACTGAATCAATCTTATTGCCACTATACCTGATTATCCTGATTCTTATTCTTTTTCTTTGCAGGAGTGAAAGGAAAAGTGCAGGGCAATCTCTTCAAAATCATCACAAAGAATGACATCCACTACTACATACAGGCCAGTTGCAAAGCAGAAAGGGCTCAATGGATTGAGGCTGTCAAACAGCTAACATAAGAATTAATGAGAAGGTATAGACAGTGAGTCAAGTCATAACCAAGCTAGCTTGCTGAGTGTACAACAGCTGATTTTTTAAATCATGTCAGTGCAGAATTTACTCCAGATGAAACGTGCATTTGACTGACTTGCTTATCAAGAAACAGAAGTAGCACATAACACTCTTCATCTGAAGATTTGTACATTCTGGTGTTTTGCATCTATTTTTGTCCATTTTCCTACATAGTTCAACATCACTACATATTGCCATCTCCAAAGCCATTCTGGAATTCTGGATACTTCACCAAGTTCATTCATCTGAGTAAGGGTAAACTGGATGAAACATGGAGAAATTTTCAGATCTCTTAATTTTAAGGATTGAGACAACCTGTCTGAAGTCAAATCAGTCACTTTCTACATGGATGCATTCAACTCTCCAGTCCATAAGGGGAATTTGTTGCTATTTTATAAATAGATTTTGTATTTTTCAGTATGTAGATCATAGTCTAAAGTTGTAAAGCCTGTTAATTTAATATTATATACTTTTAATGTTTTTGCATGAACCATTTTGAGGATAAAGATTACCGAAATAAAGATTACTGTTTTCTGATCTTGTTTAATCCTGGCTTTTCCATTTTCTGTTTTGAGATTAACAATGAGGCCTCACCTATCCAGAAAAGTATAGGGATAGACGATATTGAGTTGTTCTACTATTAAGATGTGAGCACTCCTCTGCTCCTGGTCTAGAAGACCACATCCATTTCCTATATTGGCCAGCAATTCATAGGAACAAATGGCTAACTTTAGTTCAATTTGTAGGAAAAGCAAAAATACAGAAGCCCAAAAGAAATTTGCTTTTTATCCACTGTAACAGTAAACATGAAAAAGGTGAGAAACAGAAATTTGTGTCTACATTATTTCTCTTAGTAGAGTATACCGTATATACAGTACTTGAGTATAAGCTGAGTTTTTATCCCCAAAAATGAGCCCCCAAAAGGGTACTCAGCTTATACTTGGGTCAATGACCAAGAGGGCCTCAAGACCACACCAGATTGAGATGTGCCAATAATGTAATTAATTTTATCATATTTTCATGTATTTTGATTATGGAAACAAACTAGCAGCTGCTGCATTTCCCACCCTCGGCTTATACTCGGGTCAATCTATTTTTCCTGGGTTTTCAGGTCAAAATTAGGCACCTTGGCTTATATTCGGGTTAACTTATACTCGAGTATATACGGGTAAGGTAGAAAAAAATAACAGCAAAAAATGTAGAAAGATCAGCTCAGTCTCAACAACCTTTACTACAAAAGCTAGTACATTGTTTAATAAAATTGTTCTAGATTAATTTGAAGTAGAAAAATGGTATTGTTACTTATAGTTGCCATTTGCACTTACAGTCAGAAGAAAAAAAATAGAAAAATTGAGTCTCCATCATGTGGAAAACTCATAGCTTGTTGCTTGGTCATAAGTCAGAAGAAGAAAAGCTAGCAACAAAATAATGGATGCAGTGGTGGGCATCATTTTTTTTTACTACCACACTGTGGGTAGGGCTAACTTTGTGGGTGGTGCTAACTTTGTGGGTGGGGCGAAATCTGTGGGCATGGCCAAATCTGGCCATGTGACTTGCTGTGGGTGGCCATATGACTAGATGGGTTAACTAGTCATGCCCTGCCACATGGTCATAACGTTTGCAAACACAAACAGCAGTGGCTCTTTGGCTATAAAGGGAAATGAGCACTGCACCCTAGAGTCGGATACGACTGGCTTTTGAGCAAGGGAGATATTTACCCAGTAGTGGCCTCCAAACATTTTTACTACCACACTGTGGGCATGGCCTAATTTGTGGGCATGGCCTACTCTGTAGGCATGGCCATGTGACTGGGTGAGCGATCTAGTCATGCCTGCCCAGTAGTGGGATTCAATTTTTTTACTACCTACTCTGTGGATGTGGTATGCTGGGTGTGGCCAGGGGGAAAGCCCTGCATTGTACCCAAATTAGGACTACAGTACTTTATTTCAATACCTGGATGGGAGGGCCAGCCAGAATTTCTGCTACCGGTTCTGGCGAACTGGTGCGAACCTGCTGATGCCCACCACTGAATTGAAGCATAAACAAACAAGAAGAAGGGATACAGGCATGCCTGAAATGCCAGAGGTGGGAAAAGGACTTTACCAATCAAGTGAATGGCAATGGACAATCACATTAGGCTGTAAAGCCCCCTCCCACTGATACTCAGGGTTAGTATAGGTAAAGGAAAAGGTCAACCTTGCTCAAAAGCCAGTCGTATCTGACTCTCGGGTTCAGTGCTCATCTCTGTTTCAAAGCCAAAGAGCTAGTGCTGTCTGTGTCTGCAGATGTTTCCATGGACATGTGGCAGGCATGACTAAACACCAGAGCGCAAGGAATGCTCTTTACCTTCCCACCAAAGTGGTGCTTATTTTTCTACTTCCAATTTCTTGCTTTTGAACTGCTAGTTTGGCAGGAGCTGGGACAGAGACGGGAGCTCACTCCGTCATGCAGCACTCAGGTCTCGAACTGCTGACCTGCCGACCTTCCAGTCATTAAATTCAGCATCTTAGCCATTAAGCCAATGCAGTCCAAGACTGCAATTATCCTAACAATCAGTCAGATTAGGACTGGGAAAATCAAGGCTCATTTTTAAAATGATTTTGCTTGTTAGAAATCATTTCTGTAAAGCATAACAAAAATTGTTACTCTGAGGGATACTCAAAAGTCTACTATGAAAAGGGACTTTTCTTCCCTTCCGCTCCAATCTGTTTGAGAGGCTACCCTTGCCTTTCAGAGCAGATTTAGAAATCTTAAGCAGCAATGCAGTCATTAGTGGGTTAGATGCCTTAATTCCAATATGCCTTAATTCCAGGAAAGTTCCCATGCTACTCTGGATCAGAGGATTTGAAGAACAAGGAAAGACATCTTCAGGTGCTGAAAACCTGTTGCCAGTAAATGCTGGATAAGATGGTCATGGTAGTGTAAGTCAATTTTATGTGTTTTATACACCCAAGTTGCCTTTCAGAGCAGATTTAGATGACAGATTTGCAATGAGGAGAAAAAAACAGATACTGTTCGCTTGCCAGAGACATCTCTAGATCTCCCCCCCCCCCCCGTGTTCATAATTGTTGCTGATTGAACTATGATGCTCAGGCCAGTATCAGTTCTGCATGTTGAGAGTAATATCATTTGGAAAAATGATACCCATACTACATTGTCCTTACTTCTTTTTCTTAAAAACAGGAGTGCCCTGTGGAAAATACAAGACACTCTGAGTGTTACTAGCCAGTGATGGGGAGGTTTTTTTTGTCAGAAAGTAAATTATATAAACAAAGATATTGACCAAATTCCTTTTGTACAAATTATGCCAATATAAAGGAGATGATATCAGTGGTGGAGGAGACTGCTTGTAGTTAGAGTTACTATTTCCATCTGGTGCTTGTGACTCCCACATGAGATGAAGCTGATTGTGTGTGAGTTGTATAAGCCCAGGATTGAAGCAGGAACTCTTTATCAGCAAGTTCCTCTTACCAGTGACATTATCTCCCTTTACACGGGCAAAATTTGCACAACAAAATTTTGGCTATCAATTTGGATAGCTCAATGAACTTTCTCTCTGTGCCTTGGGCACAAGAATTACACCTTTTTGAATTTACCCCCAGATTACTGATATTGTTTATTTCTAATACTGTACTATAATCTTAAACTTTTGTTTCTTAAAACATAAAGATGGTTTAAAAATATTAGAATTGGTGGTGGGATCTGTTTCAACATTTCTATTTTTAAAAGCACAGGGATTTCTGATAGGCTTTTTAACAATGATTTTGATAATTCTGTTTCTTTTTGGGAATCACATTCATAAAGAAAAATTACATAATCATCAGGAGAAATGTTAATATGCCACCCTTAAAGAGAACACTTATACCATGTGTACTTTGTGTTCAGATATACGCAAATTTCAAGACTTTGAGAAACACTTCTAAAAAATTCATGCACTTGAAAAATACACATAGAAAAAAGGCAAATTTTTCAAAAATGTACACATGTTGATTGAGTGCAAGCAAACCATATGTACAATTTGAAAAATGCAATTTTAGAACATTTACAAACTAGGAAGGACTTTTCTTCACCCATATGGAAGCAACAAGGAACAGATGTAGAGCTGTTAAGTGAAGCAACCTGTGAAAACTGACTTCAAAGATATACACACCTTCCATTTTCACTTTTCTGAACATGTGAGCAACACCTCTGCACAAAAACTGGATATGTGCTTTTCAAAGGTTAAAATCACAATTTTAATTAAAGTATTTACAATTTTAGCACAATAGACCAAAGCATTACTGATATAGAAAAAAGCAAATAGAATATTACCTCACTGGGACATTAGAGTAGGAATGATTATATCAGTTCTGTTGGCAAAGGAAAAAATAAAGGAGGGGGGGGGCAGGGAAGGGCTAAGAAATCGAGATTTCTTGAACATTTCAAATATCAAAAAGCATACGGAAGAGGAAGGAAACACTTTGAAGAATGTAAGAAAAAGACTTTTTGCCATAGCCCAGTGAAAATATGGGATTTTTTATTCTTTTCTTCAGGCCACTTTCGTGAGTTTGAGGTCTCCTGAGATTTGTAAAGCTGTCATCCTTTGCATAGGCTGCACACGGTGGCTAAAACTGCAGAGCTGCCGCCCGTCAAGTAGGACTCGAATTTGCTGATGCTCACACAAGAGCTCCATCTGAAAGAAAGAAACGGCAAAATGCACTAGTGGGTAACAATAGTATCAAGTGCAATTGAGCATAGGAAAGCCACACAAATGGATAGGTCTTAAAGTGTTCCTAGAGACTGCGGGTGGCTCAAGTGGTTAAAATGCTGAACTCTCTGATTGGAAGGTCGGAGTTCAATTCCCAGGTACTGCATGATGGAGTGAGCTTCCATCTAAGTCCCAGCTCCTGCCAACCTAGCAGTTCGAAAGCAAGAAATTGCAAGTAGATAAATAGGGACCACTTTAGGGGAAGGTAAACAGTGTTCCGTGCACTCCGGTGTTGAGGCATGCCTGCCACATGTCCACAGAAACCTCTGTAAATGCAGATAGCACTGAACCCTAGAGTCGGATATGACTGGCTTTCAAGCAAGAACGACCTAAAGTTCTCCTGCCCATTATTGACTTCACTGAATATAAGCATGCCTACTACACGGGATTATTTTAAAAATGCATGGCAAAGATTATACAGTATGGTTAAATCTAGGGTTTCTTCTGCTTCTGGAAACACTAATTAATTTAATTAATTAATTTGTATGGACAAAGATTGCAAGTTCTATCCTTTCAGTTCAGAGGTCCACAAATGGCCCACAGGCCATATGTCTCCATCAAGCTCTCTTATGACTCCCCACCCCCACCCACCCAAATATTGCTGCCACTACTGTGACCAAAACTGCTTATTGAAAATCCAAAGTAACACGAGCATCAAAACTGAACAGATTCCCATTAGCTGACACTTCCCATCAGAAGGAAAGAGGCATTCTATCCTTAAGACTGCCATTGCTGTATATTACGGGAAGGCCCTCTCTGGTATCCAACTGCAATACAGATAGATGAGTTTTGGCTGCCACTGCAATGGTGGCAGGAGAAATCTTAAGCAGCAATGCGGTCATTAGTGGGTTAAATGCCTTAATTCCAATATGCCTTAATTCCAGGAAAGTTCCCATGCTACTCTGGATCAGAGGATTTGAAGAACAAGGAAAGACATCTCCAGGTGCTGAAAACCTGTTGCCAATAAATGCTGGATAAGATGGTCAAATAGTTTGGTAATGGTAGTGTAAGACAATTTTATGTGTTTTATACACCCAAGTTGCTTCCAAATTATGTCAGCCCAATTAGCATACATGAAATGTTCAAGGAATGATTTACCATTGGCATCCCAAAATGAATTAGTAAAGGTATCTTGAGATTAGAACCCAGGTCTTCTGAGTCCCAGTCTGACAATCTATCCACTACACCACTCTAGTTGGCAAAGCAGTTTTACAAATATAAAATCAGATATATTTAAAATATGTGCTATGTAATAAAATTACCTTAAATGAATCCTGTGGTGTAAAAGGGAAGTAAGGAATTGTCTTTTCCTCTTTACCCCATTTTCCAGCAATTTGTGAATTCCGGACAATGGATTTCTCATTAAAACTGACTACAAGTGACAGTCCAATATCCTTGCTTGTATGACCATCAACTGGGTCACAGAGCAAAGTCACCGAAAAACTGTGAGGAATAAACATACAACAAGGAGAGAAAAAACATCAACAATCTAGTAGGATAGTGTAGGAGTTGTAAGAGAAGAGCTCATCTGAAACATACCGCGAAGATATTATTCAGGTCATTCTTATTTTAACAGGAAATATTGCATTTAGCAGCAGCAGGGATAACATAGAGACATGGAATAGTAGTGCTGTTGCATGTAATGCAACTCAATAAATAATATGAAAAATCAGGAAAGTCAAGTGACAATAACAGATGCAACAGATGATTTTGTCACACACCCATACCAAATTATTTTTCTACAATAACAAACACTTTGAGGAAGCAGAATTAGATGCTTAGGTGGAAGGAATGCAACCTCTGTTTTGTTCTGATACCCAAAATAAATATCTAAGCATAGAATATTTTAATTTTACATGTATGCAACTAGCACCTGAGACCAAATGTAGCCCCCAAGATGAGTAGGCATTTTTCACCAGCTAGATTAATGAAGCTGTTGCCAGGATGGCACCACACCTACCTTTTGGGAGTAGAACATATCACTCCCATTATAGTGATTTTCATGGTTGGCCTCAACCCTCCTTTAATTTCACCAATGTATTTTTCCACCTAAAAGGAGGTGGAAATAATTTAGAATGTATATGTGATTTTAAAAAAAATCTATGGTAATCACATACTGTATTAGATAATGTGAATAACTACATTATATAGCTTATGTCTTTGGGTAAACAGGATATCTACAAACCTTACTAAGGGTTCCTATGACTAGCCATAAATGTCAAAAGTCATAACTCCATGGAAAATAAAATGGATGGGCAGTCCAATCCCTCTTTAATGGTATACCTTTACACAACAAAGTATGAATCAGTTTGATATGCTAATTAGTACCAAAGCACACTCTGTGTTTATGCTTTGGCTCTTCATGCAGTCATTTAGCTTTGTGCTTTTCACTTTTTGTTGGAAAGTATGAGAGGATAAAAAATGGCTTAAGCCATTATATGAATTCCACTGCAAAATTGTGCAGGCTGGCAATTGTACCCAAAGAAAATAGGCTTCTTGTTGCACAGTGTATTTTTGCCCATATGCACATCTGATTTGCATCATATGGCTGTGTTTGGCTTCAAGGAACTTGCTCACCCCTAATTTAGGGAAACAAGCCAAACTGAAACATAATTTACAATTCTGGATCAGAGGCCAGGCTAGCTAGAAGAGGATTTGAGAAGTTATTATCCAAAAAGGAAGCTAACCTTTTTAAGTTGGGGGCCAGGTCATGCTCCCTCAGACAGTTAAGCGGGCTGGACTGGTGGTTCCCCCCACTGTAAATGCATCTGAGTTTGCCAGTGGCAGGGCTGTAGCCAGAGGAGGGTCAGGGGGGGCGTGAAAACCCTCCTGAGCTAACAGCCTGCCCCCCCCCCAAACCCACCCCAGGATGCCAATGTTATATATGTGTGTGTGACATTGTTTGCCCTCCTGAAATTTTTCTCGCTCTTCCAAATCTAGAATCCTGGCTACGGCCCTGCTGGCGGCACAGGCCAGATGTCCAGCCCACAGGCTGGAGGTTGCCCACTCCTGTACAAAATAAATAGAATCATAAACAACTAAGTCAAATTAGTAATTATATATATATTATTTACAAATACTGAAGTCCATGATAGTATGCCAACAAAGAGAAAGCTGCTTTTGTCTTCCAAGACAGAGAATTCTTAAACCTGGGTGTTTTGCAAAGCTTGACCTGGCGCAGGCTTACATCCAAGCCATCTTTACTATAATAGCAGAGAAGGTGTGGTAAGTTCTGCTATAATTAATTCCAGCATCCCACAGTTCTTGCATGCTATTATGATTATTAGCAGAATAAGAAAAGTAGATCAGAGGTGATTTCTGAGTATTTTCCATGGAGAAGGAAAAAACAATAAGCCCTTTCCCCCAGCCTTCCTTGAACAATCTAAGAAAGAAGAAAATCAGTTTCCAGGCACAGATGTGAATACTTTTCCTCTTGCCTTCCAACCTTGGTCAGGACTTGTATAACTTGCCGGACAATGGGAAAGCACAAACAGCAGGAAAAGAATAAGTAAAGGAATACAAATGGGAAAATTCTGGGGAATGCCAGAAATATGTCAGTTCTATTCCCTTCTACTCTATATTATGCAAATGTATATTTTAGACAGCCAACAGCTGTGTAGACACAGATGATAAGGTTGAAGAACCAGCAGAGGAGAGTCTAAGACAGCCAAGCCTGAAACAGCCATTCCAACCTGACACCTCTGAATCTGAGAACTTCATGTCCACAATAACTGTGCCATGTTCGGGACAGGCCTTCTGCTTCCAGGAGCTTCACACCTTTAAGAGTATACATGTGTTGTGTTTGGAATATTGTGCCTTTAAGTAATGTAACACTCGAATGAGTGGATATAATAATCATCAGCTGTAACAGTGTAACCTTCTGTATCAGGACGCGAGCTAGTGACCACTAGGGGCAATAGCGAGCGCCCAGCTCACATGGTTCCAATTCCCCAAATACCTACAGCGCGGGAAGATTCCCGGCACCACCTCACCTGGACAAGAAGGGCGTGATGGGGAATGACGTCACACAGACAGTAGCCAATGGGCTATCGAGGAGCCGCATTCAAACGTATAGCCACAGTATATATTGAGCTGTTCATCCGCCATTACCACATGTTCCCCCGGACCATCATGCAATAAAGATGTGTTAAGCCAACCTTTCGGCTGTTTCTATTGTCTTGGTTCTCATACACTAAATTGGTGATGAAGGTGGGATAATGGATCCCCACGGAATCAAGACACGCAGGCCGGTTTCAACATCAACAAACCGGAAGAATGGGAGCTGTTCAAGATGGACTTCCAAAGCGCACTGATGGTGTCCGACATCTCAGACGAGGGGAAGAAGAGGGCCATTCTCATCAGGATGCTCGGGTTCCCCGCCATGAAGGTATTGGTGGACCTGGTGTCTCCGAAGAAGGTGAACGAAGTGCCGGTCAAGCAGCTCCTGAAAGCGATGCGCGACCATTTCCAGCCCTCGGTTTCAATGTTTTTGGCTCGGGACACGTTCTGGAAGAGAGTCCAGGCGCTTGGTGAGTCCATGGCTGCCTTTGCAGCGGCCCTCCGTTTGGCCGCCGGCCCATGCAAGTGGGAGAACCTGGAAATCGCCCTCAGGGACCGCATGCTGTGTGGCCTGTGGGACGAGGAGGTTCAGCAAAAGCTGATGAACAAGGAGCCGCCCCCGACACTGCAAGAGGTCGTGAAGGAGGTGCAGGCGGCGGAAGCCACGAGAGCCGGGGTTAAGGGGTTCAGAGCAAGGCCCCCACAACCCGACAAGGCAGCGGGCTCGGTGCAAGCGGCCAGGCGGGCACCACACTCCTCCACGGAGAGCAGCGAGGACGAGGACATCTGGAAGATGCGGAAGGATGGCCGGCGTTGCGCTGGCTGCGGGGCGCACCATGACCGCATCAAGTGCCCGTTCAGGAAGGCCGAGTGCCACAACTGCGGGCGCCGAGGCCACATAGCCAAAGTTTGCAGACAGCGGCGCAGAGACCAGAAAGCCTCAACAGACCGCTCACCGAAGAACCAGGAAGGCGTCCGGCCCTCGAGGAAGCAGGACGGCGTGGGCCGCATCTCTGACGACAGCGACAATGACACGGCAGTCCACAGCGTGTCCTTAGGACACCCACGTTATTTTGTTGAGGTACTGGTGCAAGGGGTCCCCGTTAAGATGGAGATAGACTCGGGTTCCTCATATTCCATCATTTCCCAGAGGGAGTTTTTGGGAATTTCCCCCAACGTGCGGCCCAAGCTCAAAGCACTGAGGTCTACGCTGCGGGACGTGCAGGGAAATAGCATTCCGGTGTTGGGGGTTGGAAAATTCAAGGTCCAATACAAGCAACACGCCGCGGAACTTCCCCTGGTTGTTCTCAAAGGGGGGAGTTGTTGCCTCCTCGGGACTCAATGGTTTAAGCCCCTGGGTTTGTTCATTGGGGGGGGGGGTGCATGCCATTGGGACTGACCCAATACAGGAGGTGTGGTAACATGCATCCCGAAGTGTTCAAGAAGGGACTCGGAAAATTCAAGGGGCCCCCAGTTGCGTTCAACCTGGACCCGGAGGTCCGCCCAATAAGACTCAAACCGCGGAGAGTGCCTTTTGCACTTAAGGACAAGATAGAGGCGGAACTGGACAAATTGGTGGGCCAGGGCATCCTAGTTCCTGTTGATTCCGCGGAGTGGGAAACTCCGATTGTAACAGCGCTTAAGGCCAACGGGGAGGTTCGAATATGCGCTGATTACAAATTAATAAGGCGATACGCCCAAATGCGTATCCGGTGCCGGTAGTCAGCCACCTGTTGGCCAGGTTACATGGGGGAAAGTGTTTTGCAAAGCTTGACCTGGCGCAGGCTTACCAGCAGCTCTCGGTAACCCCAGCTGTAGCTGCCGCGCAAACGATAGTCACTCATAAGGGGGCGTTCCAGGTGACGCGCCTACAGTTTGGCGTGAACTCGGCGCCAGGCATCTTCCAATCGCTAGTGGAACGTGTCTTAAAGGGTCTGGAGGGGGTCTTGCCATATTTTGACGACGTATTGATAATGGGGGGGGGAGTGAGTCAGAATTGGCTGAGAGGCTAGACAAAGTACTAACAGTATTTGAAAAGGCGGGGTTGAGGTTGCGGAAAGACAAATGCGTCTTCTTCGCAAAAGAGGTTGAGTTCCTGGGTTTCCGGGTAGCCCCTGCAGGCATTAAACCCTCCGAATCAAAGGTGGCCGCCGTTCAAAATGCTCCTCGCCCCACCTCCAAGCCCGAATTGCAGTCGTTCCTGGGGCTCTTAAACTTCTACCATTCCTTCCTGCCTAGGAAGGCGTCGGTAGCAGAGCCGCTTCATAAGTTACTAAAAAATGACGAGGCGTGGAAATGGGGCGAGAGCCAGGAGAGGGCATTCAATGAGCTGAAACAACTCTTATCCTCAGACGCCATATTAACCCATTTTGACCCCAAGAAACCAGTGGTTCTGGTATGTGATGCATCTCCAGTGGGGGTGGGGGCGGTCCTGTGTTCGAAAACGGGCGGGAGGCCCTGGTGGCGTTCTATTCCAGGTCCCTGTCTAAGGCAGAGCGTAACTACGCACAGACAGATAGGGAGGCATTAGCGATAATTGCTGGGACGAAGAAGTTCCACGATTTCCTCTATGGCCGCCCCTTTACCATCGTGACTGACCACAAGCCCCTGCTAGGCATCTTTACCGCAGACAAGCCCACGCCACAGATTCTGTCCCCTAGGATGCTCAGGTGGGCCATTTTTTTAAACGCGTACCAGAACGCGCTGCTGTATCTCCCTGGAAAGGACATAAGCCACGCGGACGCCCTGTCGAGGTCACCCCACGTGTGCGAGGGGGAACAAGACCACCAAGTGCTCATGATAGAGGTCCTAGATTCACCCCCCATAGTGCCCGCAGAGATCGCCAAGGTGACGGGCAGGAACAAGACGTTGGCCCTGGTTAGCTCATGGGTGCAGAAAGGGTGGCCAACGTCCTCCCCGGCGGCTGAATTTGCCCCGTTTTTCAGGAAAAAGTTAGAACTGTCCATGGAGAGGGGTTGCCTCCTGTGGGGCCAGCGGGTAGTCGTCCCTGAGTCCCTGAGAGCAAGGGTGCTCAAGCTGCTGCACGTCAGCCTGGAATTGTCCGCTCCAAGGCACTGGCCAGGAGCTACTTCTGGTGGCCCCAGTTGGACGCCGATATCGAGCACATGGTGGGCACTTGCGAGAGTTGCCAAAGCTCCCAGCCCGAAGAGGCTCGACTTCCGCACAGGGAATGGGATGCGGCAAAGGGGCCGTGGTCCCGCGTGCACATTGACTTCGCGGGCCCTTTCAGAGGATCGCTTTTTCTCCTCATAGTGGATGCTTATTCCAAATGGTTAGAGGTTATCCCAGTTGCGAACACCTCCTCAGCCGCAACAATTAAACAATTGCGCAGGGTGTTCAGTTCGTTCGGTATACCCGACACGCTTGTTAGCGATAACGCTAGTTGCTTCACGTCCGCCGAATTCAGGGCATTCACTGACATCAACGCCATCCGGCACATCACCTCCGCGCCCTTCCACCCGGCAACGAATGGCCAGGTAGAACGCCTCGTGCGTACCACCAAAGACGCGCTGAGGCGCATGGGCTCCGGGGATTTAAACCTGCAGTTGTGCCAGTTTTTGCTGGGATATAGGGTGATCCCCCTAGCGTCAGGATACTCGCCCGCAGAGCTCCTAATGCGCAGAAAACTGACTACGGTACTGACCAGACTAGACCCTACGAGGGTGGAGGACACTGGGAGGAACATCGGGTTAGCGGGCACGAAGAGTTTCGAAATAGGCGCCCCGGTCCATTGCAGAAACTACGCTAGCGCAGGGCCAGCCTGGGTTCCGGGCGTAGTCATTGGGCAAACGGGTCCCATGTCGTATTGCGTAGAGACCAGCACAGGTCTACTCTGGAGGCGGCACGCGGACCAACTCCGACGCCGGGTCTCCGGGAGCCAGAGCGCGGACAGCGCGGAACAGGATTCAACGTTAGGGTTCTCCCCCACCCGTTCAGCCCAAGGGGGAGGAGAGGAGGGCCAGTGGTCCCCACCAAGGGGGGAAGGGAATAAGTTTGTCCCCATAGATATCCTGAGGGATACCTCCACAGATACCTCAGAAGATGAGTTTGAGTTTGAGTTACAAAACCGGGGGGGGGGGTTCGGAGTGGTCCCCCACCCATCCAGGCGAGAAGCGGGGTTTTTCGTTAGCCCCCAGTGCCCCCGGTTTTCCCACAATGGAGTTTACCCCTACCCCGAAAACCGCAGACCCGCGGCGAGTCGCTAACGAGTCTCCCTCTCCCATTGCAGGACAAGAGACCAGGGAAGAGAGAAGTGATAGCGCCCCCGGGACAAGCCAGCCAGCCTTGCGCCCAAAACGCGCTTGCAATAAACCATATTGGATGAGAGACTTCGTCTCATCCTAGGGGGGAGGGATGTTGTGTTTGGAATATTGTGCCTTTAAGTAATGTAACACTCGAATGAGTGGATATAATAATCATCAGCTGTAACACTGTAACCTTCTGTATCAGGACGCGAGCTAGTGACCACTAGGGGCAATAGCGAGCGCCCAGCTCACATGGTTCCAATTCCCCAAATACCTACAGCGTGGGAAGATTCCCGCCACCACCTCACCTGGACAAGAAGGATGTGACGGGGAATGACGTCACGCAGACAGTAGCCAATGGGCTATCGAGGAGCCGCATTCAAATGTATAGCCACAGTATATATTGAGCTGTTCATCCGCCATTACCACATGTTCCCCCAGACCATCATGCAATAAAGATGTGTTAAGTCAACCTTTCGGCTGTTTCTATTGTCTTGGTTCTCATACACTAAAACATGCGGATACTATCAGGATCCTGAGAAAAGATCCTGGAGAGGCAATCAAGTGTCAGGCTGCTGGCCAGGGGAGGTATCTTTTTAAAGCTTTCCTCCCTAGAGTGAAAGGAGGGAGAACATGCAGGAAATATTCCTGAACTAGTGGTTCTTCTTCTTCCGTGTCTAGGCCAGACATGAAACTGCCAAAAGCCTTATTGCACTGTCAATCATCATTGGGGGAAATGTTCACTCAGATCTATCCTTGGTGCTGTACTTTCTGGTCACCTGGTTAAGTCTGCTATGCGGCTTCTCCAGCCTTACTCTGAACATGACAATGAATGCAAACTACCAATGAACAAATATATCAGATGCCTCTTAATGTTAGTCTGCACATGTAGTGTTTGACAAATCCTACTCTACTCCAGGATTTTGCAAATTTATTTGACATTGTGGCCAAGGTAGATTATGTATCTGGGATGCTTTTGTAAAAATTGCTCCTGCGAGTAGTGTAACTATATCTATTTGTCACAGCATGTGATCTTTCTTGCTTAGACACCTTCCTCTTAGCAATCTTTCATTTTGCAATTGGTCTGTGAAAAATAAATACTGTATAGGCTTAATTTGCAGGTCTGGTTGCCAAGGCAGAAATTTTAGGGAAATTCCACTGTGGATAGTAAAATGCGTTAAGTACAGCCTTTGAATATTTCCTCTTAGTTTGACAAATTTCAAATCATATGATGATGCAGCTTTAACTGGCTTTGTTAAACCCAAACAGAATTATACAAATACTGTACTCGTCATTCTTAATTTAAATTCACCAGCTGTTTCTGTAGAATCATCATCCTAAAATAATCATAATACATAAATATTAAATTATGGAATGAATCAACAGAATTCATATAGGATAAAATATTCATTGGAACAGCTTTATTTGCAATACATTTATACAGGTAAGTCTTACTGAGTTCAGTATCTTTCCAATAAGCAAGTTTGGTTATATAGCCTTGAAGAATGCCATATTTCACTGGCAAAAACTCTTATAATAAAAAGTGGGATATCTCGTCATATTTAAAATAAATTAACTAAACATAGACGGAACAATGGGCACTATTGCAATTACAGAGGGAGGCAGGTTGACTCAGTTTTCCTGCAGGCTTTCTCTACCGGGCATTTTCTGTGCACTGATGTATAATGAACCATTCCACTGTAAAGGCCAATGTAAACATCCTTTTGTTTAACTTGCTTTGATGTAAGTCTTGTTGCATAAAGCTGCATATTTCTTCCTATTTATACATGTACCGTACTAATATAAAGAAACATTTCCTTCTAGATAAGAGAAAAAGATTTCATATAGTACTTACATTTGTGCATCTGTCATTTTCTGTCATATTTCTTTGGCTTGTTACACGCATGCCTTCTTAGAGGCGAATTTTCTTTTCCTTTCTCACCCCTATGTGGACACATAAACAAAAGAGCATAAATAAAGGATGTCATATGGAGCACTATCTCTAACAAACACCAGTCCAACACCACCCATACAGATAGCTGAGTCACAACAGCTATCATCTTCAAATGAATGTTCAACAGAGTAAGAGAGAAAATACCCTAAATTACCATTCAAGGATAGTGCTATTTGACAATACAAGGGAAACATTTTGGAGGCCTCATTTCAGAGTCATCTATACTGCACACATAGAAGCAACGCAAGTTTTATTTCCAAGTTAAGAGGAAATACATACATGTTGAGACACCAACTAAAATTATTTTGGCTTTACATTCTGGAAAAGTATGCAAGTATGCAATGATTTCAAAAGGAAATCTTTATTTAGTTCCCCTCATCTGCAGTGGTAAAGAAACATAAATGATATTTGTGGAGAGTCTTTTAATGGGATAACATTTCAGAGCAATATTTTTAATGCCTATCATTGCATTTTGGGATACTCAATGTGGTGTAGTGGAGAGAGTAACGAATTAGGACTCAGGACCCCTGAGTTCAATTCTCTGGTTCTGCCATAGAAACTCACTGGAGAACGGTACTGTATTGGTAAATCCATTCCTTAAAATGGATCACTTACTTTGAAAACCTTATTAGGTTGCTATAAGTTTGTTCTGACTGGCTGGCACATAACAACATAATGATTTTTAAACATATTAGACATAACTTAACCACAAAATTAACAGCTGTCAAATGTTATTCCATTCATATCAATGAAACTGACAGAGGATTTGATATACAAAATCTTAATTGATTCAATGGGCCTAGTAAATGTAAAGGTCACCCTTGCTCGAAAGCCAGTCGTATCCAACTCTAGGGCTCAGTGCTCATCTCTATTTATAGCCAAATGTTTGCCGACATTTCTGTGGACATGTGACAGGCATGACTAGACACCGGAGTGTGTGGAAAACTGTTTACCTTCCCACCGAAGTAATACTTATTTATCTACTTGCAATTTCTTGCTTTCAAATGGTTTTAGCATAATTTCACAATGAAAAAAGAACTCTACCTAGATTAGGAAAATTGTGCACTTACATACTTTCTGAGCATAATATGTGTAGCCATTAGAGTTCTATTTCACTCTGCAGGTATAATGCAACAAAGCATGCTTATTTACACTTTCCCACAGTATGCAAAGTAATTTAGTCAGGTTCTGGGGAAAACACACATGCTTGTCACACATGATTCTCAATAGAAGCAAGCAAATGTATTTTCTGTTTCCCCCCCACAAAGTGGCAAATCTGCATGTAAAGAATGTTGTATGAAACCAAAAACTTGGACTGTTTATTCAACAACATATTGTGATATGTTCCATGGGAATAGTTATACAGAATTTAAATACACATTTAATTTAGAAAAAGAATAATTATAAAGAAAAGAAAATTTGCAGTGGGTAGTCATTGCCTTATTGCCATAGATCTGATCTGAGACTGCCTTGCCTTGTGAACCCTTATCTGTTTTGAACACATTCTGAGCGCTAGCACTACATTTATTAATTGTCCAGTGGCTTGTCTCGCAACTGTTACACATTTATTGCTTTGTACTTAAGAAGCAGCTGAAATATGTTATAATCATATGCACACTACTTGGAATTTGATTCATGCCATAGATATGAATCAATTTGTAATTTTTAAAAATAAATGAAATGAAAACCAAAATGACTATTCCTTTTTCTTTTTTAAGGGCTGATATCCATGAAGTTTTCAGACTTGACAAACATTGAAGAGTGAACTAGTCAAATTTCAGTCTGCTAGGTTTAGGCTTTGCTTGTTTGTTTGCTTTATAACCCACCATAATTAGCATGAAACGCTAGTCTAGGTGGTTCACAATAAAACAACGTAACCCAAATACACATAATTACAAAAATAATACATCATGCAACAATACAAACCACCACTTCCCCAGCCCCCAATAACCTTAGAGGCACCAGGATCATGAAAATTAATTCCAAAATTTCATTAATAAGAATTAATAAAGTTCCCCAGAATCATGAATCATTATAAAATTTATTTGGGAAATGCTTCCATAAATAAAAAACATCTTCAACATTTTACAGAAGACAAGAAGTGTAGGGGGCTGTTGTAATCTCAGAGGGCAAGGTATTCCATAACTGTGGGGTTGCAGATGAAAATGTTCTACTTCTTGTGGAAGATTTTTTTTCCAGTAGTCTATAAAGCATAGGCTGATCTTCTTTTGAGATTGGTGCACTCCAGTTGTCAGTGGATATTTGCGATATATCTCAAGTGCTTCTTCCTTTTTGAGATCCAGCTTGAATGTCAGGAATTTCTCACTCTATAGAAGCCTTAAAAGCCTTTGTTGCAGCATCTTGAGCACCACCTTATTTGCTTGGGAAATTAAAACAATGGTCCTATAATTATCACACTTCTTAGCATCACAGTAGACTATATACTGAGTGTTGGTAGTCTGTGGACCATTGTTTTGTTTTCCAGATTTGTTGGCATATTGTTAGGATTTTAACAGATTAAGTCTCAATATTTTGAAATAATTCTATCAATATTCTATCTACCCCTGGTGATTTATTTCTCCTTAGTAATTTCAGAGCAGGTTTCAGTTCCCTTTACAGAACTTCAGGTTGTTTATATAGGATTCTTCTTCAAAGGGGTCTATCATCCTTCTATCTCTTCTGTATATACCATAGAGGGACCACTGTGACTCATGTGGTTAAGACGCCTACTGGAAGGTCAGCAGGTCGAGACCCAAGTACTGCATGATGGAATGAGCTCCAGTGTGTCCCAGCTCCTGCCCACCTAGCAGTTTGAAAGCAAGAAATTACAAGTAGATAAATAGGTACCACTTCAGTGGGAAGGTAAACAGCATTCAGTGTCCTCCAGTGTCTAGGCATGCCTGCCACATGTCCACAGAAACGTCAGCAGACGCAGGCAGCGCTGGCTCTTTGGCTATAAACAGAGATGAGCACTGAACCCTAGAGTCGGATACAAATGGCTTTCGAGCAAGGGCAACCTTTACCTTTATGACCATAGGTCTTCAGTATACATCTTCTGTATAGGTCACTGGCTTCTCTTCAATATATCTTGCCACTTTCTCTTTATTTTCTCTTGATCAGCATTCGATGCTGATTCAGTATAGGTTCAAATTTCCCTTTGCTTTCCTAGATTCATATGGAAAAGATCTTTTATTTTTCCTCTTTTCTTTGCATGGGTTGTTGTAATAGTTCTGCCTCGACCTGCCAGTTGCTGAAAAACTGCATTCAGTACTGAGTACTAGTCTGTTCACAATACAGTATGCAGTACACTCTAATAGGCATCTCTAATAATATAATACCTGAGATTAAACAAAACAAAAAAGGTGTGACACCTTAAAGACTAACTCTTGTATTTAAATGTGAGCTTTTGTGGATCAAGTCCACTTCATCAGACACAAGAGTGAAACCTCATGGCGTCAATTTTGAAATTGGTGCACTCCAGTTGTCAGTGGACATTTACGATAACAACATATTGTATTGTATTTCTTGTAAGCCGCCCTGGCGAGTGGGCGGCAATATAAATTTGAACTAATAAATAAATAAATAATAAATAATTTATACACATCAGGTATATGTGTATGATGTGTACAGGACATGATCCATGGAAGCTCACATTGAAATACAGGAGTTAGTCTTTAAGGTATCACAAATTTTGTTGTTTTGTTTACTCTCTGATATGCTTGAAACACAGACTAACACAGTTACCGCTTCAACAATTTCTACTCTTAAGAAAAGCCAGGAGGGGAAACTGGGCAGGCAAACACAACCTATTATTCCTTGTGACCGTTTTGACCGTTTTTCGGTTCTTTATATATAAATATATATATAAAGAACCGAAAAACGGTCAAAACGGTCACAAGGGATAATAGGTAGTGTTTGCCCGATATATATCTCTCGTTAAAAAAAGAGCGAGCAATGACTAACAGCGGACAAAAAGCGCACCCCCCTCTTTTCCCGAATGGTGGCGCCCGGGACTAACAGGGACAGGGACGTGTCGAGGACTGACTCTTTCCCTGTAGGGAGGGGGGGGGGGATAAAACGCTTCGCCTGCCCGCTTTAGCAATGGCTGCTAATTGGCGGCTTCATTTGCCCTAGAGAAAGATGGCGCCCTTTCCTGGCAGGATCACTTGCTTGGATCACCTGACTTGCGCTTCAATATGGCCGCGGCAACGGCGGGGACTGATTTTGTTTAGTACTACTAGAGAAAGTGCAGAAGATAACCGGGCAAGCACGAATGCTGAGTGTATATTTCGTCGACGGTTGGACCTGATTTTCCGGGTAGGGCAGACTGGAGCCAAGGGCAGCAGTTTCTCTAGTCTCACCACTTGCACAGGTTCGAGTACGGGAAGGTGCGAGAGAGGAAAACCCGGTTGTGTGAGTTCAGACTTTGAGCAGGACTCCCAAATGCCTCTTGAGTCCTGCCTGGCTGGGATAGGTCTTTGAGGCGGGAATACGAGGGTTAAGGAGAAAAGAGTCGTCGGTTCTCCAAAGCTAGTATCATATATATTGCATTATTGTCCCTGGTGATTTAAAAAGTGTATACAGTATAGCCGTTGACACGGACAGTTGCTTTCGCAATGAAGGGTCAGGGTCTGCCTATTTCTCCGGATGGGCAGGTATAGATAGCCCACAACTGTTTAAATGGCAAGCCTGCTTCGCCTGGTTGGATTGGAAGCAAGTCCGGCTGAGCTCGACGAAAAGACGGATCGGATTGTTACCCCCGTGAGGCTTACTTAAATCGTGGGGTTCTTTGGAGGTACGTTTTAATGAAGAAGCTGAAATGCTATGAATTAGAGCTGCTTATCAAAGAGTTGCTAATCTCAAAGGCAAGTTGAGAACAATATGTCTTTAGGCCGCATCAGAACCAACCAGGGGATTTTGTTCCAGTGTTCGAGAGATGACGTTTCGATGTTTGTTTTGTCTGGAAGAACGATATTTCAGGCACAAAGTTCTGCTTCTCTCTCTTTCTCCCCCACAAATACTTCTCTGGAGTTATAGTTTAGTGGCCTTCCAAAAAGCTCACTTGTTTCACACAACAATTTAATTTGTAATTGTGTATTGTACTCTTCCTGCCATTTTATTATTTAATTTGAATTAAGTTAGGTACAGTGGTACCTTGGATAAAGTCCGATTCGTATTGGATATATACAAGTATGGCTCCATTTCTGTCTTTTATTGTATGGACATCTCTTAGTCCAACCTGTGCTGCAAATGAGGTTCAATATTTGCCCACTGAGGGCGATCAAGATTATTTGGGTGTGTCAATTTGCAACAAATTGTATTACAAATTGAAACATATGCTCTTGAAAATGAACAATATAATCTTTATCTTAAAAATACAATTTTGAAAGGAATTTATTTTTGAGTGATGAATAGTGATGGGAAGAGAAGGGGGGGGAAATGTAGCACATAGAAAAAAGTTTTCTGACCCAGGAAAAACATCACAATATCAGATAAATTTGTTAGTGTTTCCCAATCCTGTATCTAGTATACATTTATTATTTCTTTTCTTTCCACTCTCCTGACTTCTTCACCAGCTGATGCTGTCATCTTGTACTCACTGGGGAGTAGATTTCATTTCATTTTCATTTCATTTCATTTAATATTTCTATACCGCCTTTCTCAGACCAATGGCCGACTCAAAGTGGTTTACATAGGACATGAAATAACAAAACAAAAATTCTATATACAAAGTTACATAGTTCAATACTCATATAATCAATCATAAACAATAGAAAATTCAATTACAATAGGAGACAATATAACCCCAGAAAACAGAGGCAAGCAGCAATACAAGATATCCGTAATACAGTATAATTTAAAACACTTCAAAAAACGAAAGGGAACCTCATCCTAGGAGTCCCAACAAAGTCCAGCAACAGGGCCGGGAGGGGTGCGGCATTGTGGTATCAGCATTAGATCTAGAATAAGTAGATCTTATTGAACTGCTTGGAGAGATTTAGATTGTTGTAAATATGCATAGGACTGCTTCCTGTATTGCTAATCTCCTTAGTACAGGTTGTTTTTGAGAACTTTTGTGATTTCCAGCAAAAAAATCCAGCATGGGAGAAAGTCAGTGAGTTGATAGTTTTCAGCATAGGCTTATTATTGCCAGGAAGATGGCATAAGTGGATCTGAATGAAATCGCAAGTCAATGGCCTCTCTCATTTCTAAAGAATGTATGTGTCGTGATTTTTGCTGGACACTGGGATGACTGGTTGAATATTGGGATGCATGGATGAGGTAAGCAATTTGTCAGTCTTTATATTGCTCACAGATTTCACAGCAGATTAGGCTAACAAAACAGACAAGCTAGACAGCTGCAGTTTTCTTTTTACATATATATCTTAGAGGTGTTTTTGTGGAGCCATCATTGGCAAAAGAAAAGTCTTGTCTTTGCTGTATAATAATAACTGTGTGCCATTAAGCCAATTCTGGCTTATGGTGGCCATGTTTAGAGTTTTTTAGGTTTGCTTTTTCTGACGGCACCCTGGGACTGTGCAGCTTGCCCATGGCTAGGGTGGCTTTTCTCCTTGTAGGCACAGTGGGGAATTGAATACCCAAACTGTGGTTCTGCAGCCACTTTGCCATCTAACTCCTAAGAATGCTTATTTTTGATGCTGATGCCAAAAACTAGAAAGAATGATGCAGCACCAGTTGCCAGCTTGAATTGTGTGCAATTTGCTCTTGAGAGTTTAGGTAAGACATTGGTTAAGTCTTCACTTTTATAATATAATTTCATTGTCTTAGTGTTTGCTTTCTGAACAGGAAGATGTTTCCATTTGGCAAAGAAGAATCTGCATCCCTGGAGGAGCTCTTTTGTTTTTTCTGTGAATGTCTGCGGAGGGGAGAGTGGGAATTGGCACAGGCTTGCGTTTCCCAGTTACATCAGTGGAAGGATGGCTCTGAAAAAGTGGAACAGATTCTACATGCACTAGTCGTCTGCCCTTCCCAGTTCAGGTTAGTGCTGCCAATTTTCACTTACTTCTAGGAAAGAAATAGGTGAGAGTAAAAGTTAAAGCATCCATTCAGGGATTTTCTAGGCAGAGAGCAACTCATAAGTGATTTATCATTCCCTTCCTTCGGTGGCATCCTAGGATTCTGCAGCTTGTCCAAAGTCACACAGAGATGCACACAGTGGAGAATCAAACCCCTAACCTCTGGCTCCACAACCAGATGTCTAATTCACTGAGCTACCCAGCCACCTGTAACCACATAGTTCTCACTATATTGAACAGGTGTGAGACTTTCATATTTTTGGACCTCCAAAATAAAATTGAAATTCTCTCAGTTGAAATTCTGTGGGTTTTAGACAAAAAACAAACAACCCATTGTCCTTTCACATGCTTGTAATCACTTTCAGATAGAGAATGAAGGGTCCATCTCTGACATGGTGAATCTTCATGAAGCTGAAGGAAGTGGTTGATAAGGGCTGAATATTAAAAATATTCAGGTCTTGTGATTGGTTTTTAATGTAGACATTTTTCACTGATTCAGAAGCCTTAGACATTAGTTTATACTAGCTTTTATGAATTGCTTTCTGCTTTTCTTAAAAGTATATTTAAAATTGCCACCATTTTGTGACTAATTCCTTTAAAGTACTGTATGGAAAAAAATAATACCAGAGAGTATGTTGTAGATAGTGCCTTCACAGAAACAGTGCATTTTGTATTCAGCTTTCTCTTCCCTGCTACCCCCAATCTCCTGTAAATAAGTTTATATTGTCTTATGGTGCAAAGATTATGGACTGTATCTGGGGCATATGGGAATTGATGGTTGGAATTGTTGAAGACTGCATGGGAGTGGAAGTCCATGTATTCACCTTGAGAGACATCTAAGAGCCAGATCTACTGGGGAATATGGGGAACACCTGACAGTTGCTTGAAGAGTCCTATCTATTAATGCTATTGGGGTTTCTAAATCCATGAATATAAAATGTAAATATTATGTTCTCGGGTATTGGGTTCTTTACAGGTGTGGATCTAATCGAAGTACCCAGAAACTTGCTTGGTTTTGGCTTCTGGTGCTGCAGAAGTGGCTAGCATGGGATCAGGTAAAGAAAACATTTCAAATGTGTGGAATGAGAAAATGTATCTCATGTACAAAGACATTTCTGTGCACTCAATGAAAATTGATTATACTAAAACTCTCAAAGCCATTTTCTATGATATTTAGTAAAGCTAAAAGTGTGGGGAACGAGTATGGGCTTTTAAAATACATTATGACTTACAAACATTGAATGGTGAAATAACCTTCCTCAAGACTCTAAAAGAGCTTTTATTTTCCTACATGGATTGCTCTGCTAGTGGGAACATACCTGTCAAGTTGCGGTTGTGAAAATATGGGAAGCACTGCTGCCTCTGACAGGCGCGCATGTGCAGTAACCCCTTGCACATGCACACCTCTGCCTCTGATGGGTGCACATGTGCAATAACCCCTTCGTGCATGTGCAGTAACCCCTCCTTTCATGCACAGTAACCCCTTTGCGCATGTGCAGAAACCCCTCGCGCATCCACCTCTGATGGCACACATGAGCAGTAACACACACACACACACACACACACACGGTCGCTCCAAATTCGGGATGACGGTGGGAAAGGGGAAAAGAGGGATAAAATACGGGATTTCCCGGCCAATACAGGAGAGATGACAGGTATGAGTGGGAATCCTGTTCACTTTCTGAATGTTCAGGCTGCCATGCAGAACAGCTGTTTCTGTTGGGAGAGGTGGAATGACCCCCTGTAGTAGCACTTCCTCTTGAATTCCTTTCACTCATTTTGATTGGAATGCTACCTTTTTAAAGGGCCCTGCTGCTGTGCATTTAAAGGACATCTATGTCATATGGATAAAGTGACAGGAAAGGTTTATTTCTGTTGCTAGGCTACTGTGGACAAGCATAGGAACTGGCATGATAGGAAAGTTTGAAATCCAATTGAGCTAATGGGGCACGTTAATTTAAGCCTAACAATGAGGAAAACTAGCTATGTGTATGGTTCCTATGAAGGATTTGTAGTTGTCATATTTTAGAACAGATGAATGGAATCTGTTGGTTACAATTCCCAGTGAATAGCTGATTGCAGCTGAGTAGTTGCAGAGTATCCCATTAGCGTGAGAAGTGAATTGCAATGTGTCCCCAGTTTCTAAAAAATCCAAAACTGTCTGATAATAAGAGCTCGCTGTGGTGGCTCAGTGGTTAAGAAGCTTGCCTTGTTAGCTGGAAGGCTGGCAAGTCAGCAGTTCAAGACCCGGGTACTGCATGACGGATTGAGCGCCTGTCTCTGTCCCAGCTCTTGGGGACATGGAGTCTCATTTGGGCGTTCCCTGAGCGGAGCTTCTCCAGCAAAAAATCCTTTCAACCCAGAATAATTTCTGACATGAAATTATTATTATTACTGAATAATAATTGTATTCTGTTCTAATATGTCTCTCTCTCACTTCCTTTTGATTTGTTCCCCTCTTATTGCAGAAAACTGTACCAATAGCTCTCAGGCGAGAAACTGAATTCTTGCTTCTCTTAGAAGAATTGGAAAAGGATTTCCCACATACCGTTCTAAAGGTGTGCTTCCTTTTTGAGTTGAAACTTGATATAGCTAGGCTCTTTTTGGTACAGAAGTGTCTCAATAGACTCATCAGTGCATTGACATATAGGGCACTCTTATAAAAGTGAATTTCAACAGATATTATAATGTTACTCATGGGTAGCTTCTGTGTATGCTGAATAATTCAGGTAATAGAACAGAGTAAACAAATCAAATACTGTAATAGAACAAACAAACAAATCTGTTGATCCTTTCCTGATAATGCAGTGAACTCACACCAGATAGTGCATTGCTTCAGTACTGTTATTTAAATTATTCTTGTCTTTAAATCTCTTATTAGTATTTTGAGAAATGCTATTCCAAGAACACTAATGATGGCCAGTGAGGACCATACTCTAGAATCACAGGTGGTTACATGACTCAAGTATTTGTAGCCAGCTGCATCATGACTGTGATAGGAACAGCCTTAAATAGAAACAAAGGAGGAAATAAGATCATGTGCTATGTACATAGACTGCTGTTGGGTTAGTTTTCTCTCGAAAGCATGGCCATGTTTTTATTTCAGTTCTCCTTTTAATCATAGCAGAAAAAGGATAAATATTATGTTGGCCTCAGGTGTTCCTGGTCATTTTTTTCTGTGTAGTAAGATAGGGCAAACAGGTCTTGTTCATGTGAACAAATTTGTGAAAGAAATGCAAGACGTTTATTCATGCCTTTTGTTGATTAAAAGTCATATTTATAGAACTCTTGAAATAATGTCCTGGCAAAATTAAAAGAGACCCAGCCAAGTGTTAGAAAGTGATATACAGAGTATTTCCCTCAAAAAGACAATTAATTTATACGGTATAATGACAAGGGAAATAATCTTGATCAGCAGGAATAGTGAAGGAGGGAAAGAGTTTTCTCCTGAGGCTTAACAGGAACATTCCTGATTTTGAGCGGATTGTCCCTGTTGTCTATATTCTTTTCCTAATAGGATCAGAAAGATCCTGTTTCTCAGATGCCCAAGGTTGGGGTCAAGGTTGGGGACTTACCTTATTCTTTGAGAGCAATTCTACATAGCTGTTTTGTTCTACTTGGAATCCTTAAGAATCCCAGCTCTTTCTTCCTTTAATTTTTCTGTATTATATTCTCCAACCACTGCAAATTCCACCTCACACCTCAGCGTGGTGCAGCGGTGACTCTAGCGATCCGACAGCTATGGTGGCGGGGGTTATTCCCTTGGCAGTTTTAACCATGCTACAAAGGTGTCGGCTAGTGGTCTAGAATGATTCTCTGTTCTGGAACCGCAGATCAGCTAAGTGGGGTTGGGTACTCAGGCAATGCACCTGGCTAGTGCATTGCTTTAACATGGCCAACCTTGACATAAGCCCAGCCAGCTGTGTTGTCGTATTTAAAATGGCTAAAGGAGCATCGAACGGGATCAGAAACAGTGGTAGATGATGTTTTGATCTGCCACATCAAACTAGACGTGTGAAGTACAGATCAACCAAGCAACTAAGTATATTCTCCAAACTCCCCTCAACCCCACCATTAGCTCTCCTATTTACACACAGCCCTTTCCCACATGACAAGGCAGGGACTACGTGAGCACATGGGGAAACATTCCTTTGGAAGCCGATTCCTTGAATTATCTTTTTAGGAAGATAAGTTACCGCAAAACTTTTTTCTTCACCTTTTTTGGTTTCCATTCATGTTAGTGTCATGTACTCTTTCTATTTTTCTTTCCAAACAAACATCAGTGTCAACTACTTGTGAATACTGCATACTGTATATAAAAACCATTGACAGCATTAATTGTGATAAGTTCTATGACTAGTTAAGGTACAGTAATAAATTTTACATCGGAGGACTAAAAGGGTTCTTCATGTAGTCAGATATCTTTGGTTGGCTACTATGAATATTTTTTCCTGCATACACTACTACCAAATGGAGACTTAATTCTAGCACGGCCATTTGGTCCACTGGATCGTTTACTGTTTGGCACCAGAAAAACTTTCCTTGCAGAGGTACAAGACAGGTACAAAGTACAGCAATTTCCTTGTTTTTGCCTGAAGCTATATGAAAAATTTATGTATTCAACTGATGAACAAGTAGGCAGAGAAGAGTTGTGGAGTGTCAATGCAGCACTTGGGTCTTGAACTGCCGACCTTCTAGACATTAAGCTCAACGTCTTAACCACTAAGCCCCTGCAGTCCCCTGCAAGCATGATTTTTAAAAATGACTTATTCCAATTGTGTATTTTCCTTTTCCAGGAGCTGTATGAAATTTTTGAAGATAGACATTCATCAAACAGGAAACAAAGGGAAGCGTCTGTACAGAAGTTTAGTGCAGAAGCAGCCTCTGCTCTACGAAAAATGCTGCTGCAATCTCCCCGAAAGCTGCAGGCCATATTACAGCTTCTACAGAGAGATCCCGTGGAACGTAGCTCTGTGATTCCTGATGGGTTTTCGCCACAGCACATCTTAATTGACTTTCTCTGGGACTCCCTGAAACTTCTGAAGCGTCTCCAGCTAAACCCAGACTTAGCAGAAGCAGATCAGAACAAGACTGTAGAGGAGGTCTATACTGCCCTTAGCTTGGTGAGCGTGGAGGTAGAGACTCAAAGCGGAGAGCTACGCCTTCTCTTCAGGGAACTTCTAGATGCCTGTTGGGCTGAATGTAGCCCACTGAGGGAAGAAAGGTTGCTCAGCTGCCTCATGAGGAAAGGGAGCCGTACTTTGCTCAGTCAGTTTAGCAGCGTGTTTCTTGAGAAGACCAGAGAGAAGCTGCTAGGACCAAAGTCTCCAGGCCGAGGTTTGTTTCCGCTTCAATAGTCCCGGCCAACAATATGCATGTGGTGATTTATGTGGCTGAATTTTGTACACACTCCCCCACCCCCTTTCAGATTTTAGTTGAATGGCAACATGAAGGCTAAAATATTTGTGCATTTTCTTTCCTCACACAGGCAAAAAAGGTACCTGTGGGTATTCTCTGGTTGCTGCCTGTCCCAATCTAATAAACTACGGGTGCCCAGACTATGGTCCATGGGCCAGATCTGGCTACCGACACCAATTAATCCAGCTGACGACACCCTCGTTGCTCCTGGAAGTGGAAGTAAATCGCGCCCTGACACCAGTTCATCTGGCCTGCAGGCCATAATTTGGCCATCCCTGGTTTAAGCAGAGAAAATGGCAGTTTAAAATCTATCTCATCCTGTTGCAAAACAGATTGCAAGGCGCATTTTACTTCCGCTTTGATGGGAGGAACCATGAGATGTCCCGCTGAACCACATGACTGGCCCGTGGCCCAAAAAGTTTGGGCACCTCTACAATAGACCATTAGCTGCCTGGCCCTGGGGAGGGGGGGATTGGTCCTTGCTCAGGTTAATAAGGGACAATCCCTCCATGCTTGGTTGAACTTGGAAAAATTGAATTGTGTGAAGGTTTTAATGCGTAGAGTGGGCTTCTGTGTCTTTACGGGATGTGAACTCAACCACAGTTATGGATATTGCAGGTTCATCAGAACAATTGGATGCTGAGCGGGCAGTGATGACCTTGTTCTTGGATCGTGAGCCAGCTTCTTCATGGAAAGCTACCTATTTCTACTGTCTCAGTAGCAGCAAGCACTTTTTGGAACAAGTTCTGGTAAATCCAAATAAAATTATTTATTTATTTAATCTTATTTATATTACCGCCCTCTCGCCAGGGCAACTCTGAAGGAAGGAAGAGCCACTTCTATGCATTTCACTTTACTGCTTAATGTACATCACTGAATATAATGTACATCAATGAATATAACTCTGATTGTTGTCTTGAGTATTTCTCACTTGAAGTTGTTTATGTTAAAATTGCTTCATCTGACTATAAAATGTTGTGGAGGTGGTACCTGACCCCGGTGAGATTGAATCAAATTGATAAAAATAAGAACAATTTATGTTGGAGGTGTAAGAAAAGGGAAGGGACTTATTTACATATGTGGTGGTATTGTGAGGTGACAGACATTTTGGGATGAGTTTGGTAAAGAAATGGTGGGAATAATGGGAGGGGAAATTAAGTTGGGACCAGGTACCATCATGTTGATAAATTTTGAAGATATCAATTTAGATAAAGATAAAAAGGACTTGCTATCAAATATGATTACGATAGGGAGACTGTATCGCAAGGAAGTGGAAAAATGATGAGAGTACAGTAATACCTCATACAAAGTCCGCTTCATACAACATCGGATTCATACAACATCACCTAATTCGTTGAAAACAGTTGCCTCATACAAAGTTGTGTGACTTTGTATGAGGCATCGGGGTTTTCCCCAGGTTGTATTGTGCCTGGGCAGTATAAAAGGCAGGACGCATGTGTGCATTGCTCTTGTGGGTTTTGCACGAGACGAAGAGTTTTTAGGAGTGGTTTTGAGCGCGACTTTGGATTTTTTTATCAGAATTTTTAGAAGCATTCCTGGGATTTTTGCACCATTCTTCAGGTTCTTGGACAATCAGGGTTCTTTGACATGTTTTTGTAATGTATTTAGCCTTTAGACAATGATTTCTTAAAGTTCTGTCAGTTTCCTGTCTTTTTCTTTGACTTTGCCCTGAAGTCTGTGCTGTTACAGTACAATGTATCTCTATGGAAATGACGTTGTACGAGGCATTGCGGCAAGGATTTGGATGTTGTATGAGGCATTGCAGCTAGGATTTTGCATGCCTCATACAAAGTCCAAATCCGTATAAAGTCCAAACTTGTAGAACCAGGTTTGGACGTTGTATGAGGTATCACTGTATTAGATTGGAGGAATGGTATAAGGAAATGTGGCAATTAGCATTGAATGATAAATTGACATGGGAATTGAAGGAAAAGAAAGGTCTAATTAAAGAGAATAGATTTTGGAAGATTTGGAAACCCTTTGTGGATTATGCGTTGAGAAAAAGAGATGGTTGTCGTCCAGTACCAGATCAAAGGAATTTTTGGATTCAGTGAAATAAGGACGAGATACGCTGCATCCCCCTAGGGCTTTGTATATATCATGGGGTGTAATTATTTTTGATATAAAGGATGGATATTTTAAGTATTTTAAATATATTGCTATAAATTCCAGAGTTTATTATTTGAAAAGGGAGGAAATAAATATATATAGTTAGACTGTTTGGTACTATAACAAAAAAAATTTAATATAGCAATATTATAAGATGCTAATAATTGTTTAGATGATGCTATATGTCTTTTATATGTTTTTTATTATTTTATTTTTATTTTTAAATTTATGTTTTTGCAATGTTTATTATGTATGTCTATACAAATTTAATAAAATTATTTTTTTTAAATTGCTTCATCTGAAAAAAATGTGACTGTAGACTAGAAAGTGACAGGTTTCAAATTTTGAAATAGGTTGATAAAGAATTTTGAAACAAGAATGTAAAATAGTTGACTGGCATTAAAGGGGGTTGAACTAGTCATAGATCCAAATACAGTGGAACCTCATAAACAATCGTCCTGCATAGCAACGAAATCGCATAGCAATTAGGTTTTGGGGGGGAAATGGCATCCCACATAACAATTTTCCATATGGAAAAAACCGTACAACAATTTTCCAATGAGAAAAACCACTTAGCAAAAAAAAATTTTTTTCGTTGTACGATGCATCCCATAGGGCAAATCGCTATACGATGCATCCATCATATAGCAATTGTTTCATATAACATGGAACGGATTAAAATTGTTGCATGAGGTACCACTGTATCTGTCTTGACAATGTCAGGCCAAAGGTTGATTCTGCTGACTTTGTCGTGATCGTTAGAAACACTATGAGATCTCAAGCAAGAATTTATTTAACCAGAATCTCTTAACAAAAAATCTCAGTGTAAATAAAACTTATGCTGCTATAATAATAATTAGCCCTTGTGGTACAGTGTTTAAGTGACAGTACTGCAGCCAACGCTTTGCTCCATGATTTGAATTTGATCCTAATGGATTGACTCGGCCTTCCATCCTTCCCAGGTCAGTCAAATGGGTACTCAGCATGTTGGGGGCAAAATGCTAATAACTTGTGAACTGCCTTGAGGTTGCTTTAAGTATTAAGTATTAAGTGTAGTTGTTCTGGCTAATAATATTACATTCCTTCAAAAGGATAGTAATTTATGGCAACCTTTTCCAAGGTTTTCTATTTAGAGAGTACCCAGAAGTAGACTGTTATTCCCTTCTTCTGAGCACTCTGAAAATGTCAGCTTTCCCTGGGCAACACAGGCTGAGAGCCAGAGTGAGTGATTGAACTTCCAGACTCTCACTCTATAGCTACACAACTCATCCATAGTGTACATTGCTATGCCCATCTGAATTTGTCTGTGACAGAAATGGGAAACCTCTGGCCTAGATGCAATCAACAGATATGTTCCTTGGCTGTACCACAAACAGCTTCTTTGCTGATCTCCAATCAGTGATCAGATGTGAAGTTGTATTTAAATGTTAAGTAGTCTGAATAGAGTTGTTGGCTAGGTAGCTCAGTAGTTTTGACATCTGCTGTGGAGCCAGAAGTTGGGAGTTAGATTTCTCACTGTGTCTCCTGGGAGAAAAGCCAGCCTTTGTACTCATGGGCAAGCTGCACAGTCCCCAAAAGGACTGTGTGTTCTCTACCTAGAAAACCCTGAAAAGAGATGCCATAAGTCAGAATTGACTTGGCAGCATGCAGTTATTACTATTGCATAGAGTTGAGCTGCTGCATGGGATAAAACTGGCATATGGAAGTGAGCAAGGTGTTACACTATGGTTTATTCGTGAGTAGTTGTACAGATAAATGAGTTGTGTTTCGGATGCTTGACCTCAATCTGCTCAAAGTCACACCTGCTCTGCTGCCTCTTCTGCCCTGTGCTTGTCCCCGTTTATTACTGGAGAATAAACTCCAAGACTTTTCGAAATTGGAATATGACTATTGGATTGAATATATTTCCCTGTTCTTGATTTGTGCAATAAAAGCTTTTTTTTAATTATTGTTACCCCTTCATATTCTGCTTCCGTGGGGTTTCATCACTGGAAAAGTATGGTGGCCTTATGGTGGCATGTTGTACATCTGTTATAGCAAAGGCTGCTTCTATGCAGGTTGTTCCCATTCATATGAATGTTAATATTTCATTTGTCAGTTCTATTAGTAATGCTTCTTCCAAGCCTGATATTCCACAGGATTTTAAAAATGTATTTCCACCCCCCTCTAGATCACGGCATTAGCATTATTAAAAAGGGAAGATTTCTCCAGCCTTAGCAGTTTGTTGAGGCGGGAATTTAAATACCTCAGTCGACTCGTGATATTACTAGGATGGACTCAGTGTCATAGTATTGAATCAGCAAAAATGCTGCTGTGGACTCTTCACAAATCTCAGGCAAGTCAGACCTCACCCAACCTCTGGGGAAGACAAAAATACTTTCTCTGCTTGGATTCTGGGCAGTTTCTTAGATAAAGCATTACAGGCTATGTTGCTTTTTTCAACAATTACAAACCTGATAGAACTTCCTCTCTGCTCTTTTCTTTCTAACAGGGTTTCTTCAATGACTCAGTATTAAAAGATTTCTGCGATGGGCTGTGGTCTCAAGTTGAAGTTCTCGAGTGGTGCATACAACATAATAGGTAACACAGCATGAAATGCCTGCGCATATTCTTTTGATAAAGGCCTCTCCCCACTATCTGAAAACAATTTGCAGTGAGTCCATAACAATAGTGACATCTATTAGAATATGCAGATTCAATACATGTTTAATCACTGGTGGCAGGTTTCTTCCTCTAAGAGCAGCTTTCATCCTTTTTATTCTCACGTCTCCCTTTTATTTCTCCCACATTTCCCATCTTTTTGTTCAGCTGTGCTTAGACAGTAACTTCTATTCTCTGTAACACTCCTACATTGTGCTTGATTTCCTTCCTCCTTGTCACTTCAGTCTAAAAAAACACTGAAATACAGTTACAGTGGAGTCATAACCCATTAATTTCAAATAAAAGAGATAAAATTCTGTGATCTACCAAGGGAAGTTGGGGGAAGGTGAAGGATATTTATATGTATAATTACTTAAAGCAGACATTTGCTATTTATATGGGCTTTGCTATAAATCTGTTGCAGAATATTCTAAACTTCTTATTTGTATATCATATGCACTCTCTGGGTTTGGGTGATAGCAAAATATTCCTATATAATTACAAAACATGTATATGTATCCTAAATCTAATTGATATCCCAGATAGAGAAGAGCCATTGAATAAGCTACTGAATGATAAGTTGATATGAAAGAGCCAGTATGTCATAGTGGATCTGATGTCAGAATAGAACTGAGGAAATATGGGTTGAAATTGGTGTTCAGCCATGGAAGCTCACATTGGGCATGTATGCAAATGGTAAACCTCTCCAACAATATCTCACATATCTTGAAAATCCTTATTAAGGATCTCACAGTCAGTCAACTTGACAACACTTAACAGGTCAACATTTTATGTAATTCTATAGAGATTTAAAAGGTCTATATTATTTAGGGCTAGTACCTGGATTCATGGCTAAGTCTTTGTCACAGGTGAGTTCTGCCAATTTTCCACTAATTTCCTGGTTGTCCTGTAAATAGTTCTTTTTTTAAATTAAAGCAACTTTATGCTGACTGATTGGATCTGTATTTGGAATGTTTTGAAACAGACAATTTTGGACTCACCAAAAGTGCTACATTTTGTCAGCAGTGGTGGCTCTGTGGCCAGGAAAACGTGGTGGTCACCATCCTTGGAAAGCTTTCTCTGCAATGAGCAGGGTTTCCACACATCAGAATTCAAATTGGCCACTTGGATGGGTGGGAACGGCTCTCAGGTGGACTGGACCACCTGAGAAGGTGAAAAGCATTGTTGGCCAAAAAAAGAGAGCAGTCTGTTTTTCTCTTGCTCAGTCTCCCTGAGAACATTACGTTTTGAATTAATTGGTTCAATTTGGTTTAATTGGTTTAATTGACCTTTTGAATTTATTTTAGCTTAATTGCTTTAATTTGGTTCAGTTTTAGTTATGAGTTTAAGTCAGTTTAATTGACTTGATTCGAATTCATTGGGTTTGCGTTTACTTGGGTTCAATTCATCACAACGTTGGTTGAGTGTGAGTTGAAGCTTAAGGATGAAGGTGCACATTCAACTCAGGAGTTTTGCATGCTTCCTGTTCTTAGGTGGAATAGATGGTTCTACTCAGTGGCCTATGCTCACCAGGTTATATCCAGAACACCATGTTTGGGATCAGTCATCAAGATGGGTGCCAGATCAAGGATTGATCCTCCATGCTAGCACCAGGGACTATTGGCAGCTGTAGCCAATAAAGTTGTGGCCAGTTTTATTCCAATTATGATGTCTCTGTGTGCTCATTTAATTTTCACCAGCTCCAGGAGACATCCATTATGCTTGCTGACAATTCTTTTTGGCAATAAGTGATATTAAGAAAATAAGTGTCTGATGCTTTGTTTCCACTCCCAGTAATATTATCCCAGAAAAGGTTCTTCTGCAGTACTTGCACAATTTGGACTGTCATTCTTCCTTATACCTTCTTCATCATCTTACCAACCTCTTGTCATTGAAGGAAGAAGCTGTCATTGAGCTTCTTCAGAAAGTTCCAGACAGGACCACGGAAGCTGAAGGTAAATTGTGTAAAGGCCAAGTGTCCGTCTATTGGAGGGGTGGCAAATAATGCCCTAGGAATGTTAGAGATTTCCATTGGGGGACTTAATAAAGGAGCCCATAATCTTGAATTTGAAAAAGCAGAGGACTGTTTGACAATAGGACTTTTAGGTAGTCACTATATATTAGTTCAGATATACAGTACATACATGGAGAATAAGATGCAAATATTAGGTCAGTGGATTGCATGAGTCTCTGATAGAAAGAATGTGGAGAGAAATAAGTGTCCTATAGCATGAATACTGTCATCTTTTGCACACAAATACTGTATACTGTTATCCCTTAGCCCTAACAACTATATATGGCTGCTGGTTTTTATCTTTCTGATTGTAATTAACGTAGGCGTTGAATATAGGATACAGAAAATACTGAAATATAGTTGTTTCTTCACAGCTGAGTAAACTAATATTGGTTTTTTAAAAATATCTTTTTAGATTCAATGGTGGTGCCAGTTTCTGGCTTTGTTACACAGCAACGCAACCTCATTCTTTTCCAGGCATTTTGTGCCATGAAATATGCTATCTATGCACTTTGTATTAATGCACACAAAGGTTCAAACTGCAAGGACTGTGTGAGATGTTTCATCAGAGACCTCCCTGATCCGCCTTCTGAGGAAGATGTATCTGCAGATCAGCCTCTTAGTCCAGGTCTGGTAGCTTGTGCATAGATTCTCAGCATGTTCAAAAAAAAAAATTCCATGCCCTGTACATCTGCTTCTTTCTTGGTAAACTTCTTACTTTAGACCCCTTTATCCCAGTGCTTATAGCAAAGGTAAAGGTCACCCTTGCTCAAAAGCCAGTCGTATCCATCTCTAGGGTTCAGTGCTCATCTCTGTTTATAGCCAAAGAGCACTGTCTTTGTAGATGTTTCTGTGGACACGTGCACGGAATGCTGTTTACCTTCCCACTGAAGTGGTCCCTATTTATCTACTTGCAATTTCTTGCTTTCGAACTGCTAGGATGGCAGGAACTGGGACATAGACAGGAGCTCACTCCATCATGCAGCACTCGGGTTTCAAGCTGCTGACCTTCCAGTCTTCCAAGTTCAGCATCTTAGCCCCTAAGCCACCACAGTCCCTGCCAGTGCTTATAGAACTTTGTAATTTGAATTTTGGGGGCTAAAACATTAAGGGAAAGTCTTATTATTAGAGTACCGTCTCTTGCATGCTGGAGATCCCACATTTATGCTTGCCATTTTGAGGTGAGACACAGGGAAACTCCTGTCTGAAACTCTGGACGGCTACTGCCAGTCAGTGTATGCCCTACTAAGTTGGCTTGATTGACATTCTGGACTCCATGCAAGAAAGCTGTCCGTGTTTCTATTTTGGGAAATGGGTGTGGTTGCTTGATATCTAAATCCAGTTGTGCGACCCAACTAGAGTAGATCCAGTGAAGCAATGAGAACTTGGGAAATCAACACTTAGTAAATACATGTTGATTTCCAGACATATTCTCGATTCTTGCTTGTAAGAATGTGGTTGTTGAATGAGACCACACAATGAAGGAAAAGCAATCTTAGATCTGTTGTGTGTTTGTACTATTTTTTTTAATATTTCAGATTATGAGGATCTCTTTGCTCAGTATCTTGCCAAGTGCCAGCATTTTTTAAGGACTGTCCCTGTTCCTCTACGCTTGGAGCTTCTGGAGAACATCTTCTCCTTGCTCTTCGTCTCCTGTAGTGATCTGTATGATGGTGAATCCCAAGAGAAGGTAAATACCAAAGCTGGCTTTGAGGAGAAGGACCACACTGCCAGGAGACAAGAGCGTTGCTCTAGCCAAGGTTCTTCTGCCTCAGCAAGTCCTCAACCCTCTGCAGGGCCTGAAAGGAGACCAGAGATGCACACTGCCACTACATCTCACAAATGTCACAGTGTCCAAATGCCACTTGGGTTGGAATCGAATAACAGCCATTGTGATTCCTTCAGATCGAACTATCTGGATTTGAAACATTTAACTAGAGATGTCAGTGGATTTCTAGTGGATGATGTAGCAATGGAAATCTTTCTCAACATGTTGTTGGACCACATGAAAGAAATTGAAGGTTCTTCCCCATGGGACCCAAGTCATGTATCTCAGGAGGAGGTGGTCCTCTTGGATTGCTTGAATTTATCTGTAAATAAAGATGGTTTTGGCTCCCGCTTGCAGTTGTTCTCCAAGTATCTCTCGGAAGCTCAATGGCGTCTCCAAATAGTGCTGAGCAACAGAAATGCCGGTAAGAGTTTACAAGGATTTGGTTACTTCATTTAAGTTTGGAGATACCAAAATAAGGAGCAAGAATTTTAATACCATTTAAAAAATCTTGAAAACTACAGAGTATTGGAGCTTGTTTCATGACATGAAACTCTGCATGATAGTATGCTTTACAACCATTTTAAAAAGGTGCACCAGAATGAAAGTGTAGAATTCCCACCCGCCCAGTTAGTTTGGCAAAATTGCACATTTTGAGTTAGGTGTCTCATGATACTTGACAGCTTTAATTGTGCTACAGAATAGTGACATTTTGATTGGTGATTCATCTGTCTAGTTGCATGTTACATTCCTTTACTGTGATGGTGCAAAAGTGGTTTGTGACATTCCAAATCAATTTAGTTCACTGTACACTTGGGAGGAACAGTCTTGTCTGAAGCAAGAGAAAAATATCTTTGAAGAAAAGTGTTGGCACTAGGGATCCAGTCTATATTCATGATGAACTTCCAACCGCAACATTTTGGCTGCACTGTATGCCATTAACTCTGTTCTACTCTAAAGAGAGTAGTTAAGGATAATGCTGCTATCAGAGTGGCATCTCCACAACTACTCCACCCTCAACAAGCCTTATTTTGCAGTTAATGGGCACAGTGGTTAAGCTGCAGTCAAAACTCTGCTCATGATCTGAGTTTAATTCTGATGGGCTTATGGTTGACTCGGCCTTCCATCCTTCAGAGCTCAGTAAAATGAGTACCCAGCTTGTTGGAGCATAAAGCTAATTACAGTGGAACCTTTGTTAACAAACGGCTCGGTTAACATAAAAATCACATAACAAAAAGAAATCCATAGAAAATAGTGGCTTGGTTTACAATTTTTTCCCTGGAATGGATTAATTGGTTTTCAATGCATTCCTGTGGGAAACCGCATTTCAATTAAAGTATTTTTTAAATGCATTCCTTTGGGAAATTGCATTCAATGCATCCCTATGAGAAATTTGGTTAAAGTAATTTTCGCTGTAAGAAACGTCCCAGAGAACGCATTAATTATGTTAACCGAGGTTCCACTGTACTTTGAGAATGACACAGGGAGTGGTTTAAGCACTATGGCAAGGGTTCTCAATGTTTTCCTACTGCGGGCCCAACCACGCTTCCTCCGACAGCTGAGCGGGCCGGACACGTGGTTCCCCTGCCGTAAACCATGTCCGCGGCTGTCGTAAACACATTTACGACAACTGTGGGTGCATTTATAGCATGTTTTGGACTGTTTTTGCTGCTTCCGGTGGCAGGAGCACGGGCAGTGAGCTACATGGAATTGTGCCAATATTTTCAGAGTTGAAAATACTAGACTAGGCGAATCTTGGTACTCCATGTGTTCTTGGATTTCAATTACCAGAAGCTCAAGTCAGCATTCCTGCTGATCAGGGCTTTTGGGAATTAAAGTTCAAGAACATCTGAAGTGTCAAGGTTTGCTATCACTGGACTAGGTGGACCAAAAGTTTGACTTTAGTAAGGTAAACTCCTATGTTCCAATAGTTGCCACTCTGTAGGTAGTCTGTGGTGGACACTCTGATGGAAGGTGTGTATGTGACTTTCCTGTTGCCAACTCTCTATAACTAATTGGCTGATTCCTATGTTTTAACATGGATCTCCGTCATTCACATCCAATTCTGCAAATGTAACTCACAGATTTTCCATCCAAAAGTAAGCTGTTCACCCGCATACTATACTGCTTGAATTGTCCATAATAATAATTGCATGCTGGTAAGTCAATTCTGACTTATGGCAACCCTTTCCAGGAATTTCTAGGCAGAAAATACACAAAGGTAGCTTACATTTCCCTTCTTCTGGTGTGTATGTATATGTGTTGGGGGCGGCGGCGGGCGAGTACCCTGGGATCTTGTTCAAGACTACCCATGCTGGCTCTTTTCCCTGGAGACACATTGGAATATTGACCTCCCAGCCTCTAGTTCCACAGCTAGCTAGATACTTAAATGACAGATTTATCCAGACAGTTATTTTACATTGTCTGAAATCTAAATTTATTCTTGATTGAGAGCCTAGGTTTGATTTTGCACCTTAATGGAGGGATTCATAGTGTCATGGCTTCTGCCTTCTGTTTGTGAGGAAGATTATAATGTGCTCCTAATGCAAAGGTTGAATGTTGGTTTTCCAGGAAATCAGTGCACCCTGACTAGAACCTATGATAAATTAAGCAGAACATGCACGTCGAAGAGGCACAATCAGTCCCAAAGGCGAAAGCCAGGTAAGGCAGGGGAAATATCCGGGGATCTTGGACTACAATACTTCAGAGAGAGTGTTGCTCTTTTCCTTTCTAATCCTGTGTCTAGAGAATATTGTGGTGATTTAACAGGATTGCAGTCCATTCTGGAGTCTATATTGGGAGCCCTGATTTGAAAATCTGGAACTGTCATTGTGAGCAAACAGGCCTTATGGCTTGCACTGTTACTTTAGGGCTGGTCGTTGTAACCAAAATGGAGAAATAGAAATAGAATAGAAAATGGTGAGGAGAAGTTTTGGGTCTACAGCATCCCTCACCACTACCCACTTGGTGTAGCAGTAAGAAGTTTGGGGTTTGTAATAAAAATGTTTGGAATGTAAAGGTTTCTTAAAACCTGGGATAGATTTTACAGGAGTAGGATCCTAGAAATCAATCTATCTTCCCACCGCTTCCTATTTCTGGTACTGGGCATTATAATCTTTCCTAATGCTATCAAACAATAGAGCAGGGGTTCCCAGCCTTGGGCCTCCAGGTGTTCTTGGACTTTAATTACCAGAAGCCCAAGTCAGCACATCTGCTGATCAGGGTTACTGGGAATTGAAGTCCAAGAACATCTGGGGGCCCAAGGTTGTGAAACCCTGCAATAGAGGAAGTGGGTAAATGTATGGGCAGGTACTGTTGTCCAGGGCTGGCAGCTTTATGTCTTCATAGTCCGGTACCAGTAAATTGTAGTTCTTGTATGGTGTGTATTTATTATAGCAAATTGTTTTGAGTCATCATTAGAGGTAGACTCACTTTATCACAGTAATGAGCAGAGTTTCTGCCTCCTGGTATTGTAGTGGGTAAAACATGGAGTAGTAGCCATTGATGCAGTTTAGATTGACATGCATGTAGGGAACAGTAACATATATTTTTCAAAACTATAAGTACTTTATACAATGTATCGGAAAGGGGGGGGGGAAGAAATGTCCTTTTTGCTATAACAGTTCAATACGTTTGTTGAAATCATGTGTGCTAGGGTACCTTGCATAGTGTTGTATTGCAAGGGTGGAATTTTACAGGTTTCCATGTTCAGGCATCTATCTGTGTACACCTGCATGTTAGCATAGCCACAGCAGTATGAGATTATGGTGTGGAATAAAGATTTCTGAGCATTACATGCACTGTGTAGTGCAAGGGTGCCCAAACTATGGCCCACGAGTCGGATCCAGCCGCTGGCGCCAAATCATCCAGCTCGTGCCACTTGCATCGCTCCCGGAAACGGGAGTAAAATGCGTTTACGACAGCTGTGGGTGCATTTACGGCAGCATTCTGCGCATGTGCAGGAGCATTTTACTTCCACTTCTGGTGGGAGTAACCACGTGACCGGCCCACTGAACCACGTGACCGGCCCATGGCCTGAAAGATTTGGGCACTCCTGCGTGTAGTACATGGGCAAAGAATGTGGATTCCCCCCCACTTTGTTGGACTGTAATTTTCATCATCCTCACTCTTCTTTTTTTATTCGTGTCAGAGGCACCACCAGCATATAATAACATACAAAGCTAAAATTAACATATGTCAACTCAGAAGCACCCATTTTCTGAGCAGAAATCCTCACTGTTGATTATGTTAGGTTGAAGCTGATGTGAATTACAATCTGCGTAGAGCATTTCCATTGGAAAGTGTCTTTCAGGGGCCTCTGTACAAATGCCATAACTTGGTTTAGCAATAACTTATGTCCAACAATCCTACTACTGTACTTCCCGTTATTCCTGTGTTATCTGGAATGTAAAGATCTGGGTTGCTTTGTTTATGACTGAAGGATATTTCTCCAAATATTTTTATTTTCTGCTTCAGACTCCAAGAAGAGAACATCCAGTTCTGTGGTGGAATGTACCAGCAGTGAACTGAGTATCACTAGTGCATCAGGTATGGAGCACCTGTCTCGCTCTTCAAGCCCCATCCTATCTCGCAAGAAGGCATACCTAGTGTCTGTTCTTGTATTTTCATACCAGGCACAGACCTTCCGTGCCTCCTCTATTTACCCATCATGTACAAGAATATTATTATCCCAGAGTCACACTTAGTTGCAGAAGCCACACAGAATTGGATTTAAAATTTAGGTGTTTTGCATTATCACCTGAAAAGATGTAAACAATTTCCACAGTGACTAACCACTTGCCGTGTACATTTTTAAACAAGCAAACAAGAGAATCTTACATTCTTTTTCAGTGAATGCATTGTTAGCACCTTGACTCTGTTTGGGAGAAATCAAAAATTCTTGCATTAGCTGAGAATTACAGAAAGTTTATTTCACTTAACTTTAACCACAGTCCTAACTTTGATACTTGATGAACTGTGTGATTCACAATGAGGTGAGAAAACACCCCATAACATAATGTACTGTATTTGCTGGCATATAAAACACATTGGAGTATAAGACGCACCCCGTTTTTATATGCATTTTAAAGGAAAAAAATAATTTTCTACATTTTTTCATGAATTTCCATAATTAACTCCAGGAGCCGGAGGGTGGGAGGGGAGGGGGGAGAAGAGGGTTCCTTTGAAGCCCATTTCCCCACCATCCCACCGCCACTGGCCACCAGGAGCTGAGGAGAGTGGTATTGGGGGGGAGAAGGATCCTTTAAGCTCATTTCCATCCCATCCGACTATCAGCCGAGGAAAGTGGGATGTGGGGAAAATAAAAGAAATGAGCTTAAAGGATCCTTCTCACCCCCATCCCTCTCTCCTTGGCTGGTGGTGGAATGGGGTGGAAATGGGAAAACAAGGATCCTTTAAGCCCGTTTCCACCCCAAGGAAAGTAGGATGAGGGGAGAAGGAGCAATCTTGCGTGGGCCGAATCCCGGCTGATCCTGTTCTCGCTGTCTCCTGAAGGGATCCTCCTTTTTTCCTCCATCCTGAGGAGAGTGGGAGGGGGTGAGGGAGAAGGATCTTTTAAGCCCATTTCTCTCCCCCCCCCCCATCCCACTCAGCTGGTGGTGGGATGGAGTGGAAATGGAAAAACAAAGATCCTTTAAGCCCATTTCCACTCCATCCCACCATCAGCCGAGGAGAGTGGGATGGGGTGAAGGGGTGGGGAGAAGGATCCGTTCAGGAGGTGGGGAGACCGGGATTGGCCGGGATTTGGCCCGGGCAAGATTGCTTCTTTAGGAGCCTCTTGCCCGGCTGATTCCACCACCACTGACCATCAGGAGGCAAGGAGGGCGGGATTGGCCAAGCAAGAGAACACCTTTGGAAGCCGCCCTTCTCCCGGCTCCTAACAGTCAGCAGGGGCGGGGAGTGTGTTTTATATGTTGGCAAATATGGTAAGTCTTTTTTTTTTTTTAAACTGTCTAAATGTTTAAAACAGCAGGTTAAATTGTGCTTACTTTCTTAGGTTCTTTATAATTTTCTGCTTTGACTTCTGTTAATTTTTCAACTGTGTCATTGACTGAAATATAATCAGATTATACGATAATCAGATTGTGAACTAAAAATTGTGATTTATTTTATTATCAATACTTTAATCTTAAATATATATAAGTAATTAAACGAGTAAAAATTCAATTTCCTCTGCAGTTATTTAGGAAATGATTCGACTTGATATAAAGTGTTTAATTTGTGTACATATTTGTAGAGTGGTTTATGTACCTTTGTGCATATATATTAGAACTGATCCCTGTTAAATCTGCTGGTTTTTGTTTTTAATCTCTTTCTTTTTTTTTAGAGGGGTGTTTTAGTACACTCTCCGATTGGAGTGATGTAGAATATAAGGTAATACCTCAGCGAAGCTCCCTCATCCCCATGATGCTTTCACCGCCAGAATCTCTTCTTGTTGCCTGCATCTTGAGGGGAAACTATGTAGAAGCTCATCAGGTAATTGTTGCACATGGTATGCACTCATGATATATTTAGGGTGCTATGGGACTTAATTTCCCATGGTTCCAAGTTACTCGGTATTCTTTGTGCACATCTGTTGGAGTGTCTGGGAAACCTTCCAAAACAATTTCAGATAAATATAACCACAAGCGATTCATGAATCTGGAGTGAACGTCTTTTTTTCTCCTTCTTTACTTCCTCTTTTACCCCTTTGGGTGCAGAGGGAGATACAAGGTTCTTGCTCTGGCACTTCTAGCGGCATTTACCAGCGTTATTTGGTGTTTTAAAAATATGTCTTTGATCTTATCGCCCCACCTTCCGCTGGGTCTGCCTCATGGTCTTTGTCTTTCTCTTTCCTTGTATGCCTTGTAAGGTATGGAATTCCAAGACATCCTCTCCAAATGGGAAAACAACTTTATTTGTTGTCTCTTTACGTAGTTTAAGATTAGTTCTATTCTAATTCTTTCCCTTAATAATCTCCTTCCTGATTTTATCCCTTCTAGTCACTCCAGCAGCCTCCCTAAGACACTTCATTTCTTTGGTGGCCAACTTTTATTTATGTTTTGTTTTAAGCTTTCATGGAAACAAAAGGTGGGAATGAATATGCTTTGTATGAGGTGTTTCTTCATGTTGGTCAATATTGTCTTATGTTATAAGAGCAGAGATAACTGTCCTATATATCGTTTGCTTACTGCATTGAATGTTAATCTATTCATCCATTTTGCCATCTTCAGTGAAAAGTTGTTCCTAGGTATTTGAACACTGCCACTTATTTTTTGCTTCTTCCCTCTGGAGTGAATTTATGGGGAAAAATTCTGAGACACATTAAAGCAGTAATGGTGAACCTTGGCACTCCAGCTGTTCTGGAACTTCAATTCCCAGAAGCCCTGATCAGCAGGAGTGCTGACTTGGGCTTCTGGGAATTGAAGTCCAAGAACACCTGGAGTGCCAAGGTTCGCCAACATAGGACTAAAGGCTGGTCTAATCCAGCATTCTGTTTACTTTGTCACCAACCCGGCTGCTTTAAGAATCCTGTCAGAAGGACTGGATTGCAACTTCCCCCTCTTTTTCATTTCCCCAACAACTCATATTCAGTGGCATGCTCTCTCATGCTCCTGCTGTGCAAGAGAATTCTTGAATGTTCTTTTTACAATGCTTCTTCTCAACATATAGAGCCTCTTGATTTTTATTGTGTTAGGTAGCTGCTATGTTTTGTCTGGAGAACTCTGCTTCCTATGGTGAGCTAATTTTCTTGGAAAGTTACAAAGAAGTGATCAGGGAACTGGCAAAAGTGGAAGATAAGATTGAGCATCAGTCATCAGAGGGATCTGGAAATCTAAAGCAACCTGGTGGTGGCCGTTCAACACTGCAGGCTATTGGAAATGCAGCTGCAGCAGGTAAGAGCCTGATTGTCATCATCATCATGGAATATAAAAGGCAGAAACGAACAGAGTCAAGTGGGACTTAAAACATTCTAGTGGTTGTGTGTGGTGTTTACTGCGATGGGTAAGATTTAGAAGGGAATGAAATTGTAAGGTCTTTGTTGCTCAAAATTCAGTCCTATCCGACTCTAGGGTTCGGTGTGATGGGAAAAGGTAAATAACGAGTCCTAATTGACTTGTCAAAATGACAGCTACTGACACAGATGGGGTCTTATCAGTGTTCATCTAAGTCCGTGAGAGAGAACATCTTCAAGGTTCTTTCCCAAGGAATGGCCTTGAAAAATGGCCACAAGGCAGCTTTCCATCATCTAGAAAATGGTGGAGAGTTGCTCACAAAATGGGTGCATATATCCTAAGTGTAGGTAATCAGAATTAAACGAAATTAACTACATAGCATCTCTACATGATTACATACATGAAACTATGATTAATAACATTAAAAAAACATCGTCTTGTCATGGATTCACGACACGGTGTTCATCTGCTTTTACAGGCAAACTGGTTTTGAACTGCTAGCTTGGCCCAGGAGCTGAGACAGAGACGGGAGTTCACTCCATTGTTCATCACTAGGGTCTTGAATTGCTGTCCTGCTGAATTCATCGTCTTAACCGCTAAGCCATAGCAATCCACCTATAAAGCATGCTTTGATGTACTCCACCGAGTTGAACACACATTGTGTGCATGATACAGGAAACAACCGGAAACACACCCACACCCCATGCATTGTGATTTTGCTGTGTCTTAAGAATTGCATATATTGATTGGGTACAGCAAGCATTTAATAGTCTTTAAGCCATGGATGGCAGACTGTTTTATCTTTGATAGATACATGGGTACAAAACTAAGCTGTTGGACAAACTGAAAGTGAAGGAAAGTTCACTTACTACTTGGAATTGAGCACCTATGTTACGTGTTACTTGTGAAACCAGATCTTTTTGCCGCTTTCTCTCTTCTTTCCCCAAAGGAATGGTGTTTTATTCCATTTCGGACGTTACCGATAAGCTACTTGCCCCGTCTGAAGGCTCAGTGACTATGCTCCAAGAGAACTTCTGGACCAGTAGCATTCAGCTGGAGCATAGCGATCCCTTGAGAGATGTCTTGGAGGGCCTCTGCCCCTTGGCTATGGCCATATTTGATTTGGCATCTACTCAGTGTCACTTGTGGAAAACCTGCAAACATCTCTTTGAAACTGCAGAAAGAAGGTTGAATAACAGCCTGGAAATGAAGGGTAAGCTTCCTTCCTCTGTTCATTTCTATTACCTTTTTAATAAAAACAGTTGTAGGCAGCCACATAGTTTCCATGCAGTTGAGCCAACATATCGTCTTTGATCATTGTTGTTGTCGTCGTCTTGTTTTCACATTTTCTTGCCTTCTGCATCGGATCATAGGTCGAAGACTTGATTCTGTTCTACAGTGCTCTTATGATTTGAAGGGTTTCCCAGCAGTTCTTCAACAAATAAGTAAAATTATCAATATGCAACAAGGACAGCCTAAATCAGGTAATTATATTGCTTTCTATCATTGATTTGTTCATACTAGCTTCATTCAAACCTGAAAAGGCCATTCTCAATACAGTATCAAAGCTTATAGGACTATTTTGAGAGGAAGGCTTATTTGACACACATGTTATCATCCTGTGAAATGGCGAAGGCTTCAGCCCCGGATGTTCTCTTCATATTTTATCATTCATTAATTGTGTTTACTGAATTATTTTACTTTGTAGCCCATTTACTGTTTATCTTCCACTGGTTTTCAATATTTGAAAGATATAAGAACATAAGAACAGCTTTGCTGGAACAGGCCACAGCCCATCTAGTCCAGCATTTTGTCTCACACAGTGGCTCACCATTTGCTTCAGGGTATTCCCAAGGAGATGCCTTCACCTGCTTAGGATTCCCTGGAAATGGCATTGAGAGATATTTTAAGCCTCCTCTGTCTATTTCTCCTAATTATTATTATGGGTGTGTATTTGCATTATGAGATTAGCCACCATGAACTATCAAGAAGAGTGGGCTATGCATTTATTTAAATGCTTAAGGTGAGCCCCAAACAAGTTCTTCTTCTGCCATATCCGATTCTGAATAAAGGTGATCATCATGGCGGTCAGCCATGAAGACTGCCCTGAGAATATAATGCAGTGGCCCTTCCTCTGCCTTCTGCATCACAGCATGACACTTGTACCACTGATCAAGCTCCGCGAGTCACTTTCTGGTCCTGAGCCCTTTTGGCATGTAAAGCCCTCCTCAGCCCTAGGCCAGTATTGACAAAGCTGGTGCCCTCCATCAGGATCCACTTGGGGACCATCACCCTTCCCTGTGGACTTTGTCAAGGCCTCTAGTCCTCAGGGTTGTTAGGTTAGTTAACTGCAGCCTGACACTTGGCATTGAATGGCAGTATGGTCTACTCTATTACCATAACAGGATCACCTGGCCAGACTCCAAACAAGAAGCAGATTAATAAAAATATTTTGTCAAATTTACGATTAGATTTTTGGCAGGATGTATGTGTGTATAATAATAACTGTGTGCCATCAAGTTGATTCTGACTTATGGCGATCCTTTCTGGGATTTTCTAGATAGACAATGCTGTACTCAAAAGTGGGACAATGCAGCTTTCCCAAAACCACACTGCTCTTCTTCTTCTAGGAGGCACAATGAGGAATACACAAAGAATCCTGCGTGTCAATTTTTGGTTTGCAGAGCATAAAATACAAAACCTATCAAAAAGAGCAAAATCCCAAGGAAGCTTTCCATCTAATCCCGTGATGGTGAAACTGGGCACTCCAGGTATTCTTGGACTTCAATTACCAGATGCCCAAGTCAGCACTCCTGATATTCAGGGCTTCTGGGAATTGAAGTTCAAGAACACCTGGGGTGCCAAGGTTCACCATCACTGATCTAAGCAGTGAGTTTATAGATGTGGATTTTATTCTTGCTTTTAAAATTCAGTCTTCAGGATGGAGATTGGGAACAATAGCAGTAGCTGACATTTGCCTCCGGGTGCAATTCATGGTGCTGGTAATGACCTTTAAAGCCCTACATGGTAGTGGGCCAGGATACTTAAGAGATCGCGTCATTCTGAGAACATCTGTCTGTCCCACCAGAGCAGACTGGAGAGGCTCTCTCATTGTGCCATCTGCTAGGGAGGCTTGTCTCTCTAGCACCAGAAGGAGTGCCTTCTCAACGTCTGCTCCGGCCCTATGGAACCTCCTGCCAATTGAGCTGCATCTCCAGATGGAGTTGCTGTCCTTTAGGAAGGGCTAAAAACCTGGCTGGCAAAGCAGGTGTGGGGCACCAGTGATGTGGTGACCTCTGCCTGCTGACTGATTTAGTAAGAACACTCCATCTTTTAATCTGTAGGGGTCGGAGTAATTTTTGGTGGCAGTTTTAATGGTTTTTTAATTGGTTTTTAAAATGTGATTGGTTGTATTTTCTGTGATGGACCAGTGGTCTGACTTAGTAGAAGACAATTTATTATGTACCTTTCTTGGATCGGTGACTGCAGAACCATGGCTCAAATTTTGATCCCTGGAAAATAGCAGCTATTTTTATGACTTCCAATTCAGAGATGCCAAAGTGATGCCTCTTAAGAGAAGTTGCTAGTAGTCCACATTAGGGAATTTGTACAGGAGTCTACTTTGCTGCTTTATTCCAGTAAGGCCACCTCTTCTTTTTCTTTACTTCCTGGTCGAGGGACCAGTTAGTACTCACCAGGACTAAAAGGTCAGTGTCATGACCCTTGGTGCTGTGTGTGTACTTTTTACATACATGTGTTATACTTGAAATGAAACAGAGGTGTCATATTAATGTCTGTTTTATTTGTTCCCTAACAGAAATCTCAGATGAGCAAATAAGCTGTCACTTCCACTGCAGTATTGCTGATCTGCTGCAGACCTGTTATCCTGCCCTAACTGAGAATTGTATTACCAATCAGATTGTTTTATCACAACACTTTGACCAAATCCTGGAAAAACTGGCAAATGTAGAATATTCTTCAGGTGCGTGAATATGCGTGTGGGTGTATATTTTAATAGGCTATCTAATTGTGAGTCATTGAAATCTTATTTATTTGAATTTTATGTCTTTCCATTTTTAAATTTAACCCTCAAACCAGTTTACTTGTATGTTAGGTCTGAAAAATGGCTTTAGCATTTCCTCTTAAATATAATAATCAAGGTAAATAACTTTGCTGTTCATTGTTGACTTTCTTCTTCCATTTGTTGTATTACAGTAAACCATGGGTTCTCAACCTCAGGCTGCGGAACCAAATAATCTGGCCCCTGCCCTCGCTCCAGCCACCGGCGCCAGTGCCGGAATCGGCTGCGAACTCATTTACAGCAGCCATAAATAACCACTCCAGCCCCCTCAATTGTTTGAGGGAGCATGACCCAGCCTCTGACTTGAAAAGTTTGAGAACCCCTGTATTAAACAGTAGATATTTTTTTAATGATCCACTCATCAGTAAATATTAACCTCATGATAAGATACAAATGATGGATAAAAGTTCTGCTAAGCATTCTCATATAATATTGCTACATACATGAATATAAGGTTTCTTCTGGTGGTTAGAAGATAGTTGCATTGGGTAGGTTTCCTCCTATTTAATAATACTGTCTGCTTGAATGGAAGAAGCACAAATTGAGGGGATTAAAACAATTATCATCTTTACAAGCTAATGTAATGAAACATTATTCTCTGTTTTTTAAAACATAGATTCGAAAGGGAACCTACTTGCCTCTTTGGTGGAACAGGCTTCTTTGAAACCTGCAGATTTAGAGGCACATCCAGTATATAATCAAATCAAACTTCTTTTGAAAACGTTGGATCAACATGCTGAGACCATGAAAGAGAACCAGATGCAGTTTGCATATGTACAGAAGTTCTTTGATTATATTAATAGGCTGGCTGCCGTTGTCATCCGAAGCCTCACTCCAGAACTAGGTGAGATATTGCAATTTTAAAAAAAACACGGGGCAAATTTTAATAGAGCTTCTGACTATTTTTATGGTGGATGAAAGCAGAAGAATATTTGGGGGGGGGGGGCGGAATAGCCTAATATTTAAATAAAAATTGGTATGAGTAATTTGTGTTGCATGTATTTGAAGATAATTTTTTCCATCTGCTCATGAGTCTGAAGAGTTGCTCATGTTATTAATGAAATAATACCGGTATATGTACTCCATATTTTGGACCTATGCAACAGAAATTGGAGAATTTAAGAGGGGATAAATGGTTAATTGACAACATTTCAGCATGGTATGAGCTTTGGAAGGTGTGTTTCACAGGTATAATGTAGAATCAAGTTCCAATAATGTACTATTTCTTTCCTGCAATGTCTTTTAGATCCGTCTGCTGAAGTACGAGTGGGAAACCCTTTCATATTACTACAGCAGAGTCCCTCTCATTTGCTGTCTCAGCTCTTGTTTGAAAAACAAGTTGCTCCTGACAAGTGAGTGGCCTTTGGACATGGATGCTGTGCTGACTGGTTGTGCCTGTGTGGGAAGTCTGATCTTTCCAAAAAGAAAGTACAGTAAAACTGAACTATTTACGTGGAGGAAGCCTGAAAGGCTGTTAATAGCTCATTTTTATATTGCCCCCATGTGGGGCATGTACCCCACATTGGAAACCATGTATGTAGACCATCTTGATTGCTGACATTGGTGTTGTCCTGTTAATGACAGGAGATTTTGGATGTCATTAACTCACAATCACAACAGTCAGAAGTGACTTGAAGGCACCTAGCATCTTTGGTGTTTTTTTTTTAAATTACCAAATACCGTATTTTCCGGTGTATAAGACGACTGGGCGTATAAGACGATCCCCAACTTTTCCAGTTAAAATATAGAGTTTGGAATATACTTGCCATATAAGATTACCTCTCTTCCAATGCACACCAAATAAAAATTAACCCACACTCAACCCGAAGACGCACAGCCCTCCGAGTCGAATGAGCAGGTTCTGGTGGAGAGCCAATCCACGCTCAGGTTCTCCTCCTCGAGGTACAGGAAGATGTGTGCAGCTTGCTTCCCCTTGCTTCATACTCCCCGCACAGAGCAGGGACTCGACCGCGGCACCCCCCACCATATGCGCCGGACATATGAAGCAAGGGGAAACAAGCTGCAGTTAAGTACCTGTCCTATAAGACGACCCCCGACTTTGGCACAGATTTTTCGGGGTTAAAAAGTAGTCTTATACGCCAGAAAATACAGTAATTGTATAGTAACAAGACAGGGGGAATGGGCATCAAAGCTCTGCTAACATCAAGTTTCACAGTTATACTTTATTTTGTCTGTGGTGCACCTATTTTTAATATTGGCTTATAGAGAGTTGTTTTCCTGTGCTGCACAATAACATTTTCTTTTTGGGTGATCAAGTGCTAGTCCATGATGCCTGTAGGGAATATGAACAGAATATCTTGGGAATCTCTGAAATTGTAATGGATATTTGACAAAAAGTCAAGATCCTTTGGAGATAACTATTTAATTCCTGAATTATCATTTAAATATTTAGTATGGTCTATTATTGTACATTGAGGAATATAATATACTATAACAGAAATCCCTTAAACATATTTCACATGCACTAGATATATTAAAGCAATGTATAGCAATACTCTTGTATGTTTCATTATAATTAGCAACCATTATCAACTGTAATGAAACTGTAATCCTCTTTTCCTCCCTCTATTTTGTAGAAATGAGTGTTGTATTTAAGAATTGGCTTCACAATGTCTATATAAAACAAAGGGCTGTTTGGTATTACAGGGCTTTTTCCCAGGCTATGTTTTTAAGATATTTAGTTGTTAATTTTATGTGTACATTTGGCGAACAGTTGTTATATCTTGCGATACAGTTCATAATACAGGTTCAAATGTATTATGTTCTATGCTTTTTCAATCCTACAGATTATCCTTGTTGCTTGCCAAAGAAGAGCTGAACTTAAATGTGCAGCAAGTCATAATTAGCTGTTGTTGTAAGGCATTACCTCTGTGCAGGACCAAGCAAAGCAGTCAGGCTAAGTCCCTTTTGACCAACATTAGCAGTCTAGCCCATTTGCATGCATATCATTGCCTGCCTGATGTTGAGGTGCCAGTTCACAATCCAGCCACGGACTCGGAGGATACGTCCAGCCATGCCTCATCCACTGAGCCCAACCAGAACCAGCACATGCTCACAGCATCCACTCTCAATTTCCTGAAGTCTCAGTCAAAACTGACTGCGGCCGTAGCTTGTTTGAATGTGTCCAAAGTACAGCAAATTCCCAAACAGAGCCTTTTGTGGATGGAATTTCGAGGCAAACGGGAAGTGCCTTTGTCTATTGAGCAAATTTCCAAGGAATGTGATGCACTCTTAAAAGAATTTCCATTCTTGGAGAACTTTCTGCTTACCATGTGTGAACCTTTGCTGGACCCAAAGGATAAAGAAAAAACTTTGGCTAGTGAACTTTGTGGGAAGTCTTGTATCTCCTTAATTTTTTTGGGATTGCATTCCGACAAGGCGGTTGAGGTAGTAACAGAGACCTTTGAGCAAGCACTGATGGCAAGAGACTGGTCCAGAGCCTTGAAGATCTTGGATCTCTACTGCCAGGAGATGGAAGAACTAGTCACTGTACGGGATGCTGTGCTAAGTTGCGCTGCTGCTGATGGTAAATATGAAATTGCTTTTCTTCAGATATGACACTTTGGAGAAAGAAATGGGAGCTGAGTACAGTGGAACTCTGAGTTACGAAATTAATTCGTTCCTCGGGGTTTTTTTGTACCGTGAAAATTTCGCATCTCAAAGTGTGGTTTTCCATAGGAATGCATTGAAAACCAAATAATCCGTTCTGGAGGTCAAAAAAAGTTAAAAAACATATTTTTCTGTTCCAAACTCTTTGTAAAGAGCACTTTAGAATTTTTTTGTTACATTTCCACCACTTTATAAATGGATTTGAACAGATGAAAGAAACTCTCCCCCCCCCCTTTTTTTCTGATCTCTGGAAGGGATTAATTGGTTTTTAATGGATTTTCAGCACTTCTGACAGCGATCTCTAGTGGTTAGCTCTGGTAATGTGCCAGACCCGTCCCTGACAATCAGCTGTAAGCTCCCCTGCCACCTGGAAGTGCTGAAAACAGAGCGGAAATGCTCTCCATACCCTTCTGCTGCTGTGGAAAGTGGTGGAGGCTGCCAAAACAGCAAAAATAAATGGCACAATTGTGCCCACCGTGCCAAAAAAAAAACTGTTCACATGGCGAAAAAAATGTAAGCCGAGGCGTCATTTTCAATGGATTTCTTTTCATATCATGAGAATTACATTCTCGAGGCATTCGTAATGCGGGGTTCCACTGTACTTGATTCCCCACTTCCACTTTCTCTTTATTGGAAAAGGATAGCAAATGCTGTATGTTGAGCTGCTTCGGAAGCAATGATCAAGCCATTGTTTGGTCATTGAATGTGACACTTGGGTGTCTAAGGTCTCCTCTAGTTGATATGGTGGCAAACATACTGTATCTGGGAGGCGGGCCTGGTTATTGAAGGAAGGTCAAATAGAAATGGGGAAACAGAAATAAATTTATGTTTCTGGAATGAAACGAGCATTTCTTCAATTATAGTTGATTTATTTTTTAAAAAAGAAGGAGAAAGCATTAGCAAAGAGAGGCTGTAGTTCAGTTATAGAGCTTACACTTTACATGCAGAAGATCTGAAATTCAGCCTTAGCATCTCCAGGTACAGTTGGAAAGAGCTGCTGTCTAAAACTCTGCAGAGACACTGCCAGTTGGCCTAAGCCCATGATGGCGAACCTTGGCACTCCAGATGTTCTATGGGTGCATTTTACTTCTGCTTCCAGGAGCAACGAGGGCAGCGTGGGGTGGATGAATTGCAGTAAATTCATTCATGTGGATTCACCGGGTGCTTGGGCTTCTGGGAATTGAAGTCCAAGAACATCTGGAGTGCCCAGGTTCGCCATCATGGGCATAAGCAGTGCTATGCTCTTTAGCCAATGGTGGTACTCTGTACAAGAGTATAGAGTCCAACTGTGTTGTTCCTAACTGTATTGGTATTATGTTCTTTCGTGTCACTTTATGGTTCCTCATTGTATCTTTGGCATATTTTTTTCTATGCATGCTATCCTTTCTGAGTGTTACACTTTCTCAGCTAGTTTATACTGAAATCTAGTTTGATATCTATAGATTCTGTTTTCTTTCTAGATAAGAGAGGCTGGCAATACCTGTTCCCAGTTAGAGATGCCATGCTGAGGAGCAGATTGGCTCTGCGCTGTCTGGATAGGTGGCCCCTGGAAGCTTGTTTGGAAATCCTAGCTTATTGCGCCTCAGACCCAGAAGTGTCTGAAGAACTCAGAGCTGATCTGCAGAGCAAAACAAGAGAGCTGCAGGTTTATCATAAGGTGTGCAACTCCTTTTATTTGAGATAGACTATTTTTCTCAGATGTTTTCTCAGTCAACTCCTCCTTGAGTTACATTGATTCAAATGGCTCTACTCTGTACTTAATTCAGCAGTCAAGATGGTCTATATTCACATAGAGCAGGGGTGACCAAACTACGGCCCACGGGCTGGGTTGCCGCTGAGTGACACCGGAAGTCCTCCGATCTCACCAGAAGTGCTGAAATTGGTGTGTTTTCATGCTGAAACATGGCAAAAATGCGCTGAAAAAAATTAAAAAGGGTGCAAAAATGGTCCCCCAATACTCCCTACTCCAAGGGAAGCATTGGAGGAAGGGAAAATGCCCAGAAATGCAGTGCAATTTCATGTGCCGCCCCTGCCAGGAGGAACCATGTGACCAGCCTGCACACTTGGCAGAGGAGGCCTGGTTAGGCCCCTGGCAGGAAAAGTTTGGGCACCCCTGACATAGAGAATAGTATTAGTCACATAGTACCATTCACAGAGACACCAAGCAAGGAAGAACCCCAGAAACTGACTCCTTTTTTCATTGAATAACCACTCCTCACCCAAACACAAAGTAACTGTCATGGCTGTTTTTTGACAAGTATGAATGGGTAGAGGAAGTCCATTTGAATCGCTGGAACTTATGGAGGAGTTGACTCATCAAATCCCCATTGATTCAGTGAGTATACTCGTATGATTTACTATGACAAGCAACAAGGGTTTGCCTACTTAGACTTTGGACTTTGTTGGACTGCTGGTGTTCCTGCAGAGAGTTAATATTGGAAGAATGGTGGTATCCCTACTAGTTCATGTTGCCGAGATAATGGCAACAAGTGCTATCAGTTCCTGGAAAATAGATAGGGGAGAAGTAGAAGCAGTGACAGATTTTACTTTCTTAGGATCTAAGATCACCGCAAATGGTGACTGCAGCCATGAAATAAAAAGGCGACTGATTCTTGCGAGGCAGGCTATGAGAAACCTGGAGAACATGGTGAAAAGTGGAGACATTACATTGCAAACAAAAATCCGCATAGTCAAAGATATGGTATTCCCGGTGGTAATGGAAGGTTGTGAGAGCTGGACCATTAGGAAAGCTGAGCGCAGAACAATAGACACCTTTGAAATGTGGTGTTGGAGGAGAGTTTTGAGAGTACCCTGGACAGCGAGGAGAACAAATAAGTCAATCTTAGAAGAAATTAACACTGACTGCTCCTTAGAAGGTCAAATAGTAAAGACGAAGCTGAAGTACTTTGGACATCAAATGAGAAGGGAGGATTCACTTGAGAAGGCCTTGATGCTGGGAAAGGTGGAGGGCAAAAGAAGAAGGGGGCAGCCAAAGATGAGATGGCTAGATGGTATTGTAGACGCAGTGGGCCCAGAGCTGGATGGGCTGAGGAGGATGGTGAAGGACAGGGGTGCCTGGAGGAAAATGGTCCATGGGGTCGCAAAGGGACAGAATCGACTGTGTGACTGAACAAAAAAGTTCATCTTTTATGTATGACAGCCATTGGGCTAATTCCTCAGAATCATTTTCATGTGACTCTCAGCTGATCTCGGTTTCTGCTTGGCTGGTAGTGGTGTTAGAAGGTGTGGGATCTCTGTAAGTGACAGTTGGCCGAAAATGATTCCTCGACCTCTCTTCTTCCTTTGCTTACTATCAGATTAAGTGTATATGTTCTTACTGGTGGTTGGTCAAGAACTGTTCTCCTTTTTTGTACTTTAGATGGTTTGATGTTGGCATTTAAAGGGAAGACAGCTGTTCCTGCTGTTTTGAGAGAAATCCACTTCTAATTGGAAACAAATTATTGTCTGACTGGTTACATGTTTTGGTCCTTTCAAAAAAGAGAAGAGAAGAAAATTTTGTATACTTTCTTTTGTGCAGATTCTGAATCTACAAGATACAGCAGTGTGGCAAGACTGGCAGGATTTGAAAAGAACTTGTACTGAAGATCCCCATGCCATTATAGAGATGGTTCTGGAGGCAAAGGTAGGACGTTATATTTTTAGTATTTTTTGTTGTTCAAAAGTATAGTAAAGGTTTCCCTTGTTCAAAAGCCAGTCGTATCCGACTCTAGGGATCTGTGCTTACATCTGTTTCAAAGCCGAAGAGCCAGCGCTGTCTGCTTCTGCAGACTTTTCCGTGGCCATGTGGCAGCCATGACTAGACACCCGGGCACACAGAACGCTGTTACCTTCCCACTGAAGTGGTCCCTATTTATTTTCTTGCTTTCAAACTTCTAGGTTGGCAGGAGCTGGGACAAAGACGGGAGCTCATTCCGTCCTGCAGTACTCGGGAATCGAACTGCTGACCTTCCGCCTCCCAGTCTATATTTTGCCCAGAATATTCCTCCATCTCCAGCATCCAGTGGCCACCTATCTGCTTCTAAGGAACTCAGAATTGTGGTTTTCTCTGCTCCTAGTTTTGCACTCTGATGGTACAAAGACTAAGAGAGAGGCTTTTTGCTTGTTTCTGCTTATCCAATGGTAAAGTCCTTCAATCCACATATGAATTTAACAATTTTGTAAAGTAAAGTCTTTGGTAAGACTTTCCAGATTCAGCCTCAGTATAACAATAATCAAAGGAACCATTATTTGTCTCTATTTTAGGACTATGAATTAGGTGAAGAGTGGGGTAACTTGTATCCCATTTCTAGAGATAATTTGGTCAACCTCCATCAAGAACACCTTCTTCATTTGTTGGAGATGGGAGATATGGAAAAAGCTTTGCAGGTAAATAATTTTTTTCTCCTGATTTATCTTGTCTCCAAAATCATGTCATTTGTTTGTTTATTATATTTATATACTCCTTATTGGCCAAAGCCACTCAGGGTGGTGAACATACATAATTAAAATCAGCACAAAACATGCAGTAATAAAACAGTTAAAATAAGCTCATAAAGTCGATTAAACATTGTTTATAAACAAGATGGCTTAGCAGTGATTCCTTTAGCGCAGTGATGGAGAACCTTTTAGAGACCAAGTGTCCAACTCAACAGGCTGCTGTCCGTGCTACAGAGGGGCAGGGCAAACTCTGTGCTGTGGGGAGGGAAGAAGTGCTCCCATTGGGCTGCTGGGCAGAGGGGCGGGGTGAACTCTGTGCTGGGGGAGGGAGGAAGCGCTCCCATTGGGTTGCTGGGCAGAGGGGCGGGGCAAACTGTGCTGTGGGGAGGGAAGAAGTGCTCCCATTGGGCTGCAGGGCAGAGGGGCAGGGTGAACTCTGTGCTGGGGGAGGGAGGAAGCGCTCCCATTGGATTGCTGGGCAGAGGGGCGGGGCAAACTCTGTGCTGTTGGGAGGGAAGAAGTGCTCCCATTGGGCTGCAGGGCAGAGGGGCAGGGTGAACTCTGTGCTGGGGGAGGGAGGAAGCGCTCCCATTGGGTTGCTGGGCAGAGGGGCGGGGCAAACTCTGTGCTGTGGGGAGGGAAGAAGTGCTCTCATTGGGCTGCAGGGCAGAGGGGCGGGGCAAGCTCTGTGCTGCTCTAGCATTGAAATGGACAGTAATAGATCTGACATGCAATTGCAGAGTGAAGCAACAGTTTCAGGTGTCACCAATGGCATGGGGAAGAGATAAATGAAGGCAGGAATTCCTGACAAACATACGGCTCCTCCCAGTGCGTGAATGTGGGAGTCCTGACAAAAAGGCTTTGGCCAGCAGCATAAATTAATGTAACCCAAAGGAAAGACATGTGTGTCCATATTTTTTTTAGCTCCTGCAGAGGATAGAAGATCCAGACATTCAACTTACCATATGTGAAGCGTGTCTTGATAGACATCCCAGCTTGGCAGCTTCTCATTTCCTTGCAGACTATCTCACAACGTACTTTTATAAGCATTTAACTGTCATGCGCCATAATGAAATTCAGGCCCTTTTCATGGGATCAAAGGTGAGCACAGTCTTCTTTCTAAAGAATGGGCCTCAATGCTGCTATTCAAAAATGCATGGTTTCAGGCATCCCTCTCAAATAATTCTGAATATATTTTACTGTTTTTTGGTCTTTGTTCTCCAAGGTACTGCTGACTCTTCCTGAGCCTTACCGTGCGAATTACTCCCACCTATCCTGCAAGCCACTGCTCATGCTGGAGCAGCTCTTGATGAATATGAAAGTGGATTGGGCAGCTGTGGCTGTACAGACCTTGCACCAACTGTTGGCTGGGCAAGAGATAGGCTTCAGTGTAGAAGACATCGACGCTTTGCTCTCCAAGTATGCCGGCAAAGCCCTTGAGTTTCCTTTCTCATTAAAAGAGAAGAAATCAGGTGATTGCATTTTGGAATTCTGTACTCAGTGAATACGTTTCTGATGCTTTTTGCTTGAATAATAGCTTCTCAACATAAAGGAGAAATTGTCAATGTAAATCAGTCCTGCCACTGAAACACTCTTTCTGCTATCAGTTATGGCTGTGATGGCGAACCTTGGCACTCCAGATGTTCTTAGACTTCAATTCCCAGAAGCCCAAGCCCCCATGAATCCACACGAATGAGTTTGCTGCAAATCATCCGGCCCACGCCGCACCGCCCTCGTCGCTCCTGGAAGTGGAAGTAAAACGTGCCCGTACGGAGGAAGGGTTAACCCGGAAGAGCCTTAACCATACGGGCGCATTTTACTTCCACTTCCAGGAACAATGTGGGTGGCGCGGTGCGGGCTGGATGATTTGCAGCAAACCCATTCATGAGGTTTCACGGGGGCTTGGGCTTCTGGGAATTGAAGTCCAAGAACATCTGGAGTGTCAAGGTTTGTCATCACGGAGTTATGGGATCTGGGGTGATGTTTCATTGAAAAAACTCTGTGCTAACCAATTTCTTTCCCTATCTTCCTCCCCCCACTTCTAGTCATTTATGTTATGTTCACAAGGAAAGGTGTTATAGCTGTCTTGCTACTATTTTTGTTGTTGTTGCAGAAATATTACTACTACTACTTTTTAAACTGTTAGATATAGTGGGATGTGCATCCAAAAGAATATTTTTAAATCAAAATTCATATTCAAAAGGTTTTAGGAAAAAGGACACTAAAGGCAGAGTGTACCTATGTTCTTAAATATTATCTATGCCTATATTGTTAAATATCTGTTGCCTGGATGCAAAAACTGAACCATGTCTGTGCATGTCGGTGAGCTAATAAACACATTTTTGGGTAAATCTGCAAAACCTGTATTCAGTTACAACTACTGTTGTGTGAATTGTTTTTATCTTCTTTGCAGATAACAGTGATTGACATATTTTTTTTTATTTTAGATTCTTTGATTCCGATTTCAGAGAATCTGTGTTCGGGAACTGAGTCTGAAATCTTGGCCAAATCGGAATCAACAGAACAATTTCCAATTAACGTTCCTGGTAAGAGAAATTTTGGTATACAGTATTCTGCTGTGAAGACTGTTTGGATGCCTATACTGTATTTTGGTTAATCCTTTTTTCAGGTCATTCTTCTTTTGTTTCTGATATATATATATATTTAAAAAACAGTCTCTACACACTTCTTTTGCTTCTGGATTACCAAAAGAAAGTTTTTTTAGAAGCCTCTGTTGGCTGTGGTATAAAATGTTTAAAAAGACAAACAAATCAACACGTATTTCAGGGATCGGCAACCTTTTTAAGTCGGGGGCCGGGTCACGCTCCCTCAGACAGTTGAGGGGGCCGGACTGGTGGTCCTCCTGCCGTAAACGCTGCTGTAACTGATGCTGTAAACACATTTATGACTGCTGTAAACGTGTCTGTGGCTGCCGTAAACATGTCCGTGGCTGCTTCCGGTTGTGGCGGCGGCAGTGAGGACTGGGCCAGATTATTTGTCACTGCGGGCTGGGTTTGGCCCATGGGCCATGGGTTCATGACCCCTGACATACAGTAGTTCTTGGAAACCAAAAACTGATCTGTAAGATTTTCTTCTTGAAGTTGCGGCCACCATACTTTGCCTCCACGTGACAGTTTTGACGGATAGGTCTTGAAAGACTGTAATTCATGGGCCTTCAGAATTTAATGCCAGATCTTCATGAGCTCAAATTTATTTTAACAATTTGTCTTTCTTATAATAGCTCAGACTTTTATCAAAACTTCCCTTAAAGAGGGATACTTGTTTCTTCCAACTCTTGCTCTATGAATCCAGACCACTATCAGTTTGAGTACATTTTCCTAGTTCAATAGATTGAAGCCATGAATAATCTTTTATTATTTTGTAAGACTGAACAGGCCATAAGATTGGAGTCCCTCCACTCACCCCTGCTCCTTTGGGGCATGTCCCCTCTTTCAGGTTCTTTGACAGAAATGTCTGTTAAAGAGAATTTACAGTATGTGCCTTTGTGGCTATAATTTAGTACTTCTCCCTCCCAGTTTCTTGAAGGCATTAAAGTTCAAAGCCATAATGGTTGTGTTTAACTCCACGGATAGATAGATAGATAGATAGATAGATAGATAGATAGATAGATAGATAGATAGATAGATCTTTATTGTCATTGTCCTGCATAGAACGAGATGGGGGGGGAAACACTTATCAACCCAACAAAACCTAAACAAAATACAACTATACAAAATTATCAACATACTCCCACCCCACATATACACATTTAACCCCTAAAAAGCTCAAAAACTCTAAAAACTATATACAGAAGCTCCCTCATAGACTGCATTGCACTGCATTCAAAGCCAGAACCGCTTTTGGGTAGAAACTATTTCTCAAGCGGCTGGTCCTGGTCTTTATGACCCTATACCTTCTTCTAGAAGGCAGAAGCTGAAAGAGATCATTTCCGGGGTGCATACTATCTTGCGCAATCTCTACAGCTTTCTTATAACACCTGGTGGCATAGATTTGATCTAGAGTGGGAAGAGTATGCCCGATTATCCCCTCCGCAGTCTTTATGACCCTGGACAGCATTGTTCTTTCCCTAGCTGTACAACTCCCAAACCATACACACAGACCCAAACCATACACACATGTGAGTGGAGCTCTACTGCACAGCATTGCCTCCTGATGTCATGGCATCGGAGGGCTCTTGTTTGAGGACAGAATGGCAGGAGGAGAGGCTTATGTGCTCATCATGGTGTGTACCTAAGTCTTCTCCTACAAAAGTGAACACTGTATATTCAAATCTACAGAGAGTATACAGATCTATACAGAGAGTATACAGATCTACAGAGAGTATGCAGATCTACACATCTACAGGGAGACATGGTGAGGACAACACTGAAGACATAACGTGTGGATGTTTAAAAAACAAACATTAATTTATTTTAAAGTTATTGTGGCTATAGTTAGTGACTGTTTTATTTTTATTTATTTATTTAGAATTTATATCCCGCCCACTTGCCCAAGGGCAACTCAGAAACAGTTTCTGAATGTTTCTGTTTAGTGCAGTTCAAAGATACTAATATCAGTATTAGCTCCTAAGTCAGGGATTCTCAACCTGCAGCCCACAGGTTGGATGTGGCCCATGGCACCATTTCATGTGGCCCCCACTGCCTCCACCTCACCAGGAAGTGCCATGTGGTGGAGGAAGGGCAAAATGGCCATCTGGCCCCCAAAGCTGTCTGAGGTAGCGTGACCCGGCCCCCAGCTTAAAAAGGTTGAGAATTCTTGTCCTAAGGTAACATAGAATTTCCTCGTGTTCCCATTTATCATTTCTGGTTTGTTCAGCAAGATTCAAAGAACTGTCTGGAAGAAGCAAATAATTCAGCGGGAAATGGCAGATAGCCAAGCCTGCTCTGTTCTATTGTTTGTAAAACATAGCCAATTAAAAAAGGGGTGGTGGTGGTTTCTTAGCTCCAGGAGTACCTAGATAAGAAATTATCTGGATCCATTTCAGTCCGGCATTGGCCTGGTTATGGGACAGAGCTTGCTTTAGTTGCTTTGGTAAGCAATCCGTGCTAGTTCTGTTGGATCTCAACAGCTTTCGATGCTATCAGCCGTATTCCTCAGTAGTGCTCATCTGGGGCAGGACTTGGAAAATATATGTTGCACTAACTCCAGGCTTTTTTGGAGGGGTGAACTGAAATGGTGGTGTTCAGGCATGTTCAGCACCTGGGCTGGTGGCCTTTGAGGAGTCTCAGTGTTCAACTTTATCCATTATGCTGTATAAAACGTAATCATTGGGAGAAGTCGTCTCTGGGCAAAAAGAAATGGAAATGTGTTTGTTTGTTTGTTTGTTTATTGTTTGAGTACATTGCCATTTCTGCTAGGCTGCAGTAATAAAAGAGGGACGCACACAAGCGTGGGGGAAGGAAGCAGCCATCACCCGAGCCCCTTCCCCGGCCCGGCATTGGCTGCGGGGAAGTGGGAGCTTCTGGGTGGTACCGCTGGAGGTGGGGCAGTATGGGGCTTATATTTTTTTGAAATTAATTGTATAGGACTTTTTACTTGCAATCTGTTAATTTATTTGCAATCTGTTAATATATATGTGTTGTAAGCTGTTTTGAGTGGCACCTGTGCCAGGAAAGCAGGATAGAAATAAAACTACTACTTCTTCTTCTTCTTCTTCTTCTTCTTCTTCTTCTTCTTCTTCTTCTTCTTCTTCTTCTTCTTCTTCTTCTTCTTCTTATTATTATTGTTGTTGTTGTTGTTGTTGTTGTTGTTGTTGTTGTTGTTGTTATTGTTATTGTTATTGTTATTGTTGTTACAACATCCTGAGCGGTCTATGATAAATGTAGGGTAATCCAATTATCCATTGGTTTTGGTTTGTCTTCTTTTATATATGAAGAGACCACACGTTCTTCCAGCCCAGGAGAGAGAAGCATACAGCAAACATTCTCTCCACAGGAGTTTGTGCCACCAGAGAAGCCTCCAGAAAAACAGGAATGGATTCCAGATGAAACTGAAGACACATGCATGGTTTGCAAAACCGAACGTTTTACTATGGTAAGACCATACTTGGGCCTATCATTGGGCAGCTACTTCTTGATTAGATACTTCAACCATTGACCTTAGGGAAGCTGATGGTACTTTTCTCATTCATCTTGAATTATTGTATTCAAAAGACTGAAAGTGTATGTTACTTGAATTCAATAAATGCTAATGGCTATTTCTTCTTTGTGTCTCAGTTTAGTAGACGGCATCACTGCAGACGTTGTGGGAGGTTGGTGTGCAATTCCTGTTCGACCAAGAAAATAGTGGTAGAAGCATATTGGGAAAATCCAGTGCGTGTGTGTGACCAGTGCTATGCTTACTGCAACAAGGAATGTTCAACTGTATTGCTCCATGATACAGAAATGTGTGTAAACAGTCTTTCCTCATCTTTATAAAACTGGATATAGATCTTAGATGTCAACATGTGAATAGTTCACATAATTTAGCTTTTTGTTGTGAGTCCTTTGGGGATTTGGAGTTCTTAGCTGGTAACCATTTTCATTTGAGAATTCTAAAGTCTCAGTTTATAAAGAACTACATCTGGTTTTCATTCAGTATGCCTTTTCTTGCTATGTTATTCCATAGCAAGAACCTTCTAATGCTGAAGGATCAATTGCCCATTCATTTTTTTGGCCATAATATGAATGGTAATTCTGAGTTTTTGAGAATGGAAGAAAGCTACTGTGTAAATTTCCTTGTAACCTTATGCATTTAAGATGAAAGATGGTGGATATCACCCTAACCACATTTGTTTATTATTGTTATTTTTACCTGGATTAGGTGGTGTTTCCTGTTGAAAATAAGATTTAGTTTTGTTCGCTATACAGTAATTAGTTTTGCTTGTTTCCAAAACTTTCTAATACTGATTGCTGATTTGCATGAGGGCAAGCCTTCTCTTATTATCTCATTTATGTTTTGGGAGTTCAACTTTGATTCTCGGCAACAGATCTGGGAATGCAGTTGATTAAAAGAAATTATTCTCTTAGCTTGTCATTCTAAAAGTAAGAAATATTTGGGGTTCTTGTAAGGCTGTTGATACACTGACAGCATCATTAAAATATAATATTGAATGAAAATATTACATTCCACCTTTTCCCAGAATAGCTGAAGATGATTAACAGAAGTACCAGTAAATCAGTAAATGAACACCTACTAAACATTGTTGATAGACTAACACTAAAATAACAGCAGATATATACAGCAAAACTAGAAGATGTATAAACCAGAGAGAGCTAAAAACCAGTCCCAATCAAAAAGCAAGCCTCGTTTAGCAAGGCTTGAAATGGAAGTGTTAGCAAAACATTTTTTTTAGTTTATTGAGCTTGATCTAAACATAAACTGGCTTATTGTGTTTTCTTTATGCACTGCCTTTTAATAATGCCTTTTAAATGACATATAAATATGGTTATTTGGCTCTGGTCAATATATTTAGATCATAGGTTCCTGGATTAATAAGGATGCCCAGTGTGGTATAGTGGATAGAGTGATGGACTAGAACTCTGGAGGCCAGGAATCAACTCCCCATTCAGCCATGGAAGCTTACTGGTGGTATAGAACTAGTAAAACCATTTCTTAAATTTCTCAGTTATTTTGAAAGCCCTGTAAATTGGTTTGGACATGATGGCACAGAATAGCACCACTAATTGTATTCAGTAAGGAAATATTTTGCAGATAAATTATTATACTATAGTATTATTGTATTTTACTATTACAAAAACACTTGCAATATCAAAACTTTAATTTTCTAAAGCGGATTTAATGGACATGAACTATCTTTTCTTCTCTCTCTTGTAGATCTAAAGAAGAGATTGCAGAACAAGAAGAAGGTGAGGAAACAAGGCTGTGTTGGGTTGAGTTCTTCAATTTACACCTGTGGCTCTAAATTTATGACTGATAGTGGTGCAGAAGAGGTTGAAGGGAAGTACTGTGGAAAGCACAAAGGACCAACAAATATATTGTAATATAAGCTCTATGGCTAACAATGTTACTGCTAAAAAAGGTGGAAATATTTGATTCAGCTGGGCCAATATGCTGAAAAACACTGTAACCTAGACAGTGTCATCAATTGCAACTCGTATCCGAGAATGCATTCTTTTCCTGAAGCAGGAAAATTGTCACTGGTGTGAATTTGTTTAAAGTGGATCCCAGATTGCAATGAAATGACCCACACACTATGATCCCGGAGCCATCTCCTGCTGTACAGATGGAACGTGACATGCAGGATTTAACACTGGGACTGCAATGGACTGCCACAGCCTTGAGGATATTGTCAAGGTGCGCCTTCACAGCCTGGCATGGCCTGTTCAGCCTCCATGACTGTTGGGAATCAGAGTTCCTCCTCCGCTCATTTTACTGTTGGGCCCAATATGATGTTTTCAAGTGGCATTTCCTCCACTGAGGGGGGCCATCACCCCCACCTAAAGGGGTTCATCTGTCCATAGCCATTGGCCCCTTTAGGGAGTCAGGTTAGTTAACCGCCACCTGACACTTTGTTGAGTCGCTGGCTGTACAGTCTACTTCATTACTGTAGTGGGATGTCCAGCCAGACTGTGTAGACATTTCTATAGAGCAGCGGTGGTGAACCTATGGCACACGTGTCAGAGAGGGCACTCAGAACCCTCTCTGTTGGCATGCACCTTGTTGACTCAGTACAGTTTGCCCCTCCCCTCTGCCCAGCAGCCCAATGAGAGTGCATTCTCCCTCTCCCAGCACAGAGTTCATCCCGCTCCTCTGTTTGGGCACTCGGTCTCCAAAAGGTTCACCATCACTGCTACTTAGGTTAGAAATCATATTAATGCTTTTAAATAGTTGTATGATCCAATAATAATTAGAATTTTTACGAAGATTTCAGTGCAGCAAACAATATAATAGCTCTAAATAGTGTTGCCATCAGAAATCACAAAGCAGTAAGGAACACTTGGATGATGAGTTCAGTAAAATTAACTAACTAGGAGTGAGGAGAGGTGCTCTCTCTCTCTGTGAGAGAGAGGGATCTTAATATGGTGTCTCACTGCAATAAGCAAGATATATTCAAATACTAAATGTGTGAGACAATTGTGCAAAACTATAGTGTTTGGGACATTTTGGATTTCCATGAGTCATAGTCATCAGAGCCAGTAGTAAGAGATTGTGGGACTTGTTTTCCAAAAAATCTGGAAGGCCAAAACACTCCCTGATTTAGGGGACGAGAACTCATGATGTTTTGAATAATTTGTTCTTTCATCAAGGTTTTCTATCCAGAGGAATTGCTAAACTGTTTTATGAAATGTAGTTGTTTGTCCTGGAGTCATCTTCACTTGTGGTTTCTGCCTTTCATAGAAAAGTCCTCTGATAATGAACATCGAGATTATTCCGCAGTTGTGCAAATGTCAAAGGTAGCTGAAATCGAGTGGCTTCTTTCTTTGAGAGAAGACGAGAATGAAATTGTACGCAGTGAGTTTTATTACGAACAGGTACGTTGATGTGTTGGATTGTAAACCCTTCAGGACAATGGCTCTTGTTAGCCCCACAGCTGTAGGAGAAAGAGACCCACATGCTACAAGAAAGCAATGCCCAACTGGAATCGGGGGCTCAACCAGTATGTGACTGGGGTGTCTGTGTGTTTCCTCTCTTCTCTTATATCGTGCCGCACCCACATCTGGCATCAATTCAGGAAAACTCTTAAGGCACCCAGCTGCTTTCTGTCTTCATCACAGTTCAAAGAACACAAGCTCATTGAGATTCTGGCTGGTCCAAAGCTGTCAATTAGCATAATTAATCTTCTTAAGGTTGGAAGCAGGGTTTCTGTGCCACAGTGAGACAAACAGGAAAGGCAGGGCATGGAAAGGGCATAGAAGAAAAATGTAATAACTGTGAAGAAAGAGAACATCCTGAAAGGAGAGGAAGAGATCAAAGGAAAAAGAACGTGCCATTTGGGACTCTAACGGGAAGAAACATATGGTGTGTGTGTGTGTTACTAAATTGTCCTCTGGCACCCCTCCCTCCATCACCTCCATTTCTGTATTGAAGTTATATAATAATTAGCTTATGCTTAGCTGTATTAGGTACAGTAAAGGTAAAGGTCACCCTTGCTCAAAGGCCAGTCATATCTGACTCTAGGGTTCAGTGTTCGTATCTGTTTATAGCCAAAGAGCCAGCGCTGTGTGCGTTTGCAAACGTTTCCGTGGACATGTGGCAGGTATGCCTAGACACCGGAGTGCATGGAACGCTGTTTACCTTCCCACCCAGGTGGTCCTGATTTATCTACTTGCAATTTCTTGCTTTCGAACTGCTAGGTTGGCAGGATCTGGGACAGAGAAGGGAGCGCATTCCGTCATGCAGTATTAATAATGATCTAAATTTGTTTCTGCTTGTTCTGACAGGAATGAAGATGGAAAACATAACTTCCCTTCCTTCTCCTAAGAGTTTTATAGTGAAAAAAGATATAGTTATGCTGTTGGCTTCTTGTGTTTGGTTTCTTGACGTTGATTTCCTTCAAACTGAGTTCAAATTCCTTGGTTCCTGCCTGCTTTGGCAGAGGTTGTGACCATGTTGGCCTGCCCTTTCCTCTTTTGATATTCAGGCTCCCAGTGCATCCTTGTGTATGACCATCTTCAATCTCCACTCGGACAGCATCGCCTGTGGCCACAAGTTGATAGACCACTGTTGCAAACTGTCCCGAGGCCTGAGAAACCCCGAAGTGGATGCTGGCCTTCTTATGGATATCATGAAACAGTTGCTTTTCAGTGCCAAAATGATGTTTGTCAAAGCTGGGAGGAGCCAGGATTTAGCTCTTTGTGACAGGTGAGTTACTAGTAGCCCTCCTGTGGTGCCTTTGCTCCAGCTTTGCCCAACCTCCAGGTGATACCATTGGCCTGGCTGGTTAAGGAATGATGGGAGTTGCAGCCCAAAACATCTGGAGGGCATAATGGTGAATAGGTTTGGTCCACTTGAACCTCAGCTCAAGACATGCACAGCTCATGCTGATGTAGCCATATTTGACCGGACAAGTAGGAAGCATTTTGCCCCTCAATTGTTTACAACTAGCAATGATGTAATTAGTTGTTAAAGCCAAATATGTTGCACATTGAGATGTACCATTGTGCAGAAAATAGTGCTGTGGTCAAAACATTTCATGGTGGTGCATCATTGACTTATCGTGTGGGCTGCGGTGGCTCAGTGGTTAAGAAGCTCGTCTTGTTAGCTGGAAGGCCAGCAAGTTGGCAGTTTGAGACCTGGGTACTGCATGATGGTTTGAGTGCCCGTCTCTGTCCCAGCTCCTGCCAACCTAGCAGTTCAAAAGCAAGAAATTTGCAAGTAGATAAATAGGAACCACTTGGGTAGGAAAAGATCTTGGGGACATGAAAGGAACCTCATTCGGGCGGCCACTGAGTGGAGTTTCTCCAGCAAAAATCCTTTCAGCCCAGAATAATTTCTGGCACAAAATTGTTATTATTGACTTAGCCATTTTGCCTTACTCAGTCTTGATCAATTTCCTTCTTGTACCATAATTTTTTGTATTGCTGTCACATTGTGTGTGGTGATGATATTACTCAAAGTGAAGGCACACTATTTTTTTCATTGGGGCTATTATGACAACTAAGGTGAGCCTATGTTGGTATGACCCTTCAAATTGTGTGGCTTAATTTGGAAAAAATTGTCCTGTTAGTTCGGTCGTTTTCATGCCAGAGATTACTCTGGGTTGAAAGGATTTTTGCAGGGGACACCCAAATGAGGCTCCTTTCATGTCCCCCCATCATGCAGCTCTCAGGAATTGAACCCGTCTCTCCAGTCGCCCAGCCTACTGCCTTAACCACTAGGCCACCAGGGGAGCTGCCTTCATCATCATCAAAGCCCCAAGATAATTTTCACACCAGGAGTGCCAAGATTTGCCATCACTGCCTTACAGAAATACATGTATGATTTGGTATTTTATTGCACATGATTTATCACAGACAGCTGTTACGTTCAAATCCAGGAGGCAAAGTTTCCTCTTGACCATCCTGTATGGAAGGGTGTTGAATGAGAGACTGAAACAGTTACATAAGGATGTGCTGATTTTTTTTTACAGTCATATGGATAATATTATGTAACTGGTCCAAAGTAAAGAGAATACAGCTCACTTCTATCTTGCTTCAACTCCAACAGCTATATCAGCAAAGTGGATGTCTTGAATATTTTAGTAGCTGCAACATATCGCCATGTACCATCTCTGGATCAGATATTACAGCCTGCTGCAGTTAATAGGCTAAGAAATCAACTTTTGGAAGCAGAATACTATCAACTAGCTGTGGAGGTAATGCATTGAGGAGAAAATGTAGTTATAGCCTGTGGATTCCATAAATATGAACTTACTCTACTTGGCTGTACTGTAGTTTAATTCAACAATAGGACAGGAGGCAAACTTGGTATTATATTCAATATAATGTTGGTAGATCAATCAACTTAACAGTAATTGATTCAGTCAGTAGGGACCAATTTCATCTAGTGTTCACTAATTGAAGGCAAAGTTTTTTGTGTGTGGTATGAACAGCCATGTTATACCTTGGATTGTCTAATTATAATCGTGATTCGTTTATAGTCCTAGGAACTGATCTTAGATTTGGTGTTAAGTCTATGGGCCCTCGATTCACACCATTTAATGTGTTGCACCCTGATGTTCCCCCTCGCGTTATATGCTCCCCCTCGCGTTATAGCAGAGTCTGTTTTTCTGACCTTTATCAAATCAAGATCTGCCAAATATTCTGGAACATGAACTGTGGGGAGTGTGCATCATCTTTTCTAGCAGAATTGTTGGGATATTTGCAGAATACGTGAGTGGTAGGTTCTCAGTAACAAGAGGAGGCTATGACAACCTTCGATTACAGCTGAATTTATATTCATTCTCGACCCCAGCCACTTCAAAAACAAGTGGGCATCCAAGATTTAGGACAGGGGTGCCCAAACTTTCGGGTCATGTGCCGGTCACGTGGTTCCTCCCATTGGAAGTGGAAGTAAAACATGCATGCACAGAATGCTGCCGTAAATGCACCCGTGGCTGTCATAAACGTGTTCATGACAGCTGCGGGTGCATTTACAGCAGTGTTTTGTGCATGCACATGCACATTTTACGACAGCTGTGGGTCATTTATGGCAGCATTTTGCACATGCAGGGTGCGTTTTATTTCTGGGAGCAGTGAGGATGACGTGGACTGCATGATTTGGCCCCGTTTGAGCACCCTTGGTTTAGGAGAAGAGTATTTACCTTTGATAACTATATACAATAACCTGTTGGTTTTTTTTTAGGTTTCTACAAAGACTGGCCTGGATCCATCTGGAGCATGGCATGCATGGGGCATGGCTTGTCTTAAAGCTATCAACCTACCTGCTGCCAGGGAGAAATTTACCCGATGCCTGAAGTCACCACTTGATTTGAACCAACTAAATCTGGGCTCAAGTCTGCTCCAAGATGTGATACAGTACCTGGAATCCTCAGTGAAGCCCATTCTCTCTGTGGTGAGAGTCTAATCTTATTCCTCAAAACTGGTCTCGTTTATTGTGCATTCCTTAACAGTGGGTCTCATTTACTGTGCAACATAGCCTCAGAAAATGTGAAGTATGGTGGCTTTAACCACATGGGGAAGCTGCCTGTATTTAGCCATAGGAAACTCAAGTTCTGTACTATTTTCAAATGTAAAAATAGTGGGGACCAGTTTTGTCACCAGAAATGTTTTGCAGAGAAGGTCTAGACCTGTGATGGTGAACCTTGGCACTCCTGATGTTCTTGGATTTCAATTCCCAGAAGCCCAAGCACCCTGTGAATCTACACGAATGGGTTTACTGCGATTCATCCGGCCCGCGCTGCCCTCGTCGCTCCTGGAAGCAGAAGTAAAACGCGCCCGTACGAGGGCAGTGTGGGCCAGATGAATCGCAGTAAACCCATTCGTGTAGATTCACAGGGTGCTTGGGCTTCTGGGAATTGAAGTCCAAGAACATCTGGAGTGCCAAGGGTCATCATCACGGGTCTAGGTCATTAGGGGATCATTGAGAAAGTACCAGAAAACTAAATGTACTGTGTCTATCCATTTAACTTGAGGCCAGGTTGTCTCTGGGGCCATCTGTGTCTACGTAAACCCACTTGACCCTTGGGAGTGATATCCAAGACCCTGTTCTCAGCTCTGCCATTAACTGTGGCACAGCTGAAGGCTGGCTGAAGCTGGAGGTTTGATTTCCCATTTTGCATATTAGGAGAAGAGCTAGTCTATCCACTTTTGGGCAAAGTGTACAACCCCAAAAGTACCCCCAGGAGAAAAAAAGGGTAAACCACTTCTGAGTACCCTGTACCTAAGAAAACACTAGAAAGGGCAGTTGTGAGTCAGAATCTATTTGATGGCACATTGTTGTTATTGCTGCTGCTACTGTGTGACAGCTATTGTTAAATATAGGGTCCTGATTGCTTTATAATGTTAAATAAAAGGGCTAAGAATTGTACTTAGTTAGGTAAAAGGTCACGCTTGCTTGAAAGCCAGTCGTATCTGACTCTACGGTTTGGTGCACATCTCTATTTATAGCCCAAGAGCCAGTGTTCTCTGCATTTGCAGACATTTCCATGGACATGTGGCAGGCATGCCTCGACAACGGAGTGCATGGAACACTGTTTACCTTCCCACCAAAGTGGTTCCTATTTATCTACTTGCAATTTCTTGCTTTCGAACTGCTAGGTTGGCAGGAGTCGGGACAGAAACGGGGTGCTCACTCCGTTGTGCAGTACTCGGGCCTCGAACTGCTGACCTGCCGACCTTCCAGTGATCAAGTACAGCGTCTTAACCATTAAGCCACCACAGTCCCTTATTTAGGGAGAATCAATGAATATCTCATAGGCTAAAAGGGCTTCAAAGAGGAATAGTCTTATAGACCGTAGTCCTATAGATCTCCCTGTATTGTTTCTCATGATGTAGCACTAACAGTACGGCCAGAAGTGGCAGGCAACCATATCTCCTTGCTGTGTTGCTCATTGTTAATCTCTCTTTTGTTCAGAGAAGGGACAAATCCAGTGGAGCCTTCTGCCAATAGAATGGCAGATTTCCCTCTGCAGCTCCTGTACTGCCTCCATCAATTTACTAAAGGGGTTCTTAACCTATAGCCCGTGGGCTGAACCTGGCCCACGGCACCATTTTATGTGACTCATGTCGCTGCTGCCACCGGAAGATGAAGCGGACGCATTTACGGCAGCAGTAAATGTGCCCGTGACTCGTATACGTGTTTATGACAGCCACAAATGTGTTCTATGGCAGTGTTTATGGTGGGGGGAACCACCAGTCTAGCCCGCTCAGCTGTCTGAGGAGGCGTGGTCTTTCCCACGGCTTTAAAAGGTTGAGAACCCCATACTAAAGGGTTTCCTGTTTCTACAGAGCAGTTTTCCCAAGGGCTGCAAGGAGGAAATCATAGGTAGGAGTCTAAGTCTTTGGATCCAATCCATTGATATTTGATTCTCTGCTTTAACAGCCAGATGATGACTACTTCGCCACCTTGAGGGAACTGGAGACCACACTGAGGACACGAAGCCTCTCTCTAGAGATGTCACCTGAGGCGAAGATTCAGCATAATACCTATTATCAAGAGTGCCTCTTTTACTTACACAATTATGGCACCCACCTAGCAATTATTAGCTTTTATATGAGGCATGATTGCATGCGGGAAGCACTGCTGCATTTGTTAAATAAGGTAAGACATCTGCACATCTTCTTGCATGAACGTGTGCATGAATAAGAACTTAGAAGCTAGCCTAAAGTGGAGTTTATGCTTGTAGAACATCCACTTACTTTGTGTGTTCTTTTGGTTAGGAACATGTTCTCTTTTTTACACGATGTACTGCTTCTGAATCCTAACCCACGGAAGGGACCAGTAAAATGACATTTCAGTTGATCCAAGCGCTATGGCAGGGCTGAGAAGCATGTGATCCTCCAAATATTATAGGACTACAATTACTATAATTCCTCTCCATTGGCTGCTTTGGTTAGCAATTATGTGAGCCGAAGTCCAACTAGATCTGAAGAGTACATGTGATCTTATATCTATATAGTTCAGATCCTTTGGTTGTGATCCATAGAACTATACATTTCTATGGTGGGAAATCTGGTTCTCCAAATCTTGTTGGAGACCTCCCATTATCCTAACCCAGACATGCCCAAACTATGTCCGGGTGCATTTTACTTCCACTTCTGGGAGCGAGAAGAGTGGCGCATGCTGGATGAATTGGTGTCGGGGGCAGGATCCAGCCCACGGGCCATAGTTTGGGCACCCCTGGTTTAAGCAGAGAAAATGGTAGCCTAAAAATCTATCTTATCCTCTTGCAAAACATATATCTTGCAAAACAGATTGCAAGGTGTGTTTACTTCCACTTCCGGTGGGAGGAACCACGTGACCAGCCCGCTGAACCATGGCCCGAAAAGTTTAGGTACCCCTCAGTGATGCACTGCAAACAAATTTACTACCCACTTGGTGGGCGTGGCTATCTGTGGGTGTGGCTATCTGTGGGTGTGGCTATCTGTGGGTGTGACCTCAAACCCCCCCCCAAAAAAAAAAGAAAAAGAAAAAAAAAGAAACCTACCTTGCTCTCTTGCTTCACGGAGATGACGAGGAAGAGTCCCAGAGCAGCGTGCTGCTGGGAGTCAGCGGGGCGAGTTGGTGGGCTGGCGCTGGCTGGCTTCCCCCCTCCCAGCCCAACACTGACGGAAATGCGTCCCTGCCGGTGGCGCTACTGGGAGGTGAGCAGGGCGAGTTGGTGGGCTGGCGCTGGCTGGCTTCCCCCTCCCAGTGCTGCTGGAAACATGTCCCATTTGCCTCGCCCAAGGCCTAAGGCGCAAGGGAAGTGCGGAGATGAAAGCTCGCCTTTGGCCCTGGGCGAGGCAAATGGGACGGGTTTCCGGCGATGCTGGGAGGGGGAAGCCGAGAGGTGGGCGTGGCCAGCCAAGTGGGTGTGGCCTGGAATTTCTACTACCGGTTCGCTAGAACCGGTGAGAACTGACCACAATACCACACTGGCACCCCTGTCCTAACCTTTGGCCCTGTTGCTGGAGCAGATGGGTGTCCAGTAACATTTCAGCATCTAGAGCTGTGATGGCGAACCTTGGCACTCCAAATGTTCTTGGACTTCAATTCCCAGAAGCCCAAGCCCCTGTGAATCCACACAAATGGGTTTGCTGTGATTCATCCGGCCCTCGTCGCTCCCAGAAGCGGAAGTAAAAAGCGCCCGTATGGCTTCCCCCAAGGATATCTCTGAAATTGAATTTTGCCCTCAATCTGAAAGAGGTTGACTATCCTTAGTCTAAAAGCTTTAACATGTCACTGTTTTAGGAAAGTCCATCAGAGGTGTTTATCGAAGGGATCTTTGTCTCAGCCTATAAAAGTGGAAAACTTCACATGTTAGAAAACTTGCTGGAAACCATTGATCCGGGTCTGGAGAGCTGGGGTCCCTACCTCCTTGCAGCTTGCAAACATTTGCAGAAGAAGAACTATTACCATATTTTGTATGAATGGCAGCAATTTATGAAGGTAAGAGTGGGACTTTGGATTACATCTTCTGTTGTAATGATGAACATTGTGAATTTCTATCAGGATTGTACACAACATTTTATAGGTAAAGGTAAAGGAAGCTTCTTAAATTGATTTGGATTTTGCAGCGCTTGAAAACTTGTAGTTTTGTTTATCTTGGAATATTTTTCGAAGCCCACCTCTGCTTCACAAAAAAAAAGGCTCTAAAAAGGTTTTGGAAGCTTTTAATACAAAGAGGCAAAGGAAATATAGACAGTATCAGTAAAGTTCCTGAGACATCAGTTTAACTACCCAATGGAATAAAAACAGTGTTCTATTTATTGTGGACCAGTTACGTATTATTTCAATGTACAACGGTAATGTAACTAATCCAGTTTATAGTCTAATTTTCCTCATTTAGTTTTTTAAAATGTGGAAATAGTTAACTCTTGAGAGTACAGTCCTGTTCTTGAGTGAAGACCAGCTGAATAATTATAGAAAGCAACATGTTTGTTGTCTTGATGGGAAACCCATCTGCAGGCTGAGGCGATGTTTGGCATTCCTTGGTATGCCTGTGAAAAGGCCCAGTGCTGTAGAAGCCCTGCCATCAAGCACGTCTGCTTTCCATGTGTAGGAAAACTCCTGACTTAGGGATACATCTTAGAATCTATCGTGGCACTGATCTCTCCTATCAGAAACTGCATGCGTCAGAGACATTATGCCAGCAATGGAAAATTACTCATTCATCTCCCAGCCCTGTGCCAACCCACAGCTAAATCGTCAAAGACCTGCTTGTTTCACAATCCATGCAGTCAGAATTATCAAAATCATTTTAGAGAATGTCGTCCAATGTAATAGGGCTAAGAGAATGGATTTATTGGCTACCTATTTTTGAAATAAAAGTAGAAGCTTCATCCACCGGAACTACAAAAGGAAGAAGGGCCCTACTTGGACACCATGGGGTCCCAGAACAAGCAAAGGGGTAACACTTAGCAGAAGACATAGTTGTCAGGGTCCAGGGCAGTGATGGCGAACCTTTTAGAGACTGAGTGCCCAAACTCGCCTTCTCCACAGATTCAACAGACTGCTGTCTGTGCCACACCCTCACACCTCATGTGAGCCGCACACCTTACCCCACACAGAGGGTGGAGGAAGCACTCCCATTGGGCTGCTGTGCAGAGGGGCGGGGTGAACTCTGCTGAGGGGAGGGAGGAAACGCTCCTATTGGGCTGCTGGGCAGAGGGGCAGGTTGAACTGTGCTGGGGCAACAGCACGTGTGTCCACAGTGCCATAGGTTCACCACCATTGGTCTGGAGCATGGGTCGCTGACAGGCAACATGAACGCCAGGACTCATTTGAGGAAGCTTTTAAGCATGAGGAGATCTGTATCCCATGCTCATGTATAGAGCAACCTCCAAGTTTAAAAACGCATCTTCCTCTTCCATTTGCTACACAAGTCCCTTTGTCTGATTAAATGCATTCCAAAAAAGCTGCTTAACAATATTCTCAAAGTCATATCAGTCCAGAGGCTGGGGGGGGGGGGGGGGGAGAGCAGTCTCTGTTTCACTTAGTGCTTATTCATGTTTTACCATCCCCCCCCAACTTTCTGCCAGGATCAAGTCCGTGCGTCTATCACCTGTATCAGGTTTTGCTCTCACAATGCGAAGTCTTATACTGAAATGGGAGAGAAACAGAAATGGCTTTTGAAGGCCAAGGACCATCTTAAAGTTTACCTACAGGAAGTTTCACGGAGTTCAGGAAGAAAAAAGACTACATGCACTTTCCATAAGAAGATGTCCGCTCCCGATGTATCAAGGTATCAATAAAACAGTGCTTGACGACAATTTTAACATTAATTTTGTCTTGGCCAAACTGTTTCCAGAACAATGTAGTAAGGTTTACTTCAAGATGAGGGCGGGTTACTTCAGGATGTTAAGCGTGAATTATTTTATAATTCAGTGAAGTAAACTTTAACAGTATGTATTAGAAAATTGAATTTCCGGCCTCTCAAACAGAGGTGTTTTCATATTTGATGTGTCGTTGAATTGAACCCTGTTGCTGCTTTCCTCTCTTCTTCTTTTTAAATGCTTTGAACCTGCAAAGTGATAATATTTTTTTTCTGGTGACCAAAAAGGATGGGAAAACAAGCATCGTTCTAATAACTACGCTAACCATTCAGCAGTTGACAGCTGTATTAAATCATTTCCATACCTAAATAATTTTTCAAAGAAGACACTGTAAAACATTCTCCTACATTGGCTAATGAAGTGTATTTTTTCTTAAATTAGGCATATCAATACGCTTGAGCTTCAGATGGAAGTGACAAAATTCCTCCATCAGTGTGAGAAATCAGGCGTCTCCTCTGCGCCTGTCTCTGCTCTACCCACACTCTTTGGAGACATTCAAATGAAGCTGGAAGTGGCTTGCAAGGTATTGAATGCTGCTTATAGTCATGGCATGGCTTTAGCTGTCAAAATGTGACTGGGAGTATGCATAGCGCAGTGGTGGCAAACCTATTACATGCGTGCCAATAACATCCATGGGATCGCAAAGGGTCAGAATTGACTGTGCAACTGAACAACAAAAAATAACATTCTGTTTCAATCAGTGTGATGTTACCATTGTAAGCCTAAGGATAAAACACGAGATACACAAACTAGAAAATAGATTCCTCAGCACCCTATGAAACTCTGTTCAGAGATGTGGAGGCTAGAAAAACATTTATTCACCACCTCCTGTTTTCCCCCTCCGCTTGGTTTCTTCTCTTTAAAGACGGAATTTTTTTAGGAGGGGGGGAATCGATCCACTCTCCCTGGTCTCCTGGGTCCAGAAGGGTTGGGGGAGGCATACCCCATTTGTCCCCAAAAACCTCCCAACCCTAGGGTAGCCAGCGGAGAGGGGGATCGCAACCCCCCCACCTACTGATATTAAAGGGGAAACTCCAGTCGGGACCTTCAGGCGCCGTGGGTGAGGGAAAGAAAGCCGGCTGGTGTGTGCTTGGCTGTGGCTGGGCGCTGTGGCTGGGCGTTGGACGCTGGGGCTTGTAGTTATGGGTTGGTGCTTTGTGTTTGTGCTGCATTTTTTAAAAATGGTTTTCTTTTGATTGGCTGCGGCGCGTTTCCGAACGCTGTGACGTGCAAGAGCCTCTCAGCCTGATTGGCTCTGGAATTTTGGGAAGTGAAGTTGTTTCCCTTTCTTCGCGTTTGTGGGGCTGTTGCCCCACTGCCGGTTTTCTCAATCCTTCGTTGACCTGCGGACCCAGATCGGCCGTGTGCAGGAAGGGTGAGTGCAGGCAAGTAGGGCGAGGCATAGCAACCTATAGCCAGTTCCAACGGTTAACCCTTGGATTTATAGGTTAAGATTTGTGCAAGGCTGCCACTGACTCACTATTATCACTATTAATCACTATTTTCAATGGTCCCTCACTATCCTATTTCGTGAAATTACTCACTATTCTCACTTTTTAAAACAAATTGGACACATTCTGCGTCAAAATAGTCTTGTCTTCTTCTTTGAGACGTCTGTGAATCCACATGTTTGGGGTTTGTGCTTGCGCATAACTCCATTTCGGACTATGCCAGAGCTTTGAAAAAAGGAGGGGAAATTTGTTAGAGGAGGCCCCACCCACCCTCTTCAATCCTCCAGAGAGGGATCAATGCAAGTCTTGTTCTTTCCCTCTTTCAAACTATGTTTTTCAACTCTAATTTTGGACCTACAATTCCTCTTGTTAAAAGTGGAGTAAAGCAGTCTCTCTCAGGAGACTACTAGATTCTATAATATTTGTTTCTTTGAAGCGTTTAATTCCTGTTTACTTGATAGATACTACAAACTGTTTTATTGTTAGACAGGGGCATATTAATGGCTCCTCATTGCCTCATAGCAATGATACTGCAAACTGTCTTAGTGTTAGACAAGGAGCATATTAATGGCTTCTCAGTGCTTTCAGGCCTTGCAACCAGGCATTTCTATTGTGCCTTTTCTTCCTAAGGCCTAGAAAACGGAGGACCCTGCTACAGCCTAGGCTCTTTCGGGCCTTGCAACCAGCCTTGTTCTAACATGCCTTCTCAAAATGGAGGACCCTGATACAGTCCAGACTCTTCGGGCCACATGTCTGCTCATCCTAAGGCCTAGAAAATGGAGGACCTGCTACAGCCTAGACTGTTTCGGGCCTTCCAACCAGCTATGTTCCTACATGCCTTTTCAAAATGGAGGGCTCTGCTACAGCTCAGACTCTTTCAGGCCTTGCAGCCAGCCATTTTCTAACATGCTTTCTTATCCTAAGGCCTAGAAAATGGAGGACCCTGCTGAGAAAGGCAAGGCTCGAGGAACTTTTAAAATGGCCCTCTCCACCGGCTGCTCTGGTCAGGGATTTAAGTCAAAGGCAATTGATTTCCTTCGCTTCCATTATGGATCAAAGGATAGTCAATATCCATTACCTGGTATTCAACTTATTGTTCATATGCCAGCTATATTTCTCTATGTGCATCCCCCCTCATGGGAGAGGTGCTTTTTCCTCTCTTTCCTCACTCTAGTTTTCAGTTACAAGACCATCTTTCAAAATCCATGGCAATATGATGCTTCCAGCATTAAGCCAAACACCAGGCTGCACAAATTTATATACCTCATGGACCCCATGTTTATTATTTCTGAGTGTCCAATCCAAAATCAGACACTGGTAATAATACTATTGGAAAATTTATTGATTTGCTTCATTTCTGCTGATTGATAAAGCCGATATACGGCCTAAAAAGCGAAAATTGCTATGGATTTATTCACTATTTACTCACCTTTTCGGGCAAAAAACCCCTCACTATCTCACTTTTTTAACGCGTGAATGGATGGCAGCCCTGTTTATGCACTGACCAAATTGTTTAATGGTCTTCTGAAAAATTATAATTGTATAATTCCTTTTTCCTTCACTTTAAAAGTTGTTTTGTATGTCAAAGTAATTTAGCAGGTTGCAGACATTGCTAGGGCATGTTTGCTTGCGTGTTTGTATCCAGTTCCAGTTAGTGTAAAACATTACTCTGGGCAGCTAACAGCATCTCCCCCAAACCCCCAACGTAACAATAACTCAAACTATAAATAAACACCATAATATCAATATAACATTATTTACAAAATACAATATAAAGCAAAAACCAACAAATGTTGCTAGGTTTCACTTCTGGAGGCCCCATTTGAAGGTCACTTTGGGGCCATTCAACAATTATGTGATCCACTTTGGGGGGGAATTGACCCCCTTTCCCCTATGTAATCCGACCGTAATTTTCGCTTTGACCCCCTCCCCTCTTTTAAAATGTTGTAATCCAGAGCTTTTGTATCGAAACTCTAATTTTTAGAGCTTTTCACTATTGGTGCCTAATGCACAACGGCTCCAAATGGATTACGTAATCTTTGACCTGACCCCACCCCGCCCCATGAAATTTTTCCGTAATTCAGATGGCAGACCCCCTCCCCCTTCAAGGATCACATAATTGTTGAATGGCTCCTTTAATACATTGAGGTACTGCGGTAGCTCAGTGGTTAACATGCTGAACTTGACGATTGGAAGGTTGGCAGGTCAGCAGTTTGAGACCGAGTGCTGCATGATGGAGTGTCCCAGCTCCTGCCAACCTAGCAGTTCGAAAGCAAGAAATTGCAAGTAGATAAATAGGGAACACTTTGGTGGGAAGGTAAACAGTGTTCCATGCACTCCAGTATCTAGGCATGCCTGCCACATGTCCAAGGAAACGTCTCCAGACGCAGACAGCACTGGCTCTGGTTATAAATGGAGATGAGCACTCAACCCTAGAGTTGAACACAAGCGAGGGGTAAGGTGGATATTCTCTGTCTTCGGAAACATCACAGCAGATGATATTAATTGGTTCCTTGCTGATGGTTATAAAATGAGCCACTGTAAGTCAAACCCTGCTTCTTCACTGAAATTAGTGTTTAAATAGGGGTTACATTCTTGGATGGTTCTTAAATATCATCTCCACCCCCTTCTAATCTCCCATTTATCTTCCGTCAGAGTACACAGCCCATAACATTCAGCTGAGCTTTCCACAAAATTTTGATTCTTTACGCTTTTAGTACAGTATAAAGAATCAGCACTGTCTTGCTTGTTCTGCTCCCATGTGAGAGCTTTAGGGCTTACCAAGCTGAGTTTTACTAAAGAGGTCTTAAAACTGCTATTGGGGTGGAGAGTAAAATTGGGATGATTGTAAAAATTGGAGTCATAAAGTGAACCATCATAAGCTGAAATGTTTGAAGTGGTAGCCGTGTTAGTCTGTGCAATCGTGTCAGAGAGTGAACAAAACAACAATAAAAAAGATAAAAACCATTGTGCCACCTTAAAGACTAACTCCTGTATTTTAATGTTAGCTTTCTTGGATCAAGTCCACTTCATCAGACATAAGAGCGAGACCTCATGGCATCAATTTACACACATCAGGTACAGAGGCACACAATTTAATTTAATTTAATTTAATTTTTCAATTTGTATGCCGCCCCACTCGCAGAGCAACTCTAGGTGGATAACAAAGAAATAGCACAATTACAGTACAAAATATCAAGTCATAAGCATTTCAGAAACATACAGCGAATATCACAACCACCATCATAAAACTTCAACCCATCCCCACCTGCACCAATTAAAAATCCAGTTAAAACTTTAAAAAGCATGAGTGATTCCTACTCTAAATGAGCCAGTGGGATGGTGGTGGTAGCTACTTCCTCTCCACCTCCCCACACCTACCCTGCCAGCAGGTGGCTAGCCAGTGTTCCTCAAACTTGGCTCTTTAGGTATTCTTGGTCTTCAGCACACCTGCTGATCAGGGGTTCTGGGAATTGTAGTCCAATAAACATCTGGAGAGCCAAAGTTTGAGGAACCCTGGCAGCCTAACAGAAAAGTAACATTGTAGCAATAATGGAAAATCCCTGGTGGTTATTCATACTTGTTGTGAAGCTTGGCCCTGTTGAGTTGCAAATGGTTGCAAACAAACTTCTCTTGCAAGCTGATGCATCATATCCAAAGGATGGGTGCAAATCGAACATTGTGGCATTGCACATTTGCCAATGAGCTAGCATCTATTTAAGATGGTTTGAGTGACCCAGGCAAAATTGTAGCATATAACAACCTGTTAGTTGTGGTGCATCAGATTTGATAATGTCCCAGAAATGCTTGACTAATATTCAGACACCTGAGTATATGCATGTACTTAATCTCTGTTGCCTCTCTCTGGATCCTAGTCTTGTTGGATCATAAGTTGGATGGGGTCTTTTATAAATGTTCTCTAAACAGGCTCTTTCCCTGCTTTTGCGTGTAGAAGGTTGAGTTTGAGCAAGTGTGAAGGAGAGGGGGATTGAGAGACTGAGGAAGATTCAGTTGCATGTTCACGGTATAAACTGCACATGACATTTTCAGTGTAAAGGGGAAAGAAATCTGCTTGTGGCATGTTTGAAACTATTATTTTTGGGTTGCTTGCACATTGTTCAATTTCTTCCCCTTTTTCTGTTGCTGTCATTTCCCCCAGGTCATGTTGGAAGGCAAAAACATAGAAGAAGGCTTTGGCATTGCATTCAGAGTTTTACAGGTACAACACACTTAAGACGTTGCTAGACCCAAAGGAAATCTCTTGCAGGCTTCACCATAGCAAATAACAAAAGCTACTGTGTTATTGCAGATGATTGTTTATTGTCACCTATCTTTTGGGAAACTGTTCAAAAATTAGTTTCCATTTTGTGTGTGTAACAATTGTGTGTGGTTTTGTGTTGTCCTCTGCCACACTCTTTCTATCTTTCTATCAATGTCAAACCATCCCCATTATCTTTTCATCTGACTATTCAGAGAATGGTCTCTAAGTCACCGCAGGAATAAAACTGCCCTTTTAAATAACTTTCACTTAGTTTTTCTCTTTCTCTTTTGCTGCCATCAACCTTTAACTGTACCTTGTGTCGTTTGTATATTTGCCCTTTGCTCAGGCCCTTATAGCCAGCCCTTAGCTGTTTAAACTCTGTCCTGACCAACTTTAAAAAGACTGTAATTGAGGTCTATTAAATTTTCATGTTCCCGAATGGGCTTTCTTCAGTCCTGGGTTTAACTGTATCTGTGCTCATATCTGGGTTTGACACAAGTCCTATTCAGAGATGCTGAGGCGTGTTTATTGAACATGCAGAGAGCAGAATGTTCCAGGCCCAACTCCCAAACCCATGTTGCTTTCTTCACACAAAAAGCAACCAGTCTGGTAAAAGAGTCCCTGATTTTAGCACATTCTGGCTTACGTGGAGAACCCTCCACAGGAAGAAAGCATTCTGCTCTTCAGACAAAAGCAATGAGGGAATGGACCAGGCTAGCATGCTCCCCTTCTCAGATATTAAATACCGTAAAGGTACTTGTGAATTGCTGGATTAGGGCCACTGTGATAGAGTTAATTGTCATAAAAAGGTATCTATCCATAGTGGTTGTAGAGCGAAGGGAAAGGGGCAACCAAACAAAAGCAAATGAGAATATAGATTTAAACTGCCTGCCTGTCTGGAATGGGCGCCCACATTCCTGCACCAAACCCCATGAAATTCAGCACACACCTACCATGGGTGTGTGGGACCAGCACTGTCGAGGGCCAGAACACCGTGGAAGGCCCTGCACCCTACAAATTGGAAAATATGAAAAAACTACACGTCCCAGCGGCCACTGCAACATGCCGCAGCCAATCGGGGAGGCCAGCGCAAGCGCGGAAGAGGTGGGGTGATGGCTGCGCAGCTACCACACCAACAGCCACCGCACGCGAGGAATGCGGCCGTGGGGTAATCCTGCGCTCCTGGCTGGAGAGCATGGGGGTGCAGCGAATGGGCCACCGCCGTCACCATAGGACCCCTGCGCCCAAGGCGGAGTGTCCGATGCACACCTGGATGCTAGGACCACCCCGGCATCCGGCACCCAGAAAGATGCCCCCAAAACAACCCCCCGGCGAAGCCAGGCATTCAGCTAGTAAAGTCTATAAAACTAAAAACTTTTCTGTTTTAGGAGCATCTTTTTTGGCTATCCTTTACTCTCTTCTGTATGTTATGTTGAAGGCAACACTTGGTTATTTGTGCCCCAAAGTTTCCACTTATTTTCGATGTTGTTTTGATAGTGATTATTCGATGAATTGTTCTGTCTGGGACAATGAAAGAAGAGTTAACATTGTATGTTTCAAAGCAACATTGTAGCCCAGTACTCTAAAGAAGCACAAAGAACCTACTCTGAATTAAATTTATTTAGGATTGTAGCTTTATTGAATTTAAGTTGATTTGCTGCCAGATATTGTCTTCTAACTATGGATATACAGAATAGGGCCCAGGAGTGGCTCTGCGGGAGTAGTTCAGTGGGAGAACACATACTTTCTGCATTGCAGGCCAGATGTTTAATCTCTGGCATTTCCTAGGTAGGGCCAGAAGAAACCTCTGTGTGAAACTTCAGATGCTGACAGTTAGGTTTGGCACACTTTTAAAAAAATAAAATCCCACTCATTGGGACACTTTGCCCCATAATAAAACTCAGCATAAGCTGAAGGAGGAAAATACACTATTTCCTGACCTCTAAGACTATCACTAGTAGCAGTAACTTCATAGTGATCTCAAGGGCAATTTCTGGAGGGTTGGAAATGTGCTAAAGGAGAGTTTGGGGAAGGAGTTTGCATGTGTACATACACCCCTGCCTGTATACGTGTGTATTGCCTCTTCCCCAACACCTAGTAGTTGAAATGACCGTGCAGCCTCCACAGTTGTTATGTCAGTAATGCTTAATTCCTGCTATGAAAAATGCTTTGGTTTTGTCATGCTCGTTCCTCTAGGATTTCCAGCTGGACGCGACTGCTGTGTACAGTAAAGTGGCCAGACAGCTGGTGAAGCAGCAGAAGTACAGTGAGATCCGACAGCTCCTCAAATGCATCAAAGAATCTGGTGCGGCCAACAAAAATGATGGAGATAACGTCATCCTAAACTGCCTGGATGAGTTTGAGTCTATCCCTACTGAGGTAATTCTGTAATTCTCAGGGAAGAAAAGGCAGAGGCACCTTTGCTTTCCTCTTTAATCCTGTATTGTCCAGTTTTAGGAACCAGTTGAGTAATCCTCAAGACTGAATAATTCTCTTTTTGTCAGTGGTTTTTTTTAATACCCAAGTATAACTTGAGCCACTGCAGATGAGCACTGCAGTGGCTCAAGTGGCTAAGACTCTGACTGGGAGGCAGAAGGTCAGCAGTTCAATTCCCGCGTACTGAAGGACGGAATGAGTTCCCATCTTTGTCCCAGCTCCTGCCAACCTAGCAGTTTGAAAGCAAGAAATTGCAAGTAGATAAATAGGGACCACTTCGGTGGGAACGTAACAGCGTTCCGTGCGCTCCGGTGTCTAGTCATGCCTGCCACATGACCACGGAAACGTCTGCAGAAGCAGATAGCGCTGGCTCTTCGGCTTTGAAACAGATGAGCACTGAACCCTAGAGTCGGATACGACTGACTTTTGAGCAAGGGAAACCTTTAGTTATGAAATTATTATTCTTTTGCTACTAATGACCTTCATAATCCAATTCTTAATCTCTTATCTGGCCCAATTCAGTCCAAGTAAGCAATTAGCCTACATTTTTGAATTTTTTTGGAATAGTAACCGTGTTAGTTTCTGTTTCAAGAATATCTGAGAAAAAACAAAACAAAAACACTGTAGCACTTTGAAGACTAACTGTTATATTTTAATGTTCTAATGTTAGCTTTCGTGTATCAAGTCCACTTTGTCTGGTGAAATGCACTTGATCCACAAAAGCTAACATTAAAATATAACAGTTAGTCTTCAAAGTGCTACATCCTTTTTGTTTTGTTTATTCTCTGATAGCCTCTATCTGTGATTGCGAACCTTGGCACTCCAGATGTTCTTGTACTTCAATTCCCAGAAGCCCAAGCACCCTGTCAATCCACATGAATGGGTTTACTGCAATTCATCTGGCCCGCGCTGCCCTCGTACGGGCGCATTTTACTTCCGCTTCTGGGAGCGACGAGGGCAGTGCGGGCCAGATGAATCACCTTAAACCCATTTGTGTGGATACACAGAGTGCTTGGGCTTCTGAGAATTGAAGTCTAAGAACATCTGGAGTGCCAAGGTTCACCATCATGGGCCTATATGGAGATGTTTTGAGATAATATGTGAGAAGGCCCATATTAGAAGGTACTTTGTCCATGTCCTGAGGCTGAAACTTGTGACTGGCTGAATTTTTGGCAATATGTATTCTAATCTTTCCAAATTGGAATTGATGTCTGCAATGTTTAATAGTGAAGTGTACTGAAAACCACTAGTGTGTACCATTCAATTGTGCTTCTTCTTTGTGGGGTACAGGAATTAGACAATCTGATCAAGGATATGGAAGATGATGAAAATAAGGTGAGTGAAATGTTATGAGAGACTGTGATTCTAAAGACAAAACAAACTCTGGTGATCCTGTTTTCATTTCTGTATGTGCTCCTGTATCACCTTTGCCTGTCCTCTGATGTATATTAAGCTCTTCAGGTATTGGAAGAATTATTAGGCTACAAGTGTGATATTTGGAATGGTCCGACCTTGCTAAAGAATTAAAGAAAATTGAAAGGGCGATGTGATCATTGTAGTCATTGCTTAAGTTCATTTCTCAAGATTATTAGCAGTTTGGAGATGCTGTAAAAGACCTTGTTCTGTAAAAGACCTTGTTAGAAGAGCCCATAACTTTTGTATATAGCCACAAACCTAATCATTTTGTCTGTTCTTTGATTTTACATTTGTCTTTCACAGAATCAGCAGACAGCTGTGATAGTCTGTGAACCTTTTGTGTTTTCTGAGCTGGTGAAGAAAAGCATCACAATCTTTCCAGTTCTAGTACATTTGTTTTCTGTAAAGAACAATAAATTGCTGTTCTTCAAATAAGACTCACCCAAATCTTTTACAATCACCCAAAATATTTTTAATAGATTAAATATTTGGTATACTATCATGTGCTTTTGCATGCAGAGCTTCTTCAGGAGTTTATACCAAAACCCAAAATAACATGTTAATACTACACTTTATTCTCTTTTTTTACAAGATTAGAAAAATTATGTGCTAAATAAGTGAGCCAGAAAAAAAGTGTGTAATATATTTAAAACCAGAACAGAGGAATCTATTTTGACCACTGTTTTGTTACAGAAAGTTCCAAGCTGACAAATCAGTCCTGAGTACCCATCCTGATCAGCATTGCAGATTAGGTTTTGATTGAGCCTAATATACCTGTCCTTTTTAATGCATGCCAGGATCTATTCTAAATCTGGGGCTTGTGCATAATGTTATTCTGGGAAAGCTGCAGCCATATTTTGGCTTTGATCCCCTGTTAGCCTGCTTGCTCAGGAACGCACTTCCACTAATAAAGGCAGTGGGTCTGCTTTTTCTTGATTTCTTGTTTCCCCCTCCTTGGACACATCCCATTTTGATACACGCACACACACTCAACATCTGGGAGGATAAGGTGGGGTTGTGTGTAGCTAGCTGCACAAGGAACAGAGGTAAGAATACCTCCTTCCCATGAGTGGAACTCTGCTTCCAGATATTAGGAGTTTAGTCTCTTGGTTTTTCTTTTCTCGTTTCAGATCCAAGCATATTTGAAATGCCACAAGTTACGTTCTGCCTACCTAGTGTCTGTGAAACTGGAAACCACTAGAGCTGTGCAGCTGGTCCAGCATGTGCGCCAATTGGCTGAGGACAGTGGGGAATACGTGGTGCAGGGCATTTGTGCCCAGTGGCTTTCAGTACATCAGGCCAAGCCAAGAAGCTGGCTTACCCAACCCTCAAAGAAGTGACCACCAGGAAGTGGGGGTTGGTCTCCTGCTTGCTTTCTTTAAAGGAAAGATTCTGCACTGTGCTGATCCCAGCTACTTAATCTGCACTTGGCCAGAAACTGGAAAGGAGCTACTGGGACTCCTCTAATGAAAGGGAAAGAATCAACTTCCTAAAAGTGCCAATCATGTCTTTGTGACAACCAACTACCTCTTGTGTCTCACTATTCATTCTTTGCTTCCCTTTTATTGCTTTCCCATATTTTCGTCTTGCTTCAGCCACATATTGTTTTCTTACCACTAGTGCTCTGATGGCGAACCTTGGCACTCAAGGTGTTCTTGGACTTCAATTCCCAGAAGCCCACGTCTTTGCGAAGCCACACAAATGGGCTTATTGCGCATAAACCCATTCGTGTGGATTCACAGAGACTTGGGCTTCTGGGAATTGAAGTCCAAGAACACCTGGAGTGCCAAGGTTTACCTCCATTGACCTAGGGCATTATTTTACTCATTCAAAATCCCTATCAACTACCGGTAAGTGTAATTCGGAGCACGGTGGGGGGGGGGGGGGCAGTAATCCACAGCCATTTTTCAGACAGAAGATAAGGCTTTAAACCAGGAAACAAATTTTATAGTTAACAAATGGCATTGCCTCATATGCTTTCCTTTCATACAGCAGTACACATAGGCTGTTTCTTCAGTAGGTGTTGCGAGATAATTTATGGGATGCCATAAAACTGTGCTGAGATTCATACTGCTAATTTACATAGTCTGATGTGGAAGGAGAAAATGTTACACAGATTGCTTGGCTGGAGAGTGCACTGGTGTTCCTTGAATGCAGTAATGCTGTATGTAGCCTGTTCTATTGCCGAAAGAGAGGCTTAAAAACCTTAAAACTGACTAGTAGTACAAAAAAGATGGTTGAATATATTAAAACAAGATTAGAAAGTCAAAATTGTTGCTAAATTACGATCTGGACATATGCCGGAATTGAAACGCTTCTAAAATTTCCCAACTGCGTGATAAGCTAATACGTGTGGAAATGTGTCTCTTGCCCTGCACCAGCCAAAAGAGACTTTGCCGAGTAGCAACACTTCTGTATGTAAACAACATAATTTGTCTGGTATTGTTTATATGGGACTCAATTGGAACAAAGCACATTTATTTGGGTGAACCATTCATGCCATCTCAGGAACTGCCTATTTTAAATTTCTAGATGAAGTGGTTTGTGTCACAGTTATTAAGATTTTTGAGCCTTTGGTTGGAATTGTTGGAATGCTTGAATTGTAACTGTGATCTGTGCTTAAACAGAGGACCATGGGAATGGTAATCCTGCATCCATGTGATAGAGCAGCCAGATGAAATAAGGGATGGAGGTGCAATCTGAAATGGGTTGGCGGCAGCAATCTGCATCAAATCCGTTTAGGACCTGGGCCAGGTGTTCCTAGTGTGAAGGGTCCCAAGTGATTCTCCTTTCCCAGACTCATTGAAAATCCCATTGTCATCATAATGACATAATTCAGAGCATGATAAACTAAATGGTTCTCCAGATCTGCTTGGAGGAATCCAGACGTCTCTAATTAAAAGGAACCTAGTTGATGACAGGAACTATAATCTGACTCTTGTCCTGGCAGTTTCAATTGTTTTGCAACAGTTTCTTTGTCATTACTTCTGAATATATAAGCAGTTTGTCACATCAAGTTCTGATTTGTGTATCATTTTATTACATGGATATTATCCCCACTGTGAGCACACTTTCCTCCAGTGGAATGAATGATGTGGTCTGAAACTGCTGTCACAGCTACCAACTTAATTTATTGGATGTAGTGTCCAGAAATAGCATAGAGCTTAAGGAATTGGGAATGGCTACATTTAGAATCCAGGTTCTCTCACCTTGCAGATTTTGAAGCTCATCCTATTAGGGATGTCCTTTTCATAGAAGCTGATTTTATCTGTCAGAACTAAACTTCCAGTGGGCTCAAGACTAATTTGTCTGGATGTGGTCCTGTTATTTTGTTCACTGGAACAGGAGTGGGAGCGGAAGCACTAATTCTGTATTAAGTTACTTCTGTTCCTGAGTAGCTGCCACTCATGCTGAATATCCCCAATTCTCCCTAAGCACATCATTCATCTTTGCCAAGAAAACAGACTGTTAATCTGTGATCCCCTTTGCACTGTATGTTATGCACTTTACCTTGTTTGCAACTCAGTGTTCTTTGATAACTCCGAAGTATTTCTTCTTTTTTTTTACCAGCACAAGCTGCTCTATAAACTGTTCTGCATCATAAATATTCCAGCTGATAAGCTTAAACCTTGTTGTAGAAGTATTTTAAGACTGCTGGTAAATGATGATGATCCTCCATCAATCAGGGAAAAGAATAAAATGTATTTGATCAGTTTACTGGTTTTATGTAATTGTATCAAATATTAAAAGTTGACACGTTAAATGCTTGAGGACCAACAATTATCTGCATCACAGACTGAAGGTAAAGGTCACCCTTGATCGAAAGCCAGTCATATCAGACTCCAGGGTGTGGTGTGCTCATGTCCATTTATCGTCAAAGAGCCAGCGCTGCCTGCTGTCTGCATCTAGACCGGCTGGCATGACTAGACACTGGAGTGCACGGAACACTGTTTACCTTCCCACCGAAGCGGTCCCTATTTATCTATTTGCAATTTCTTGCTTTCGAACTGCTAGGTTGGCAGCAGCTGGTACAGAGATGGGAGCTCAACCCATCATGTGAGCAGAGCTAAACCACTTCCAAGTACTCTCTACCTAGAAAACCTTGAAAAAAGGTTGCTATAAATCATAGCTGACTTGATGACACACAATTATTGTTTATACGAAGATTCTACATGTAATTTTAAATGTGATCTCCTAGATTCCAGTAGAACTCCTCTAGGTTAATATAACAGTCAATCAGGAAAGACATGCATGTTACACATCAAGTGCCTTGCAGAAAAATAGCTTTATTACAGTAGCGCATGAAGTAGGGAAAAGTATAAAGTTAAACATGGAAAACAAGATTCCAAGATGCACTTCTTCAGTTTAAAAATTGCTTCATATACAATAAACGTTAGTAAGAGATCAGTGTAGATACAGAGAGACACCAATGGTATTTTTAAGGTGCTGTAATTTATTTAGATAACTTTTCTGGGATACATAAAGCTTACCTTCTGTATGTGTTTGACAGAAAAAAAATATGCATCCTAATCTGTTCTGATATGATAAAGCATATCTATTGATAATGAATGGCTGGCCTAAAGGAATGTTAAGAAATATGTCATGAAACCGGTCTGCATTGACCTAATTTACAATGAGCATACTGCCCAGGACAAGATTCTACATGTATGCTTCAAGTATGCTTATAAAACTATAAAGCTAAATAAATTCCTTTATTGCAGGTCTGTGTTCTGCACTATAATAGCACTACAACAGCAAACAAAAAACTGGATTTGCCACTTGAAGAATGCAGAAGTCCTGTCACTTATCTTTTATAACAAGCAAAAACAGGATTTCTATATGCCTCGAGTTATTTAATCAATTCTTTAGTCACTTCTCAAGATGGTCTTCCTACAGCAATCCATAATTTATCCCAACCATTTTAAGAGAGAAGTATCTAGTTTTCTGTGTGTTTTCATGTGAAATGAGAGTTTAGAAAACAAACCTCTGCTTTAGTGACAATTTCTTTTTTCCTGTCCCGATCAAACTTTGTACTGCCAAAATTAAATCTTCATCGGTACATGTTTCTGACAGTAATCGGCAGGCCAGTAAATGAGCTGGATTATGTATCTTTCCCCATTCATACAGCGTGTTGTTGTCTGCCAACAGCTCCCACTTCAGCATGCTGGTCTTGCATTTATGGGCTCCAACCCTCAGCCTATTCAGGGTCCTCCAAGGGACTGGGGAGGTTGAGCTCATCAACTATATTCTCTAATGTTATTCCTTGTCCAATGATCTCCTTTCTCCATCTTCTAATTTGATTTTCTCAAGAATGTTTGTTCTTGCCATAAAGCTCTTCCTGGATCTGAGCCAGCAGACTTGAGGCACATATCCATTCAGGGGATTTTGAGGGTCATTCTCTTGCTTAGTTCTCTCAGCGTCCACTGTTGAGCGATACCAACAAGAGGATAGATTTTCTCAACTGGTGTAGGTTTGAGGCATCTTGTCACTAGTGATGATGATAGTTGATGAAAGCTTCTTTGTGCAGAATTACATTACCGCTATGGTAATGGAGTAGACTGTACAGCGAGTGACTCAACGCCGAGTGTTGGGCAGCAGTAAATATCCTGACTCCCTAAAGGGGCCAATGACTATGGGCAGATGAGCCCCTTTAGGTGGGGTGATGGTCCCCTCAGTGGAGGAAACGCCACTGGAAACCATCATATCCAGCCCAACGGAATATGGCATGGACTCTTCCACCCCCTTGACCATTGGGAATTAGAGTTCCTCTACCGCTCATTTTGAGTCGCTGGCTGTACAGTCTACCATAGCAGGATGTCTGGCTAGACTAGTAGATAATCATTATCAATGATTCAATCCCACTGGATGCCTAGAAGTTCACAGCTCACATTCCAGAGTTTCCTTGCTGTTTCATCATCGCACCCTTGAGACGATATATATGCAGGCTTGCAGTCACTGTGATAGAAGGGGAAAGGCTTATGTTAGAATTGTTGGGACTACATTCATGCAATTTCAAAGAGATCACAGAAATGCAGATGAGTAGAGAAATGCTCAAGTCCTTATCTATTGGGCTTTCTCATTTGTTTATATCAGCAAATACGATCCTGTCTGTCTCCCCAAACACTGGATATCTCCTTCCTACAGATGTATAGTTGGTGCAGCTGTTGAATACTTGGTTTGTTGGCATTTTAAAGAGCTCCAAAAGAGCATGAGTGCCTACCTTTCTGTACACCACTTGTGTATCTGAACCACCATGCATAATTTGGTGGTATACTGCAGTTTCTCAGCCAGGCAGAGACAACAGACAGGCAGGAGTAGACTCAGGTGACCATGACCGGTTGGATTAAAAACCCACATACCAGAGTACTGGCCACATAGCCCTCATGTATAAACTCCTTAACACTGGCAAGAGAACTGCAAATGGGAGTGTGCAGGACATTGTTACCACTAGCTTTGACATTGTCATTAAACTAGGGAGGGTGGCCAGATTCAGACTTCTAGCCCCTTTAAAGAAGCAACTGGTACTGTTGAAAGAGCTACTGCCAATAACTCTCCTTCCCTTGATGACTTCTTTGGTTATTAGACCTACGAAAGATGCAAGAGTTACCACTACAGTGGGAAATTATGTGGAATGGCAAATTCATCCCTCCTGTAATTTAGGATTGATAAATTAAATGACGGTCACATATTTGCATTCCACCTACATCACAGGAAGACTCAGGTGTTCATACTGATACTATGGCACTTGTAATGATGATTAGTCTGGCTTGTCTCATGAAAACTGGTAGCTGGCTTTTCTTAAGTTTCATTGTGATTGTTAGAATTTGCAGTTGATAGCACTCATATGATTCTTCTGTAAAAACTGTTCATTGAGGATATGAAAAAATAAGTGTTTTTTCCCAGTTAATGAACAATACCAACAATTAGGACAGGATACAGAATGACAGAGTGGTTTGGTACAGGAAAAGGAATAAGACAAAGCTGCATTTTGTGACCTTGCTTATTCAACTTAGACAGAGCACATAATGTGCAATGCAGTGCTGGATGAATCACAAGTTGGAATTAAAATTGCAGGGAGAAACATCAACAATTTGAGATATGCAGATAATACAACCCTAATGGCAGAAAGTGAGGAAGACTGTCAGGTATAGAAATAATGGTACAGTAATACCTCACTTAAAGAGCAAAATGTGTTCCACAGGATTGCTCTTTAAGCGAGTTGCTCTTTAAGCGAAATGAATTTTCCCATAGGAATGCATTGAAAAGCAAAATTCCATTCTGGACATCAGAAAAAAGCCCCACCCCCTTTTTTGTTCAAAATTATTTATAAAGTGCACTTAAACAGCATAAATAGTGTGCAGCAACATGTTCGCTTTTCACCCCCTTCTCTTTCTCCACCTGGGACACTAACTCTCGAATGGCGAAAAGGGATAGAAGGGGTGAAAAGCAAACAGTTCTCTCGCCTGCGCTGGTGGATAAAGGCAGGAGAGAGCTTGCTTTCCAGTCTTTGGTATAAGACCCCAGACACTATCCCTGATGGAGAGGTTTCTCTTCAATGAGTTGATCTCCCCTCCTCCCCCCCCCCCCCAGCACAAGCTAGAGAACTCCTTGCTCCCCCCCCCCCTTCTCCCTTTTCTTGCCATTCTGCGCTTAGTGTCTCAGGCAGAGAAGGGGGGAATCCTACTCGTTAAGCAAGTAACTTGCTAAGTGAGATGCTCGTTATGTGAGGTATTACTGTACTGGATGAATGTATACGCCTATAGCTTGAAGAGTATGTATCTGTATTGCACAGTTGATATCACTGATATGTGTAGCTATAGTGTTGTGCTCTATAAATGAAATACTTCCAGAGCACTTATGTGGAGGAGTTGTCAAAGAGTAATGGAGGAATAGAGGAGTTCATGCTGAAACTCATGCTGGGGTTACTGGAGCAAGAAGAGAGAATACAGAAGGACTGTTTCTGCAACTCTTGCTGAAGTTGCTGAGGAGGAGCTCAAGCAGAAGCTCTTCTACAACTGAACCTGCACTGGAAGCATTCAGTAAGCACTAACTATTCTCTTTTACCAGAGTGTGTGTATGTTTATGCTTGAAAGAACTGAACTGCTTATGCCACTGAACTTGAAGCCAGAATGAGTCTTGGCTTTCACTCCTGTTGAATTGCTGTGAATGATCTGAACTGCTGTTCTGAATCTACCAAAGACTGTAAGCAAATCCACAAGCCTTGGAAGCCAATCAGCCTCAGAAGGACCTTGAGAGATTCCTGCTGAGGCAAGAGACTTTGACTTTGTGTAAATACCTTTTGTGATAGACACTATCTATATTTACGTTTTGCACTGAAATATAATTAGCACCAGAAAAGTAAATGCCGTTTGTTTTCTGTTGAACTACGCTGCCGCTCTTCTTTTGTGTGTGTGGGCAGTTCAAGGCGCGTCGCTTCCACTTGTGTTACGCTTACACGCTGCTCTGCTAAACACGCACACACACACAATAAAACTTAACAAAGACCTAAAGAAGCTCCTGCTTAGGTTGAAAGAAGAAAGTGCAACAGCTGACTTGAGATTCAACATCAAGAAAACCAAGATAATGGCAACAGGCCCTATCAGTCCCTGGAAATAGATGGGGAAGAAGTAGAAGCAGTGACAGACTTTACATTCTTAGGATCCAAGATCACTGCAGATGGAGATTGCAGCCATGAAATAAAAAAGTGACTAATTCTTGGGAGACAAGCTATGAGAAACCTGGGGAACATAGTTAAAGGTAGAGACATCACCTTGCAAATTCGCATAGTCAAAGCAATGGTATTCCCAGTGATAATTTATGGTTGTGATAGCCATTCTGGCCATAAGGAAAGTTGAGCACAGAAGAATAGACACCTTTGAAATGTGGTGTTGTAGGAGAGTTTTGAGAGTACCCTAGACAGCGAGGAGAACAAATAGGTTGGTCTTAGAAGAAATCAACCCTGACTGTTCCTTGGAAGGTCAAATAGTGAAGAATAAGCTAAAGTACTTTGGATATCAAATGAAAAGAGAGGATTCACTTGAGAAAGCCTTGATGCTGGGAAAGGTGGAGGGCAAAAGAAGAAGGGGGTGGCAGAAAATGAGATGGCTAGATGGTGTTGTTGATGCAATGGGCACAGAGTTGGGAGGGTTAAGGAGGATAGGGGTGCCGGGCGAGCAATGGTTCATGGGGTTGCAAAGGATCGGAATCAACTGTGCAACTGAACAACAACAAAAAAGGCACTCCTACTCATACTTGACATCTTATGAATTGTTCAGAAGAAACTGACAAATCATGAAACATTGATAGCGAACTTTCCTAAAAGACAGCAAAATGTTCTGGGAAATCTAGTGCCACTTCAACTCACCTGAAATACTTTCCACTCACTGTCTCCAGCTCCTCTGCCACTGCACAATACACACTTGTCTGGGCTCCTTCTACAGGAGTCTTCAAGAAAATGGACACCACCTTTGACACCACATTCATGATAGAAAAACGAGGGTACACTCTAGTAGAAACTGTGCCTGGATGCAAAGCATTTACGACAACACCTGTACCTGAAAGAAATCACTCATGCATCAGGAAACATACTAGGAATGGGAGTGTTAAAATAAAAAAGTTGGTCTTCTTGTGTCTAGAAACATACTTCAACCAATGTAAAAGCAAAGAGGATGTTACTGTTTATCTACACAACAGCTAGGCATCATATATCAACTGGTCCGGGGAAGTGAAGTCAGATCGGAAACATTTATGTGTCTGCAAAAGAAGTGCAGACACACAGTCCACCCCTCCATATAAACAGTCCTTATGAGAAAAGAACCCATTGTCATTGAACCAAGTTTGGCTGTAACTGCCTGTTGCACAACACACATAATAGAAAATCTCATTTCACCCATAAGGGTGCATTCCTTAACAAACAATCAGATTGTTGGATACTCTTAGACCAGTGATGGTGAGCCTTTTGGAGACCGAGTGCCCAAACAGAGGGGCGGGATGAACTCTGTGATGGGGGAGAGAAGAAGCACTCCCCTTGGGCTGCTGGGCAGAGGGACGGGGCAAACTGTGCTGAGTCGACAATGTGTGTGGCAACAGAGAGGGCACTGAGTGCCTTCTCTGGCACACATGTCATAGGTTCGTCACCACTGTCCTAGATATTCCTTGGCAAATTCTGGATAAAAGACAGAAGAATACAAAATTGGTTCAATGGAAATTTTGCTTGATGCCATGAACTGTGGTACAACGTGGAATAGCTCCTCTATTTGATGTCCACACTATTTACACAGGAGACACAGGACTGCTACTTAAGAGTTCTTGCTGTTTGCTCCAGCAATCCTGCTTTGGATAAAAAATGGTGACACAATGGAGATAAAAGTGTCACAATCTAATATAATAAACTTCCTGCCTACTAACCAGGATCCCAATATTTTGCTATTCAACAAAAGCATAAAGTTGGCTGTTTACCATCTCACATAAAACAAGGCCACTGGCTGTTTCCAACCTACCTTGCAAATGTTTGGCCAGCTCCCGGGTAAACAAAATATTGGCCAGCTTGCTGTTACAATAGGCCAAACCCCGATTGTAGCGCTTCTCACTCTGGAGATCATGAAAGCGAATCCTTCCCCCATGATGGGCTAGTGATGACACATTCACTATGCGAGCTGGTGCAGATTGCTTTAGTCGCTCTATCAGCAGAAATGTTAAAAGGAAGTGCCCTAAAACGAGAGATGCAGCTTCTGTTTTTATCTGAAATTCTAAGAGAGAGACAATAATACCTTTATCCCACTTGCACCCATAATGAAGGGCCATCTTGATTATAAAGGAAAAAGCAAAGCAATCACACTTATAATACATCCCATAGCGCTTAGTCCACTCTCTGGGTGGTGCACAAGTTAATTAGCATTTTGCCCCAACATGCTGGGTCCTCATTTTACTGACTTCAGAAGGATGGAAAGCTGAGCCAGCCTTGAGCCCTGGTCAGGATCGAACTCCCAACTCTTTGGTTGTAGTACAGCAATTTAACCACTGTCAGTTTCCAATCAGGATCAGAACTGCTGACAGCCATTTTCAGATAAGGGAAGCTCTCTCTCTCTCTCTCTCTCTCTCTCTCTCTCTCTCTCACACACACACACACACACACACGTTTTCCTGAAGCTTCCAAAGGCTTCCCCAGATCAAAATGGATGGCTAGGTGTCTCAAAACCTTACTGGGGGCAAGACAAATAGGAAGCTTTAAGTTAGAGATAAAAGTATGTGGATAAATGACAGCAGGGGAATAAACCTACGCAACTTGATTCCAAGCCTTAACTAGGTCTATGTAGTATGAATGGGCAGAGCTCTATCTAGTGCAGTTGTCATCTAAGACAATAGATCTCCATATTTTACCCTCTGGACAATTTGGAATCCAGTACCCAGAAATTTGATCACTGGCCTCACTGGTTGTGACTTCTTGGAGTTGGCGCCCCAAACATTTAACAAGTCAAAGGCTACATAAGATACCCTCCTGGCTACAGGCTGTTTTTCTGCATGGTCACGATCTTCCCCATTACCCCATAATGCTTTCTACATTGACCTCTCATGATACTCCTTTTTATGACCCTCTCTGCTGTTTTGAAAGAAGAATGACATCCTGTTGAGATCAAAATCCAAGATTCTGTGCAAGAACCTTACCAAGGTAATTGACTCCCAGGTGTGTCTCAAAGCCATCGGCTGTCTTGGAGTAGGGGCACATAATGACCCCTGCATTGTTGATAAGGACATGAAGCTCTTTCTCTTCTGCAAGAAAGAACACACGGCACATTACTGAACAGCCAAGCCTAAGAGACAATTGTAGCGCTGGCACAGATGCATGCGTCAAACAACAATCCTCCTTTCTCTCAGAACACAGCTAGGGAACCTGTGGTCTTCCAAGCACTGATGAACTAACACTCTCATAATCCTTTAGACTGGATGAAATAATGACAATGGTAACTTAACAACAGGTGCACAGACAGAACGAGACACTACACAATTTGGCCAATGATACATTATGCTGTCCTAAATACTGGTACTTGTGGGATTGGAAAGACTGTCCAGTGAATGACGAGTCACTTCAAAGATCAAAGAATTGCTTTGTTTCTCTAAAAATGAAATAATTATTCATTTTATTAGACTAGGAGCTATGATAATTGGAATCACAGAAGATTTAAAAGTACATATAAATTTCAAAAGTTACTATGAATTATTGAGTTTTAAATCAGCACTTGATTTGAATAAAAGTGTTGGATTGGTTTGAAGTTTGAGAGCAACCACTTTGCATTAATTACTAATTTCCCCTCCTTCTTATTCAGCCCTTGCTAGTATGTTTATAAATTTTTAAACTAGAATCAGAGGATTCAAAACTAGATACTTGATTCACCTGAGTATGTGCTTCTGAAATGAGCGATTAAAAGCTTCAAATAAGAAAATCAGCTCCTACAAAGATTTGATCATTTAATTTCTGTTCTTCAGAATATTGCTGTGAAACCATCCTATCAAAGAATGGCTCAGTACTCCCAACTGGTCTGATCAGGAATGCATCCTTCTGGAGACATTTTAAATAGTCTGAGCTGAAACTCTACAAGACCATGGGGGGAAATTGATAAATCATGGAGAACATTAATAGCTACCTTTTATAAAAGACAGCAAAACGTTCTGGAAAACTATCATTGGTGAGCTGAGATGTTCTTTTGGAATCCTTGAATCTGAGCTAGATATCTAACAAAAAACCGGCTTAGTCACAGCCAGTCATCTTAGTTATGGATAAATCAGGCACTCTCAACTTACAGCCCATGGGCCTGACTTGGCCCCTGAAGCCTTTTCATCCCCCCCCCCCCCAATGTCCTCCATGTTTGCGCTGCCTGGAAACTGGCAAAAACGCACGTTTTCAGCGAGTTCTTGTGCAAAATCTCATGAAAACTCACTGAAATCTCACGAGAACTCACCGAAAATATGTTTTCACACAAGAACTCACGCAAGAACTTGTGCGGAAACACGTGACCAGACCACACAGCCATTCTGAGGGGAGTGATCCAGCCCCCACACCAAAAAGGTTGAGAAAGCCTAGTATAAATGAATGAATCAAATTATTGGAAGAGGTAAATGCACTACTATCACTAAGGGCTCATATCACAGGAAATATTTTCCAGAGTAGAAATCTTAACATTCTGACCTTGTCTATGTGGGTTATAAACTCATTTACATTCCAAGATAAGGAAGGATATCCCAAAAGTGTTTTTCATATCCTTAGGCTTGTGATGGTGAACCTTGGCATTCCAGATGTTCTTGAACTTCAATTCCCAGAAGCCCTGATCAACAAGAGTGCTGACGTGGGCTTCTGGTAATTGAAGTCCATGAACATCTGGAGGGCCACAGTTCACCATCACTGCCTTAGGCTGTGTGGATGATAATCAGAACCATCTCAGCTCACAAATACACTGGGTGGAAGGGAATATGACAGGGGAGAATCCCCCACCCCACTGCTGATAGGCTATCTATACCAGCAGAAATTGGACCCAAATATCAGCCTTGGATTCACTAGATACCAAACAATTTTACTCCTCCAAAATGCCGTAGGAGTGGACCAGTAATTATAAGAAACTGGAGTACACCTACTCTATGTAGTCAACATGAGAGCCTCTCTAAAAGACAAATATTTCCAAACCCATCAAAATGGCTGGCACAAGCTAGCAGGAAACAGCAAATAGATTATCTGCATATTTACTTCCTTATCCTCCACTTGACTGCTCTGCCCGACTGGGCACTGGACCACACTACAGACAATTTGTTGTTAGTTGACATATCTACGTATAATTGGGTGTGTGTGCGTACAAGTTTGCATCCAAAACAGGATTTCAAGGTATCTTAAAATCCAATAAAAACCAAACTTAAAATCCTACCTACATTTGATAATATGACTATAAGATGTCCAGTTGTTCAGCCAAAAAGAAACACCTAAAAGTTTACAGTGAATGATCTATCACAGCCTTACCTTTCAGCAAATTCTCGGCAAATTCTCTGATAGACTTTGTGTCTGCCAAGTCTAGTTTCTTGGTAACAACTTCCTGGTTACCAGTAGTGGCTCGGATTTCAGAAGCTGTCATTTCTGCCTTTACCAAATCTCTGCAAGCAAGAATGACTCTAGCACCTGCAATAAGAAAAAAGAGAGAATGGATTAATCATGAATGATAATATAAATTAGTAGGAGCCCGCTAGGTGAGAACCTTATCACGACATGGGGGCTTGAGCAGTCTAACTAGGCAGTGTTGCCCATCACTTGTCAATGGTGTTAGGATGGGACTAGTCTAAGACTCACCAAAGTGTCCTCCGTCGGATCCCTTGGTGGATCATGACCCGCCTAGCCAGCAAGTGACACGATATCCAAATGGCTAAAAAAAATAGGTCCATTTGCATGTGTGGAATGTCGCAGAGACATTCACCAATGCATGGACTCCTCGCTGAATAATGACTCTACAGTTTAAACGTTATTCTAAATCAGTGGCACTTACCAGTTGTCCCTACTGAGGCTGGGCTGCCAACTCTGTTATTCCTTACCACTGGCATAGCAGCCAAGGCTGTAACACAACCACATCTGGAGGGGCACAGATCCCCACCTACTCACTGAGCCAAGCAGAAGAGCCAGTCCTATCACAGGGACCGTCCTTCTGTCCCACCAAACCCCCACAAAAAAGCCCCCACTTGCTCCTTTTGTTTGTGCTGGCTGAACTATTGTGGATAAATTCTGAAAACGTGTTTGCTATTACTGTATAAGATATCTGGTGCTTCTACAGTGGGTTCCTACCGCTGTTAAAGGCATTGTTACAACTATTCTACCCCACCCATCCAGGCCTTTGTTTTTCTCTACCGAGGTCATGAAAAGGCAGAAGGAACAAAGAAAAACATGGGGGAGAACTGCAGAGGCTGGACAACTGGCATCTAGATCCTGTGAGAACATCCATAAAGGGGCCTTTCAAGACTACAATCAAAATGCAGCCCAGCAGGTATTTCCAGGTGCTGGGAGGACTGTGAATGGCCAAGGACCTCACACTTAACTAGTTGGTCCACATTGTTACTGTAGTACTAGCTGGCAAAACTGGTAGAGATACTAAACTGCTGCACATCACAAGAGAAAGTCCAGAACAGTCCACCACAGAAATTTTATCAGAAAAATCTTTATCCCATTGCTTTTCCAGCAAACATCAATACACATACAGTATAGTATTATTTGCTTCATTTTTACCCTCTTTTCCTCCCATGAATTCAGTGTGGCACTCATAGCTTTCTTACTTTCTACTTCATCCTCACAACAAGGTAGGTCTGACTGAAGTCAGTCAGTGACTTTCACAGACTAATGGGAATCTAAACCCAAGTTTTCCAGCTCCTAATCAAACATTCTAGTTATTATATACACGTGTATGTGTTTTAGTTTATAGCCAGGATCTGCCTTTTCCTGGTGGAAGGGCTCTGTTTGTGGAAGAGACATCCAGGCAATTTATACTTTGACAGGTGTTGAACACTTCAGTGCTGAAAGCATTCAAGAAAAAATTGGACAGCCATCGGTCAGAGTTGTTTTGATTTGGATTCCTGCATTGAGCAGGGGGTTGGACTCAATGGCCTAAAATGCCCCTTCCAATTCAGTGGTTCTATGATGGGTATCATTTTTCGTAAAAATTTCAACACCCTAGAAATGACAATGAAGGTAAAATCTAACCATATTGTTGTATCAGTACTTTGAGAACACCCTGAAAAAAATAGGCAACAGGTTGATTGAGTCAATTCAAACCCACGAGGAAGATATTGGTTTTATTTATCATTCATTCTGTGTATCTTGAGAAAATGTACAGATGGAAGAGAATGAACAACTTGCCTCTTCTTGCAAGGTCTCTGGCTGTTTCCTTCCCTATGCCAGCGTTGGCCCCCGTGATCACTACAACCTTCCCATCCAGCTTAGCTGTAGACTTGCATACACCTCCTGCAATATATTTCCTTTAAAAAAAACCAAGAATGCAATGGTAAATCATGGATTCATATATTATACTTATATAAATAACAACTGAGGGTTGGATCCAAGATCTCCCTTCTTCAGTCAGAAATCCTCCACTTACTGAAAGCGATTCCAAAGGTTTTTCAGGGATAGCACACCCCAAGACAGAACAGCTTGCCTCATTCTCCAATGTTCCCCATCATGAACTCTGTGTGTGTGTGTGTGTGTGTGTGTGTGTGTGTGTGTGTGTGTGTGTGTGTGTGTGTGTGTGTGTGTGTGTGTGTGTGTGTGTGTGTGTGTGTGTGTGTGTGTGTGTGTGTGTGTGTGTGTGTGTGTGTGTGTGTGTGTGTGTGTGTGTGAGAGAGAGAGAGAGAGAGAGAGAGCTTTGGAGTAGCTGCCATGGGAAGGAAAAGGCAAGAAAGTCTGCTTCCAGCAGTGCAATTCCAGATGGACGTAAGAGTTAAAGCATGTTACAATGATTGGTTTGTATAAAGACACAAGTTGCACATTGAATGAGTCAATGAGGCATTTTCACATTTGGTAATGATTTAAGACTCCTGGTTTTCTTCTTCTTTGAAGCCTTGTTTGGTATAACGTGATAATGGTTTGTTAGTAAAGGGACACCAGGTTATGGATAACATTAGTAGAGTTGACACAATCACTATAACATTTCACATTTGGCAAGGATAGATAGATAGATAAATCTTTATTGTCATTGTCCTGCACAGAACAACGAGATTGGGGACTAATTCCTGTTAATGATTGATAACTCAGTGGATTAGGTATCCAGCTGCAGGAGTCAAAGTTCAATTCCCTGCCTCCCAGGAGAAGTGTCAGCCTGTGTGGCCATGGGCAAACTGCACAGCCCCAAGGTAGCAGTGGAAGAGAGAATGGTAAACCACTTCTGAGTATTCTCCATGTAGAGAATCCTGAGAAGGGCCACCATAACTTAGAATTGAGTTAATGGCAGACAATTTTACAAAAATACAAATACTATACTAAGCAAAGGATTTGTCTGCACTTTTTGGAGACTGATAAACCAAATAGGATATTCTTAACCAAATAGGTTGGTAGTGTAATTGCCACAAGTGCCCTCTGGTTTGAAATATCATCTAATTAAGTGTATAAAGGTATAATCATCTTAACATGGCTATGATACAGAACTGAGTAAAAGACAGCTAAGCCTGCACATTTAGTAAGATATTTCCACAGAGATATTTCTTATTTACCATTTATTTTATGGCTTCCTCTACTGCAGTTCTCAGACTCCACCTCACAAGATTACTTTTGCAATATGTGTAAAAGGATAAGAGGGCAAAGATTATATAAAAGACAGTGTTTAAGATCTGCCACAAATGTGGCTCTTTTTCAGATGGAAAAATTACTATCTTCCTAATCCAATAATCGGTTCAGGAAATTATACAAATTACAGTACTACCAAAAGAGATCATGCAAGTCTTCTGTACATATTTTAAGACCTAGCTATTATTCCCAATATACAGGCTCTTAATCACTCCCGTATATTTTTTTTTTAATGAAGATCATCTTGAATTTTCCCTGCTGCTGCTAGGATGGTTTTCACTCTTGAATTTTTACCCAAGGAAATAAAAACTTTTGTTAGGATCATATGTTCCCTCATCTCAACGTAGTTTTGAACTTCATGAAACTGTCAGTTATAATTTGTCTGTTTTGCATTGTGTCACACACATAATCTACGGAAATACAGACAAGCAGTACAACACAGAAAGAGATATAGTATAAATGAAACCAAGTACAGAGGGAACAGTAACAAGATACTAGTTCCTCTCTATTCAGCATTAGTTAGACCACATCTAGAGTACTGTGTCCAATCCTGGGAACTGCATTTTAAGAAAGATGCAAACAAATTAGAGCAGGTACGGAGAAGGGCAACAAGGATGATTAGAGGGCTGGAAACCAAGCCATAGGAGGAAAGGCTGAAGGAACTGGCCATGTTGAGCCCCTTGAAAAAAGGAGATTGAGAGGGAATATAATAGCACTCATCTAATATCTGAAAGATGGTCATAAAGAAGAGTGGCGGAATCTGTTCTCAGTCATCCCAGATGGCAGGACACATAATAATGGTCTCAAATGAAAGGGAGCTAAACATAGACTGAATACTGTATGAGGAAAACCTTAATGGTTAGAGCAATACAACAGCGGGACCAAACTACCTTGAGAGGCGGTGAACACTTTAACACTGGAAACATTCAAGAGAGAATTGGACAATGGTCTGTCAGATCTGCTTCGGATTCCTGCATTGGTCTAAATGGCTGCTTCCAACTCAGTGATTCTATGATTCTAACAGTTAACACAACCTTGTTGTTGTTCAGTCGCACATTTGATTCCGACCCTTTGCAACCCTATGGACCACTGCCCGTCAGGCACCTCTGTCCTCCACCATCCTCCTCAGCCCGCCCAACTATGTACCCATTGCATCTACAATACCATCTAGCCATCTCATCCTTGGTTGCCCCCTTCTTCTTTTGCCCTCTACCTTTCCCAGTATCAAGATTTTCTCAAGTGAATCCTCTCTTCTCATTTGATGTCCAAAGTAGTTTAGCTTCATCTTTACAACCTTAGCACTACTGAAATGAACTGATTAATTGATGGGCAGTAAGAAAACCACCCGCCTTACCTGCAAGATAATCTGCCTCCTGTTACATGATCAGACCTTACTGACAGTCATCAATGAAGTTAACTTCTTTACTGTGAAGCGGCGGAGGACAAGAAAGATCCGGGAACTTTTTATAACAGTGCTGTATTTGCAAAGAACTCGAAGGTTGCCTACGGGGATCGTCTTAAACCAGGTTACGATTGCAAGGGGCTCCATTCCATACCAGTCCAGATTAAAAAAAGTTACACGTGCAAGGAGCGAGTAGATCATAGGTCACAAACCTGATATAAGGCGCTGCCAGAAATAGCAGAAGTGGGACCGCGATCAAGAGCGCCAGCACCGATTCCAGACCGCCGAGCATGGCTACTCCGACACCGGCTCCAGCAGCGCCAGAAACAGCTCAGCCAGGTGGGCAACTAGGCATCCCCCGAGGCACAGACAGGCAGGACGAAGCTGCGCTGCGAAAGGCAGCGACCTCTGGGATTGGTCGAGCGCCGCTGACGTCATCCGTCGAGGGCCATGATTCCACGTAGGAAAAGAACTCCTCCCTTCGGATTCGGATTCCGGGGCCAGGATTGTGTGCGGGGCTGAGGGCGCCCGAATGAGCCCCCACCACCACCACCACCACCACCCATATTGGAAACCATGGCACACTTTCTCTCTCGCTCCCAGAAGGACGCAGGGGGAGAGTGGGCAAAAGGCGTGTGTGAAGTATCCACACAAGGGCTAAGACTGAGAATGGACGGCAGAGGTGTAAAAAGTTAGACGGAGAGTTTTGGTTTGCTGAAAACGAAACTCCCTCGTTAGTTCCGTGACTTGGAGCCGAGCCAGCCTGCGTGGGCTGTTTGGGCACACCTGTGCACACTCTCAGGGGAACTGGACTGGAGAAAAAGGGAATAGTACATCCCTTCTTCCAGGCTGGCCAGGTTATCCTGCTAGTTTCTGACACGAAAGTAAAGGTAAAGGTTTCCATTGCTCGGAAGCCAGTCGTAACCGACTCTAGGGTTCAGTGCTCATCTCTGTTTCAAAGCCAAAGAGCCAGCGCTGTCTGCTTCTGCAGACATTTTCCATGGTCATGTGGCAGGCATGACTAGACACCGGAGCACACGGAATGCTGTTTACCTTCCCACCGAAGTGGTCCCTGTTTATCTACTTGCAATTTCTTGCTTTCGAACTGCTAGGTTGGCAGGAGCTGGGACAAAGACAGGAGCTCATTCCGTCCTGCAGTACCCAGGAATCGAACTGCTGACCTTCCGCCGCCTCCCAGTCAGCATCTTAGTCACTTGAGCCACTGCAGTCACGAAATTATTATTATCCTGCTACTAATGTACTGTCTGGCCAGATATCTCACTACAGTAATGGAGTAGACTGTACAGCAGTAGTCCATACAGCCAGCGACTCAACACTGAGTGTAAGGCGGCGGTTAACTAACCTGACTCCCTAAAGGGGCCAACAGCTATGGGCGGATGAGCCCCTTTGGGTGGGGTGAGAGTCCCCCTCAGTGGAGGAAATGCCACTAGAAACCATCATATTTGACCCAACAGCAAAATGAGTGGCGGAGGAACCACTTCACTATTCTGATTTCCAATGGTCATGGAGGCAGAAGAGGCCATGCCACATGGACTGGTTGTGAAGGCGCACCTTGTCAATATCCTCAAGGCTGCCGGCAGTCCATTGCAGTCCCAGTGTTGAATCCTGCATGTCTCATTTCATGTGTGCTGCAGGGGATGGTTCCGAGATCATTGTGTATGGGTCACTTCATGGCAAACTGGGATCCACCTTAAACCAATTCATGGCAATGACATTTTTCCTGCTTCAGGGAAAAATGCATTCTCAGATACGAGTTGCAGTCAACGATGGCTAGTGATGGCGAACCTTGGCACTCCAGCTATTCTTGGACTTCAATTCCCAGCAGCTCTGATCAGGTGTGCTGACTTGGGCCTCTGGCAATTGAAGTCCAAGAACAGCTGGAGTGCCAAGATTAGCCACCCGGGTGCTAGACCATAAAGGGCTCAGGACCAGAAAGTGACTCGCAGAACTGGATCAGTCATGCTGTGATGAGAGAGGCAAATGGAAGGCCACTGCATTACATTGTTCCCAGGACAATCTTCATGGCTAACTGCTATGATGAAACCCAACCAAAATTAACTAAAAAAAACACCCGGAAAAGGGCTGCCAGAAGTGTTGCCAGCACACAATTATAATAATAATAAGAAAGAAGCAATAACTGTCTATTGGAAAGAAGACCATGGATGAAACAAGTGGCTCAGCTATTGGGAAGCAACATGGATCCCTCTTTTTTCACTCACCTTTTGTCACCCCACTCTCCTCCCCCCCCAATAAAAATGCTTTCGGAAGTCTATTTGTAAGAGTAAAGGTCACCCTTGCTTGAAAGCCAGTTGTATCCAACTCCAGGGTTCGGTGCTCATCTCTGTTTATAGCCAAAGAGCCAGCACTGTTTGCTTCTGGACTCTGCAGATGTTTCCATGGACATGTGGAAGGCATGAGTAGACACCAGAGCGCATGGAACACTGTTTACCTTCCCGCCAAAGTGATACCTATTTATCTACTTGAAATTTCTTGCTTCCAAACTGCTAGGTTGGCAGGAGCTGAGGCAGAGACAAGAACTCACTCTGTCATGCAGCACTTGGGTCTCAAACTGTTGACCTTCCATTTGACAAGTTTAGTGTCTTGACCACTAAGATAACAGATTGAAGGCCAATACCTAATAGCTATGACAAAACAGTACATTTTTAATATTGCATTTTGGTCAAATGTACCAAGGAAGCCAGTTTCAAAAAAAGAAAATACAGTACATGTCATTTTATAGGTTGAGCTGGTTGGGTAGTTCATTGATTTACATATCTGGCTACAGAGCCAGAAGTTGAGAGTTCACTTTCTCCTCTGTGCCTTATGTGAGCAGAGCTAAACCACCTCTGAGTGTAATCTCTACCTAGAAAACCTTGGGAAAAGATTGCCATAAATCATAGCTGATTTGATAATAATTTCACATCAGAAATTATTCAGGGTTGAAAGGATTTTTGAGCAAAAAACTCTGTTCAAGGAACATGCAAACGAGGCACCTTTCATGTCCCCAAGAGCTGGGACAGGTGGGTGCTCAATCCGTCATGCAGTACCCAGGTCTCGAACTGCCAACTTGCCAGCTTTCCAACTAACAAGGCGAGCTTCTTAATCACTGAGTCACCGCAGCTGACTTGATGACACACAATTGTTTTTTATAAGATGATTCTACATGTAACTTTAAACATGATCTCCTAGATCAGGGATTTTCAACCTGTGGCCAATGGGCCAGATGCAGCCCACGGCACCATTTCATGTGGCCACCCACTGCCTCCACCACACCAGGAAGTGCCATATGGTGGAGGAAGGGCAGAATGGTTGTCCGGACCCCGAAGCTGTCTGAGGGGGCATGACCGGGCCCCCAGCTTAAAAAGGTTGAGAACTGTTAAAGATTCTAGTAGAACTCCTCTAAGTTAATGTAACAGTCAATTAAGAAAGACATCAGCTGCCTTGCAGAAAAATAGCTTTATTACAGTAGGACATGAAGTAGTGAAAAGTATGAAGTTACACATAAAAAAAGATTACTAGATGCACTCTTCAGTTTAAAATTGCTTCATATACAATAAAAGTTAGTAAGAAATTAGTGTAGATACAGAGAGACATCAACTGTATTTTTAAGGCAATTTATTATCCTTTAATCTCTTTTCTTCTGGGGTACAAAATGTTTTTCTTTTGTAGGTGCTTGACACAAAAAAATATGCACCCCAATCTGTTCTGATATGACAATGCATATATACATTGGTGGGATTCAACATGTTTGCACCAGTTCACCAGAACTAGTAGCAGAAATTCTGGCTGGCCTTGCCCATCCAAGTTTTGAAATAAAGTAGTCCTAATTTGGGTGCAACACAGGGCTTTCCCCCTGGCCACACCCACAGAGTAGGTAGTTAAAAAAATTGAATCCCACCACAGCATATATTAATGATGAATGGCTCATCTAAAGGGATGTTAAAATATCTGTGCCAAGAAACTTAGGTTTGCATTGACCTAATTTACAATGAGCAAACTGCCCACCCTGCTTCTAAAACTACACAGCTAAATAAATTACTTTGTTGAGGGTCTGTGTTCTGCACTATAATAGCAAACAAACCACTTGAAGAATGCAGAGGTACTGGCAAATATCTCTCATAGCAAGCACAACAGTATTTCCATGTGTCTGGGTTATTTAATCAATTCTTTAGACACTTTCCCAGATTATATTCCTAAAGCAATCCATACTATTTATCTCAGTCATTTTAAGAGAGCAGTATCTCTGATTTTTTATGTGTTTTCAGAATCAAAGGTAATCCAACCTTAAAAGCACTCAGTGATGGCTTGCTTTCATGTGTGAATTAAAAGTTTAGAAAATAAAGCTCTGCTATAGTGATTTCTTTTTTTAGTGTCCAGCAGGTAGCACCTCCATTCCAAAGTTTTCCATCACTCCCCACAAAAAACTGATATTCTATTAAGTGGCAACAAACCACTTAAGTATCTTTAATGGTAGCAGCCAATGCCTATTTTTATTTGCTTGTGCATTGCCTGAAAAGAATAACCAGCATGATTGTTCTTATTACAGACAACTGCATCCTGTTAATTGTGCTGTATAGGAAAGTGGTGAAAAAAGCTGTCAATCTCTCTCTCCTAAACCCCTGGGCACTTAGTATTTTGTCTCTTCTGATTCTTGACCTTTAGCTCTGGCAGCATTTTCTGTTCTAGGAATCAACCACTACAGATAAGGGTTATCTTTGATTCAATCCCACTGGATGCCTAGAAGTTCACAGCTCACGTTCCAGAGTTTCCTTGCTGTCTCATCATTGCGCCCTTGAGATGATATATATGCTGGCTTGCAGTCACTGTGATAGGGGGGGAAAATACTTCTTTTAGAAAGTTTTGGACTACATTCATGTACTTTCAAATGGGTCACAGAAATACAGATCAGTAGAATCATGCTCAAGTCCTTATCCTTTGGGCTTTCTCATTTGTTTATACCAGTAAATAAGATCCTGCCTTTCTCTCCAAATACTGGATATCTCATTGCTGCAGCTGTTGAATACTTGGTTTGTTGGCATTTTAAAAGCACCAAAAGAGCATGAGTGCTTACCTTTCTATATACCCCTTGTGTATCTGAACCACCATACATAATTTGGTGGTATGCTGCAGTTTCTCAGCCATGCAGCAGTAGACTCTGGTGCCCATAACCAGTTAGATTAAAAACCCACATACAGTACCAGAGTACTGGCCACATGGCCCTCACATTTAAATTCCTTAGCACTGACCAGAGAACTGCATATTGTTACCACTGGCTTTGACGTTGTCATTGAACTAGACAGGGTGGCCAGATTCAGACTTCTAGCCCCTCTAAAGAAGAAACTGGTACTGTTGAAAAAGCTACTGCCGACAACTCTCCTTCTCTTGGTGACTTCTTCGGTTATTAGAACTACAAGAGATGCAGGTATTACTATTACAGTGGGAAATTATGTGGAATGGCAAATTACTCCCTCTTGTAATTCAGGACTGATAATTTAAATGACTTGGTCACGTACAGTGGAACCTCGCTTAACAAACGGCTCGGTTAACACAAAAATTGCATAACAAAAGGCAATCCATAGAAAATAGTGGCTCGGTTAACAATTCCCCCCCCAGAACAGATTAATTGGTTTGCAATGCATTCCTATGCCAAACGGCATTTTGGTTAACAAATTTTGGTTAATCTAGTGCCACTTCAACTCACCTGAAATACTTTCCACTCACTGTCTCCAGCTCCTCTGCCACTGCACAATACACACTTGTCTGGGCTCCTTCTACAGGAGTCTTCAAGAAAATGGACAACACCTTTGACACCATATTCATGATAGAAAAACGAGGGTACACTCTAGTAGAAACCATGCCTGGATGCAAAGCATTTACGACAACACCTGTACCTGAAAGAAATCACTCATGCATCAGGAAACATACTAGGAATGGGAGTGTTAAAATAAAAAAGTTGGTCGTCTTGTGTCTAGAAACATACTTCAACCAATGTAAAAGCAAAGAGGATGTTACTGTTTACCTACACGACAGCTAGGCATCATATACCAGCTGGTCCGGGGAAGTCAAGTCAGATCAGAAACATTCATGTGTCTGCAAAAGAAGTGCAGACGCACGTCCACCCCTCCATATAAACAGTCCTTATGAGAAAAGAACCCATTGTCATTGAACCAAGTTTGGCTGTAATGTGCTCAACACACAAAAGAAAATCTTATTTAACCCATAAGTATGCATTCCTTAGCAAACAATCAGATTGTTGGAAACCCTTAGACAGGTGATGGTGAACCTCTGAGTGCCCTCTCTGGCACGCGTTCCATAGGTTCACCATCACTGTCTTAGACATTCCTTAGTAAATTCTGGATAAAAGACAGAAAAATAAAGAATTGATTCAATTGATTGAAAATGTTTTATGCCATGAACTGTGGTACAACTTGGAGTAGCTCCTCAATTGTAGGAGAATCTAAAGCAGTGGTACGTTGATTAGAACACTAATCAACATTTAATATCATTGCATTACATTCTTGTAGGAGGATCTAATGCAGTAGCATATCGATTGGGATGCCCATCGATAATTGCGTTATTGCATTACATTCTGATTCATGCAAAGCTGACCCTTGATCAGAATCAATCGTGTGCCTTCACCTCTTGCCTAGCTATGTTACAGAAGCCATCACATTCTCAGCTTGCTCATGACCCAGACAATATTCTGTGTGCCCTCTGTGTTACTGATAGCATACTCTTGTTGTTGTTCAGTTGCACAGTCTATTCCGACCCTTTGCGACCCCATGGACCATTTTCCTCCAGGCACCTCTATCCTCCACCATCCTCCTCAGCCCACGCAGCTCTGTGCCCATTGTGTCTACAATACCATTTAGCTATCTCATTTTTGGACGCCCCCTTCTTCTCTTGCCCTCCACCTTTCCCAGCATCAAGGCCTTCTCAAGTGAGTCCTCCCTTCTCATTTGATGTCCAAAGTACTTTAGCTTCATCTTCACTATTTGTCCCTCCAATGAACAGTCAGGGTTGATTTATTCCAGTATTGACCTATTTGTTCTCTTTGCTGTCCAAGGGTCTCTCAGGACTCTCCTCCAACACCACATCTCAAAGGCATCTATTCTTCTGCACTCAGCTTTCCTAATGGTCCAGCTTTCACACCCATACATTAACACTGGGAATACCATTGCTTTGACGATCCGAATTTTTGTTTTCAAGGTGATGTCTCTGCTTTTCACTATATTCCCCAGGTTTCTCATAGCTTGTCTCCCCATAATCAGTTGACTTTTTATTTCATGGCTACAGTCGCCATCTGCAGTTATTTTAGATCCCGGGAAAGTAAAATCTGTCACTGCTTCTACTTCTTCCCCATCTATTTTCCAGGGACTGATCGGACCTGTTGCCATTATCTTGGTTTTCTTGATAGTAAGTCTCAAGCCAGCTTTTGCACTCTCCTCCTTCAATCCAATCAAGAGGTTATTTAAGTCTTCCTCACTTTCTGCCATTAGGGTGGTATCGTCTGCATATCTCAAATTGTTGATGTTTCTCCCAGCAATTTTGATCCCATATTGTGATTCCTCCATCCCTGCATTGTGCATTATGTGCTCTGTGTATAGATTGAATAAGCAGGGTGATAAAATGCAACCTTGTCTTACTCCTTTTCTTATTCCAAACCACTCTGTCATTCCGTGCTCTGTCCTAACTGTTGCCTCTTGTTTCATGTACAGATTTCTCATGAGGCATATGAGGTGTTCTGGTATTCCCATCTCTTTAATTACTTGCCACATTTTTTTTGTGGTCCACAGTCAAAAGCCTTGGTGTAGTCAATAAAACAAAAGTATACTTGTTTCTGGTATTCCTTTGTTTTCTCCATGATCCAATGTATGTTGGCAATATGGTCTTTAGTCCCCCTACCTCTTCTGAAACCAGCCTGCACCTCTGGTAATTCTCTCTCCACATGATGCTGAAGTCTATCCTGTATTATCTTGAGCATCACCTTGGGCAGAGTTCTCTTGCTGTAAGATGTATCTATAAAATGCAGAGCAACAGTAAAGCCAGATAGATTCATTCACCCTCAGACTGGTGTCCGTGTCTTCATCTCCTTACTACACTCAATTTCATGTCCAGGTTTTTTACAGAGGAGACACAGGACTGCTATTTGAGAGTTCTTTCCTCTGGCAATCCTGCTTTTGATAAAAGACGGCAACGCAATGGAGACAAAAATGTCACAATCTAATATAGTAAACTTCCTGCCTTCCTGCCTACTAACCAGGATCCCAATATTTTGCTATTAAACAAAAGCATAAAGTTGGCTGTTTGCCATCTCACCTAAAACAAGGCCATTGGCTGCTTTCAACCTACCTTGCAAACGTTTGGCCAGCTCTCGGGTAAACAAAATATTGGCCAGCTTGCTGTTACAATAGGCCAAAATCCGACTGTAGCGCTTCTCACTCTGGAGATCATGAAAGTGAATCCTCCCGGCGTGATGGGCCAGTGACGACACGTTCACTATGCGAGCTGGTGCAGATTGCTTTAGTCGCTCTATCAGCAGAAATGTTAAAAGAAAGTGCCCTAAAACGAGAGATGCAGCTTCTGTTTTTATCTGAAATTCTAAGAGAAAGACAATAATGCCTTTATCCCACTTGTGCCCATAGCGAAGGGCCATCTTGATTATAAAGGAAAGGCAGAGTATACATTTTAAAGATAAATACAGTGGTACCTCGCTTAAAGAGCATAATGCTTTCCACGGGATTGCTCTTTAAGCGAGTTTGCTCTTTAAGCAAAACACCATTGTAGGTGACCAATTATGACTTCTGGCGGGGGGGGCGGGGATGGCGAACCCCAATTTAATTGTTACGTGAGTTTTTGGTTGGTTTTAGTTGTTAAGCGAGGCAACCATTCAGAGAAAATTCTGCTCTTTAAGCGAGTTAGTCTCTAAGCAAGGCGCTCTGGTTTTACTGTAACAGCAAACCAGTTACAATTGTTTCTGAACACAGGAACTTGCAAGCCTCTGGCCTCTACTGCTGTAACTAATATTTTATAACTTGAGTTATTATGTCATATTTATAATCCAACAAAGTTTATCCTACCCTTTATGCAATGGCTCTATGCAGAAAGCAGCTGTTATAGAACCCAGCAAATACTCAGATTTACTTTTTAAAGTGGATTTGCATCTGTAAACACTACGTAGAAGCTAAAATATTGGTTCAATTGAGATCGTACTGCAAAGCACAAAAAATCAAATAAAAATCAAAAGTCTTAAGTACCTACCTTGCTGTGTTCCTTCTGATTTTAATCTTTGAAAAATTAAATGTTGGAAGTTATAGTACAATAACATCCGGCAAGGCACACTTTCTCATCCCTTGCTCTAAAATTGAATGTATCAGAAGGTGCTCACTGTGAAGTTCCTCAGGGTGATCAAGTAGCCAGAAGTATGAACTTGTCACTCCAGCCAAAAACTAAATTATTATATGGATTTACCAGGTGGAAACAGGAGCAAGGCATAATATCATATTTAGAACCCATCCTAAACAGCTGAGCAAAATTACCACTGATTGGCAGGAACCAAGCTGTCAGATCTGCACTTGCGCAAGGCTGACGATGTCATCAGCTGCGTGTTTTTAGCTCTTATTTAAACCACCTTATTCATTCTGTCAGTTTCCAGTCAGGATCAGGACTGCTGGCCACAATTTTCAGTTAAGAAAAGCTCCCTGACCCCCCCCCCCCAATAAAATAAAATAAAATAAAATAAAATAAAATAAAATAAAATAAAATAAAATAAAATAAAATAAAATAAAATAAAATAAAATAAATGTTTCCCTGAGGCTTCTAAAGCCTTCCCCAGGGCAAAAGGGATGGCTAGGTATTCAAAACCTTACTGGGAGGTTTTAAATTACAAAAGGGAGGCTTTAAATTAGAGATTAAAACCTATAGCTAAATGGCAGCATGGGAATAAACCTACACAACAGGACTTCAAGCTTTATCTGACTAGGGCTATATAGTATGCAGTAGTGCAGCTAGGTTGTCGTCTAGGCTAGGACAATGGGTCTCCATCTTTCACCCCTCTAAATACCTTGGAATTCAATTCCCAGAAATCTGATCACTGGCCATTATTATTATTATTATTATTATTATTATTATTATTATTATTATTATTATTATTATTATTATTATTATTATTATTATTATTATTATTATTATTATTATTATTATTATTATTATTATTATTATTATTATTATTATTATTATTATTATTATTTGCACTTATACCCCACCTCTCTAGAGAGAATGAATCCCTACCCGAGGTGGCTAACAACATAAAATCCCCCATACAACAAACACATTTTTAAAGTACCCCCCATAACACTATAATAAAAATAAGCTACAATAAAACAGACAGTAAAACAGACCATAAAAATGGGCCAAAATACAGCAGACCAATGTACCTAAACTGCTGAACTGGGAAAATATAAGCTGGGCCCCAGTCTAAAAGCCAGGGGTAGGTGAAACATTTACAAAAGCCTCCTCAAAAAGCATAGTCTTCAATTGCTTTTTAAAAGACTGGAGCGAGGAAGCCTGGTGCAGCTTGAGTACAATAGCATTCCACAACATTGGTGCCACCACCGAAAAGGCTCTTCTCCTTGTCACAGTCCTCCTAGCCAATCTCAGGGACAGCACCTGAAGCTGTGCCCATTAAGAGGAGTGAGTGATGCAGACTACAGGCCTGAAGGGAAGACATTCTGTGAGGTAAGAAGGTCCCAAGCCTTACAGGGCTTTAAAAGTTAACACTAACACCTTGTACCTGATGCGGAAAGAAATGGGTATCCAGTGAGGCTTGCCAAGGCTGGGGAGATACGATCAAATTTTCTCAAGCTCGTGATCAACCTGGTTGCTGCATTCTGGACTCACTGAAGTCTTTGCAGCAGGGACAGGGGAAGCCCCAGGTAGAGAGCATTAAAATTGTCGATACGAGAGACTACCAGTGAGATGACTACTGCTGTGAGGGACTGACTGTCCAAAAAGGGGTGCAGCTGGGTAATTTGATGCAGCTGGAAAAAGGCGGCTTTACATGCCACTGCAACCTGTGACTCAAGGGTCAGATGGTGGTCTAATATAGGGGTGTGTAACCTGTGGCCTTGAGGGGATCCTGAGTGTCTGGGAATTGAAGTCCAAGAGCACCTAGAGGACAACCCTGTTTCCTCTATGTCAGGCAGTGGTGGGCATCAGCAGGTTTGCATCAGTTCGTCAGAACCGTTACCAGAAATTCTGGCTGGCTCCGCCCATCCAAGTTTTGAAATAAAGTAGTCCTAATTCGGGTGCAATGTAGGGCTTCCCTCTGGCCACGCCCACAGTGTGGTAGTAAATTTTTTTGGAGCTCACCACTGATGCCAGGGTTTTTTAACCTTGGACCTCCATGTGTACTTTGACTTCAATTCCCAGAAGCCCAGGCTCCCGTCAAGGCTGCAGGTTCAACCACCTCTGAACAAGTCAAAGACTACATAAGATACCCTCCTGGCAAGAGGCTGTTTCCATGCATGAAGGTCATGATCTTCTCCCAGAATGCTTTCTACATTGACCTCTGCTTTATCATCCTCTCTGTATCAGGAAAGAAGAAAGACCTATTCTGTTTAGATTGAAAGGCTTATCTATGCAATAAACTTACCAAGGTGATTGACTCCCAGTTGCATCTCAAAGCCATCGGCTGTCTTGGAGTAGGGGCACATAATAACCCCTGCATTGTTGATAAGGATATGAAGCTCTTTCTCTTCTGCAAGAAAGAACACACGGCACATGACTGAACAGCCAGCCTAAGAGACTGTTGTAGTGCTGGCACAGAAGCATGCGTCCAACAACTATCCTCCTTTCCTTCAGAGCACAGCTAGGAAACCTGTGGTCCTCAAGCAATGATGAATTAACATTCTCATAATCCTTCACACTAGATGAAATAATGAAAATGGGAACTTAAGAGCAGGGGCATAGACAGAGCCAGATACTACACAAACCCCAAATAATCTGTACATGTAAGTGTATGTATATTATGCAATAGTCCATAAATCTGTACTGTATATCCAGATTCCACCAGATTATTGCTTGATGTCAGCTGCTCAGAGTTTCCTAGTTATCAGATTTCACACCCATGAAGTTTGTCAATACAATTTAAGAGTAAGCCTGCATTGTCATACACAATCCCTTAATTTATTTCTAACAGGTAGGCTTGTTTAGAATATACTGTATTTACTGACAAATAAGACCCACTCCCCCCCCCTCAAAATACACTGGAAAAATGGAGTGCATCTTGTACTGTATATAATGACCTATATAAACGGTATATACCAGACTTTTCCAATAACTTTGTCATATTCTTGCCTCTGCCTAGCTTTAACTGTCTGTCAAATTCTTTCTGTGCTGCCTTTCTGCACAGATGTCTTATCTCTCAAACATTCTTCTGAGAGGAGGGAGGAGTCCCTGAGACAGGAATTACCCAGATCACATACACTGATGTACTGGCTAGTTGCCAGGGCTTAAGAGCAGTCCTTTCATTCCAAAGGTGGGGGGGACATTTCAGTGACACTGACACCTGCCAGGAAGAGGACTGCCCCCATTCCAATGGGAGGAGGGAATCAGCTCCTATCTATACCTATAAAAATGGGATGTGGTCGTGTGTGTCCAGTGTGTGTGTCCGCACACGTCCAGCCAATCCCGTAATGCACCGTGTATACTTACCTTACTTACCTTACCTCCCGGACATCAACCCCGCAAGGATCCAGAAGTCGAGAGTGGGGACAATGCCCCACAATCAGGAAAACCAAAAAATTAAAAAATAAATACGACACCCAGCATCCTCTGCGCCGCAGCACGCCTCAGCCAATCAGGCATGAGGACACGAGCACAGAGGAGGCGGGACAACTGGCGCACACAACAGAGAAAAACCGGCCACCTTGCGTGCCTTTCTCCCTTTATCAGCTGCATCAGCGGAGTTCACCTGGCAGGGAGCACAAGGACGCTGAAGGCGATCGCTGCACATTGGCAGACCCGCGTCTGCCCCAGGTACTAGGGAGCGCAAGGCCGCCAAAGGCTGCTGCTGCACTTCGCTGCCCTTGCTTCCGCCCCGGAGCAGAAGACCGCGAGTATGCTGAAGGCGGCCGTTACGCTTCACCGGCCTCACGTCCACAAATGTTGCACTGTACCCTCTCCCTCCTCCCTGCAACCCTGCAGAACCCATGGCGAGGCTGGCGCTGGCCTTCGTCCCCGGGGCCACGGAGAGAAGAGGGGCTTCCCCTCCTCCCCACTATCCCACTGAAGCCGCGGTGATGCCGGCACCGGCCTCAGCTTAGTCCGCAGGAACCAGAGGGGCTCCCCCTCCTCCCTGCAACCCCATCAAAGTCGCATCGAGGCCAGCGCCAGCCTCAGCTTAGTCCAGGGAGACCAGAGGGGCTCCCCCTCCTCCCTAAAACCCCACTGAAGCCACGGCAAGGCCAGCACTGGCCTCAGCTTAGTCCCGAGGCCGTGGGGAACAGAGGGGCTCCCCCTACTCCCTGCAGAAGCCGCCACACCAGAGACAGCAGCAACACAAAGGTAAATAGCTGGGGTGGCAGTGGTGAAAACGGCGGTGGCAGCGAGGCAGCTTTGCGTCAGTGTGTCGGGTGTGGTGTGTCAGGTATGGTGTGTGTGGTTGTGTTGTGTGGTTGTGTTGTGTTGTGTGTGTGTGTGGTATATTGTGCGGGTGTGTTCTGTGCAGGTGTGTGTTGTGTTGGTGTGTTTTGTGTGGGTTTGCTGTGTTGTGAGTGATGTGTGTAGCTGTGGTGGGAGTGGGTTGTATGTCAAGCATGTGTTATGTGTGGGAGTGTGTGTATTGTGTGATGATGTCATGTGTGATGTGTCATGTGTGATGTGTGTGGTTGTGGTGGGTGTGGGTTGTGAGTCGTGTGTGTATGTGTGTGTCATGTGTGCATGTTGTGTTTCTGTGTATTGTGTGTGGGGGAGAGCACCTTCCCTGACGGATCCCTGCCACCAACAAAAAATCCATACCTGCCCGGCCAGGCCGGGCAAAATAGCTAGTCTGCTATAAAAGAGGGAGCCTTTCTCAGTTCTTTCATCCTCTGGCTTGAGACCCCGAGTTTCATCAACTAGACTCATTACTTCCCCCCTTGGAAGACACATACCCGAGATGTGCCCGCCAGGGCTGAGGGAACTTACTAACTAACCTTTGCTATGTACTTTGTCTGTTTTGTTTCTGTTCTCTTTCAGATACTTTGCTTTGCCTTAATGGAACATGTATTGGAAAATAAAAGCTCTTTCTGAGTTTTACATCAATGGAGTGATGTGTGTTTATCAGGCAATATCCAAGTACAGTACCATGCTCTCAGCTCACATACACTACCAAATGCTAAATAACCGCATACTCCCTGTAAGCAACAGGTGGAGTTCTTTGGAGCTGATTGTGGCGCAGGGCGGAGAGGTGACAATTGGCTGCACTGGGAGTGTGCGGATAAACGTTGATTTATCGCGGCCTGCCCAAGACAGTATCTTCTTATAAATTAATTCCTTTAATGAAGGCATTATTAGTACAGACAATGGATAAAATCCTTCTAAGTTTGTAAGTCAGCTGAACAGAACTGTTGCTAACTTCAGCTACATGCAGGTCAACACACAACAGCATTTCTTAACCTGTAACAATCTGCCACTGAGATTTACACAAAGTGTGTTACACCAGTAGATGCAATTAATACAAATTTGGCCAATGATACATAATGCTGTCCTAAATACTAGCACCTGTGGGACTAGAAAGATGGTCCAATGAACAACTAGGCACTCCAAAGATCAAAGAATTGCTTAGCTTCTATAAAAACTAAACAATTCATTTTGTTAGCCAGGAAGCTCTGATAATAAAAAATGGAATTTTAGAAGCTAAAAAAAAATACATATACTATATATTGTAAGAGGTACTATTTATTTATAATTATAAATCAGCATTTGATTTCAATACAAAATGTTAAATTGGGGGATCAGTTTCAGAGCAACCACTTTGCATTAATTACTAATTTCACTATCTTCTTCTACTCATTCAGCTCTTTTATATGTTTATATATTTATATATTTTATATGTTTATATATTATATATTTTATATGTTTATATATGTTCAAAGTTTTTTTAAACTAGAATCAGGGGGTTCAAAACTAAGATACATGACTCATCTGATTATGTGCTTCTGAAAGCAGCAATAAAAACTTCAAATAAGAAAATGATATCCTACAAAGATGTGATGATTTAATTTCTGTTCTCTATAATAATATTACTGTGAAAGCACCCTATCGAAGAAGGGCTCAGTGTTTCCAATTAACTGATGGTCTGATCATGAATGCTGTATATCCTCCTGAAAAAATAATAATGCCAACGGAAGACATTTTAACCAGGCTGAGCTAAAACTCTACAACATCCTGGGAAACAAATGGAGAACACTAATAGCTACTTTGTATGACAGCAAAACTTTCTGGGAAACTATGAGTGGTAAACTGAGATGTTCTTTTGGAATTCTTGAGTCCAGTCTAGAAATCTAATAAAAAGCAGCTCAGGGTGAGCCAGCCATCTTAGGTACCTATAAATGAATGAATGAAATTATTAGAATAAGAAAAAGCACTATTATCACTAAGAGCTCAGACCGCAAGAAATATTTGTCAGAGTAGATATCTTAACACGCTCTGACTGGGCTATGTTGGTTATAACCTCATCTATATTATAAGAGAAGGAAGGCTATCCCAAAAGTGTTTTTCATATTCTTAGGCTGTGTGGATGAACAGAACCATCTCAACTCACAAATCCACTGGGGTGGAAAGGAAATAAGACAGGGCAGAATCTCCACCCCACTGCTAACAGTCTATGTGTATCAGCAGAAATGGGTCATGCTGTGTGTAAGCCTTGGATCAACTAGTTATCAAACAACTATACTTTTCTGAAAGGCCGTAGGAGTGAGGCCAGTAATTATACCATACTGGAGCACACCCATATATTTCCAAACCTACCAAAATGACTGGCACAAACTTGCAGGAGTCAACAAATAGATTATCTGCTTCTTTACTTCCTTATCACTGGACTCCTCTGTCCGACTGGGTACTGGACGACACTACAGACAATTTGTTGTTAGTTGACATATCTACATATAATTAGGGAGTTTACAACTTTGCATCCTAAACAGGATTTCAAGGTTGCTTAAGATCCAATAAAAGCAAAACCTAAAATCCTATCTACATTTGATAATATGCCTACAACATTTCGAAGTTACACATTCAATTGCCATCCTTGGATACCTTGGAGTCATTATTCAGTGAGGAGTCTGCACACCGGTAGACATCTCCATGAAGACATTCCACACTTGGGAATTGACTTCAGAAATCAAGTCCATTTGCATGCGTTTTTTTTTTTAGCCATTAGGCTATCACGTCATCCACTATCTAGGTGAACCATGACATATGTCCTCAGCTTTCACCTTGCCCAAGGGATCCGACAGAGAACACTTTGGTGAGTTTTAGTGCCGGTCTAACATCATTGACCAGAGATGGGCAATTCTGCTTAGCTAGACTGCTCAAGCCCATGCACCCCAACAAGGCTCTCACATAGTGAGGGAATTGCCATCATTTCAGGCAAAAAGAAAGGCTCACAGTGAATGATCTATCACAGCTTTACCTTTCAGGTAACACTCTGCAAACTCTCTGATAGACTTTGTGTTTGCCAAGTCTAATTTCTTGGCAATAACCTCTTGGTTACCAGTTGTGGCTCGGATTTCGGAAGCTGCCGTTTCTGCCTTTACCATATCTCTGCAAGCAAGGATGACTCTAGCGCCTGCAATAAGGAAAAAGAGAGAATGAATTAATCATGAATGAGAATGAGCATGGAAATGAATGAGAGTGAGAACAGAAATGAATAGGAGCTCTAAAGCTCAGATTCTGGGGTAACACAGAAAGTGACACTTCGAAGATTGTTGTATTTTTGAATTACAATTGAGCGTACTATGCAACAGCAACCTTGCGCCGGCTAATCTTTCTCACACTGGGACAGGCAAAAGAAACTACAAAATGAATTCACCAAAGGGTGGCTTCATGTTGGCAGTTTCACATCTGGCCTAGACACAGAAGAAGAAGAAGCTCAGATTCTATTCTAACCTTTAAATCAGTGGCACAGACTAGTTGTTACTTCTAAGGCTAGGCTGCCACTCTGTTGTCCCACTGGGAGATTTTCGTTGTATGATTTTTCCTATAGAGATGTATTGCATCGTATAACGAAAATTTTCATTATACGGGGCACAATGGTTTTTCCAAATCCTCTTCACTATAAGAGGCATTCGTTATACTGGATTCTACTGTACTTCTGTAGGTGCTTCTACAGTGAGGGTTCCTACCGCTGTTAAAGGGATTGTACAACTATTTTACCCCACCCTCCTGGCCTTTAATTGGTTTTCTCTGCCAAGATCAAGAAAAGGCAAAAGGAGTAAAGAAAAACATGGGAGAGAACTGCAAACGCTGGACAACTGACATCTAGATCCTCTGAAAACATCCACAAATTGGCCTTTTAGGATCACAGTTAAAAGGCAGCCTAGCATGTAATTCCAATTGCTGGAGCTCTACTATGTTTCTAAATGGCAAAGGACCTCACACTTAACTGGTTGGCCCATATTATTACAAAGGTACTAGCTGGCAAAACTAGCAGAGATACTGAACTGCTGCACATCACAGGATAAAGTCCAGAACAGTCCACAACAGGACTTTTATTTGAAAAATCTTTATTTCATTGCTTTTCCATTAAACATCAATACTGTATTATTTGCTCCATTCCTATCCCTCCTTTCCTTCCATGAGCTTAATGTGGCATTTTTGCCATTTTCCCTTTCTACTTCATCTACTGAAGTTAGTCAGTGAGTTTAACAAACTAATGGGAATCTAAATCCAAGACTTCCAGCTCTAGTTATTCTATGATGGGTATAATTTTTCATAAAATTTTCAACACCCTAGAATTTATTTATATTTTATTTTTATTGCATTTTTATACCACCCATCATGGATATTTCCCACTCTGGGTGGTGCACAGACAAATAAACAAACAACATAATAGAACCAACAACAAAATACAATAAATACCAGAGGTGGACACTAGAGGACACTGTCTGCAATGTAAAATACAGTGTTACCCCAGTTTATGAATTTTTCGCAATATGAAATGTCCCAGAGAACACATTAAATTCATAAACTGAGGTATCTCTCCCTCTTGGTGTGTGTGCGAGATCGAGTCAATTCATATCCTAACTGAAAATACTGGTTTTATTTATCATTCATTTTGTGTGTCTTAATGAAGAAGTACAGATGGAAGAGAACGAACAACTTGCCTCTTCTTGCAAGATCTCTGGCTGTTTCCTTCCCTATGCCAGTGTTGGCCCCCGTGATCACTACAACCTTCCCATCCAGCTTAGCTGTAGACTTGCATATGCCCCCTGCAATACATTTCCTTTAGGGGGAAAAAAACAAAAATGCAATGGTAAATCATGGATTCATATACTTATATAAATAAAATCTGAGGGATGGATCCAAGATCTCCCTTTTTCAGTCAGAAATCCTCCACTTACTGAAAGTGATTCCAAAGATTTTCAGAGACAGCACACCCCAAGACAGAACAATGTTCTCACTGTCATATACTAATATATATATATATATATATATATATATATATATATATATATATATATATATATATATATATATATATATATATATATATATATATATATATATATATATATATATATATATATATATATATGTATGTATATGTATATGTATATGTATATGTATATGTATATGTATATGTATATGTATATGTATATGTATATGTATAAGTATAAGTATAAGTATAAGTATAAGTATATTGGCGGGGGGAGCTTTGGAGCAGCTGTCATGCATGGGGAGGAAAAGGCAAGAAATTCTGCTTCGAACAGTACAATTCCAGATGGACATAAGAGTTAAAGCATGTGACAATGATTTATACATGACTCCATGGATAAGTGGGGATACAGAAGGACAGAATAACAATGATTGGTTTGTATAAGGACACACATTGCAAATTGTATGAGTCAATGAGGCATTTTCACATTTGGTAATGACTTAAGACTCCTGATTGATATCAGCCCTTTGAGGTGGTTTTCTTCTTTTTTGAAGCTTGTTCTGTATAACGTGATAATGGTTTTTTAGTAAAGGAACACCAGGCTATGGATAACAATAGCAGAGTTGACACAATCACTGTAACATTGTAACACCACTGAAACAACTAATTCATGTTAATAATGGATCACTCAACGGATTAGGTATCTGGCTGTTGGAGTCAAAGTTTGATTCCTGCTGTGCCTCCCAGGAGAATTGCCAGCCTGTATGGCCATGAGCAAGCTGCACAGCCTTAGGGTAGCAGTGCACAGCCTTAGGGTAGCAGTGGAAGAAGGGAATGGTAAACCGCTTTGCCTGTGTGGCCATGGGCAAGTTGCACCGTCCCGGGGTAGCAGTGGAAGAATACAATAGTAAACCACTTCTGAGTATTCTTCATATAGAGACTCCTGGGAAGGGCCACCATAACATTGTAGAATTTAGTTAATGGCACACAATTGTCACCACTTCAAAAATTACAAAAATACAAATACTAAACAAATTGCCACTAATGCCCTCTGGTTTGAAATATCATCTAATTAAGTGTATAAAGCTAGAATTATCTTAACTTGGCTATGATACAGAACTGAGTGAAAGACAGCTGAGCCAACAGAACAAGTAAATGACATACCGACATTTCTTATCATTTAATTATGGCTTCCTCTACTGCAATTATCAGACTCGACCTCAAAAGATTACTTTTGCCATATATGTAAAAGATTAAGAGGCAAAGATTATAAAAGACAGCATTTAAGGTCTGCCATAAATATGGTTCTTTTTCAGCTGAAAAAAACACTAGCTTCCTAATCTGATAATTGGTTCAGGGAATTATACAAATTACTACCAAAAGAGATCATGCAAGTCTTCCAATCATATTTTTAAACCTGGCTATTCCCCAACATACATATTCTAAATCACTCCCATATGAGGATCATCTTGACTTTTCCCTGCTGCTGCTAGTACAGTTTGCAACTCTTGAATTTTTACCCAAGGAAATAAAAACTTTGGTTAGGATCATATGTTCTCTCATCTCAACATAGTTTTTGAACTTCATGAAAACAAGTTATCATTTATAATTTTTCTGTTTTGCATTGTGCCACACACATATCTTACAAAAATACATACAAGTGCTAGAACACAGAAAGAGATATAGCATAAATGAAAACCAGGTACAGAGGGAATAGTAATGAGATACTGGTTCCCCTCTATTCAGCATTAGTTAGAACACATCTAGAGTACTGTGTCCAATCCTAGACACCACATTTTAAGAAAGATACAAACAAATTAGAGCAGGTACAGAGAAGGGCAACAAGGATGATTAGAGGGCTGGGAACCAAGCCATAGGAGGAAAGACTGGAGGAACTGGGCATGTTGATCCCCATGAAAAAAAGAGGTCGAGAGGGAATATGATAGCTCCCGTCTAATACCTGAAAGATGGTCATAACGAAGAGTGGCGGGATCTGTTCTCAGACATCCCAGGTGACTGGACACGTAAAAATAGTCTCAAACTAAAGGAAGCTAAACACAGACTGAATATGAGGAAAACCTTAATGGTTAGAGCAGTACAACAGCGGGGCCAACTGCCTTCAGAGGCAGTGAACACTCTAACACTGGAAGCATTCAAGAGAGAATTGGACAACCATCTGTCAGATCTGCTTTGGATTCCTGCACTGAGCAGGGGGTTGGACTCGATGGCCCCTTCCAACTCAGTGATTCTATTATTCTAATAGTTAACACAACCTTGTTGTTGTTCTGTCGCACAGTCGATTCCGACCCTTTGCGACCCTATGGACCATTGTCCTCCAGGCACCTCTGTCCTCCACCATCCTCCTCAGTCCGCCCAGCTCTGTGTGCATTGCATCTACAATACCATCTAGCCATCTCATCCTTGGCCGTCCCCTTCTTCTTTTGACTTTCCCAGCATCAAGGCTTTCTCTAGTGAATCCTCTCTTCTCATTTGATGTCCAAAGTAGTCTAGCTTCATCTTTACAACCTTAGCACTACTGAAATGAACTGATTAATTGATGGGCAATTACCCACCTTACCTGCAAGGCAATATGCCTCCTGTTACATGATCAGACCTTACCGACATTCATCAATGAAGTTAACTTCTTTTACTTAGAAGAGGCAGAGGACAAGAAAGATCAGAAAACATTCTGTATTGCAAAAGAACTAGAAGATTGTGCCTACGGCCGGGGATTGTCTTAAACCAGGTTACGATTGCAAAGAGCTCCATTCCATATCAAATTAAAAGTTACACGTGCAAGGAGCGAGTAGATCATAGGTCACAAACCTGATATAAGGCGCTGCCAGAAACAGCAGAAGTAGGACCGCGATCAAGAGCGCTAGCACCGATCCCAGACCGCCGAGCATGGCTACTCCGACACCGGCTCCAGCAGCTCCAGAAACAGCTCAGCCAGGTGGGCAACTAGGCATCCCCCGAGGCACAGACAGGCAGGACGAAGCTGCGCTGGGAAAGGCAGCGACCTCTGGGATTGGTCCAGAGCTGCTGACGTCGAGGGCCATCCCTGTAGGAAAAGAACTCCTCCCTTAGGATTCCGGGGTCAGGATTGTGGGCGGGCGCCCGAATGAGCTCCCCCCCCCCACCCCCCATCATCCGCTGTTCGCATCGGAAATCATCATCATGGCACTTTACTTTCTCTCTCCCTACCAGAAGGACACAGGGCGGGGGAGACGAGTGGGCATGCAAAGGCTTGTGTGTTAACTTAGAGCTGAAGTATCCACACAAGGGCTAAGACTGAGAATGGACGGCAGAGATGGAAAAAGTTAGACAGAGAGTTTTGGTTTGCTGAAAACGAAACTCCCTCGTTAGTTCCGTGACTTGGAGCCGAGCCAGCCTGCGTGGGCTGTTTGGGCACACCTGTGCACACTCTCAGGGGGACTGGACTGGAGAAAAAGGGAATACAGTAGTAAACTCCTTCCACGCTGGCCAGATTATCCTGCTATGGTAATAGAATAGACCAGGGCAGTATCAAGGATTCTAGATGGGGGTGGGGTGGGCGAATATTTTTCTCAGGAGGGACGACAATGTCACACACACACACACACTCTCTCTCACACACACACTTCCCGGGTTTAGGTTGGGGGTTGGGCTGTTAGTCAGGGGGGCTGACCCCCCCTGGCCACCATCTGGCTATGGCCCTGGAGTAGACCCGTAATCCCGAACCTTGGCACTCCAGGTGTTCTTGGACTTCAATTCTCAGAATCCCACGTCTCTGTGAATCTACACAAATAGGTTTTCTACATATGTGCATTAAACCAATTCATGTGGATTCACAAAGACTTGGGCTTCTGGGAATTGAAGTGCAAGAACACCTGGAGTGCCAAGGTTCACCATCACAGGAGTAGATCATACTGCCAATCGTCAGATGGCAGTTAACCAGTGGTGGGCATCAGCAGGTTCGCACCAGTTCGCCTTCACCAGGACCAATAGCAGAAATTCTGGTTGGCCCTGCCCATCCAAGTTTTGAAATAAAGTAGTCCTAATTCGGGTGCAATGCAGGGCTTTCCCTCTGGCCATGCCTACCATGCCACGCCCACAGTGTGGTAGCAAACATTTTTGGAGCTCACCACTGCAGTTAACTACCCTGACAACCCTGAGGACTAAATGGCCTTGGGTCCCAAAGTCCACAGGGAAGGGTGATGGTCCCCAAGTGAATTAAATCCCATTTGAATCCATCTTGATGGAGGGCAGCAGCTTCATCAATACTGAGGAGGGTTTTGTGTGCCCGAAGGGCTCAGGACCAGAAAGTGACTTGCAGAACTGGATCAGTCATGCTGCAGTGCAGGAGGCAAATGGAAGGCCACTGCATTATATTATTCTCAGGAACATCTTCATGGCTAATTGCCATGATTATTTATTTATTTTGTTCAACTTTTATCACCACCCCCTCACCAAGGCGAATCCGGGCATCTTACAATCTAACCAATTAACTTTAGAAAGATCTGTTAGATCTTATTAAAAGCAGCTATGTCGACACTCTGCACATAACCTTCAAATTTGGTGATTTCTTCTTCCAGTATGTCTGTCCCAACTTTGTCATCCTCTACCACGCACTGAATCTGCAGTTTCTTGATGCCATAACCCACTGGGACCAGTTTGCAGCCTCCCCAGACCAGACCATCCATCTGAATGGATCAGACACATTCTTCCATCTTGGCCATATCTGTTTCATCATCCCAAGGCTTGACATCCAAAAGTATAGAGGATTTGGCAATCAGGCCAGGCTTCTTGGACTTTTTCTCTGCATACTGCTTTAATCTTTTTGGCAGCTTCTTGGTCTTCCTCCTCATCACTACCAAACAGGTTAATGTCGTCATCATCTTCCTCCTCTTCAGCGGCAGCAGGAGCTTCTGCTATCTTTGAAGGTGAAGGAGAAGGCAGTTCAACCTTCCTTGATGAAGCAGTCAATGGCTCCACTTTCTGCATGGGAGTAACATGAGGTGGAAGTGGGGAGGGGTGATGTGAAGTAGATGCTTTTTGTATCACGCTCAGCCAACATTTCAGTCTGGAAATGGCACTGGAGAAGGAGCGAGCGAGCGAAGGCGTGAGGTAACTGAAGGGAGGAATAAGAACACGCCTTCCGCACAGCTCCATCCCCACTTGATGATAACCAGTACTCAGAATCGGATATGGCATTTGAAGAAGAAACCCTTTCTGTGTATGCACTAACTAGAAAACCCTAGAAAAGGGTTGCCAGGTCAGAACAGACTCAACAGCCCACAATCTTTACCTATAAGAAGGTGCATTAACCAAGCGTGTCCAGCATACACGGCCACACACGGTCCTACCATCCCGAACTGAGCCGCCTACACTTACCTGAACACCCTTGGAGCATCGCCACAAGGGTCTGCCAGCCGTGAGTGGGGCAACTGCCCCACAAACATGACCAGAAAAAAACTACAACACCCAGCGTCCTCCACGCCGTGCCACCCCTCAGCCAATGAGGCTGAAGGGCATGAGCGTGGAGGAGGCGGGGCAGCCGGTGCATGGGGTAAAAAAAAAAACAAACCACCAACGTGCCAACAATTTTCCTCCAGTGGCTAGGTGGCCACATCATTTTCCAGTTGGGCCGGCAGCTTTTGGTGCCCTCCGCCCCACCAGTGAAGGCCTCGACGCCGGCAGGGATGGAGGACAGGCCGCTAAGCGTCCCAGTGCAGAAGAACGCGCCAGGGAAAGGTCCAGTTGGCAAAAGGTATGTGGGGCAGGGGAGAGGAACTGAGGGGGGGAACGGGCCCGGGAATCATGCCGCCCACTCACCCCACCACCTTCCCCTCCAATTCCCTGTCCCCCATCCCACTTACCTTTTGCGGAGAGGCCCTTTCCCCGGCGCGCCCTTCTGGGTGTCCTCGGTGAGGCTTGGGGGGGAGGAGGGAGAGCCCCCCCACAGCTTCGGCAAATATGTGTGTGTGTGTCATCACCAAGGCTTTGGCGGGGAGGAGGGGGAGCCCCTCCTCTCCCCACGGAGCTATGGCATGTGTGTGTGTATTGTGTGTGTGTGTGATTGTGTTGTATGTGTGATTGTGGGGTGTGTGTAATGAGTGTGTGCTCTGTGTGTGTGCTGTGTGTGTGGTTGTGTTGTGTGTGCAGTGTGTGTGTATTGTGTGTGTGCGTGTTTGTGTGTGGTTGTTGTGTATGTGTGTTGTGCATGTGTATGTGGTTGTGTTGTGCGTGTGAGTTGTGTGGAAACCTGATTCTTTTCATATTCAGGACAAACGATTTGTTGTGTATGTAACTGTATCACTTTAAGAATGTATGAATGTAACCTGACAATGATCACAATGTAACTCAGCTGTTAAAGGAACGCGAGCCAGCTACCCATAGAGGGCAGCTGCGAGCGTTCAGCTCACATGGTTCAAATTCCCCCAATCACTGGCAGCCGCGGGAACCTTCCCGTGCAAGGAACGCCTGGAGAAGAAGGGCATGACTCAGAATGACATCACGCAGGTAGCAGCCAATAAGCTACCGTGCAACCCTTTTCAAATGTATTGTTGCAGTATAAAAAGAGCTGTATCTCCGCCATTACCATATGTTCATCCTGACCATCATGCAATAAAGCTGTGTTTTAGCCCTCACTGCGGCTCCTTCTTTGTCTTCCGTGCAAGACACTAAATTGGCGACGAAGGTGGGATCCATGGCGTATCCCAAGATCAAGCCTCACCAGTTCGACATCAGCAATCCTGAGCAATGGGAGCTGTACGAGTGCCAGTTTTGGCACGCGATGGATGCTGCAGGCATCGACGACGAAGGGAAGGTGTGGTCGCACTTCCTAGCCCAGGTGGGGCTGGCCACGCTGTGCATCCTGATGAACCTGCTGGCTCCCCGGAAGGTCGACGCGGTGCCCATTGACCGCATCCTCACAACGCTGAGGGATCACTTCCAGCCGCCTGTCTCTATTTTTCCAGCCCGGGTTGCGTTCCACACGCAGGACCAGCGCCCGGGAGAATCCGTGTCTGCCTACGCGTCGGCCTTCAGGCCGGTGGCCGTTCACTGCCAATGGGAGGACCTGGACACAGCCCTTCGAGACTGCATGCTGTGCGGCCTAAGGGACGAGGAGGTCCAGAGAAAGTTGATGACCCGCGACCATCGCCTCACTTTCATCGAGGTACTGCGAGAGGCCCAGGTGGCCCAGACGGCGAGGAGTGGGGTCAGAGTCTTCAAGTCCTGGGGGGCCGCACCTGAGAGAGCCAAGTCACCCGTGCAAGTGGCCCGGTGGACTTCGGCACAAGCGGCCTGGTGGGGCCCCCGGCCACCCACAGGCACCCCAGCAACCTCCGAGGAGTCGGCCATGACTGCGGACTCCTGTTCCAGTGAGGACGATGACGTGCAGAGAGTCAAGAGGCACGGAGAAAAGCACCGAGCCAGCGAGAGAGGAAACCATTGTTGCAATGGCTGCGGGGCATCTCACGACCGAACAAGGTGCCCATTCCGGAAGGCCGAATGCCACAACTGCGGGCGGAGAGGCCACATTGCCAGGGTCTGCAGGCGCGGGTGAACGGAGGACAAGGGCTCATCGAGACACCCTCAAGCACACCAACGCAAGATGGCCGGCATCGGAAAGGTCTCAGCCAACGACGATGTGGCGGCCATGAACCGCGTGGGCCTAGAGCACCGGCGCTTCTTCGTAGAGGTACTGTTACAAGGGGTCCCGGTTAGGATGGAAAATGACTCGGGGTCATCCTACTCCATCCTGTCCCAGAAGGAGTTCCTGCGCATCCCCCCAAATGCGCGCCCAAAGTTGCGGGCCATGAAGTCGAACTTACGGGACGTGCAGGGTTATGGGATCCCGGTGTTGGGGGTGGGAAACTTCATGGTGAAGTTCAAAAGGTTCACAGAAAAACTGCCCTTAGTAGTTCTCAAGGAGGGGACCTGTTGCCTTTTGGGAACCCAGTGGTTTGCTCCCCTGGGAATTGAACTGTCCGGCATAAACGCCATAGAGACTGACCCAATTCGGGACGTGTGCGATGCGCACCCTGCAGTCTTCAAGAAGGGGCTCAGGACTTACAGGGGACCCCCAGTTTCTTTTGAGTTGGACCCAGAAATCCGGCCCATACATCTCAAGCCAAGAAGAGTCCCCTTCGCCCTCAAGGACAAGATTGAGGTGGAATTGGACAAATTGGTGGGGCAGGGGATTTTAGTTCCAGTTGATTCTGTGGAGTGGGAAACTCTGATTGTTACAGCTTTAAAATCCAATGGGGAGGTCAGGATTTGCGCTGACTACAAATGTACAATCAACAAGGCCATTCGACCAAATGCATATCCGGTGCCGGTAGTTAGCCACTTACTGGCCACTTTGCACGGGGGGAGGTGTTTCGCCAAGCTAGACCTGGCGCAGGTGTACCAGCAGCTCACGGTAACCCCAGCTGCTGCTGCTGCGCAAACCATCGTTATGCATAAGGGGACATTCAAGGTAATGCGCCTACAGTTCGGCGTAAATTCGGCCCCCGGGATCTTCCAGTCCCTCGTGGAACGCCTTTTAAAGGGGCTTCCAGGCATGCTCCCATATTTTGACGATGGTTTGATAATAGCGGGGAGCGAATCGGAACTAGCGAAAAGACTAGAAAAGGTCCTATCCGTATTCGAGAGAGCGGGACTGAGGTTGAGAAGGGACAAATGTGTGTTTTTTGCGAGGGAGGTTGAGTTTCTCGGGTTCAAAATAGAGGGCATCAAGCCATCCTAGTCCAAGGTTGCGGCTGTGCAAAACGCCCCTCGCCCCACCGCGAAACCGGAGCTGCAGTCATTCCTAGGACTCCTGAATTTTTACCATTCCTTCTTGCCAAGGAAGGCATCCGTTGCAGAGCCCCTGCACGGGCTACTTAAGAAAGATGCAGTTTGGCGGTGGGGAGATAGGCAGGAGAAAGCGTTCAAAGAGCTCAAGGCGCTCTTGTCCTCAGACGCCGTCCTGACCCATTTCGACCCAAGGAAACCGGTAGTTTTGGTCTGTGATGCATCACCAGTGGGGGTGGGGGCGGTGCTGTGCCACGTGTTAGAGAATGGGCGTGAATTCCCGGTTGCCTTCTATTCCAGGTCACTTTCAAAGGCGGAGCGCAATTACACGCAAACAGATAGAGAGGCTCTGGCCATAATCACGGGAACAAAGAAGTTCCACAATTTCCTGTACGGCCGCGAGTTCACAAGTGTGACCGATCATAAGACCCTTTTGGGAATCTTTACTACAGGCAAGCCCACCCCACAAATTCTGTCACCCAGAATGCTGCGTTGGGCGATTTTCCTCAACGTCTACCAGTACGAGCTGGTCCATCACCCAGGGAAGGAGATCTCCCATGCAGATGCGCTGTCCCGATATCCCCTCCCTAGTTTAGAAGACCCCCAAATGCGAGGTAGAGCAAGACCACCAAGTCCTGCTGATCGAGTCTCTCAACTCACCCCCCATAGTTCCCGCAGACCTTGCCAAAGCCACAGCGGCCGACAAAATCCTGTCCCAAGTCAATTCCTAGGTGAGAAAAGGGTGGCCCACAACTCCCCCCGAGGAGGAATTCAAATCATTTTTCAGGCGCAGAGTAGAGCTTTCCCTTGAAAGGGGCTGCCTTCTCTGGGGCCAGCGGGTGGTCATCCCAGAGAAGTTACGAGCAAAGGTGCTGAGGCTACTGCATACCAGCCACCCAGGAATAGTGTGTTCCAAAGCACTGGCCAGGAGCTACTTCTGGTGGCCCCAGATAGACGCGGATATAGAGCACTTGGTGGGCACACGCGAGAGCTGCCAGAGCTCTAGGCCCGAGGAGTCCCGGCTGCTCCACAGGGAATGGGTACACGTCGACTTCACTGGCCCCTTTTGCGGGTCCATGTTTCTGCTGATAGTCGATTCATATTCCAAATGGCTGGAAGTCATTCCCATGTCCAACACCTCATCTGCCGCAACCATTAAACAATTGCGCAAGTTGTTCAGTTGCTTCGGCCTGCCGGACATCCTTGTGAGCGATAACACCAGTAGTTTCACGTCTGCGGAATTCAAGGCATTCATCGAGAGGAATGCCATCTGGCACATTACCTCTGCCCCGTTTCACCCCGCCACAAACGGTCAGGTGGAGTGCAAAGTGCGCACTACAAAAGACGCACTGCGGCGCATGGGTCCCGGTGAATTGAACCTCCAGCTGTGTCAATTCCTCATTTGTTATAGGGCAACTCCCCTAGCTTCAGGATTGTCGCCGGCTGAGCTCCTCATGCGGAGGAAGCCGGTAACACTTTTTGATCGGTTGGATACGAACAGGGTGGAGGATGAGGGGAGGAATATAGAGATAGAGAGTTCCAAAAGTTTTGTGGTAGGGGACCCGGTTCACTGCAGGAATTATGCAACCTCGGGACCAACATGGGTTCCAGGAACTGTCATTGAGCAAATGGGGCCAGTGTCTTACAGGGTTGAAACTAGCACAGGTCTGCTGTGGAGAAGGCACGCTGACCAGCTCAGAAGGCGAGTTACCTGTGAAAGAGAGTCAGCGTTAGGGTTCTCCCCCACCCGTTTAGCCCAAGGGGGAGACGTGGGGACGTCCCCAGGTACAAATGCATACCCTGGATTCTCACATGGGGAGGAGGATACTTTGAAAGAGTGGGATGAGTTTGATTTTATGTTGCCATGTGTTGTGTTCTGTTGGTTTTATTGTACACACGGATTACAATGTATCTGAGCCAATGTAACCTTGCCTATAGCAACAATGTAACCTTCAGCTGTATCATATAAACCCTGTAATAGGACGCGAGCTAATGACCACCAGCTGGCAGCAGCGAGCGTCCAAGCTCTCTTGGTCCAAACTCATCAAAGGCAACAGCGCGGGAAGTTTTCCCGCCACCACCTACACCTGGACAAGAAGGGCGTGACCTGCAATGACGTCACGCAGACAGTAGCCAATGGGCTACCATGGCACCACGTTCAAATGTGTTACTGCTGTATATAAAGAGCTATCGATCCGCCATTACCTCATGTTCCCTCTGCCCACGATGCAATAAACCTGAGTTAACCCAGCCCGAGGCTGTGTCCTGTGTCTTGGTTTGCATACACCAAATTGGCGACGAAGGTGGGATAATGGATCCCCACGGAACAGCCAGGGCACAGAGCGGTTTCAACATCACCAAACCGCAAGACTGGGAGCTGCTTGAGATGGATTTCCAGGCGGCCCTGGTGGAACTCAGAGTCAAAGGAGAAGACGAGGAGAGGAAGAGGGCCATCCTCACCAGAATGCTCGGGATGGAAACCAAGCGGACGCTGGTGGGCATAATCGCTCCGAAGAAGGTGAGCGACTTTAAGGCGAGCGACATCATGAAACTGCTGCGAGAGCGGTTCTGCCCCTCGAGGGCAATGTTTCCCGCTCGGAGCGCGTTTTGGAGGCGAGTCCAAGCGCCGGATGAGTCGGTTGAGGCATTCGTGGCCGCCATGAGGATAGCCGCCGCCCCCTGTAAATGGGGCGATATCCTGGAGTTGGTCCTCAGGGACGGCGTGTTGTGTGGCCTGAAAGACAAGGAGGTACAGCGCAGCTTGATGAATAAGGAGCCGCCACCCACGCTGGCAGAGGTCATAGAGGCCGCGGAAGCCGCAGAGTCCACGAATGCCGGAGTGGACGAGATGCACCAGTGGCGTGAGTGGCGTCCTAGAGCCGGCAAGGCGGAAAATTCGGTGCACGGGAAGACCGGACAGTCGGTGCACGCGACTCGACGGGCCTCAAAGTCGTCTACGGAAGGCAGCGACGGCGAGGAGGTCCAGAAGGTCCGGAAGGGTGGTCGACGCTGCGAGGGTTGCGGAGCGGCCCACGAGCGCGCGAGATGCCCGTTCAGGAAGGCCGAGTGTTACACCTGCGGCCGTCGGGGGCACATCGCCAAGGCGTGCAGAAAGAGGAAAGAGGGCCGGAGGCAGTCACAAGACCGCGCAGCCAGACCGGACCGTCCAGCGAGGCCCAAAGATGGCGCCCAGACCACGAGGAAGCAGGACGGCGTGGGCCGCGTCTCGGACGGCAGCGAGGACGACGCCTCAGTGTTCAGCATGTCCGCGGGACAGTCCCATTACTTCGTTGAGGTATTAGTACAAGGGGCCCCTATTAAGATGGAAATTGACTCGGGGTCCTCCTATTCCATAATTCCCCAGAAAGAGTTCCTGAAAATCGACCCCCACGTGCGGCCCAAGCTTAAAGCGTTGAGGTCCACACTACGGGACGTACAGGGAAACAGCATTCCGGTGTTGGGGGTCGGGAAATTTCGGGTCAATTTTAAGAGACATTCTGCGGAACTGCCCCTAGTTGTCCTCAAAGGGGGAAGCTGTAGCCTCCTAGGGACACAGTGGTTTCAGCCCTTAGGTTTGTTCATAGGGGGGGTGCATACCGTGGGGGGGGACCCAATACAAGCGGTTTGCGATGCGCATCCCGCCGTTTTTAAGAAAGGACTCGGAAGGTTCAAGGGACCCCCTGTAGCTTTCAACATAGACCCGGAGGTCCGCCCGATAAGACTCAAACCACGCAGGGTGCCGTTCGCACTCAAGGACAAGATAGAGGCGGAACTGGACAAACTGGTGGGCCAGGGGATTCTTATTCCTGTTGATTCCGCGGAGTGGGAAACTCCAATTGTAACGGCTCTAAAGGCTAACGGGGAGGTGCGCATTTGCGCTGATTATAAGTGTACAATTAACAAGGCGATCCGCCCTAATGCATACCCGGTGCCAGTGATCAGCCACCTTTTGGCCAGACTAAATGGGGGAAAGTGTTTCGCTAAACTCGATTTGGCACAAGCCTATCAGCAACTTCCAGTGACCCCCGCCACGGCCGCGGCACAAACGATAGTTACACATAAGGGAGCGTTCCAGGTGTCGCGGTTACAGTTCGGCGTGAACTCGGCACCCGGCCTTTTTCAATCGCTCGTGGAACGCCTCCTAAAGGGCCTGGAGGGGGTGTTGCCTTATTTTGATGACGTGTTGATAACAGGGGGGAGTGAGGCTGAACTGGCGAAAAGGTTGGACAAAGTACTGACCGTGTTCGAGAAAGCGGGGCTGAGATTGAGGAAGGACAAATGTGTTTTTTTCGAGACCGAGGTCGAGTTTTTAGGGTTCCGGATCACACCCGAGGGGATTAAGCCGTCTAAATCCAAAGTAGCAGCCATTAAAAAGGCCCCTCGCCCCACATCCAAAACCGAGCTGCAGTCTTTCCTGGGGCTCCTCAATTTTTACCATACATTCCTCCCGCGGAAGGCGTCCGTGGCCGAACCGCTCCATCGGTTACTTAAAAAGGAGGAGCCATGGATGTGGGGTGACGAGCACGAGAGGGCGTTCAAGGAGCTAAAGCAACTCCTAACATCTGAGGCAATCCTGACGCACTTCGACCCCAAACGGCCAGTGGTCCTAGTCTGTGATGCATCCCCGGTGGGGGTGGGGGCGGTGCTTTGCCACGTGTTGGAGGACGGAAGGGAGGCCCCGGTAGCGTTTTACTCAAGGTCCCTGTCCCAAGCGGAGCGAAATTACGCACAAACCGACAGGGAAGCGTTAGCAATAGTAGCGGGAACAAAAAAATTTCACGATTTTTTGTATGGCCGCCCGTTCAAAATCGTGACCGATCACAAGCCGCTGTTAGGGATTTTCACGGCAAGCAAGCCCACGCCACAGATCCTGTCCCCGAGGATGCTGCGATGGGCTATTTTTCTCAACGCGTACCAACATGAGTTGGAGTACAGGCCCGGAAAGGAGATCAGCCATGCTGATGCGCTTTCGAGATCCCCTCTGCCCTTGTCGGCGGACCAAAAGGCGAGAGCAGAAAGAGACCGCCAGGTGTTGCTAATTGAGGTTTTAGACGCACCCCCACTAGTACCAGCCGACATTGCTAGGGCGACAGGCAAGGACAGGACGCTGGAGAAAGTTAGTTCATGGGTGCAGAAGGGGTGGCCGGCTTCGTCCCCGAGTACAGAGTTCGACCCATTCTTTAGGAAAAAGCTTGAGTTGTCCCTAGAGAGGGGGTGCCTTCTGTGGGGCCAACGGGTGGTGGTCCCTGCGCCCCTGCGGACGAGGGTGCTCGAACTGCTGCACGTCAGCCACCCGGGCATAGTTCGTTCAAAGGCGCTAGCCCGGAGTTACTTCTGGTGGCCACAGCTGGACGCGGACATTGAGCACATGGTCGGCACTTGCGAGGCTTGCCAGGAGTCCCGACCTGAGGCGGCCCGTCTCCCGCATAGGGAGTGGGACACGGCAAGGGGGCCGTGGTCCAGAGTGCACGTGGATTTCGCTGGCCCGTTCCGAGGAACCATGTTTCTCCTGGTGGTAGATGCGTTCTCCAAGTGGCTGGAGGTTATCCCAGTAAAGAGCACGTCCTCCGCCACGACAATTAGCCGGCTAAGGAGAGTCTTTTCCACGTTCGGTTTACCCGACACTTTAGTCAGCGATAACGCTAGTTGTTTCACCTCCGCTGAGTTCGGAGCATTCATGGAGGCAAACGCCATTCGGCATGTCACATCCGCACCGTTTCACCCGGCCACGAATGGCCAAGTGGAACGACTAGTGCGTACAACAAAGGACGCGCTGCGGCGCATGGGCCCGGGGGACCTGAATCACCAGGTATGCCAGTTCCTTTTAGCGTATAGGGTAACCCCTTTAGCGTCAGGCTACTCGCCGGCGGAGCTCTTGATGCGGCGAAAACTGACCACGATCCTGTCCAGGCTAGACCCGACGAGGGTCGAGGATAAAGGAAAAAACATAGGGTTGGCAGTCTCGAAAGGTTTCACCGCCGGGGACCCTGTTCACTGCAGGAACTATTCCAGCGCAGGGCCGGCCTGGGTACCAGGGAAGGTTGTAGAACAGACGGGGCCAGTATCGTACCGGGTCGAGACTAACACCGGCCTCCTCTGGAGGAGGCACGCTGACCAACTGAGGCACCGAGTGAGTGGGCCAGTCAGTGGAGCTCAGCAACAGGATTCAGCGTTAGGGTTCTCCCCCACCCGCTTAACCCAAGGGGGAGACAGCAATGGACAACAGTCCCAAGCAAGGGGGGAAGGAAGCAGAAGCAGCGGCCCCGACTCATATCCTTTTGATAGCAGCGGCCCCGACTCATATCCTTTTGATACGCCAGTCCTATCAGGGGTCGGGGAAGGGGGAGAGGAGTTCGCGCCCGCTGCCCCCGATAGTAATTTTGAGTTTGATTTTGCGAGCCGGGGGGGTTTTCAGGAGTGTTCCCCCACCCGTCCAAGCGAGAAGAGGGGTTTTTCGTTAGCCCCCAGTGCCCCCGGTTCCTCCCTAAGAAAGAGCACACCTCCCAACAACGCCGCGGAGCCGCGGAAAGTCACTAACGAGTCTCCCTCTCATATTACAGGACAGGAAACCAGGGGACAAAGAGAAGGTAGCAAACCCGGGGAGAGGCAACCCGCATCGAGACCCCAGCGTGTTCGAAATAAGCCATCTTGGCTGAGAGACTTTGTCTCCTAAGGGGGGGGAGTGTGTTTAAGTGTGGGCTCGAGACTTTGTCTCGTCCTAGGGGGGAGGGGTGTTGTGTTCTGTTGGTTTTATTGTACACACGGATTACAATGTATCTGAGCCAATGTAACCTTGCCTATAGCAACAATGTAACCTTCAGCTGTATCATATAAACCCTGTAATAGGACGCGAGCTAATGACCACCAGCTGGCAGCAGCGAGCGTCCAAGCTCTCTTGGTCCAAACTCATCAAAGGCAACAGCGCGGGAAGTTTTCCCGCCACCACCTACACCTGGACAAGAAGGGCGTGACCTGCAATGACGTCACGCAGACAGTAGCCAATGGGCTACCATGGCACCACGTTCAAATGTGTTACTGCTGTATATAAAGAGCTATCGATCCGCCATTACCTCATGTTCCCTCTGCCCACGATGCAATAAACCTGAGTTAACCCAGCCCGAGGCTGTGTCCTGTGTCTTGGTTTGCATACACCAAACCATACCAGGGGGATGTCGCGGAGTGGTCCCCCACCCGTCAGAGCGAGAAGAGGGGTTTTAGTTCAGCCCCTGGTATTTCCAGTCCTCCCAGTCCCTTTGTTCTAGAGTTTACCCCATCACCAAGACCCCCAACCCAGGCAGCAGGGGGAAGTTCGTTCTCTCCATCCCCAAGACCACCGAGTCAGGCAGCAGGGGGTAGCACAAGTACGCCAGTTGCAGGCACAAGAAACCGGGGCAAGACAACAAGGGTCTCCTCATCGGTCCTGAGATTCGTGCTGGGGGGGGTCGCCAGGCGCCACGAGCGACAGGCAGGGGTTCACATCCCAGTTACATGTTCCATTCCCCTCTCCAAACGCAAGGATGCCACAGAGTCCCCGTCAGACGACTAATGAGTCCCCCCTTTCCGTTGCAGGACGAGAGTCTGCGGAACTCAGAGCCCCTAGTTCCCCCGAGCTCAGCCAAGCAGTCGTACGCCCCAAGCGCACATGCGGGAAGCCACAATGGTTGAGGGACTTCGTCCCATCCTAGGGGGGAGGAGTGTTGTGTATGTAACTGTATCACTTTAAGAATGTATGAATGTAACCTGACAATGATCACAATGTAACTCAGCTGTTAAAGGAACGCGAGCTAGCTACCCATAGAGGGCAGCTGCGAGCGTTCAGCTCACATGGTTCAAATTCCCCCAATCACCGGCAGCCACTGGAACCTTCCCACGCAAGGAACACCTGGAGAAGAAGGGCATGACTCAGAATGACGTCACGCAGGTAGCAGCCAATAAGCTGCTTTTCAAATGTATTGTTGCAGTATAAAAAGAGCTGTACCTCCGCCATTACCACATGTTCATCCTGACCATCATGCAATAAAGCTGTGTTTTAGCCCTCACTGCAGCTCCTTCTTCGTCTTCCGTGCAAGACACTAAACTATTGCACTTCAGTTTATAGCTAGTTCCCTCAGTGGCTGAGAGAGGATTTCTAGAAGAGGAGTTCTAGGTTGAACCTTGAGGGGCTTGTGCACATTCCCTACCTGAGTGTGCTGCAACTTCATCAGGAACCGAACCATCCTCAAACCACTGCCCTAAGTCTGGAGTTGATTGTTAAACTTGTGAATAAGGACTCCTTCTCTTGGATTATTCCTGTTAGCAGGGATAAGATTGTTAGGGTAAGTCTTCGCCTCACACCCTAACTGGTTGCAAGGCATATTGTGTGTGATACCTTTAAGACCCTACTGCAGAGACACACAGGTGTTGGGACTTTTCCCTGGTGTATTCTGTGGGCCAGTGTATATAGGTTGCAAACTTTAGCTTCAACGCTCTACTTGCTCTATCCAAGTTCCAATGCTTGACTTTCTCTGCCGTCAGTCTGGGCGAGGAATCCTGCGAGTTCCAGGACCTACTATGAGGACTGAACCTCAACACTGCTCTTGAAGATGGTATATGCCTTTTTTGCCATCTGTGCCTGCTGAACAAGAAAGGACTACTCGGGGTAAGCTCTCCATCAAGGAGGACAGAAGCTGTAAAGCTGTTTGGATTTGTTTGGGATCACAACTTGTATTTACCCTGCTGGAATGGACTACTACTGTGTGTGTGTGTGTGTGTGTGTGTGTGTGTGTGTGTGTATCTATACCTATAAAATGGTGTGTTAACCATTGGAATGTGACAAAGGATGTTGCACCAGGCCCCACCAGCCCCATCCGAGCCTCCGTTCACTCGCCCGAACGGGGTTCGCAGGTAACTGTTGGGTTGAAATTTTCGACCCGGGGGCAGGAGCCCCCCAGTCGCAAACAAAAAAAGGGAACTTCAATTCCCAAAGTTCCTTTCACCGCGCCACACCAGAGCCAATCAGGCTGAGCGGCGCGGCAAAAGGAACGTTCGGAAACACGCTGTAGCCAATAAAAAAAAAGCCACAAAAGAAAAACCGCTGCAGAAAGAAAGCATGCGCATCCAAAACTACAAGCCCCAGCGTCCTGTGCGCCATGAGCGCGCAGAACGCTGAAGCGGCCGGCGCGCGAAAAATAAAAGTTAAAAAAAGCCCACTGCCACTGCCATTCTTCCCCACAGGCGAGCCAGCATGGCCCATGGGGAAAAAAATAAACACCCCCCCCACCGCCGCTGCCCTTCCATTCGAAGGGCTAGCCGGCGCGCGAAAAACACGAGTAAAAAGAAGTAAACCCCCGGCCGCCGCTGCCCTTCCGTTCGAAGGGCCAGCCGGCGCGCCAAAAATAAAAGCAACCTACCCCCCCCCGCAACTGCCCTTCTTCCCAACGGGCCAGCCAGTATGGCCCGCGGGGAAAAAATGAAACACCCCACCGCCGCTGCCCTTCCTTCCCATGGGCCAACCAGTATGGCCCGTGGGAAAGAAAGCACCACTAGCCTGCAAATGCCCTTCCTTCCCACGGGCCATCCAGCATGGCCCGTGGGAAAGAAAGCCTCCCCGCAATTGGCCTTCCTTCCCATGGGCCAGCCAGCATGGCCCACGAGAAAAAAAGCCACCACCCCACTGGAAAAAAACACACAAAAACACAAATGAAAAACATTCAAAAAAACACCAAAATCCAAAAATTACACACAAACACAGCCAAAAATAAACAAGAAAAAAACACACATACACCCCCCCCCCCAAAAAATCCCCCCCACCCCCAGAGAACTTACCAAAAGACGTCTTCCTTCTATGAGAACCGGAACACAAATGAGAAAGAGGAAACTTACCGGAAACGACACCCAGAGGACAGAAGAGAACAAATGTAACGAGAGGCACAAAAGCTCACCACCCCCACCCAGTGGCCAAAAGAGAAAAAACATTCAAAAAAATTAAAAATAATAAGAATAATTCCAAATTTAATCAAATAAGTTATACAAACATTCAAAAATAAACACACTTATCTCAAAAATTACCAAAAAAAAGAAAACACTTTTCACTCCAAAATACCAAAAAAATGAGTTAAAAAACATTTTAAAAAACAAAATTATATTTTAAACTGAATAATATTAAATTAAATAAAATTAAATAATTTTTTTTTAAAAAATGCATAAACATAAAAAACAAGTTCAAAAACCAAATTAAGGAGCCTGGAACTGAGGAAGCCAGCACGCAACAAAAAAAACCCAAAAGAAACAAAAAAAAAACCACTGGGAGCACAAGTCCGCCGCAGGCGGACGAAGTGCCTCGAAGCCACAAAATCAAAAAACCTTACACCACCATTTAAAACAGCCCATCACCATTAGTTCAAGAAAAAACGAAACCCTTTAGTATCCAACAAAATTTTAAAAAGCCCGGCACCGCCGGGCAAACTATGCTAATGTATATATATCTTGAGTAAACTTGTTTTGAGTTTGTCACCTGCACCAAGACCTGCCTGCTGTTTCCTCACAAGAGAGAGGACCACCTTGCTAGGTGCGCACCCCTTGCTGGCTGCTGCATGTCACTCTGTTAACCACTCACATCAACAAAGATAAACATCCAGCATTCCTTTTACTGTTACATTTTAACTCTGCCAAACCTGTTGTTGTTATATATCTTCACATTGTCTCCAATGTGAATCTCCATGAGAGAACTCCAAAATATTATGTCCTCAAAAACCCTGCTCAGCTCCTGAAAACTCAAGCCTGTGGCTTTCCTCGATCATTCCATCTCATGTTTAGTCTTCTTTGTTCCCAGATGACTTCTACCTTTCCTAGCATTACTGTCTTTTTCAGAGACATTTACCTTCTCATGATGTGCCCAAAGTAGGATAGCCTCACTTTCATTTTTGCCTCCAGAGACAGATCAGGTTTTTTTCTTCTGGCAGTGCAAGGTATCCATAGACCTCCAGCACTGTATTTCAAGTGAATCCATTTCCCCCTTGTCAGCTTTCTTTATTGTCCAGCTTTGACATCCATGCTTGGTGATTAAGAACACAATACTGTATGTGTATGGTCTTAGTCTCCAGTGAAACATCCTTATACTTGATTATCTTTTCTAATTCCTTCATTGCTACCTTCCAAGTTTCTGTAGACTAAAGCTGACAATGAGGGAATTGAGATAGTGAGAAATTGTTCAACTATCAGTTAAAATGGGGATTGCAGCCAAGAAATCAGAAGATGACTATTAGTTCTTAGGTGTGGCAGTCAGCAAAAATCACAAAGAGGTCAAGTAAGAATTATTAGACCTACAGCATTTCCATTATTGGTAGTAAGAGCACATGAAAACAAGAAGGAAAATAACAACTTCAACTGTTTTGTGTGTGTGTGGTGTTCCCTTGCTCCTGTGTAGTTGAGACTTGCCAATTAGGAGGTTTGAGATGTGGTATCTTGAGACTTCTCTGAAATGTTTTCTTTGCTTTTTTAAAGAGCTAATTCTACTGATACCAATTGTTTTTCTCCTTCTGTTATAAAATAAAGGCAGATAAATGCTAAAAAGCCCCATGACTAACATCACATGTCAGAAAGAACACATACTTATTCCACACACTCTGTGTAATAGTAAGTCTTAAGAAAATTTTGGAACAGTATCAAAGCCACTCTTCCCCCATTTGTTCAAGAGAACAGGTTCAAAAGCAATATATTATAATGTGCAAACCTTTATGTTCAAGAACAGAAGTTCTGACCTTCATTATAAAGCAAATAAATAATAATTGTGTGCCATCGTACAGTTGTGAGTCATCGAGTCAGTTCAAACTTATGGCAACGCTTATCAGGATTTCCAGGTAGAAAGTACAGTACTCAGAAGGGGTTTATCATATCCTTTTTCCAGAGCCATCCTGAAACTCTGCATCTTGTCCAAGGTCACATAGACGGACTCTTCTGAAAAGTATAATGGGGATGGTTGAACTTCCAATCTTTAACTCCATAATGAGATACGTATAAAATGGATGAATTTAATTTACTTTTTAGTGACTGCATGATATAAAGGTGATTTGAAAATATCCGTCAGTTTTTGCTCTCAACCCATCGTTTTTTCTCTGATGCTAGAGGTGTTCTACTTTTTAATGTTGGGAAGATTTGATTGGACTTTTTCCACATGTGGTCAGTTGTGATTCCTTGTTGTAACAAAGGGATTTGTACCTGTAGATGGTGTTTCATTGATATAGGCACAGAAAGAGCCTCCTCGAAGATAGTGGTATTTTTGAACCACAATCGGGCATACCCTGGTAACAGCAACCTTGTTGTGCCAGCTAATCTTTCTCATACTAAGTCAGGAGAAATGAACTATAGAATGAACTCACCAAAAGGTGCCTTCATTTTGGCAGTTTCACATCTGGCCTAGACATGGAAGAAGTGACATAGGCATTTAAGGCATGATGTAAGAACACGATCTGCATTCTTTCCTTTTCCCTGAGCATCTTCCTTTAAATGTTTTTAAAATTGAGATTAGCACTAGAGCAGCCTTTCAACTTTTTGCTGGGTCAGTAACTGAACAGGTTTGCAAGGCACAAGAAATGGGAAGGAGTTTTTTCAGGGACATCTAGAAATGCAAAGCAACAGGACACAAGCAACATATTTACACCAGCCACATGTGTAGCACCCACATTCTCACCAGCATGAGAGAGACACCCCATCATATTTTGAAGAGTTTGGTTGGGTGTAAGTGTCTATAGATGTTTCCCAGGTACACTTTTAAAAGTGTACAGATGTGGATTTAAGCAGAAGTGGTACCCTTTCAATGAGTTTAGGAGTTTAGAGATTGAGATATGTTTTTATTCAATTCTTTTCTCATAAGTTTTTTTCCTTGGGCATATCAAGAGGAATGACATGAAATATAGAATACTCCAACTCACTATGCAAGGGAAGATCCCTGGGAAGAGAGGCCTTGGATGTAGATGGACTTCATAGCTGAAGAACCTGAGAAACTGGTGTGGAAGGTCCTCGGAAGGACTGTTCTGGCGAGGTAACAATAGGAAGACTCACCATGATGATAGCCACTCTCCAGAACAGATGCAGCACTTCAAGAAGTTTTACCCCAGAAACTGTTATAGATTAAAAATATAATGGCCTTTTACAGTATTCATAAGAGTAATTCAAAGTGTTTTGAGTTTAATCAGTGAGGACAATCTTGGCTCGAAAGGTCAGTAATCTCTTTGTAGGGCTATTGCAATATTAAAATTGGGATATTTTTAGTTCAGCAGGCCCCTTTTTCAAACCATTGCAGAGTTGATGGAGGTGAGGAAGCAGAATACTGCAAAAAACCATACTGAATAGATGTTGCAGCATCAGGATTTGAGTTAAAATTATGTTATATTAGTATGTGTCTGTGTATATTGGCTTGTTACTCCACAGGAGGGAGGACTCAGATAGTGGTGGAACCTCAAGTGATCTTAATCAGACAGCAAAAGGGAGGATGATTCAGGGCTGTGATGACTGTCCTTCCCAATGTGCCAACCTGGACTTTGAGGAGAAGGAGAAAGGAACGACCATCAAGCTAGGCCATTGGGGTCTGGGAAAGCCAAGTGATCCCTCTTTCTAACATTTTTGTTGAGGAAGATTCAATGTTTTCAGGTTGCACGCCTGACCATGCCCCCTGGACAGCTGATCGGGCCGGTCACATAGTTCCTCCCACCAGAAGCGGAAGTAAAACACGTCCACACATGCACAGAATGCATGTTCTGTGCATGCGTGGGTACATTTTACTTCTGCTTTTGGGAGCAGCGAGGGCAGCATAGGTCAGATAAATTGTCATTGGGGGCTGGCCCATGGGCCATAGGTTGCAAATGCCTGACAGACAGAGGAAGAGTCCCTTCACTATTACATTATAGTTTAAGCCAATGCCCACGCCCCACAGGAGGTCTTCCAATTCCCAGTAGCCTAAATCAGTACATTGGCTGATCAGTGTTTTGGGAAATTGACTCATTGATTCAATGGGTTTACTCTTTTTTTACTTACTGTGCCAAAAAACAGGATTTTGGCCAATATTCTGAATCATGTTGGTTCTTAACATTTGTGTAACTTCCTATGGTTAATTGTGGCTAACTAGTGACAAGATGTCAGGGTGTCTACCTGCTTGTAGACTTGATTAACACATCCAAGATATGCCTCAGTGCCTAGTCAATTAGCCACAGTAGGTTCCATTAACCATATTGGAATACCTATAAGATTTTGGCCAATCTGTCATCTAAATATTGCCCTTCTCATCTCCAGTAAGAATTAATGTAGCACCTCATAATGCAAACATGGAAAACATATTTCAGGTCTTATCTATATTCTAGTTACAGTCCCCAAACGAAGACTCACCTGAAATATTGCCCGCTCACTGACACCAACTCCTCTGCTATGGCACAGTACACAGTAGTCTGGGCTCCTTCTTGTAAAGTCTTAAATATAAAGGGAACTAATGCTTGTAAAATTCTGAGTAGATTTGTATGGTGCCCGATTTTGCTAAGAACTGCACCAGGGTGCAAGGCATTGACAGTGACTCCAGTGCCTAGAAAAAAGAAAAAGGAAGAACTTGCAGTGCACCAAACAGTAATTTACATGTGGGAACCAAGGAATATTCAAAAGGATAAGTGTAATATTTTTCTTATAGAAGCTTCAGAAATTAATCTCACATCAGGATTACTTTGAACTAGGCAAAATAATAGGAATGGACTCAAGCCCTATTCAGTAACAGAAATCCTCTTGCTTATCATAGTACAAGTAGAATCAGATCATTCAATTAATGGGATTAGGTGAATCAACTCCTCTGTAAATTTAATGCCCCCCACTCTAGCTGCAATTCACTGTGCTAAGCAGCAGAATATCAGCCAGTGAGTCAGTGATACTCACATTTTTAACAAAACATGTTTTAATTTCAAGTTTGTATTTTAAAAAGCAAAATATAAACAATCTAAAAATACAGCTAAATTTTTACATGTATTTAGTCAAATAAACAGAATGTTAAAGTACTTTGATGGGTCTTAATATACTTCCTGACTAGTTGTGATACCTTCCACCATTAGTGTATGCTTATACATACCGAAAAATAAAGCAAATTGAGTGTGCTGTTGCCTGGGAACAATGCACACAATGCTTTGCTTTTCCATCTTCTTTTCCACCACCCCCACATCTCACACTCTTTCTTGATCCCTCTTTTTCATTCCAAGAGGTGCTTGCATTTGGTTCCTGTGCTCTCTTACTCATCTTGCTATTCTCTCTTTGCCACTAATCTCTTTTTTCACTCACCTTTTGTCACCCTACTCTCCTTCCCAGTGGTGGGCTCCAAAAAAAATTACTACCACACTGTGGGCGTGGTGTGGTGGGCGTGGCCAGGGGCAAAGCCCTGCATTGCACCCAAATTAGGACTACTTTATTTCAAAACTTGGATGGCCAGAATTTCTGCTACCGGTTCTGGTGAACAGGTGCAAACCTGCTGATGCCCACCACTGCTCCTCCCTCCAAAAAATGCTTTTGGAAGTCTATTAGTAAAGGTAAAGGTCACCCTTGCTCAAATGCCAGTTGCATCCGACTCTAGGGTTCAGTGCTTATCTCTGTTTATAGTCAAAGAGCCAGTGCTGTCTGTGTCCACAGACGTTTCCATGGACATGTGGTAGGCATGCCTCAATACCAGAGTGCATGGAACACTGTTTACCTTCCCACGGAAGTGGTCCCTATTAATCTACTTGCAATTTCTTGCTTTCGAACAGCTAGGTTAGCAGGAGCTGGGACAGAGACAGGAGCTCACTCTGTCTTGCAGTACTCAGGTATCAAACTCCAACCTTCCAGTCTCAACAGTTAATTAGCCAAGAAGAGACTAGGGAAAGGGCAGCAATGGTGTCCCGTTAATGTAAGCAAAAAGTGTTGATATTTTCTTTGCCTTAACCTTAGCATCCTGTGGGATTATCCTTAATTCACTCCCCCCTCCCACATCTATGCTTTGGCTGCCACAGACTAGTGTACAAAGGGTGTCAAAATTTATACACATTTTAAGAAAGGGAAAAAACTATATTAACATTGTAATACTCAGTATATAATGATACCAAAAGATGAATACAAGTCACATTTGACTTCTGTAATTACCAGACGTGCTCAAAGTGGTAGTTACCATCAGCATCCAGACACTTTTGATTATGGTGAACTACTGCTCGAGCAACTTTTACCAATGTGTACCGGATCTTCCCTTGTGCACACATCACACACAGTACCACACATCTCAAACTTATCACAAATGCATGCAATTGTTAGGCATGTTGGACGTCATACTACACATTGCTATCATAATTCAATTCAATTTTGAAAAGTAAAATATAGATAGCATCTCTCAAAATGTGTATGCCTTTTTGGCACCCTCTGTGTGAGCACTCAAGCATAGGTTTGTCTTTTGAACTCACCTTGCAAGTGGAGGGCCAGCTCCTTGGTAAATAATATATTGGCTAGTTTGCTTTGAGAATATGCAAAGGCAGGATGGTAGCACTTTTCTCCCTGTAAGTTCTGGAAGTTAATATTCCAGAAAGCATGGGCTACTGAAGATACGTTCACTATTCGAGCTGGAGCTGATTGTTTTAAACAGTCCAACAGCAGGAATGTTAATAGAAAGTGACCTAGAAATAGAAAGCCCTGATCAGTGGTTAAGAAGCTCGCTTTATTAGCTGGAAGGCTGGCAAGTCAGCAGTTCAAAACCCAGGTACTGCATGACGGACTTAGTGCCCGTCTCTGTCCCACCTCTTGGGGACAAAAAAGGAGCCTCATTTGGGCGTTCCCTGAGTGGAGTTTCTTCCGCAAAAATTCTTTCAACCCAGAATAATTATTGACATGAAATTATTATTATTATTATTATTATTATTATTATTATTATTATTATTGTTATTATTGTTATTATTGTTATTATTGTTATTATTGTTGTTATTGTTGTTATTGTTATTGTTATTGTTATTGTTATTGTTGTTGTTGTTGTTGTTGTTGTTGTTGTTGTTGTTGTTGTTGTTGTTGTTGTTGTCAAATTACCTATGGGTGAGTATATTTATTTTAACAAACATTTACCATACTATAAGCTAAAACGCTTATAGTTGGTCCTGGGGGTGGGAGGTTGGGAGATTGATTCCTCAATTTGCCTCCATGGAGAAGAACCAGTCTGTGTGGCCATGGGCAAGCTGTATAGTCCCCAGAAGAAGGGAAGGACAGATTGTTTACATGTAGCTGTAGTTCTTCTATTGGTCATCTATTAATTCACACTAAAGTATTGAGCTCTGTGCTTGCTTAGACATCATCCGTAATCTTAGAGCCATTTAGCCCCTCCTTCCATACTGCTTGCATGCTCCCGCCCAACAGAGCTCCTCAGTTTGCTTTGTCCACCTAAATGAAAAATATCCTGTGGCAGACTATGGGGAGGTTGGGCAAGATGTGTGAATTCACGAGGACCACTCGAAGACCTTCAGTTACAGGTAAGCAACCTGTTCTCCTTCTTCATGGTCTCTGTGAATCCATACTAAAGGGTAACTAGCAAGCTGAGTTGCCAGATGGAAGGGCACAGAGGTCATAGTGTGTTAAAAGGACCTCTTTACTTTGAAACAAAAACAATCTCCATTGGAGTGGAGATCTAACTTGTAATGCTCGATAATTGTTTTTAAAAAGCTGAGAAAATGATTTTCTTTTTGACTAGCAAGGTTTGCCCGGCATTGCCGGGCTTTTTTCCCCCTCTGTTGTATTAAAGAAGATTCATTGTAATGGTTTGTAAGAAAAAATTTATTTTATTTTTGAAAAACATGTTTAACAATTAACGTTTCATTTTTAAAGTAATATTAAACATTTAACTATATATATTTTTTCCTCCTTTGTCGTCAAGCGATGTGTGTTTTGTATCTGTAAAACATAAAACATAGGGAGAGATATTGATATTTGTCTATTGGTGTGGGTTTTTTTCTTTTTCAAATGTATTGTTTGTGATCCTTAAATTGTTTTACATGTATTTAAATCTGAAAATATTGTTGTTAGAAAATATAATGTTATAAATTTTTTTAAAAATTTTTATATTTACCTTCAGTAAGAGATTTTTTTTTGTCTTTCAGTTAGTTGATTGTTGATTTGTTGGGTCACCTGTTTAATGAGAATAATGACAAAGTTATATATATTTGTTTTTTACAATATTATAAAATCTCATTGTTTTTTTTATTTACCTTTTTTTCTCTGGGTCTGTTCAAATTTGATCTTCAAAAAATGTTGAAGCATTAATTCGGCTAGTGCCTGGTTGTATGGAGTTGGTGGATGTCTCATGATAAGTACATGCCTTCGTATGATTGAATCTATATCTAAGTCATCATTAATTTGCTGCTGTGGTTCTCTCTGTTGCGGTTGTGACTGGTTGTCCTTTTTTTGCATTGGTGGATTGTTGTGTTTCTTGTTGTACTATTTGTTTGTTGTTAATTTGTTGTATTATTTCTTCTAATGTTTTATTGTTTGGGTGTTGTTTTATTTCTGTGTTGCTGTCTTGTAGTTCTGCATTTTCCGTTGCTTGATCTTTGTAGTGATGTGCTGTGTTTTTCTGGTAGATTGTTGGTATTTCTTTTTTTTTGTGATTGTGCTCATTTCTGGTTGTTTATTTTCGCTTTCTTCTGGGTTGTAATTTCTTTTTATTGTGGTGGCTGTTTCTGTTTCCTTTGTTGTGTTGGTTTTTTGGTTTGTGTTGTCGTTGGCTGTTATTTCTGTTGTCTGCTGTTTCCATGGCAATATAAATTTGGGTTTAGTTATGATTTGTTTTTCTTTTTTTCGGACAATTAGCATTTGTCCTTGTTTATTTTGTTGCTCCTCTTGTTTGTCTGTTGTGCTTTTTCTGTTGATTTCATAGTAGTTGTCTGCTGTTTCTGTTGATTGTTGTTTCCATGGTAAAATCAGTTTGGGTTTTGTTGTGGCTTGTATTTCTTGTGTTTTGATAATTTGCATTTCTGGCTGTTTATTTTCTAATTCTTCTTTTGGAATAATTTGTTTTCTTGCGTTTGTTTTTTCCTCTTCCTCTGATTTGTTCTTTATGTAAATTTGGGAGACACTCTCTGTTATTTCTGTTGTCTGTTGTCTCCATGGTAATATGTTTCCATGCTGATATTGCATGGAGTGATGGCTACTTGGTTTCCTGGCTGTGAGTGATTCTTTGGGGTCCTGGATTTTTGAGAGTATGTTTTCTTGCTGATTTTCGTTTTGTGTGTAATTCTGGTTTGATGTTTTGTTGCTTTCTTTATCCATTTCTATTTGTTTTATTTTCCCTCGCTATTGTTTCCCCTCGGTAAGTTTTCACTCACGACTTTGGCAACTCTCTGTTGGCGGATTAGTTTCGTTTTTAAGCTGTGTGTTTCCCGTATGTGTGTTAAATCTCGTTATCGCGTTATTTTCCCTCGCTGTTTTTGGAGTTTGGGAGAGCTAGGTGAGCTAAGTGGATTTGCATGTTTGTAGGTGTGTCTGTGTTCCGCGTTGCTGTATCGCTGTGCAGAAGGCATGGCTGTAAGGGAGTGCGTATTTTCCTTTTAAAGTTTTCGTGTCTTGCTTCTTTTCGAAGCGTCTGTGAGTGTTTCTTGGCTGTCTTTGGGAAAGTTTAGGGAAAAGCGATGTGTACTGTCGTTGACTTCGGGTGCTTCCTTTACTCATATTTTGGTAAGTTAAACTGTTTTGATGTTATCTTTTGTAAAGGTGTTTAGGTGGTGGGGAGGGGGGCTTTATTTTGTTATGGTGCTTTGTTTGTGTGGAGTCGTGAAAGTAGATCGGGGTTTCCCCTTTAATATCAGCAGGCAGAGTGGATCGATTCCCTCCCCCCCTCCTTAAAAAAACTCCGTTTTTAAAGAGAAGGAAAGACGGAGTTGTTTTAAGGAGGGGGGATCGATCCCCTCTCCCTGGTCTCCTTGCTCCAGAAGGGTTTGGGCAACCTACCCCTTTTGTTCCCTCAAACCTCCCAACCTAGGGAAGTCAGCGGAGAGGGGGATTGCAACCTCCCACCCACTGATGTTAAAGGGGAAACTCCATTCGGGACCTTCAGGCGCCGCGGGTGAGGGAAAGTAAGCCGGCTGGTGTTTGCTTGCTTGTGACTTTTTTCTTTTTAATTTTTCGGGCGGCGGTTTCCTCAGCATTCTGCGTGTTCATGGCGCGCAGGACGCTGGGGCTTGTAGTTATGGGTTGGTGCTTTGTGTTTCTGCTGCGTTTTTTTAAAATGCGTTTCTTTTGATTGGCTGCGGCGCGTGTCCGAACGCTGCGCCGTGCGAGAGCCTCTCAGCCTGATTGGCTCTGGCGCGGCGCAGCGCAAGGAATGTTGGGAAGTGAAGTTCTTTCCCTTTCTTGCCATTTGTGGGGCTGAGGCCCCCGTTTCGGTTTTCTAAATCCTTCGTTGACCTGCGTAGCCACTTCGGCCGTGCTCACGAAGGGTGGGTGCGGGTCAGTAGGGCGATGCATAGCAACCTATAGCCAGTTCCAACGGTTAACCCTTGGATTTATAGGTTAAGATTGATATGCCAATGTCGTGTTATTAAATATTGATTTTGTTAATCTTAGTTTTTGTTCCTCTTTTAGGATCTTAATAAGGGACAAAGTCTATTTGTGTTATGAATGGCATTTGTTTTGACATGTGTTTTGTCAATATAATATAATATAATATAATATAATATAATATAATATAATATAATATAATATAATATAATATAATATAATATAATATAATCTTAACCTATAAATCCAAGGGTTAACCGTTGGAACTGGCTATAGGTTGCTATGCCTCGCCCTACTTGCCTGCACTCACCCTTCGTGCACACAGCCGATCTGGGTACGCAGGTCAACGAAGGATTGAAAAAACCGGCAGTGGGGCAACAGCCCCACAAACGTGAAGAAAGGGAAACAACTTCACTTCCCAACATTCCTTGCGCCGCGCCAGAGCCAATCATGCTGAGAGGCTCACGCACGGGGCAGTGTTCGGAAACGCGCCACAGCCAATCGAAAGAAAAGCATTTTAAAAAAACGCAGCACAAACATAAAACAGCAACCCATAACTACAAGCCCCAGTGTCCTGCGCGCCATGAGCGCGCAGAGCGCTGAGGAAACCGGCGCCCGAAAAATGAAAAAGAAAAACAACTCACAGCCAAGCACACACCAGCCGGCTTTCTTTCCCTCACCCACGGCGCCTGAAGCTCCCGACTGGAGTTTCCCCTTTAATATCAGTGGGTGGGGGTTGCGATCCCCCTCTCCGCTGGCTACCCTAGGGTTGGGAGGTTTGTGGGGACAAAAGGGATATATTTCCCCAACCCTTCTGGACCCACAGGAACAGGCAGAGTGGATCGATCCCCCACCCCACCCCTCCTTAAAACAACTCCGTCTTTTCTTCTCTTTAAAAACGGACTTCTTTTAAGGAGGGGTGGGGGGTGGGGATTCCATCCAGTCTGCCTGATCTTTTGGTTCCAGAAGTGTGGGGGCAATATACCCCTTTTCTCTCCACAAACCTCCCAACCCTAGGGTAGCCAGCGGAGAGGGGGATCGCAACCCCCACCCACTGATATTAAAGGGGAAACCCGATCTACTTTCACGACTCCACACAAACAAAGCACCATAACACACTACAACCCCCCTCCCCCCCTACTAGCCCACCCTTCCTAACCCCCAATGACCATGCCCCCCTCCCCACCACCGAGCCCACCCTTCCTAACCCCAACAACCACGCCCCCTCCTCACAACCTAGCCCACCCTTCCTAACCCCCAACGAAAAACAACTCACTGCCTCACAGCCAAGCAAACACCAGCTGGCTTTCTTTCCCTCACCAACAGCGCCTGAAGGTCCCGACTGGAGTTTCCCCTTTAACATCAGTGGGTGGGGGGTTGCAATCCCCCTCTCCGCTGGCTACCCTAGGGTTGGGAGGTTTGTGGGGACAAAAGGGGTATCCCCCAACCCTTCTGGACCCACAGGAACAGGCAGAGTGGATCGATCCCCCCCTCCTTAAAACAACTCCGTCTTTTCTTCTCTTTAAAAACAGAGTTGTTTTAAGGAGGGGGTGGGGGTGGGGATTCGATCCAGTCTGCCTGATCTTTTGGTTCCAGAAGTGTTGGGGCAATATACCCCTTTTCTCCCCACAAACCTCCCAACCCTAGGGTAGCCAGCGGAGAGGGGGGTCACAACCCCCACCCACTGATATTAAAGGGGAAACCCGATCTACTTTCACGACTCCACACAAACAAAGCACCATAACACACTAAAGCCACCCTCCCCACCACCGAGCCCACCCTTCCTAACCCCAACGACCACGCCCCCCTAGCCCACCCTTCCTAACCCCCAACGACCATGCCCTCCTCCCCACTACCTAACCCACCCTTCCTAACCCCCAACAACCATGCCCCTCTCCCCACCACCTAGCCCACCCTTCCTAACCCCCAATGACCACGTCCCTTCCCCACCACCAAATAAATAAATAATTTTTAAAAAAATTACTAAAAACAGTCAAACACATCCAAAAATACACAAAAACAAAAACACCAAAAACAATACAAAGTAAACAAAGACACAATCAAAAACAAAACAAACAGACAAAAAATACAAATTCCAACACCCCCACCACCACCCCCCACACTCACACACAAAACAAAGAAAACAAGCAAACTTACCAAAAGATGTGCTACCACCACCAGGACTGAAAAACAAATGAATAAAGAAAGAGACTACTTACCAGAAGAAGCTCTACCCAGAGGCCAGGAGAGAAAAAAAAGTCAAAATACAATAACCCCTACCACACCACCTGCTGGCCACAATAGTAAAAACAATTCAAAAACACATAACAGCATAACACAAATTCACAATTTTACACAAAAGGTCACACCAATAAAAACAAGTAAAAAAATTACACTAAAACATATGTCAATAAAATACAATAGAAACTTTTAAAAATCCTGTGCTGAGTTATAACTCAAATTTAAACTCAAAACATCTAAACACATTTTAAAAACATTGAATGTAAAAAACATTTACTTTTACATTATGAAAATTATGACCTATGGTACAACTAATTAAAAAAATTCAAAAAACTAAAACATTATTCACTTACATAAAACAATTTGAAAAAATTATATCATACTTTCTTCTTTTATTAATCCTAAAAAAAAACCAAAAAAGCAGATCCCAGTTAATAACAGCCAAACCAAAAATTTTTTACATAAATAAACATTTAAAAATTTAAAATTACAGACTAAGCAATTTTTAAAAAACATTAACACAATTTAACCTTCCAACACAATTTTAAACTATTGCAAAAATAAAATTGGTTCATTTTTTATTAAAACACACGGGGGGAAAAGCCCGGCAACGCCGGGCAACCCTTGCTAGTATAGTATAGTATAGTATAATATAATATAATATAATATAATATAATATAATATAATATAATATAATATAATATAATATAATATAATATAATATAATATAATATAATATAATATAATATAATATAGAATCTTTCTAGCATCAAAAGAGTGAAATGGCCCTTTAAAACCAATGGAAGGTTAACTGAAAAAGTTGGAAATCCTATTGGATGATTTAAAAGAAAAGTATAAATTACGTAGTTAACAGTTTAAGACTACTTTACCAGAATAGCATTATGTGAACACTGGTATTACTGCAGAACATTCATTCCAGTTATTTGTCTCACAAAATTGTGTAACATCAAAATATTGTTTTAAACATTAATAATATTAATTGTGCTCTTTGACCTTTATTGATAGATTTATCATAATTCTACTTATCCATTCCCCCACCCCCATTTTTGTAGCTTGGAGACTGGAAGGTCGGGTTTCGATACCTGTTATGTATGTTAATTGTGTTTTCTGACAGGAGCGGAATGTATCTTTTCTCATGTATCTATTCTTATGAAAATAAGTGGATCGAAAATGTGCACACTCTGTTAGCCAATGGGCTTGTTGTGTTATTGTTACTGTTACTGTTTATAGTGTATATAAGTCCGAGTTTTGCACCATTCAAACTGTGTTGAAACCCCACTAATAAAGAGCTGAATTTCACTACTTCACTCGTCTGCTTCTTCATTCCCTGAACACGAAACTGGCAATGAGGATGGGATGGTGTCCCTACACGGCAGCAATATCGGCCTATTTGACCCAGCGCATCCAGAGAAATGGGCAACATATGAATGCAGGTTCTGCCACGCAATGGCCTCACAGAAGATCACCGATGGAAACCAGAAGCGCTCTTGTTTCCTCGCTCAGTGCGGTTCTGAGACGCTTGAGCTGGCAACCCACCTCGTTCTCCCAAGGGACGTGGATGTGGTGCCGCTCGCAGAAATCATGTCTGCACTGAGGAGGCACCTGCAGCCAGAGGTCTCGATCTTCCCGGCCAGGGTGGCCTTCCACAGAAGGGAGAAGCGACCTGGGGAGTCCATTGCAGAATACGCCGCCACTCTGCGCATTGCTGCAGCCCCGTGCAAGTGGGACAACATCGAAGAAGCACTCTGGGACCATCTGCTGGCCGGCATGAGGGATGAAGATGCTCAATTCGCCTCATGACCAGGAAGACGCTAACTTTCAAGGCTGTCCTAAAAGAGGTGGTAGCGTCTGAGGCTGTACGGTCCGGCATCAAGCTTTTCCGGCATCGCCACTCCACCACCAGTGCCACTGACCCATCTGTGCAAGCTCAGCAAAATTCATCTTCATCCTCCTCAGCATCGCCTGGTTCGACCTCTTCATCGGAGTCCAGCGACACAGAGGGAGAAGTCTGAGCCGTCCGACGAAAGCACCGAGAGCACCGTGACAATTGGGAGAAGAAATTCCTTTGCAAGTGTGTGGCTGCGGAGCCCAGCATGACCACAGGAAGTGCCCCTTCCGCACCGCAGAATGCCACAACTGTGGGCAATGCGGGCACATTGCTAAAGTATGCTGACAGCGAAAGCAAAGAACTCCAGCACCTGAGTCCAAGAAGAGTCATCAACACAAAACGTCCATCGCCAAAGTGTCACCAGAGCCTGAGCCGTACCAAGCATACCTGTCAACCCGCGGCTCCAGAAAAATGGGACCTGCGCAGATCGCTTGTGCGCAGGTCGCTTTCCACACATGCATGGAAGCGCTACGCCGCTTGCGCAGCCCCTACACAAGCGGCGTAGCGCTTCCGCGCATGCGTGAAAGCGCTACGCCGCTTGCGTAGGGGCTGCCAAGCGGCATAGCGCTTCCACACCACACATGCGTGGAAAGCGTTTTCCCCCGCTGCTAAATTATGGGGTTTTGGCAGCGCGGGGCGGGTTATGACGTCAATCGACGTCAAATTACGGGGTAATCCCGGCCAAATCGGGATGGTTGACAGGTATGGTACCAAGTGGGCATCGTCAGCGAGCATTTCTTCCAGACCTGAGCCTGCAGGACTTCCCCTTCAAGATGGAGGTGGATTCAGGTACTACCTTTTCTATAATCCCACAGCGGGAGTTTTTGAGAATTCCCCCTCCCTCTCGGCCCAAGCTCAAATCTTTTTAAAACTTCCCTCCGGGATGTGCAAGGCTGCCAGATTCCGGTCCTGGGGGTGGGAAATTTCTTGGTCAAATTCAAAAACATTCGCACCTCCTTGCCATTGGTTGTAGTTAAGCAGGGCACTAACTGTCTTATTGGGACCCAATGGTTTAGGCCCCTGTGAATCCGGCTTTCTGACATTCACGCAATAGACGCTTAATCTGTTAGAACATCTGTTAGAATCCAGATAAGAAAGGGTGTGGATCTTCAGTTAGCTTACTTTGAAAAACAACTTTTGTAACGTAGAAATGAATTTCTTCATTTCAAAATGGTTCTGGTTCTGTTAGAAGTCACACACCCCTTAATACAAGCTGTGTGCTTATACCATTCACCATCAGTGTCCAGACTTTCTTATCTTTGTATTATTCTGGCAGTGATCACATGTGCTCCTCATGACATCCTGTGAGGTATTTAGGTCACCATGGTGGTTGGTCCACATTAGATATCCTGCTCAACTCAGGTTGGTTGAAGCTATATAGAAAAAATCAGAGGCATTATGTGGCAGCAAGTTATTTATGGCTGAGGGTTCTTTTAATTTTTGGAGTTGATTGATCACTACTGGAGCGATAATCTCTGTACTTCAAATTTACACCCTCTTATTATGTATTGTTTACAAAGTCTTTATATTTAAAATACTCCAGATAAAATCAGATTTTATAATAAGTAACCTATATTTACTTTAATACATCTGAACACTTGTGCTTGAACTATTCATAGTTTTCTATGTGACATTACCACCGAATCAGAAGAGGCCAAAGTCAACCAGTTCTATGAGGACCAACTACACCTTCTAAAACTGACAGCAAAACCAATTGTTATCTTATTTTCTCTTGATTGCTTCCAATGCTAGAATGCTCACCACCTCCCAAGGTAATTGGTTCCATTACTGTACTGCTCAAATGAGGCCTTCTTAAATGAACAGTGTAAAGTAATAGAGAAAACAACAGAAGGAGAAGGGCTAGAGATCTCTTCAAGAAAATTGGGGAAATAAAGAAAAAGTCGCCATGATAAAAGGACAAAAGGGGTAGGGACCTAACAGGCGCAGAAGAGATTAGGAAAAGATGGTAAGAATACACAGAAGAACTCTACAAAAAGGACCTTAATGTCCCAGAGAACCACAATGGTGTGATCGCTGACCTCGAGCCAGTCATCTTGGAGTGTGGAGTCAAGTATTACTAACAACAAAGGCCCTAGAAAGTTTCGATGTTTGCAGATTGAAACGAAGTAGGCAGCAGTCAGGGGGCCAAACACATCTTTATTGCAGTGTAGTCAATCTGAACATGAGGTAATGGTGGAGACGCAGCTCCTTATATATCGTACAGTACATTTGAATTTCGCCCGCAAGGCGCCCATTGGTTACTGTATCAGTGACGTCATTCTGACGTACTGAATACCTGGCATGGCTCACCTGTGGCGGGAAGGTTTCCCACGCCAATCACTGATTGGGTGATTGGGGCCACGTGAACTGAGCTCGTTCAGCTGCGCTATCGCTGGCAGCTGAATCCTATGAGAGAGTGGCAGACGACTAGCATGCTGTTGTGTTCTGTAAAGCTGTGCCTTTAACAATGTACCATTGCCATGTGTTAACAATGTAACCTTTCTGTGTGCAACATTATAACCTTCAGCTGTATCAATGTAAACCTGATAAGGGGATGCGAGCTAGTGACCACTAGATGGCAATAGCGAGCGTCCAGCTCTCATGGCTCAGATTCACCTGGTTCAGCAGCGCGGGAAGATTCCCCGCCACCTCTTCACCTGGTCAAGAAGGGCGTGACCTTTCTACGACGTCACGCGGGCAGCAACCAATAGTCTGTCGACGAGCCACTTTCAAATGTATAGCCAGCTGTATATATTGAGCTACCCATCCGCCATTACCACATGTTCCTCCGGATCATCATGCAATAAACCTGTGTTAAGCCAACCCTTCGGCTGTTTCATTGTCTTCGGTCCCTTACACTAAATTGGCGACGAGGATGGGATAATGGCAGCCCACAGGACCAAGACATGCGCCGGTTTCGAAATCAGGAAACCGGGCGACTGGGAGATCTTCGAGATGGACTTCCAGGCAGCACTGATTGAGTCCGAAGTCACGGAAGAGGCAAAGAAAAGGGCCATCTTCACCAGGATGCTCGGACAAGAAACCAAAAGGACCTTGGTGGACCTGATTGCACCGAGGAGGGTGAGCGAATTCAAGGCCAAGGAACTCATGCAGATGCTGCGTGAGCACGTCCGGCCCGCCACGGCGATGTTTCCCGCTTGGAGTGCGTTCTGGAGGCGAGTCCAAGAGCCCGGGGAGACGGTCGCCGCATTCGTGGCGGCCCTGCGGCTGGTGGCCGGCCCGTGCAAATGGGAGAATGCCGAAATCACCCTCCGGGACTGTGTGCTGTGCGGCCTGAACGACGCCGAAACCCAGCGCACATTGATGAACCAAGAGCCGCCTCCCACGTTGCAGGAGGTCGTCAGAGCGGCCCAGGCCGCAGAAGCTATGAAGGCCGGGATCCAAGAACTCCAGGACTGGCGGCCGAAGTCGAGCAAGGCAGAGACTCCGGTACAGGCGGCCCGGCGAACTTCGAGTTCGTCCACAGAGAGCAGCGACGACGAGGACGTCCGGAGGGTCCGGAAGGAGAGCCGGCGGTGTGATGGCTGTGGAGCGGCCCACGACCACGTAAAGTGCCCGTTCCAGAAGGCCGAGTGCCACAACTGCGGCCGCCACGGGCACATCGCCAAGGTGTGCAGGAAGAAGCGCGAGACCCGGCGGAGCTCAACAGACCGTTCCGCGGGACAAGACCGCTCAACGAGACCCAAGGACGGCGCTCAGGCCACGCGGAAGCAGGACGGCGTGGGCCGCATCTCCGACGGCAGCGAGGACGACGCCCCAGTGTTCAGCGTGTCTGCAGGACACCCCCGCTACTTTGTTGAGGTACTAGTCCAAGGGGTTCCCATTAGGATGGAAATTGACTCGGGGTCCTCATATTCTATCATTTCCCAGAGGGAGTTTTTTGGAATTGCCCCCCACAAGCGACCCAAGCTCAAAGCGTTGAGGTCCACACTACGGGACGTGCAAGGGAACAGCATTCCAGTGTTGGGGGTTGGAGAATTTCAGGTTAAATTCAAGAAGCACGCCGCGTCCCTCCCCCTAGTCGTGCTCAAAGGGGGAGATTGCAGCCTCCTCGGGACTCAATGGTTCCAGCCCCTGGGTTTGTTTATTGGGGGGGTGCACGCCATTGGGATGCACGCCGTTGGGACTGATCCAATTCAGGAAGTGTGCGAGGCGCACCCCGAAGTTTTCAAAAAAGGACTGGGGAAATTCAAGGGGCCCCCAGTGGCATTCAACCTGGACCCGGAGGTCCGCCCAATTCGCCTTAAACCACGCTGGGTGCCGTTCGCACTCAAGGACAAGATAGAGGCGTAACTGGACAAATTGGTGGGCCAGGGAATCCTTGTGCCTGTTGATTCCGCGGAGTGGGAAACTCCAATTGTAACCGCACTAAAGGCCAATGGGGAGGTCCGCATATGCGCCGACTACAAGTGCACCATCAACAAGGCGATCCGCCCGAATGCATATCCGGTGCCGGTAGTCAGCCATCTGCTGGCCAGGTTACACTGGGGAAAGTGTTTCGCTAAGCTCGACTTAGCACAGGCCTACCAGCAGCTTACGGTGTCCCCTGCCGCAGCTGCTGCGCAGACCATAGTCACCCATAAGGGGGCGTTCCAGGTGACGCGCCTCCAGTTCGGCGTGAATTCGGCGCCTGGAATTTTCCAGTCACTCGTGGAACGCATCCTGAAGGGACTGGAGGGGGTGTTGCCTTATTTTGATGACGTGTTAATAACGGGGGGGGGAGTCGGGTTGAATTGGCCAAGAGGTTGGGGAAGGTCCTGACAATATTCGGAAAAGCGGGGCTGAGACTGCGAAAGGACAAATGCGTCTTCTTCGCAACCGAGGTTGAGTTCCTAGGGTTTTGTGTGACTCCTGAGGGAATAAAACCATCCAAGTCCAAGGTGGCAGCCATTAAGAAAGCCCCCCGCCCCACCTCCAAGCCCGAGCTGCAGTCGTTCCTAGGGCTGCTCAACTTTTAGCACTCCTTCCTCCCCCGGAAGGCAGCGGTGGCTGAACCGCTACACAAACTGCTAAAGAAAGACCAGGCATGGAAGTGGGGCGAGGACCAAGAAAGGGCATTTAGTGAGCTAAAAAGCCTCCTAGCGTCCGACGCCATACTGACCCACTTCAACCCCAAACACCCGGTAGTTCTGACCTATGATGCATCCCCGGTGGGGGTGTGGGCGGTGCTGTGCCACGTGTTGGAAAATGGAAGGGAGGCCCCGATAGCATTTTACTCCAGGTCCCTGACCCAAGCGGAGAGAAACTACGCACAGACAGACAGGGAGGCACTAGCAATAGTCGCGGGGACGAAAAAATTTCACGATTTTCTGTATGGCCGCCCCTTCACCATTGTAACGGACCACAAGCCCCTGCTAGGCATCTTTACCGCAGATAAGCCCACCCCACAGATCCTGTCCCCGAGGATGCTCAGGTGGGCCATTTTTCTCAACGCGTATCAGCACGCGTTGGTCTACCGGCCCGGGAAAGAGATCAGCCATGCAGACGCTCTATCAAGGTCTCCCCTCCCACTAACGCCCAGCCAGGTGAGCAAGGGGGAGCGGGACCATCAGGTTCTTATGATAGAGGTGCTGGATTCGCCCCCCGTAATGCCCGCCGACATTGCCAAAGCGACAGAGAAGGACAAGACGTTAGCGGCAGTTAGCTCCTGGGTGCAGAAAGGGTGGCCGGCGTCCTCCCCAGCGGAGGAGTTCGCCCCATTTTTCAGGAAAAAGCTAGAACTGTCCCTAGAGAGGGGGTGCCTCTTGTGGGGGCAGCGGGTGGTGATTCCCACTTCCCTTCGGCCGCGGGTGCTCAAACTGCTGCACGTCAGCCACCCCGGCATCGTGCGATCCAAGGCGCTGGCCCGGAGTTACTTCTGGTGGCCCCAGCTGGACGCCGACATCGAGCACATGGTCGGCACTTGTGAAAGTTGCCAATGCTCCAGACCAGAGGAGGCCCGCCTTCCCCACAGGGAATGGGACGCGGCTAAGGGGCCGTGGTCCCGGGTGCACGTTGATTTCGCAGGCCCGTTCAGAGGCACCCTGTTCCTTCTCGTAGTGGACGCCTTCTCCAAGTGGTTGGAGGTTATCCCAGTCACGAGCACCTCCTCGGCCCAGACCATTAGGCATTTGCGGAGGCTCTTTTCCACGTTCGGCATACCCGACACATTAATTAGCGACAACGCTAGTTGTTTCACGTCCTCCGAGTTTAGGGCATTCATGGAGATTAATGCCGTTCGGCATATCACCTCCGCCCCATTTCACCCAGCCACCAATGGCCAAGTAGAGTGCCTCGTCCGCACCACGAAGGACGCGTTGCGGCGCATGGGCCCCGGGGATCTGAACCTACAAGTGTGTCAGTTTCTGCTAGGGTACAGGGTGACCCCGTTGGCGTCAGGATACTCCCCCGCAGAGCTCTTAATGCGTAGGAAACTGACCACCATCCTTACTAGGCTAGACCCCACGAGGGTAGAGGACAAAGGAAGGAACATCGGGCTGGAGGCCACAAAGAGTTTCAGTGTAGGCGCCCCCGTGCATTGCAGGAATTACGCCAGCACGGGCCCAGCCTGGGTACCGGGCGTAGTTGTGGAGCAAACCGGCCCCATGTCGTACCGCGTGGAAACCAGTACAGGGCTCCTGTGGAGGTGGCACGCGGACCAGCTCCGACGCAGGGTCTCCGATGAGCAGGGCACAGACCAAACAGAGAAAAAATCATCATTAGGGTTCTCCCCCACCCGTTCAGCCCAAGGGGGAGGAAAAGGGGACCGCGGGTCCCCACCAAGGGGGGAGGAGGATGTTCTCGTAGATATCCTAGGGGATCTTTCTGAGGAGGAGGAGGAACCCGACCCCATACATATCTCGCGGAATGTCCCCACAAATGCGGACACCCCTACTAAGTTAGATTTTGATTTTCAGAACTGGGGGGGTTTTCGGAGTGGTCCCCCACCCGTCCAAGCGAGAAGAGGGGTTTTTCGTTAGCCCCGATTGCCCCCGGTCTGCCCACAATGGAGTTTTTCCCTTCCCCTAAGACCGCCAGACAGCGGCATGCCACTAACAAGTCTCCCTCTCCCATTTCAGGACAAGGGACCAGGGAACAAAGAAGCAGTAACGCCCCCGGGGGGGGGTCAGCCCTCTTCACGGCCCAAACGCACATGCAACAAGCCATCTTGGCTGAGAGACTTCGTCTCATCCTAGGGGGGAGGGATGTTGTGTTCTGTAAAGCTGTGCCTTTAACAATGTACCATTGCCATGTGTTAACAATGTAACCTTTCTGTGTGCAACATTATAACCTTCAGCTGTATCAATGTAAACCTGATAAGGGGACGTGAGCTAGTGACCACTAGATGGCAATAGCGAGCGTCCAGCTCTCATGGCTCAGATTCACCTGGTTCAGCAGCGCGGGAAGATTCCCCGCCACCTCTTCACCTGGTCAAGAAGGGCGTGACCTTTCTACGACGTCACGCGGGCAGCAACCAATAGTCTGTCGACGAGCCACTTTCAAATGTATAGCCAGCTGTATATATTGAGCTACCCATCCGCCATTACCACATGTTCCTCCGGATCATCATGCAATAAACCTGTGTTAAGCCAACCCTTCGGCTGTTTCATTGTCTTCGGTCCCTTACACTAAACATGCGACATAGTATCTATACAGAAGGGATATTAACAAGGGAGCGGAAAGGGATGGGGGAACATGGAGGATCCGATTCATTCACATTACATTGGTTACATACACAACAAAAGTAATATTAACAACAAAGCTAGTGGAGATGGTATTCTAGTTGAGCTATTTAAAGCTCGAAAAGAAGATGCTGTTAAAGTGTTGCACTGAATGCCAGCAGATTTGGAAAATGCAACAGTGGCCACAGGATTGGAAAAGGTCAGTCTACGTTGCAATTCCAAAGTAGGGCAATGCCAAAGAATGTTCAAATTATTGTACAATTGAGCTCATTTCACACGCTAGCAAGGTCATGCTGGCTTCTGAAGAGGCAGGGGAACTAGAGATCAAATTGCCAACATTTGCTGGATCATGAAGAAAACAAGGGAATACCAGGAAAATGTCTACTTCTGTTTCGATTAAAGCCTTTGATTGTGTGGATCACAATACCAGGTGGTTTGGTACTCTAGGACTGCAAGTCCTTGAGTACCAGACCACCTCACCTCACTTCTGAAAAATCTGTATGTGGGTCAAGGAGCAACAGTTAGGACAGGATATGGAATAACTGAATGGTTTAACATAGAAAAAAGACACGGCTGTATATTGTCACTCTGCTTATTTAACTTATATGCAGAGTACATCATGGGTAATGCACGGCTGGATGAAACACAAGGCAGAACTAAGATTGCTGGGAGAAATTTCAACAACTTGAGATACGCAGATGACACTAATGGCAGAAACTGAAGAAGACCCAAAGAGCTGCTTAATGAGAGTGAAAGAGAAGAGTGCAAAAGCTGACTTAAACTCAACATCAAAAACGAAACAAAACTCCAAGACCATGACATCCAGCCCCATCACTCCCTGGCAAATAGAAGGTGAAGAAATTGAAGCAGCAACAAACTTTATCTCCTTGGGAACTAAGATCACTGCACATGGTGACTGCAGCCATGAAATAAAAAGATGCTTACTCCTTGGAAGGCAAGCTATGGCAAACCTAGGCAGCATAATAAAAAGTAGAGACATCACCCTGCCAACAAAAGTCCGCATAGTTAAAGCAATAGTCTTCCCAGTAGTAATGTATGGCTATGAGAGTTGGACCATAAGGAAGGCTGAGAGCAGAAGAATAGACATCTTTGAACTGTGATGCTCAAGAAGACTCATGAGAGTCCCCGGGACTACAAAGAGATCAAATTAGTCAATCCTAAAGGAAATCAACCCTGACTGCTACCTGGGAGGATAAATACTGAAGCCGAAGCTCAAGTACTTTGGCCACCAAATGAGAAGAGAGGAGTCACTGAAGGCCTTGATGTTGTAATGAGAGGGCCTCTGCAAGCACCCTGAAGTTTACTCTCACACAAGCATACACACCCCAAACACACACAAGTCCTGAGACACAAGCTGTTTCCTTTCTGGCTGGAGGGAGGGAAGGGAAGATAGGACAAAGGACTACATGGAGGTATAAAAAACAGGAGACCGCACTACAGGCTTCATGCTGTAAGTTTTTTGAAGCCAGTGGTCATGGACTGCCACCATATTAGGTGGACCAAAACATTAGCAGACTACCGTTTATGATTGCTTCTTGTGTTGGATGTAATATCACACTGCCCTGAACTACATATACCACAATGCATTGCCTGTGTAACCCTACTCCTCTGACCCCTACTCCCCTGACCTCACCTAACCCTATTAAAGGACCCTTGCTTACCCACTGACCTCACTTCCATCCCTGACCCTTGAGACCATCACTGACCGCCATGCGGGCAGTGGAAGTAAAAGACTTTAAAGACAAATGATTGAATCTGGAGTTATTGGGCCGAACCATATGAAACTCTCTAACAGATTGATCCCTCTCCTGGGTCCCCTGGATTGGGGGGGGGGGATTGGAGGGACAAAAGGGGTCTGTCCCCCCAACCCTTCCAGAGCCAGGGGACCTGGCAGAGAGGGGATCCTCCCGCAGGACACCCCGGTATTAAAGAGAAGAAACCAAGCGGTTTCTTCTCTTTAAAAATGGAGTGTTTGGGAGGGGGGGTGCAATTGATCACCTCTCCCGGGTCTCCTGGGTCCAGAAGGGTTGGGGGGACAGACCCCTTTTGTCCCCCCAACCCTTCTAAACCCAGGGGACCAGGGAGAGGGGAACGAATCCACACACACCCCAACACTCCGTTGTTAAAGAGAATAAACTGCTTGCTTTCTTCTCTTTAATATGGGGGTGTTGGGGGATTCCCCCTCTCTGCTGGGTCCCCTGAGTTCAGGAGGGTTGGGGAGACAGACCCCTTTTGTCCTACCAAACCCAGGGGACCAGGGAGAGGGGATCGATTCCACCCCCTCCCAAACACTCCATTTTTAAAGAGAAGAAACTGCTTGGTTTCTTCTCTTTAATAATGGGGTGTCCTGCAGGGAGATCCCCTCTCTGCCGGGTCCCCTGGGTCTGGAAGGGTTGGGGGAACACACCCCTTTTGTCCCCCCCAAACCCAGGGGACCAGGGAGAGGGGATCGATTCCACCCCCCAAAACTCCATTTTTAACGAGAAGAAACCGCTTGGCTTCTTCTCTTTAATAATGGGGTGTCCTGCAGGGAGATCCCCTCTCTGCCGGGTCCCCTGGCTCTGGAAGGGTTGGGGGAACACACCCCTTTTGTCCCCCCCAAACCCAGGGGACCAGGGAGAGGGGATCAATTCCACCCCCCAAAACTCCATTTTTAACGAGAAGAAACCGCTTGGTTTCTTCTCTTTAATATGTGTGTGTGTGTGTGTGTGTGTGTGTGTGTGTGTGTGTGTGTGTGTGTGTGTGTGTGTGTGTGTGTGTGTGTGTGTGTGTGTGTGAAAATCCCCTCTCTGCCAGGTTCCCTGGGTTCAGGAGGGTTGGGGAGACAGACCCCTTTTGTCCCCCCCTTTGGTGTATGCAAACCAAGACACAGGACACAGCCTCGGGCTGGGTTAACTCAGGTTTATTGCATCGTGGACAGAGGGAACATGAGGTAATGGCGGATCGATAGCTCTTTATATACAGTGGTAATACATTTGAACGTGGTTCCATGGTAGCCCATTGGCTACTGTCTGCGTGACGTCATTGCGGGTCACGCCCTTCTTGTCCAGGTGTAGGTGGTGGCGGGAAAACTTCCTGCGCTGTTGCCTTTGATGAGTTTGGACCAAGGAGCTTGGACGCTCGCTGCTGCCAGCTGGTGGTCATTAGCTCGCGTCCTCTACAGGGTTCATATGATGCAGCTGAAGGTTACATTGTTGCTATAGGCAAGGTTACATTGGTTCAGATACATTGTGGAAGGTAAAACCATTAGAACACAACACCCCTCCCCCCTAGGACGAGACAAAGTCTCGAGCCCACACTTAAACACACTCCCCCCCCTAGGAGACAAAGTCTCTCAGCCAAGATGGCTTATTTCGAACACGCTGGGGTCTCGATGCGGGCTGCCTTTCCCCGGGTTTGCTACCTTCTCTTTGTCCCCGGGTTTCCTGTCCTGTAATTGGAGCGGGAGACTCGTTAGTGACTTGCCGCGGCTCCGCGGCGTTGTTGGAAGGTGTGCTCTTTCTTAGGGAGGAACCGGGGGCACTGGGGGCTAACGAAAAACCCCTCTTCTCGCTTGGATGGGTGGGGGAACACTCCTGAAAACCCCCCCGGCTCGCAAAATCAAAATCAAAATTACATTCGGGGGCAGCGGTCGCGAGCTCCTCTCCCCCTTCCCCGGCCCCTGATAGAACTGGTGTATCAAAAGGGTATGGGTCGGGGCCGCTGCTTCTGCCTTCCCCCCTTGCTTGGGACTGTTGTCCGCTGCTGTCTCCCCCTTGGGTTAAGCGGGTGGGGGAGAACCCTAACGCTGAATCCTGTTGCTGAGCCCCACTGACTGGCCTACTCACTCGGTGCCTCAGTTGGTCTGCGTGCCTCCTCCAGAGGAGGCCGGTGTTAGTCTCGACTCGGTACGACACTGGCCCCGTCTGTTCTACAACCGTCCCTGGTACCCAGGCTGGCCCTGCGCTGGAATAGTTCCTGCAGTGAACAGGGTCGCCGGCGGCGAAACTTCTCGAGACTGCCAACCCTATGTTTTTCCCTTTATCCTCGACTCTCGTCGGGTCTAGCCTGGACAGGATCGTGGTCAGTTTTCGCCGCATCAAGAGCTCTGCCGGCGAGTAGCCTGACGCTAAGGGGGTCACCCTATACGCTAAGAGGAATTGGCATACTTGGTGATTCAGGTCCCCCGGGCCCATGCGCCGCAGCGCATCCTTTGTTGTACGCACCAGCCGTTCCACTTGGCCATTTGTGGCCGGGTGAAACGGCGCGGATGTGACATGCCGAATGGCGTTTGCCTCCATGAATGCCCCGAACTCAGCGGAGGTGAAACAACTAGCGTTATCGCTGACTAAAGTATCGGGTAAACCGAACGTGGAAAAGACTCTCCTTAGCTGGCTAATTGTCGTGGCGGAGGACGTGCTCTTTACTGGGATAACCTCCAGCCACTTGGAGAATGCATCCACCACCAGGAGAAACATGGTTCCTCGGAAAGGGCCAGCGAAATCTACGTGCACTCTGGACCATGGCCCCCTTGCTGTGTCCCATTCCCTATGCGGAAGACGGGCCGCCTCTGGTCGGGATCCCTGGCATGCCTCACAAGTGCCGACCATGTGCTCAATGTCCGCGTCCAGCTGTGGCCACCAGAAGTAACTCCGGGCCAGCGCCTTTGAACGAACTATGCCCGGGTGGCTGACGTGCAGCAGTTCGAGCACCCTCGGCCGCAGGGACGTAGGGACCACCACCCGTTGACCCCACAACAGGCACCCCCTCTCTAGGGACAACTCCAGCTTTTTCCGAAAAAATGGGTCGAATTCTGTGCTTGGGGACGATGCCGGCCACCCCTTCTGTACCCATGAGCTAACTTTCTCTAGCGTTCTGTCCTTGCCTGTCGCCCTCGCAATGTCGGCTGGTACTATTGGGGGTGCGTCTAAGACCTCAATTAGCAACACCTGGCGGTCTCTTTCTACTCTCGCCTTTTGGTCGTCCGACAAGGGCAAAGGAGATCTCGAGAGTGCATCGGCATGGCTGATCTCCTTTCCGGGCCGGTACTCCAACTCATGTTGGTATGCGTTGAGAAAAATAGCCCATCGCAGCATTCTCGGGGACAGGATCTGCGGCGTGGGCTTGCTTCCCGTGAAAATCCCTAACAGTGGCTTGTGGTCAGTCACGATTTTGAACGGGCGGCCATACAAAAAATCGTGAAATTTTTTTGTTCCCGCTACTATTGCTAATGCCTCCCTGTCGGTTTGTGCGTAATTGCGCTCCGCTTGGGACAGGGACCTTGAATAAAACGCTACCGGGGCCTCCCTTCCGTCATCCAACACATGGCAAAGTATCGCCCCCACTCCCACCGGGGATGCATCACAGACTAAGATCACCGGCCGTTTGGGGTCGAAATGTGTCAGGATTGCCTCAGATGTTAGGAGTTGCTTTAGTTCTTTGAACGCCCTCTCGTGCTCGTCACCCCACATCCATGTCTCCTCTTTTTTAAGTAACCGATGGAGCGGTTCGGCCACGGACGCCTTCCGCGGGAGGAATGTGTGGTAAAAGTTGAGGAGCCCCAGGAAAGACTGTAGCTCGGTTTTGGATGTGGGGCGAGGGGCCTTCTTTATGGCTGCTACTTTGGATTTAGACGGCTTAATCCCCTCGGGTGTGATCCGGAACCCTAAAAACTCGACCTCAGTTTCAAAAAAAACACATTTGTCCTTCCTTAGTCTCAGCCCCGCTTTCTCGAACACGGTTAGTACTTTGTCCAATCTCTGTGCCAGTTCAGCCTCACTCCCCCCTGTTATCAACACGTCATCAAAATAAGGCAACACCCCCTCCAGTCCCTTCAGGAGGCGTTCCACAAGCGACTGAAAAAGGCCGGGTGCCGAGTTCACGCCGAACTGTAAACGCGACACCTGGAACGCCCCTTTATGTGTAACTATCGTTTGTGCCGCGGCCGTGGCGGGGGTCACTGGGAGTTGCTGATAGGCTTGTGCCAAATCGAGTTTAGCGAAACACTTCCCCCCATTCAGCCTGGCCAAAAGGTGGCTGATCACCGGCACCGGGTATGCATTAGGGCGGATCGCCTTGTTAATTGTACACTTATAATCAGCGCAAATGCGCACCTCCCCGTTAGCCTTTAGAGCCGTTACAATTGGAGTTTCCCACTCCGCGGAATCAACAGGAATAAGAATCCCCTGACCCACCAGTTTGTCCAGTTCCGCCTCTATCTTGTCCTTGAGTGCGAACGGCACCCTGCGCGGTTTGAGTCTTATCGGGCGGACCTCCGGGTCTAGGTCGAAGGCTACAGGGGGTCCCTTGAACTTTCCGAGTCCTTTCTTAAAAACGGCGGGATGCGCATCGCAAACCGCTTGTATTGGGTCCACCCCCACTGTATGCACTCCCCCTATGAACAAACCTAAAGGCTGAAACCACTGCGTCCCTAGGAGGCTACAACTTCCCCCCTTAAGGACAACTAGGGGCAGTTCCGCAGAATGTCTCTTAAAGTTGACCCGAAATTTCCCGACCCCCAACACCGGAATGCTGTTTCCCTGTACGTCTCGTAGCGTGGACCTCAACGTTTTAAGTTTGGGCCGCACGTGGGGGTCGATTCTCAAGAACTCTTTCTGGGGAATTATAGAATAGGAGGACCCCGAGTCAATTTCCATCCTAATAGGGGCCCCTTGTACTAGTACCTCAACGAAGTAATGGGACTGTCCCGCGGACACGCTGAACACTGGGGCGTCGTCCTCGCTGTCGTCCGAGACGCGGCCCACGCCATCCTGCTTCCTCGTGGTCTGGGCGCCATCTTTGGGCCTCGCTGGACGGTCCGGTCTGGCCGAACGGTCTTGTGACTGCCTCCGGCCCTCCTTCCGTTTTCTGCATGCCTTGGCGATGTGCCCCCGACGGCCGCAGGTGTAACACTCGGCCTTCCTGAATGGGCATCTCGCGCGCTCATGGGCCGCTCCGCAACCATCGCAGCGTCGACCACCCTTTCGGACCTTCTGGACCTCCTCGCCGTCGCTGCCTTCCGTAGACGACTTTGATGCCCGTCGAGTTGCGTGCACAGCCTGTCCGGACTTCCCGTGCACCGAATTTGCCGCTTTGCCGGCTCTAGGACGCCACTCACGCCACTGGTGCATTTCGTCCACCCCAGCATTCGTGGACTCTGCGGCTTCCGCGGCCTCTACGACCTCTGCCAGCGTGGGTGGCGGCTCCTTGTTCATCAAGCTGCGCTGCACCTCCTTGTCTTTCAGGCCACACAGCACGCCGTCCCTGAGGGCCATCTCTAGGATGTTGTCCCATTTGCAGGGGGCGGCGGCTATCCTCATGGCGGCCACGAATGTCTCAACCGACTCGTCCGGCGCTTGGACTCGCCTCCAAAACGCGCTCCGAGCGGGAAACATTGCCCTCGAAGGACTGAAGCACTCTCGCAGCAGCTTCATGATGTCGTCCGCCTTAAATTCGCTCACCTTCTTCGGAGCGATGATGCTCACCAGCGTCCGCTTGGTTTCCATCCCGAGCATTCTGGTGAGGATGGCCCTCTTCCTCTCCTCGTCGTCTCCTTTGACTTTGAGTTCCACCAATGCCGCCTGGAAGTCCATCTCAAGCAGCTCCCAGTCTTGCGGTTTGGTGATGTTGAACCCGCTCTGTGCCCTGGCTGTTCCGTGGGGATCCATTATCCCATCCTCGTCGCCAATTTGGTGTATGCAAACCAAGACACAGGACACAGCCTCGGGCTGGGTTAACTCAGGTTTATTGCATCGTGGACAGAGGGAACATGAGGTAATGGCGGATCGATAGCTCTTTATATACAGTGGTAATACATTTGAACGTGGTTCCATGGTAGCCCATTGGCTACTGTCTGCGTGACGTCATTGCGGGTCACGCCCTTCTTGTCCAGGTGTAGGTGGTGGCGGGAAAACTTCCCGCGCTGTTGCCTTTGATGAGTTTGGACCAAGGAGCTTGGACGCTCGCTGCTGCCAGCTGGTGGTCATTAGCTCGCGTCCTCTACAGGGTTCATATGATGCAGCTGAAGGTTACATTGTTGCTATAGGCAAGGTTACATTGGTTCAGATACATTGTGGAAGGTAAAACCATTAGAACACAACACCCCCAAACCTCCCAACCCCAGGGGACCAGAGAGAGGGGATCGATTCCACACACACCCCAACACTCCGATTTAAAGAGAAGAAACCGCTTGGTTTCTTCTCTTTAAAAACGGAGTGTTTGGGGGGGTTGCAATCCCCTTCTCCGCTGGCTCCCCTGGTTCCAGAAGGGTTGGGGGGACAGACATCTTTTGTCCCCCAAAACCTCCCAACCCCAGGGGAGCCAGCGGAGAGAGGGAATCACAACCCCCCACCCACTGATATTAAAAGGGGAAACTCCGATTGGGTTTTCCCTTTTAATATCAGGGGGTGGGGTGGATTCAATCCCCTCTCCCGGGTCCCGTGGGTCTGTGAGGGTTGGGGGGACAAAAAGGGGTCTGTCCCCCCAACCCTTCTGGACCCAGGAGAGCCAGCAGAGAGGGGGATCGCAACCCCCCTCCCACTGATATTAAAGGGGAAACCCCGATCTACTTTCACGACTCCACACAATCAAAGCACCATAAGGCAATGTTTTGGGCCAACTAACATGGCGGACTGTCAGATTAGTCGGCTTCAAGTTTGTGACGTCATGTCATCTCCTGTTTTTTTATACCTCCATGACGGACTACCAGCCGTTTTATTACTACATAACTGTAAACCAGGAAATGGGAGTGACCCTTGAGGTGATTGGTTTCAAGCAGCATGCATTCAGTGTGCATACAAGATTAGCTCAGTCCTAAACCAGGGATTGTGGGTAAACAGGAAACGTGAGGTAATACTCATGAGGTGTGCTCGTGATTAAGCTTGGTGAAAAACAGGATGTTAGGTGACCCTCTATTTTAGGGGAGATGACTCATCTATCTGCTCTTCAGCCAGGTCTATGTTTGGCCCAGCATGCTTAAGCCACAGACCTTTAAGAAGAGAGTGAAAAGACCCTAATATCCCAACACCTTGATGCTAGAAAAGATCAAAGGCAAAAGGAGGAGGAGGCAGAGGATGAAATGGTTAGACAACATCATTGACACAGTGGGCGTAGATTTGGGTGAACCAAGGATGGCAGACAACAGAGGAGCCTGACGTGTTGTGGTCCTTGGAGTTGCAAAGGGTTGGACTCAACTGTGTGGCTGAACAACAACATTTCCACTATTTACTCCTGCTAATACTCTCCTCATACCACATTGTTTCTTATACCCTGGAGACCGTCACAAACTGTAGTGGAAATAGATGGGTAGCATAAACAAAAGACTTGGAAGATTTTATAATCAGAACAGAGAGAGGAAGGGCAAATGCACAATAAATATGTGATAATTAGTGTAATGAATCCTTTGCATCATGCAATATTTCCCAACAGCCCTGAAAGGACTGTCACCTAGTGAAGGAGAGAGGAAAGGAATGAGAAATATTTTGAGAAATAAAAACAGGGTAATTAGTGTAATGAATCCTTTGCATCATGCAGTATTTCCCAACAGCCCTGAAAGGTCTGTCGCCTAGTGAAGGAGGGAGGAAAGGAATGAGAAAGATTTTGAGAAATAAAAAGACAAACCAACTACAGTCAGAGAACAAGTGTGTGAGATCTGGGGAATCACTAGTAGGAACACATAGACCTACTATTAAATTTAGCATTTTAAATGAGCACTTAGCGTGCTATTTCAAACTCTAGGGCAGTGATGGTGAACCTTGGCACTCCAGGTATTCTGGAACTTCATTTCCCAGAAACTCTGATCAGCAGGAGTGCTGACTTGGGCTTCTGGTAATTGAAGTCCAAGAACACCTGGAGTGCCAAGGTTGACCATCACTGCTCTAGGGGGTCGTTCTGGGTATTCAGTGCATCTTCATTTCATAGATGCTGGAGCACCCCAGGGGTTCTACTTTTTAACATTGCTGAAAAATATGGTGCCCCAAGCACTTCCAGATGCTTGGGATGCTATTTAATTATGGCAGCAGACTCCAAAAGCTGCTTTTTCTGTCAACATCCAGTTTACTGACGAACCTTGTCAGCATACAGGGCATTTTCAATAGAGCTCAATTCCACACTGTAGATTGTAGGAAAAGAGCTAGTCTATGTGACCCTGGACAAGTTACAGTCTGAACTGAACAGAAGGGAATTGTTAACTTTTTCTGAGTACTCAATACCTAGAAAACCCTGGAAAGGGTCACAATAATTTGAATTGACTTGATTGCACATAATTATTTTTATTATCAAAGAAAGAGGCAGGTAGTCACATGACTACAGTGTTAATCTTTCCTCTGTGAAGGAAGTACAGTTACACAGCTTTATTCTTAATATTGTAATTTGATTATACACATACAAGTTATACTTTTTAAGTCTAGTTATTTGATATAGCCCCCATTCAAATTCAAACTACATCATCTGGAAATGAGCATTCATGTTCATTTTGCAATATGAGACTGAAAGCTGTATTTCTCAAACCACCTGCTTGCTGTGGAAATGGAGAATAATGAGAACATTGTCAGTTAGAGTTAAGGAATATAGTTTATAGTTATAGTTATAGTTTATTTGATTTATATGCCGCCCTTCTCAGCACATGCCGACTCAGGGCGGCTCACAACACATCAAACAAAATACAATATAGCAAAAATACAATAACACATACAATGTAGCAAAAACAAAATACAATAGAGCAAGGACAGAAATACAAAAGTAGACAGTAACAATAAAACTCAATAATACAATACAAAAAGTAATGGCAGCAGAGTCTCGCTGCCTCAACTGCCTTTAAATCCTGGCCAGAGGCAATTGAAGGCAGCTGGAGGCGGGTCCCGGGAACGCCGGCGGTGGTCTCGGCGTTCGGCGCTGCAGGGGGTCCCTCCACTCTGCCAGGAGGGCCGGAGGCGGCGGCAAAGTCTCGCTGCCTCAACGGCCTTTTAAGTCCTGGCCGGAGGCAGCTGGAGGCGGGTCCCGGGAACGCCGGCGGTGGTCTCGGCGTTCGGCGCTGCAGGGGGTCCCTCCACCCTGCCAGGAGGGCCGGAGGCGGCGGCAAAGTCTCGCTGCCTCAACGGCCTTTTAAGTCCTGGCCGGAGGCAGCTGGAGGCGGGTCCCGGGAACGCCGGCGGTGGTCTCGGCGTTCGGCGCTGCAGGGGGTCCCTCCACCCTGCCATTACAAAATGTTATGGAGGTGGTACTTGACTCCGGTGAGATTGAATCAGATGGACAGGACTAAAAATAAGTTGTGCTGGAGATGTAATAAAAGTGTGGGAACTTACAAACATATGTGGTGGGATTGTAAAGAAATAGAAGACTTTTGGAAAGAAATTGAAAAAGAAATAGTTGATATGTTAGGGGAAAAGATAAAGATTGGTCTGAGTGCCGCCATGCTTACTGATTTAGATAGTTTAAAGTTAGACAGGGAGGAGCAAGAATTAATTGCGATATTAATGTCTACAGGAAGACAGTGTATAGCAAAAAACTGGAAGGACTCAAGGAAAATAAAAATGGATGAATGGTATAGGGAAAAGTGGCAACTGGCCCTGAATGATAAATTGGCTTGGGAATTTAATGAAGAGAAAGGAATTGTAAGAGAAAATAATTTTGGGAAAATTTGGAAACCATTTCTTGATTATACATTAAAGAAAAGAGGAGGTTTCATGCCAGAACCGGATCAATTGAATTTTTGGTTATAATGATAAGAGATGAGATGCAGCTCCCCTTTGGCATTGTAACATATCACATGGTAATTTTCTTTCTTTCTTTCTTTTTAATCTCACTTGTTGAATTTGTTAAGAAGGTGAACTGTAGAGGAGAGGAGGATGTTTAATAGTAATGTAATTATGTTTTTTGTTATTAGAATGTTGATATATGTTAGAGAATGTAAGGGGTTTAGATATTAATTCTATATATTATCTCCTCTTTGAATTACTTTTTAATATATAATAAGAGTGATTAATATTATATTATGTCTTTGTGAGTTAATGTATGTTTTATGTTTTTTTCCTAGAGTTTGTGTAGTAGTAAAAATCAATTAAAATGTATATTAAAAAAAACACCTGCTTGCACCTTACCTGCTATATTAATAGCAGACAGAAAGATTCAACATTGTGGTACAAGGGTGCCCTCTAGGCCTGACTACAGTTAGCTAACCTAAGAACCAGGAGATGCTTTCATAAAATCTTGCATTCAGGTTAGTTCCTTTGGGAATGAGCAATTGATCTGACTAAGTAGTAATATAAACTTTCTAAACTTGCCTGAGACAGAAAAAGAAGAACAGAAGTAAATGAGGTGTCAGATTTTAAAATACATTTCAAAAAGTCAATTCTTAACCTATTAAAACCAGCTCATGCATATGTTGTAATGAGGGATCTGTGTTTACCCCATAGCATGCCAGATTGCTAATAAACATTTATGTGTACCAAGGTTGACTATGACCATGTCTAAATGAGCACTTAGAGTACTCTTTCAAACTCTGGATGCTCAATGCCTACATTTCATGGACACTGGAGTGTCTCAGTTTCCTCATCAGTGGTCTTTTTAGACCCACCCCCATCAGTGACTTTTTAAAGATTATTGGAAAAAATAACATTTCAAGTGCCTCCAGATTCTTGGGATGATGGGTGATGGGGTGTGGGCATTATGCCCATGCTTCACCCCTGCTGCGGGCTGCGGGAGCTGCATTGGATGCCGGTGTGCCTCCGGGTGCAATTCAAGGTGCTGGTGATTACCTTTAAAGCCCTACATGATAGTGGACCAGGGTACTTAAGAGACCATATTACCCCAAGGACATCTGCCCGTCCCACCAGAGCAGACCGGAGGGGCTCCCTAATGGTTCCATCTGCTAGAGAGGCTCACCTCTCTAGCACTAGGAGGGCCTTTTTGGCATCTGCTCCAGCCCTGTGGAACCTCCTGCTGACTGAGCTGCGCTTTCAGGCAGAACTTCTGACCTTCAGAAAAGGTCTAAAGACCTGGCTGGCACAGCGGGTGTGGAGTGATGCCAGTGGGGCAGTCCCCCTCCCCCACTGGCTTATATGAAGGCCGTTTGGGTTTTCAGTCTGTTTTTTATTTAATTTATTGTGGCTAGGAGGGTATTTTAATGGTTTTTAAATGTTAAATATTTTTGTGATTTTATTGTGTGGGGAAGTTTTATATTGAACTAGCACATTGCCGGGCTGTTTTAAATGGTGTTGGAAGGTTTTTTGTTGTTGTTGTTAATGTTTGTAAAGAAGAAGTTAGTCTATAATTGAAATTTTTAATTTTTTTATCTATACACATTTTTTTTGGTGGGCTGTTATAAACTGTGATCAGTTTTGTTTGGTGTTTTGGTTTTGTGGATTAAAAAAAGTACAAAGGATGATATACTTTTTTAAAAAAAATATTTAACCAAATAATGTTTTAGTATGTATTTTTTTTAATAGTTGTACTGTAGGTAATAATTTTAAAAATGTGAAAGTACATGTTTTTTACAATAAATGTTTTTAAACTGTGTTTAGATGTTTTTGGTTTTTATTTGAGTTAAAATTCAGCACAGGATTTTTGAATAGTTTTTATTTTATTTTATTGACATCTGTTTTTGATTTGTGTAAAATTGTGATTTTGTGTTAAGTTTTTGACTTATTTTTACTCCTGGGGCCTTTTGTCTGGGGCTGTTGTGTCTTTTTGAATTGTTTTTACTATTGTGGCCAGCAGGTGGGGCTGGTAGGGGTTATCTTATATTTTGACTGTTTTTTCTCTCGTGGTGGAGCTTCTTCTGCTAAGTAGTCTCTTTTTTTATTCATTTCTTTTCCGGTCGTCGTGGAGTGAGGTCATGTGCTGGTGAGTTGCCTGTTTTTCTTTATTTTTTGTGTGTGGGGTGGTGGTGGTTGGATTTTGTGGTGTTTGGCTGGGTGCTGGGTGTGTTTGGAAATTTTTCTTTTTTACTTTGTATTGTTTTTTGGTGTTATTTTTGGTTGTTTTTGTGTATTTTGGATGTTTTTGATTATTTTTTGTGTTTTTTGTTTTAAGGAATTTTTATTTAAATAATGTATTTATTTTTAAAAGTTTTGTTTGTTGTTGTGGCTTTGGGGGGAGGGTTCTTTTCTGCGGGCCAGCCTTGGAGAGCCATTGGAGAGGGGTTTTCCCCCCAAAACACTCCATTTTTCAAGAGAAGTAACCGCTTGGTTTCTTCTCTTTAATAACGGGGTGTCCTACGGGGGGATCCCCTCTCTGCCATGTCTCCTGGCTCTGGAAGGGTTGGGGGGACAGACCCCTTTTGTCCTCCCAAACCTTCCAGACTCATGGGACCCAGGAGAGGGGATCGAATCCAGCCCACCCTCTGATATTAAAAGGGAAATCTCAATTGGGGTTTCCCCTTTAATATCAGTGGGGGGGGGTTGTGATCCCCCTCTGCGCTGGCTTCCTTGGGTTTGGGATGGTTGGGTGGACAAAAGAGGTCTGTCTCCCAACCCTTCTGGACCCAGGAGAGCCATCGGAGAGGGGGATTCCCCCCAAAAAACCTCCATTTTTAAAGAGAAGTAACCGCTTGGTTTCTTCTCTTTAATATGGTGTGTGTGTGTGTGTGTGTGTGTGTTTGTGTGTGTGTAGGGGAATCCCCTCTCTGCCGGGTCCCCTGGGTTCAGGAGGGTTGGGGAGACAGACCCCTTTTGACCCCCAACCCTCCCGACCCCAGGGGAGCCAGTAGAGAGGGGGAGCGCAACCCCCCCCAGTGATATTAAAGGAGAAACTCCGATCGGGAGCTTCAGGCGCCATTGGGGAGGGTGGCTTTGGTTTCTGCTGCTTGGCCTCGCTGAAAGCGAAACCTTTTTGCAGTAAGTAGACTCAGTGGATGGAGCGCTGTCCGATGGCTTTGCTTACCTGGGAATGGGTTCATTTTCAAGGGGGGCCCAGTGCCTTTTCCCCCCTTGACGCCCCCATTTTTGTTTTTGTTTTCCTGTGAGGCGTTGTGTCCGGCTGCGGTGGACTTGCACTCCCGGTGTTTTTTATTTTTATTTTTCGCTCACCAGTTTCCTCAGTGTTCTGCATGCTCACAGCACACAAGACACTGGGGCTTGTAGTTTGGTGTTTGCGTTTTCGGCTTGTGTGTCATTTTTTCCCTGCGGTTTTCTTTTAATTGGTCGCGGCGCATTTCCGAATGTTCCTTTTGCTCGCACCTCTCAGCCTGATTGGCTCTGGCGCGATGCAAGGAACATTGGGAAATGAAGTTGTTTCCCTTTTTTTGCGTTTGTGGGGCTCTTGCCCCACTGGTGCATTTCTCAATCCTTTGTTGATCTGCGGACCCAGTTTGGACGTGTGCACGAATGGTCGGTGCAGGCTAGTAGGGCCTGGCTTAGGATTCTATGTTAAGTTCCAATGGTTAACACTTGATTTTATAGGTATAAATGTTTTTGATGGTGGTTGTGAGCCGCCTGGAGTTGCTTTGGCGAGGGGGATGGCAATAGAAATCCAAATAAATAAATAAATAAATAATAAAAGGCTGCTTCCACTTTGTTTACAGAGCTAATGAGCCTGTCAGCATAATAGATATTTCTGATTTACAATTTTTCTTCTTCTTCATTACAGAGGAAAGGAAAGCTTTGTGGTATCCGCGCACACAATTGGCATACTGGCCCTGACAGAACCCCGGTGATTGGCGATCACCTCGTTGCCAGGGGTTCCTGAAGGGACAGAAATTGGGGGAGCGGAATATTAGATAGGGTTTAAATCACCTGACAAGCAGCTCGGACAATAGGAAGCTAATGACTAACTCGCTAGTCATGTAATAGGTAATCTGCGGATTACTCTAAATCCTAAAATCAATACCAGCCACATGTTTACCCAGATAGCTTGGAACAATGGAGTTCCCCTGTCATTGATTAAGTTAGTTAATTAACTCCCCTGAAGAGTTTCCCAATTAACTCGTGTAAACATGGCATGTGGATCTTGTCAAATCGCAGTTCTTTTGCATACAGCCTGTACATGATAAATACTGATGATTTTCCCTCATTAAATCACTGGTCTTCGCTCCATCTTGTCTCGTGTCTCATTGCTTGACCAGTCTCCTCCGGGACCCAACATCTGCTTCGTGGCCCCAATCCAATAAAGCTTAGCGCCCCTGCCCCCCCCGGATTTATCATAGTTCTGGATTGGCAAAGAAAGGAAAGTATTTCCCTCCGGGTTGGAGAGATAGGCAGGATATCTCTCAATGCCTTTTCCAGGGAATCCTAAGCAGGTGAAGGCATCTGCTTGGGAATACCCTGAAGGAAATGGTGAGCCACTGTGTGAGACAGAATGCTGGACTGGATGGGCTGTGGCCTGTTCCAGCAAGGCTGTTCTTATGTTTCCCCTTTGCTCACCAATTTAAGCCACAGTTGTTGGATTCGGTACTATATCCTTCTTCCCAAAATAACCAAATACTGTAGTAGTAGTAGTAGTAGTAGTAGTAGTAGTAGTAGTAGTAGTAGTAGTAGTAGTAGTAGTAGTAGTAGTAGTAGTAGTAGTAGTAGTAGTAGTTCCTTCTCATGATGTGTGGTGCCCATCTCCGCTGCTATAGCATGTCTGGCAACAAGGCACATCATTGCTTCTTCAGCAATAAAGTTTTACGGAGCCAGAGTGCTAACCTAACACCCAACCCTCCTGGCAATGGCAGAGTTCAAAATAACCAAACAGCTGTAAAATGTTATGTTTTATTAAACGTTAAGTTTTATTAAATGAAAAGATTCAAAAAGAATAATGTTCAAAGCAGTTTTTTAAAAGTTACAGAAGCAATGAATTTTTTTTCAAGCATTCAGTAAAGCTTTAGAACAGGTCCCACAAAAAATAAGAAGTATTAACTGTCTTAAGTTAATTTTGTTGTTTAGTCACACAGTCGATTCCAACCCTTTGCGACCCTATGGACCATTGCCCTCCAGGCACCTCTGTCCTCCACCATCCTCCTCAGGCCACCCAGTTCTGTGCCCGCTGAGTCTACCATACCATCCATCCATCTCATCTTTGGACGCCCCCTTCTTTTGTCCTCCACCTCCACTGGTCCTCAAAAACAAAACTTACACACACCTTTACTAGAAAAAATGACTCGTATAGGGTGGGTGACTTTGGGTTTTAATCTGTTTTATATATTTTAATCTGTTGTAAACCGCCCTGAGTCAGGTTCGCCTGAGTGGGCGGCATAGAAATCTGAAAATTAAATTAAATTAAATTAATGACTCCTATTGGGTTAACCAGTAAGCCACAATTGTTTAGTGCAGGGGTGCCCAAACTATGGCCTGTGGGCCACATCTGGCCCCTAACACCAGTTCATCCAGCCAGAAGAAGTGGTGACAGCTGTCAGTCTTGACAGCTTTAAGAAAGGATTAGACAAGTTCATGGAGGACAAGAGTATCAATGGCTATAATTATGGATACCTGAGGACAACCTCCGGGTTGGAGAGATAGGCAGGATATCTCTCAATGCCATTTCCAGGGAATCCTAAGCAGGTGAAGGCATCTGCTTGGGAGGAAGCAGAAGCAAAACGTGCCATATGCCATGTTTTGCTTCCGCTTCCGGGAGTGATGAGGGCAGCATGGGCTGGATAAACTGGTGTCAAGGGTTGGATCCAGCCCATGGGCCATAGTTTGGGCACCCCTGGTTTAAACAGAGAAAATGGCAGCTTAAAATCCATCTCATCCTGTTGTAAAACAGATTGCAATGTGTGTTTTACTTCTGCTTCCAGTGGGAGGAACCATATGACTCACCCACTGAACCACGTGACCGGCCCGCTGCCTGAAAAGTTTGGGCATCCTTGGTTTAGTGGTTAAGATGCAGATCTTGACGATGAAAAGGGCAGCAGTTTGAGATCTGAATGCTGCCTGATAGAGTGAGTTCCTGTTGTTTGTCCCAGCTCCTGCCAACCACAGCTTGAAAGCAAGAAATTGCAAGTAGATACAGTACATAGGTACCGCTTTGGCAGGAAAGGTAACTGCTTTCTGTGTGCTTCGCCATCTAGTCATGCCTGCCACATGACCAAGGAAATGTCTGCAGATGCAGAGAGTACTGGCTCTTTGGCTGTAGTAAATGGAGATGTATACTGAACCCTAGAGTCCAATATGACTGGCTTTCGAGCAAGGGAGACTTTTTTATATATACTAGAGTAAATAAAACAAAAGGCAAAAAACTTTGTGGCACTTTAAAAGCTAACTGCTGTATTTCGATGTTAGTTTTCATGGATTAAGTCCACTTTTTATACTGTTCATTGGTCCTCACTTCTACATAAATGTGTCTCAATCCTGGCTCCCTCCCTTCATGAGTTAGTTAAGCGTTTCTCAAATTATGTTCCGCAGAACACGGGCAACGGGCGGGGGGAGGGGTTCCCTGTAGATGACAACCTGTGTGAATGTGGAGAAGTACGAACTATCTCCCATAGGATATAATGCACATGATGCCCCTCAACATGCACTAATAAGAGGAAATAATTATAAGAGGAAATGCTATTGATGTGGCCCGATATTGGGCAGATGTCATCTAGCCCTTTTAAATTCTATTTTGTGTTTAGATGTGTCCGTTTTAGCTTTATATGTTATTATACAGGTGAAACTCAGAAAATTAGAATATCGTTCAAATGTTTATTCAGTTCAGTAATGCAACTTAAAAGGCGAAACAAATATATAGGATACACTCGTTAAATACAAAGCGAGATAGTTCAAGCCCTACTTTGTTATAATATTGATGCTTATGGTTTACAGTTTATGGAAACCCCAACCACCCCAATCTCATGTACCCCATAATCATCACATAATCTCATGTACACTGTTGTTGTGTTCTGTAAAGCAGTGCCTTTAACTATGTACCTGTACCATGTGTTATCAATGTAACCTCTCTGTGTGCAACATTATAACCATCACCTGTATCAATATATGCTTAATAAGGGGACGCGAGCTAGTGACCACCAGAGGGCAGTAGCGAGCGTCCAGCTCTAATGGATCAAAGCCACCTGGATCAGCAGCGCGGGAAGATTCCCCGCGACCTCCTCACCTGGTCAAGAAGGGCGTGACCCCCTACGACGTCACGCGGGCAGCAACCAATAGCTTGCCAACGAGCCACATTCAAATGTATAGCCAGCTGTATATAATGAGCTACCCAGCCGCCATTACCACATGTTCCTCCGGATCATCATGCAATAAACCTGTGTTAAGCCAACCCTTCGGCTGTTGTATTGTCTTTGGTCCCTTACACTAAATTGGCGACGAGGATGGGATGGCAGCTCACGGGACCAAGACATGCGCCGGTTTCGAAATCAGGAAACCAGGCGACTGGGAGATCTTCGAAATGGACTTCCAGGCCGCACTGATCGAGTCCGAAGTTACGGAAGAGGCGAAGAAAAGAGCCATCTTCACCAGAATGCTCGGACAAGAAACAAAAAGGACCTTGGTGGACCTGATTGCACCGAGGAGGGTGAGCGAATTCAAGGCCAAGGAACTCATGCAGTTGCTGCGTGAGCACGTCCGGCCCGCCACGGCGATGTTTCCCGCTCGGAGTGCGTTTTGGAGGCGAGTCCAAGCGCCCGGGGAGACGGTCGCCGCGTTTGTGGCGGCCCTGCGGCTGGCGGCCGGCCCGTGCAAATGGGAGAACGTCGAAATCACCCTCCGAGACTGTGTGCTGTGCGGCCTGAACGACGCCGAGACCCAGCGCACATTAATGAACCAAGAGCCGCCTCCCACGCTGCAGGAGGTCGTTAGAGCGGCCCAGGCCGCAGAAGCTACGAAGGCCGGGGTCCAAGAGCTCCAGGACTGGCGGCCAAAGTCGAGGAAAGCAGAGGCTCCGGTACAGGCGGCCTGGCGAACTTCGAGGTCGTCCACGGAGAGCAGCGACGACGAGGACGTGCAGAAGGTCCGGAAGGAGGGCCGACGATGCGACGGCTGTGGCGCGGCCCACGACCGCGTGAAATGCCCCTTCCGGAAGGCCGAGTGCCACAACTGCGGCCGCCGCGGGCACATCGCCAAGGTGTGCAGGAAAAAGCGCGAGTCCCGGAGGAGCTCCCCAGACCGTTCCGCGGGACGAGACCGCCCAGCGAAACCAAAAGACGGCGCCCAGGCCACGAGGAAGCAGGACGGCGTGGGCCGCATCGCCGACGGCAGCGAGGACGACGCCTCGGTGTTCAGCGTGTCTACGAGACACCCCCGCTACTTTGTTGAGGTACTAGTCCAAGGGGTCCCCATTAGGATGGAAATTGACTCGGGGTCCTCATATTCAATCATTTCCCAGAGGGAGTTTTGTGGAATTGCCCCCCAAAAGCGGCCCAAGCTCAAAGCGTTGAGGGCCACACTACGGGACGTGCAAGGGAACAGTATTCCAGTGTTGGGGGTTGGAGAATTTCAGGTCAAATTCAAGGAGCACGCCGCGTCCCTTCCCCTGGTCGTGCTCAAGGGAGGAAACTGCAGCCTCCTCGGGACTCAATGGTTCCAGCCCCTGGGTTTGTTCATTGGGGGGGTGCATGCCGTGGGGATGCACGCTGTTGGGACTGACCCGATTCAGGAGGTGTGCGAGGCGCACCCCGAAGTTTTCAAAATGGGACTGGGGAAATTCAAGGGGCCCCCAGTGACTTTCGACCTGGACCCGGAGGTCCGCCCTGTTCGCCTAAAACCACGCCGGGTGCCGTTCGCACTCAAGGACAAGATAGAGGCGGAACTGGACAAATTGGTGGGTCAGGGGATTCTTGTGCCTGTAGATTCTGCGGAGTGGGAAACTCCAATTGTAACTGCTCTAAAGTCCAATGGGGAGGTCCGCATATGCGCCGACTACAAGTGCACCATCAACAAGGCGATCCGCCCGAATGCATATCCGGTGCCGGTAGTCAGCCATCTGCTGGCCAGGTTACACGGGGGAAAGTGTTTCGCTAAGCTCGACTTAGCACAGGCCTACCAGCAGCTTACGGTGTCTCCTGCCGCAGCTGCTGCGCAGACCATAGTCACCCATAAGGGGGCGTTCCAGGTGTGTCACCCATAAGGGGGCGTTCCTCCAATTCGGCGTGAATTCGGCGCCAGGAATTTTCCAGTCACTCGTGGAACGCCTCCTGAAGGGACTGGAGGGGGTGTTGCCTTATTTTGATGACGTGTTAATAACAGGGGGGAGTCGGGCTGAATTGGCCAAGAGGTTGGGGAAGGTACTGACGATATTCGAAAGGGCGGGGCTGAGGTTGCGAAAGGACAAATGCGTCTTCTTCGCAACCGAGGTTGAGTTCCTAGGGTTTTGTGTGACTCCTGAGGGAATAAAACCATCCAAGTCTAAGGTGGCAGCCATCAAGAAAGCCCCCCGCCCCACCTCCAAGCCCGAGTTGCAGTCGTTCCTAGGGCTGCTCAACTTTTACCACTCCTTCCTCCCCCCGAAGGCAGCGGTGGCCGAACCGCTACACGGGCTGCTTAAGAAAGACCAGGCATGGAAGTGGGGCGATGACCAGGAAAGGGCATTTAGTGAGCTGAAAAGCCTCCTGGCGTCCGACGCCATACTGACCCATTTCGACCCCAAACGCCCAGTAGTTCTGATCTGTGATGCATCTCCAGTGGGGGTGGGGGCAGTGCTGTGCCACGTGCTGGCGAACGGAAGGGAGGCCCCGATAGCATTTTACTCCAGGTCCCTGTCCCAAACAGAGAGAAACTACGCGCAGACGGACAGGGAGGCATTAGCGATAGTCTCGGGGACGAAAAAATTTCACGATTTTCTGTATGGCCGCCCCTTCACCATCGTGACAGACCACAAGCCCCTGCTAGGCATTTTTACCGCGGATAAGCCCACCCCTCAAATCCTGTCCCCAAGGATGCTTAGGTGGGCCATTTTTCTCAACGCGTATCAGCACGCGTTGGTCTACCGACCCGGGAAAGAGATCAGCCATGCGGACGCTCTATCTAGGTCTCCCCTTCCCCTAACGCTCAGCCAGGTGAGCATGGGGGAGCGGGACCGTCAGGTTCTCATGATAGAGGTGCTGGATTCGCCCCCGGTAGTGCCCGCCGACATCGCCAAAGCGACAGAGAAAGACAAAACGTTAGCGACAGTAAGCTCCTGGCTACAGAAAGGGTGGCCCGCATCCTCCCCAGCGGAGGAGTTCGCTCCATTTTTCAGAAAAAAGCTAGAACTGTCCCTAGAGAGGGGATGTCTCTTGTGGGGGCAGCGGGTGGTGATTCCCACTTCCCTTCGGCCGCGGGTGCTCAAACTGCTGCACGTCAGCCACCCCGGCATCGTGCGATCCAAGGCGCTGGCCCGGAGTTACTTCTGGTGGCCCCAGCTAGACGCCGACATCGAGCACATGGTCGGCACTTGCGAAAGTTGCCAATGCTCCAGACCGGAGGAGGCCCGCCTTCCCCACAGGGAATGGGACGCGGCTAAGGGGCCGTGGTCCCGGGTGCACGTTGATTTCGCGGGCCCGTTCAGAGGCACCCTATTCCTCCTCGTTGTGGACGCTTTCTCCAAATGGTTGGAGGTTATCCCAGTCACGAGCACCTCCTCGGCCCAGACCATTAGGCACTTGCGGAGGCTCTTTTCCACGTTCGGCATACCCGACACGTTAATTAGCGACAACGCTAGTTGTTTTACGTCCTCCGAGTTTAAGGCATTCATGGAGATTAACGCCGTTCGGCATATTACCTCCGCCCCGTTTCACCCGGCCACCAACGGCCAAGTAGAGCGCCTCGTCCGCACCACGAAGGACGCGTTGCGGCGCATGGGCCCAGGGGATTTGAACCTACAAGTGTGTCAGTTTCTGCTAGGGTACAGGGTGACCCCGTTGGCGTCAGGATACTCCCCCGCAGAGCTCTTAATGCGCAGGAAGCTGACCACCATCCTTACTAGGCTAGACCCCACGAGGGTAGAGGACAAAGGAAGGAACATCGGGCTGGAAGTTACAAAGAGTTTCAGCATAGGCGCCCCCGTGCATTGCAGGAATTACGCCAGCACAGGCCCAGCCTGGGTGCCCGGCGTAGTCGTGGAACAAACCGGCCCCGTGTCGTACCGCGTGGAAGCCAGCACAGGGCTCCTATGGAGGCGGCACGCAGACCAGCTCCGACGCAGGGTCCCCGACGAGCAGGACGCGGTTCACACAGGAAATAAGTCAGCGTTAGGGTTCTCCCCCACCCGTTTAGCCCAAGGGGGAGGAGAAGGGGACCGTGGGCCCCCACCAAGGGGGGAGGAGGATATCCTCGTAGATACCCTGGGGGATCTTTCCGAGGGAGAGGAACCCGACCCCATACATATCTCGCGGAAAGTCCCCACAAATGCGGGTACCCCGACCAACTTAGATTTTGATTTCCAGACCCGGGGGGGTTTCGGAGTGGTCCCCCACCCGTCCAAGCGAGAAGAGGGGTTTTCCGTTAGTCCCGACGCCCCCCGGTCTGCCCACAATGGAGTTTTTCCCTTCCCCTAAGACCGCCAGACAGCGGCAAGCTACTAACGAGTCTCCCTCTCCCATTTCAGGACAAGGGACCAGGGAACAAAGAAGCAATAACGCCCCCGGGGGGGGCAGCCTTCTTCACGGCCCACACGCACACGCAACAAGCCATCTTGGCTGAGAGACTTCGTCTCATCCTAGGGGGGAGGGATGTTGTGTTCTGTAAAGCAGTGCCTTTAACTATGTACCTGTACCATGTGTTATCAATGTAACCTCTCTGTGTGCAACATTATAACCATCACCTGTATCAATGTATGCTTAATACACCACCAGAGGGCAGTAGCGAGCGTCCAGCTCTAATGGATCAAAGCCACCTGGATCAGCAGCGCGGGAAGATTCCCCGCGACCTCCTCACCTGGTCAAGAAGGGCGTGACCCCCTACGATGTCACGCGGGCAGCAACCAATAGCTTGCCAACGAGCCACATTCAAATGTATAGCCAGCTGTATATAATGAGCTACCCAGCCGCCATTACCACATGTTCCTCCGGATCATCATGCAATAAACCTGTGTTAAGCCAACCCTTCGGCTGTTGTATTGTCTTTGGTCCCTTACACTAAAACTGTACGCCATGATCATCACAATTACAGTAATACCTCATACAAAGTCCACTTCGTACAACATCGAATTCATACATCGCCTAATTCCTTGAAAAATATTGCCTCATGCAAAGTCACTGCGACTTTGTATGAAGCATTGGGGTTTTCCCCAGGTTGCATTGTGCCGGGGCAGTATAAAAGGCAGGGTGCATGCGTGCATTGCTCTTGGTGTGGGTTTTGCACGAGGCGAAGAGTGTTTAGGAGTGGTTTTGAGCGCGATTTTGGATTTCTTTGAATTTTTTCGTCAGAATTTTTAGAAGCATTCCTGGGATTTTTGCAGCATTCTTCAGGTTCTTGGACAATCAGGGTTGTTTGACATGTTTTTGTAATGTATTTAGCCTTTAGAGAATGATTTCTTAAAGTTCTGTCAGTTTCCTGTCTATTTCCTTGACTTTGCCCTGAAGTCTGTGCTGTTACAGTACAATGTATCTCTATGGAAACGTTGTATGAGGCTTCACGGCAAGAATTTGGATGTTGTATGAGGCATCACAGCGAGGATTTTGCATGCCTCATACAAAGTCCAAATCCATATAAAGTCCAAACTTGTGGAAGCAAATTTGGACGTTGTATGAGGTATTACTGTATAACGAATTAAGGCATGACATCTCTCGCTTTACATGTAGTGGATCTATCTCACATAGTTGTTTCACCTTTTAAGTGAAATGAATGAACATTTACACATATTATAATTTTTCGAGTTTCACCTGTATGCATTGCAGGGGGTGCATCAGACGCGAATAAAGAAGGAATTCCCAGAAGCCTCAGTCAGTAGCTGACCAGTGCTTTGGCGAAGAATTGACTTGGGCTTCTGGGAATTGAACCCCAAAAATCAATTTAGACCAAGAAAACATTTCCTCAGTTGGATGGGGAGGGGGGTAGGGATATTATCGCTTGACTCTGGAAATCGCTTCCCGCCAAAACGATGAGGGGCGCTGTTCAATGGATACCGCTGCTCTTTCCAGATGTTGCTTCAGGCACTCTTATGGCGGAAGGCCCGTTGCAAATCGAGGGGAAGAGCGACCTCTGTCTCAGGCTTCTTGTCCCGGAAGTGCCTGTGAGGAAACGGGAGTCACTCCCTCACGTCCCAGGCCCCATTAACCGAGCCGGCCGGTGTTGGGTGTGAGCTGAGGAAAAGCTTTGCCTTCAGGTCTGGCCTTAGTTAGCGTCATGGTGGATCGCGGCAGCGGCTCCTCGGAGCACCTGGAGCGGCTGCACGAAATCTTCCGCGGCCTGCATGGCGAGCTTCGAGGCGGCCCGGAGAGGCTGCGCGGCAGTCCGTCAATTGGTACCAGAAGGGAGGCGGCGGGAGGTCGGGAAGGGAAGGGAGGCGAAAGCGCGGCAAACTCTGTGAGGGAGGTGTGGTGCCTTGACACTTTACCTCAGAGTTGCCACACACACCGACGGAGCCGCGCCTTCCCCTCCCGTCCCCTTCTTTGCAAGGATATTATTTTCGTGTCAGAAATTATTCTGGGTTGAAAGGGTTTTGTTTTTTTTTTTTTTGCAGGAGAAATTCTGTTCAGGGGATGTCCGCATGAGGCTCCTTTCGTGTCCCCAAGAGCTGGGACAGAGACGGGCTCTCAATCCGTCATGCAGTACCCGGGTCTCGAACTGCCGACTTACTATTTGCCAGCCTTCCAGCAGGGATCGTTAGTGGGGTACACACAGAAAGAGCCGCCATTCCTCCAAGATTATAGTATTCTTAAACCACAAAAAAGGGACTGCAGTGGCTCAAGTGGCTAAGATGCTGACTGGGAGGCGGAAGGTCAGCAGTTCGATTCCCGAGTACTGCAGGACGGAATGAGCTCCCGTCTTTGTCCCAGTTCCTGCCAACCTAGCAGTTCGAAAGCAAGAAATTGCAAGTAGATAAATAGGGACCACTTCGGTGGGAAGGTAAACAGCGTACAGTGCACTCCGGTGTCTAGTCATGCTTGCCACATGACCACGGAAACGTCTGCAGAAGCAGACAGCGCTGGCTCTTCGGCTTTGAAACAGATGAGCATTGAACCCGAGTCGGATACGACTGGCTTTCGAGCAAGGGAAACCTTTACCTTTACCACAATTGGGCATACCCTGGCAACGGCAACCTTGTGTTGCCGGCTAATCTTTCTCGCACAAGGTCAGGCGAAAAGGCACCGCGGAATGACCCCCCCCCCAAAAAAAAAGTGTGCCATCATTTTGGCATATCAGAGAGTAAGCCAAACTAAAAAAAAACCGTTGTGGCACTTTGAAGACTTCAACTGCTGCATTTTGGCAGTGTTGTGGGGTCGCCGCTTGAGGGTTTTTTTTCCTCTGTTTCGCTGCCCCACTTTTCTGTGCCTCTCAAGAGGGGGGTCTTGGAAATCTCCTCAGGAATGGAGTCGCTCCCTCACCGTAAATGTGGGGGGAAAAACGAAAGTGTGCCTGGGTTTGTGTGAAAGGTTCACACGCCGAAGTCTTTAAAACCAACAACCGGGAATGGACGCCACGCCTCGCTTCGGAAGTGGGTTTTGTGAGAGGTTTGGAAAGCAAGGGGGCGGGAAAGAAAGGAGAACCCCAGTGCTTTGGAGTTGGAGTTAAAAGTGGACTAGTGGAGGGAGGGGGTGAACGTGTGGTAAACGACCGTCAAACGGCCGTTATCCAGTCTCGCCCCCATACCCAGGCGCGTGAATGCTTGCGAGGCGACGGCATCACGCGCCTAGGTAGGGGAGGGGCGCTTAGATAACGGTCGTTTAGGAGTGTGTGGCGGGTCGGGTTCTGAGGGGATGAGGTTGGTTTCTTTTTGTGAGTGGCCATTGAATTACACACCAGCCTTCAATTTTTTGAAATGGTAGCCCTGTTAATCTGTGTTTCTTGCATATCAGAGAGTAAACTCGTGATAGCAAACCTTGGCACTCCAGATGTTCTTGGACTTCAATTCGCAGAAGCCCCCCATGAATCCACACGGATGGGTTTACTGCGATTCCTCCGGCCCACGCCGCCCTCGTCGCTTCTGGAAGCGGAAGTAAAACGCGCCCGTACGGGCGCGTTTTACTTCCGCTTCCAGGAGCGACGAGGGCAGTGTGGGCCGGATGAATCGCAGTAAACCCATTTGTGTGGATTCACGGCGACTTCTGGGAATTGAAGTCCAAGAACATCTGGAGTGCCAAGGTTCGCCATCACGGGAGTAAACAAAACAAAAAGACCACACACAAAAACCCCCACTTTGTGGCACTTTAAAGACTAACTGCTGTATTTTTTTAATGTTAGCTTTCGTGGATCAAGTCCCCGTTGTCAGACTTAAGAGTGAGACTTTGTGCATCATCGTATACTTACACACACACCCACACACATGTAACTGATCATCTATGCATATTGAGGCACCATGTGACATGGGTAGCTGTTTGTATAATTCTTCCCTTTTAAATGAGGCAGTGGAGAGATTGTGCACACTGCATCTGTGTGCAGCTATATGTACCCATTACTTTCTCATGTGCTACAAGGTCTGAATGGCTTGGATCTTTTTCCTCATCAAAATATCAAGGATCCTGACTGAATGATTGTTCAAATTAGGATATTTTTGCATTAAGGCCTGGGTTGGTGTCTATATATGTAGTTCCCTTTTCAAGTAAAACTCTGGTCATAAAAGCATTTTCACAAAAATTTGATGTCCTTGGCTGAATGAATGTGCACAGAAAAATATACATGCTTATCTTGAGAATTCCTTTTTACGCTGTTGGTTATAGTGTGTCCTTTGAGGAACATACTCCTTTCATACGCTATCTGTATTTTTTTTCCAGAAGAAAAAAAGAAATTGATACGAGAATTTGATGAAAAACAGAAAGAAGCATATGAAACGGTGAGGATATAGATTACCAGTAAAGGAAAAGAAATTTTTAGAAAGCTGATCGATATAAAAAACATATACTGTACAGCAGTTCAGTATGTCCTTATCAGAGCCTTAGGTCATTTTGTAGCAGTAGATACACATTTCATTTTAAAACGTTTCCCCTTAGCTTTTGCTTTGCTACATTCAGCAATGTGAAGGCCAAATCAAAGCACATCCTTAGAATAGCTATTCGTCCTGATTGCTATTCTCCTTAGTTGAAGAGTTGTTGAGGTTGACATTACTAATTTGGCTTGGCCTGCTCCTGTAATTTTTGAGGCTTTATCTTTAAAAAGTGTATCACATTACTTTTAAAATTCCTTCTGGTTTGAGAGAAACATGACTGTGCCACAGAATGAGATACTGTTCAAGGAAAAAAAAGCTCTCTAAGGTCTTACTTTCATGAAGTTTAGTCATTCTTTCAATCCTGGACTTTTAAAACTTACTGAACATGTGCAGGTTTGTTTTTACAGAAAAATAAAAATATAAGGAACATCTTTAGAAATGACTATAAGTTGGCAGTAAAGTCTGATTGTCATTGAGATAAATCTGCATGTGCTAGAAAATATCAAATAGGGCACTCGGCTATTTTAACAGTCTTCCTTACATCTACATACAGAATTATATAAGAGATAGAAAGATTCTAGTCCCCACATTCTCTCTGACATGTTTGTTTTTCTATATGCAATAATGTATACATTTTATCAATAAAATATATTTCTTTTAATATATACTCAGTGAAGGCAATTTTTGTAGTCTAACATTTATAACATAAGATAGAGTTTTGTAGTCCCCTATTTCTTATAGCCGTTTGTGACCTATTTGTTGGTGGCTGATTTTGTGGATGTAAAATATGGTATATTATGGCTTAATCATAAAACATGATCATATAATATGTTTCCATGAGAAAACCAGGGTGGGAATAATAGTTTTAGAGAAGTGTTATATCACAGGCTTCTAATAAATTGTCTTAAGACTTGACTAAGTCACTTAAACCCTACATGTAACAAGGACCTTGGTGTCTATTTTTTAAAATTTACTGAAGTTACGGGAAATGGAAGAAGAACTAAAATATGCCCCAGTGTCCTTCCACAATCAAATGATGGCCACAATTCGGGCATACAGAAGAGACCTTGCCACATTTCAGAGGAAGATGAAGAGTACAGATTTGGGAGTGGTGCCAAGTGTGCGTGGAGATCCAAAATTTGGAATTTTCTCTACAGAAAATGATCAGAGTGTGAGTACTACATCCAGATTAACTATATTTAAAGTTTTTTTTTTATTACTGGTGACAAACTCAAGTTCTTGCTAATTTAAGCCCTTCTAACATGAGTGACAGATTTTCATTTATGTATTGGTTTACATTGTTGGCAACTTTGTGTTTAAAGGGAAGTTACACAGTTATTTCCAAAACATTGATAATGTCTATACTACAGGAATAAAAATTGTAGGGCTAATAACTGGTTTTAAATTGTCAATTCTCAACAAAGTTTTTTAAGTTCTAAAAGGAAGGTTTGAATTTTTGCAAGTGGAAGGGAAGAAGCAACTACTTGGTGTTAGGAGGAATTGGTATCATGAATAAAGACTTTTCATTTTGATTGCAATCGTTATTACTGATAATTTTCTTTTGCATTTATCTAGCTTTGGTTGTATATAAAAAATGCCCCAGAACCTTAAATTGGTTATTTAAGTGTTGGTATAGTGAAAGCATTGTACAGTAGTGCTAATGGGCAATAGCTAGGAGTACAAACTGTTTAACATCTAAATAAGGGGTTTGCAACCTACGGCCCGTGGGCTGGATCCGGCCTGTGGCGCCAGACAATCCAGCCCCTGACTAGGGTTGCCATACATCCCAGTTTTCCAGGATTTTCCCAGATTCAAGCCATCCTGGCCAGTTCAAGAAAAAACATGTAAAAGTCCCGAATTTTTTAAAATTTGAACAAAGGAAGCAAGATAACCCCTCACCAAGGGATTTTTGCAAAGAGTTAATTCACTGCCTCTCTGCTTTTCTTTCAATTATCCTGCTTGAAAGCAGCAAAGGCAAAACAGCACCCTGAGAAGCCCGCCGGAGAGGGGAGACACTTGCAAGCGAGATAATTGAAAGAAAGGCATGGAGCAGGCAGTGAAATAACTCTTTGCAAAAATCCCTTTGCTCACTTTGAAGTTTGGGGAACAAGGAGTCGTCCTCAGCCCTTTTCCTTGAAAGGTGGGAGGGAGCAAGAAATACCCATATCTAAGAAGCGAAACCTCCACCATACACTGGGACGGAGGATTCCCTCTTCACTTGACTGCAAAAGGTTAATTGCATAGGGTTGGTATTCCTAGAGAGGAAGGGAACAGGGTGGATAGAAAGTGAAGAGTCCTCCATCACAAAAGTCCTCCTCCAAAATAAATCCCTTCCTGTCTCCTGCTTTTCTCCTTCTGGGGGGAAATGGCGGCACCATGGACTGCATTGCCGTTCTGGACCCCTCTTTAGAACTTCCTTCCAAGGGATCCTTGTGTGGGGTTTGAGGGTGAGTCTACTTCAGTGGGGTGTGTGTGAAGGGGAGGGTGGGGTGGCCTCAGGGGGAGGAAGGGTGGTTTCAAGAGTGGCCCAAGAAATTTATTCAAAAAAATAAAAATAGAATCATCAAGAATAGTCTTTTGCAAGAAGAATCACATGGGGAAAAAACCTTTTGACTATAGTTTATTTTAAACTGATGAAGACTGTCTGCCCCGGACGGGGATTCCGTGGGGTCTTAGAGCCGCAGGCTCGCTGACAGCCCCATCTGATGCATGCAGAGTTTGAAGAATCTAATGATGTCACATGGCTGTCCCAGTTTGGTGGGAGAGAATTATGGCAACCCTACCCCCGACCTCACTCCAGCTGCCCCCACTACCACCATTTATGCAGCCGTAAATTAGTGTGTTCTGCTGCCATCGTAAACATATTTACTAAGGCCATAAATGAGTCCTCGGCCATCGTAAACAGGTTTACTACAGCCACGAAGTTTTATGGCACCAATCTGGCGCGCTCAGCTGTCTGAGGGAGCGTGGTCCGGCCTGCAGCTGGAAAACATTGAGAACCTCTGATCTAAATGAAACTGACTTGTACTCACAACACTTTATTTGGGAGGCTGTTGTAATTTCAGAGAAATTTTACATCTTTTTTAATTTTGAGGTCTGCATTGGGGCTAGATCAGGGGTGGGAAACCTTTTCCTTTTAAAGGCCACATTAATTTAGCTGCGATCAAATAAGGCTACATTGAAAAGCCATATTAATTTAGCGGTAATAAAATAAGGCCACATTCAAGAAACTTCAATTAGATATACTTTAAAATGTACATTATTTTGTAAAAATCTAACTACTATATAGTTAATAATTTCAAAAAATGAAAACTATTTGTTAATTTTAAAGTTACTAACATAAAATAAGAATATAAAAGACAAACAAAAATGTATTGATAAAAATAAAAGAATTTATTTTGTAAAATCTGGAGTCAGTCAAAAGGCTGGTCTTAAGGATGCATGTTCCCCACCCCTGGGGTGATAAAATGCATTTTGGAACTATGTTGCAGTATAAATGGCAAAACTGAAAAATTGTAATATAATGACCAAAATCCTGTTAGGCAGTCTTGATGGTACCCAGGTTCAGGGGCAGTGATGCACTGCAGCAGCTTCTGCCAGGTTCTGCAGAACCCAGGCCATGCCCATTTTGTTGGCTACGCCCACCTCCATAGCCCATAATTCAGGATGTTTGGCCACACCCACAGATTTGACCACACCCACATATTTGGCCAGCCCACAGAGTAGGTAGTAATTTTTTTTGCAGTGCACCACTGTTCAGGGGAACCCTTTTATAGACACTGAGCCACACTACCCTGTTTGTCCTTGACTGGAAGAATCCAGGAGTTTCATATGTGGTGGTGGTGGTGGTGGTGGTGGTGGTGGTGGAACCTTCCTGGCACCAGTGCTGTCTAAAACTTCAGTCAGCCCAAACTTGATTGTGCTTTCAGGGAGTCTGAAAATTCACAAGGCTAAGTACTCAGAACCAGTAGGCCCACCTTCTGAACTCTTCCAGATGGCCTGCAAATCAGGGTTCAAGTTCCTTCAAATGTTCACAAAGACAAGATCACTTTCTATCCCCCTGGACCCAAAGGTCCTGAGTTCTTTGGCATCCTTTTCATTCTGGTGGAACCGTTATAGGGCAGGAAGACTTATTTTGATTTTTCTGAACATTTCTGCCACTGGAAGAATAATTTATTTATTTATATAGATTTATATACCACCCCAATCAATGGACTCTGGGTAGTGTACAAAGTCCAGCGAACACCTCACTGGCTGCTCAGCAAAACTTAAAAACAATACAAAAACATAAAAAGCCCTTCAATAAAACCATCCTACCTAAATATTTTATCTCAAATACATTACAGTAAAGAAGTAAATTTAAATCTAGCTTCAGAGTGATCTCTTAATATTTTGTAACTACAATTTGTGGATGCCTAAAACTTGGTAAGAGGTTTAGTAAAGAATATTAATATGGAATTTAGAAAGGGGGATCTGAGTGTGCTCAGTTAATTGTCCAGTCTCAAGCTGGCAAAATACAGATGGCACATCTCAGGTAAACATTTTGCTTAAGAAATAATAATTTGTCACAGTGATTGGACAGTTCCTTCTGCTGCTTCCCTAAATGATTTAGTACATGTTTGTGTGAAGCCTTGCTAAATCAGCCATTTTCAGGGCTTTCCCTTTGTTTTCTCATCTGAGTTCCCACAAGTATTTCCTTTTCTCAGTATGATTTTGTTTTGTTCTCAAAAACTAATTATATAGTAACTTGTTCTGGGATGTGAATCTATTGTTCTTATCAAATTGTTTGCTATTTATGGTAATCAAATTGTTATCCTCTTTTTTAAATACTTTAACACAGAAAATTAAAAGAGCACAGGTTATTTTTTCTCAGGCATGGTATACACGAGTTCTTGGGCAAATTGGGTTACTCTGTAGGATGACTAAATGAAGAGTATCACCTATTTGCCTGGTTAAGCTGCAACTCTATAATTACAGAAAGATCAGAACAATAATCCTGGAAGGTCCTTCAGATAAATAACCCACTAGCACTACATCATAGGCTTGGTAATAGTTGTAACACTATTAATCTTAAATACTAATTTTACTACTTCTTAACTTTAAACAGAAATGCTCCTTTAAAAAAATATATTTTAAGTACCCTCATTTTAACTGCTGTTCTTTTTGCTGTACCTTGCTGATCTTGAACTGATAAAGATTGATTTGATGATTACAACAAATATGAAGGTAAAATGTTTTTTCTACCTGTTTAAATAAGTCCTAATTGTCTCTTTTAGACTCAAACACAGTCCCAGAGGGTATTGCTGCTTCAAGGGACAGAAAGCTTGAACAGAACCAGTCAAAGCATAGACCGTTCACAGCAGATTGCTGCAGAGACAGATCAGATTGGCACTGATATAATTGAGGAACTTGGAGAGCAGAGGGAGCAGCTAGAACGCACCAAAGGCAGAGTGAGTGCAAATCTTAACCTATAAAACCAAGCATTAACCGTTGGAACTGGCTATAGGCTGCTATGCGTCGCCCTACTGACCCACACCCACCCTTCGTGTGCATGGCCGAATTCCCTACGCAGGTCAACGAAGGATTTAAAAATCCGGCACGGGGGCCTCAGCCCCACAAACGGCAAGAAAGGGAAAGAACTTCACGTCCCAACAGTCATTGCGCCGCGGCGCGCCAGAGCCAATCAGGCTGAGAGGCTCACGCACGCCGCAGCGTTCGGACACGCGCCGCAGCCAATCAAACGAAAAGCATGTTAAAAAAACGCAGCACAAACACAAAGCACGAACCCATAACTACAAGCCCCAGCGTCCTGTGCGCCATGAGCACGCAGAACGCTGAGGCAGCCTGCGCGCGAAAACAAAACTTAAAGAAAGCCGGCTCCGCCGCCATTCATCCCCACGGGCGAGCCAGCATGGCCTGTGGGGGAAGAAAATGAAACAAACCCGCCGCCCCTGCTCTTCCGTTCGAAGGGACTGCCACCGCGCCAAAAATAAAAACAATCCACCCACCACCCCTCCCCCGCAACTGCCCTTCTTCCCAACGGGAAAACAAGCATGGCCCGTGGAAACAAAAGGCACCCTCCCCGCAACAACGCTCCCTTCCCAAGGGCCATCCAGCATGGCCCATGGGATCAAAAGGCACCCCCCGCCGCAAGTGCCCTTCCTAACCACGGGCAAACAAGCATGGCCAATGGGAAGAAAAGGCACCCCCGCTACAAGTAGCCTACCTTCCCACGGGCCACCAAGCATGGTCCGTGAGAACAAAAGGCACCCCCACACACACACATCCTAAAAAAAGGACACACCAAAAATCAAATCAAAACCATTCAAAAAAAGAAATCTAACCTTTAAAAAATAAACACAAACAAAGACAGGAAAAACATACAACAAAAAACAACAGCCCCCCCCCCAACAAAATTCATATCCCAGCGTCCTTTTCACTTAAATATCGGAGATCACAACTTACCAACACAGGTCCAGCCATGCCGAGAAACAGAATTGAAATGGCAAAAGAACAGGAAGAATACACAGGACAGGACAAACATTACGCAACAGCACCACCAAGTGGCCACAGGAAAAATGACACTCAATGAATTCGAATTACACTTACACATTTTTAAAAAAATCTTATCCAAAGTACACCTATCACCAAAAAAAAAAAGACAAATTATTTTTAAAAATGCAATTATTGGGAAAAAATATATATCAACCTTTCCACTTTTAAAAATCCAAATTTATTTATAACAGTTTAAAAAACTACCTATGTATAAAAAAACAATATTTTTTAAAAATAACATAACTCATTTAAACACACATACAACAAAAATCATCCAAAACCATTTCTCATATTTTTTAAAAAACAAAAACCCCAAAAAAGCCCGGCAACGCCGGGCAACCCTTGCTAGTAGTGGTATAAAAACCTGGTGTTTTACTTTTAGAAATAACTGGGTTTCTTCCATATATTTTCATCTTAACACATGCCAGCCTGAGAAGCCGGGTTATGGGATTCCCTCTCCCCCCCAAAAAAAGCATATTTAAAGAAACTTGAAGTTATGGGTAAACTTTAACCTCACTTAAGAGGTAAAGTCAATCTTAAAACTTTGTTCTTGGGTTTTCTTTTCAGATCTGTATTTTTTCCTAAGACTGCAAAGTTGAGGGGCGAGGCAGGGGGTAAATGTTTCTATGTGTTTCTCTGGGGAAGACAAAATAGCAGTCTCGTCAGCTATAATTATGGTGGCTAGGGCCGCCATGTAGTGAGTCCACCATTCCATTCCTATTTCTTTATTATCTGGTCAGTTTTGTCTCTCTTCATATGTATTCATTCGTGGTGTGGGGAAAAATTTGAAGATTTTGCAATAATCCACTGTGTTCCTGATGGTCTAAAAATGACTTGCAGGCCATTCACAATGCAGTTAAATAGCAACTTGTACTCTCTTGTAGTGGTAATATCCATTCTCAAGGATAGACTTGTTTCAGATTATTATAGGACTGCTTGTCTAATGGATCTGTAATTCATTATGTACTTCCTTTGTCCCACCCACACCAAGTTCCTCGGGTTTATTTTGGGTTATGTATGTAGAAAATGGGGGAAAAGTGATTCAATGAAGACTTCAGATTGCCAATGCTTGTAGGTAAAACTGTCATCTTCTGCATAGTTCTTTATACTTCTTTGTGATAAGAACATTATAGCACATCTGTATTTGGTGATACCTTTATTAAGGCAAATAGGGGGGAAAACAAAAAAGTGTATACTTTGAGATTAGTATATCTTCATCAGGCAAAATGTTAATACAGTATAAGATCAAACAGGAAGTGGAAAGACTTGGCCTTAGGTCCTTGTAAGCATGTTGTCTTCGACTGTATTGGGGAAGGCAGCTACTGACAATAAAATGGGCTTTGATTTGAGATGTTAAGTTCCCACAGTAAATTCAAAGCTATATCCATGCTGCCTGAGCACACAGGTTCCTTAGTTGGTGGAAGACAGAGCCTCAAGCATTTTTATATTAACAGTTGTAGAGATAATTTTAGATGCTAGGTTATTCAAATTTCAATTTAGGCAAACTGGGTAAATTTATTATGCTGTATAGGATTTGCTTTCTCAACTACCCGTTGTTGATATTACACCAACTAAGAAATGATGTTATCTTGCATAACTTCATAGTTTACATTTTATTTATTTATTTTTTATTTATAGTCATATTTGTATATGCCGCCCACTCAGGCAGAACCCGACTCAGGGCGGCATTACAACAATTCTAAAAATACATAAAAACATTATAAAACCCACATCCCACCCCATTTAAAAACCCATATCCCACCCAACCCCATCCACCTACTATACAAAAGGAAAGAAGAGAGAGTTCTTATAAAAGCCAGCAGGCGGGCAGCATAGTCCCATTCGGGCCCCACACCTGCCCTGCCAGCCAGGTCTTCACTCCTTTCCTGAAGGGCAGCAGTTCACTTTGGAGTCTTAGGTCTATTGGCAGGAGGTTCCAGAGAGTTGGTGCGGACACGGAGAAGGCCCTCCTTTGGGTGCTAGACAGATGTGCACCCCTAGTTGATGGCACTATTAGAGAGCCCCTCCGGTCCGCTCTGGTTGGACGGGCAGACACTCTTGGGACGATGCGGTCTCTAAGGTATCCTGGCCCCCTGCCATATAGGGCTTTAAAGGTCAAAACCAGCACCTTAAATTGCACCCGGAGACAAACTGGTAACCAGTGCAGCTCCCGAAGTAGCGGTGAGGCATGGGCATATCGCCCACACCCCATCACCACCCGGGCCGCCGCATTCTGGACCAGCTGCAGCCTCCGAATGGTCGTCAAGGGCAGCCCCATGTAGAGCGCATTACAGTAATCTAGTCGGGAAGTAACCAGAGCATGGGTGACCATAAGCAAGGAGCCCCGGTCAAGGAGCATGCGCAATTGGCGAATCACCCGAAGTTGGGCAAAAGCCCTCCTGGCCACAGCCGCTACTTGTTCTTCTAGCAGCAGCCGTGAGTCCAGAAGGACCCCCAAGTTGCGCACTGGGTCTGTCTGGGGCAAAACAGCCCCATCCAGTACCAAAGGTGGTAGCTCCCTGGATAACACGGGGCCCCCTATCCACAGCCACTCTGTCTTGCCGGGATTCAGCCGAAGCCCATTGACCCCCATCCAGACCCCAATGGCCTCCAGGCATCCGGATAGGATTTCAACAGCATCACTGGGGTCCCCACGGGCCGAGATGTACAGCTGAGTATCATCCGCGTACTGATGGTACCGCACCCCATGGGAACGAATGATCTCACCCAGTGGCTTCATGTAGATGTTAAATAAGAGAGGAGAGAGCACAGAGCCCTGAGGCACCCCATACTTGAGGGGCCTAGGGCTGGACCTCTCACTCTCTAACCACACCGACTGGGTACGGCCCTCCAGAAAAGAGGAAAACCAGGACAACACAGTGCCCTGGATCCCCAGTCCTTTTTTTAATCTGGGGTTTGAATAATCTGGGCACAAAATTTAGATTCTGTCTAAATATAATTAAATGCAGATATTAAAACCAGAAATAACACTGTGTTTTTATCTTCCAGTTGGTAAACACAAGTGAAAACTTAAGCAAAAGCCGGAAAATATTGCGTTCTATGTCAAGAAGGTAAGATGATACTTACAAAATTGTAAGTTGGGTTAGGTAAGAATCTCTTACCCACCAGCTGCATTTGAATGGGAATTTAAGTAAAGCCAATCCCTCCATTCAGTTTTGGTCTCGCCTAGAATGTAAGGGACTGTGGTGGTTCAAGTGGTTAAGATGCTGAAACTTGACGATTCTGGTTGGCAGGTCAGCAGTTCGAAAGCAAGAAATTGCAAGTAGATAAATAGGTACCTCTGGTGGGAAGGTAAAGTGTTCCATGCACATGGGTGTCTAGGCATGCCAGCCACATATCCACGGAAGCTTCTGCAAACACAGACAGCACTGGCTCTTTGGCTATAAACAGAAATGAGCACTGAACCCTAGAGTCAGATACGACTGACTTTCTAGCAAGGGGAACCTTTACCTACAATGTTTCCCTGTGTTTAATTAATCTAAATGCTGTTTCTTTGCACTGTTTTCTTACTGTCACTCTCCTAGAAGTTTTGCATGTATGGAATTATGCCCACAAGAATTCTTCATCTGAACTGTTACACGCATATCACATTTCAAATTTTATTGTGTTATTTTGGGATGTGGGAAGTCACAATTCATGATTTGAAGTTTTCACAAATTAGCTGGCTGTTACATCCAAAGTGATGAGCCATGGTTGTAGTTATTGTTCCAGCTCATAAGTCTCTCCACAGCCCTGGTCTCCATTACCCTGTCCTTGTTCCAGCTCTTGCATCTCTGTGTTTTCTAGCTGGCATGTCACTTCTTGGTCTGTAAGATGAGAAGGAAGTAAAGATGCCAATACACTCAGTTACGTCTTTATTGAACTAACTGTACAAGGGGGTCTATTGAGATAGTTTTGCAGCAGTGAGTGATTACCAGTTGTTTACACTCTTTGCTGTGAGCTCCTATTCTCAAAGCACATTTCATTATTTCAGGATGAAGAAAGAGTAAGTTATATCCAGAAAAAGAAGGAATGCTAAGGAGGGGGAAAATAGCATTAAACATAGTTTGTCTCTATGTTTGGAACATAAGTTTGAGTTTTAAGCTCCAGTTTATTTTTAAATATGGTATCTGAATTAGTTTTGAGTATTAAGTTATTTTTTCCCCCTTCAACATTTTAGGCAAAAATCAAGACTTTATTTTAAAAATGTATCATATTTGTAGGCAACATAAGTGTATGTTGTTATCAGTTTACACCTTTGAAATATGAAACATGATCACTTAGATCAGGGGTTCCCGACTTTTTCCCGCAAGGGGCCAGTTCTTGCCACTGCGCTCAGCTGTGGGGGGCGGAGGCAAGGCTGTGCCCACTACTTGCGTTTTCATCATCGGTGGTGGCAGGAATTGCGCTATTTCAGCAGATTCTTGGACAGGCTCTGCCGCTTCTCAGAGGCAGTGGGAGGCTTTCCTGAGCATTTTGCGCCGGTTTGGGATTTTTCCGTCACTTCTCGGCTGTGCTTCAGCAACTAGAGCATGACCGTGGCCGACTTCCTGGTTCCATGCTGGGACCCCAGGCTGACGTAAGCGCCACTTGGCACTAAAAGTCACCCATGGTTGCACTCCAGCTGCTGAAGCGCAGCTGAGAAGCAACGGGAAAATCCCAAACTGGAGTGAACATGCTCTGAAAAGCCTCCCACTGCCTTGGTAAGCGGTGGAGCCTATCCAAAAACCCGGAAAAACGTTGCCATAAGTGATGTACTGTATCATGACTTCTGGTGGTGGTGGTGGTGGTCTAGAGGTGCCCAGGTGGCCACCATGGGCCAGATGAATGATATGCGTGGGCCAGAGGTTGGGAACCCCTGACTTAGATGGATGGTATTGTCAAATGTTTACAGCAGTGAGTAATACATGTTCCCTTTCTTTTTCTAGGCTCATGACAAACAAACTGTTACTCTCAGTTATTATCATTTTGGAGCTATTCATCCTGGCAGCCGTTGTTTACTACAAGTTCTTCCGATGAGCTTTTAAAATGCACATTTTTCTAACCTCATGTCTTCCATCCACCTGACGGACTATGCATGAAGTTATCATGGAAAAATGTTGAAGGTGGAGGATTGCAATTTATGCAGCTGAGAGGTACTACTGAAATGCTGCCAGTTTAACAGCATGTTCACCTGAGAACAGTACTGGAAGAAAATGTAGCTGAAATAAAAAGATGAAGGGCAGCAAAGTGGTGGTAAGACTGTATAATTGCAAAATAACAAAATGCTGTCTAAGTTGAAATACTACCTAACTTGTAGTGCAGTACTTTAGCTATACAATGGAAAACATTACACGTCTCTCCAAACATAAGTGCAGTACATCAGTTTTTAGCCCATTTTGAGTAGATCAGCAGAGCTTTGTGTGATGTCCATTGTGAAGCATCTGCTGACAGCTGGGGCTCCTAAATCCGTACTTGCTCTTCATTGTCAGATTCATCTGGTGAACTAGGTGTTGGGAGGCCTTCAAAAACAATGTGTGCTCCTTCTCTTGTTTGCCCAAAGCATGTAGCAATCACATCTACTGCAAGGTTTGCTGTTGCGTCTGCTTCCTCCTGTGATGTTCTAAGGATTGGATTTACTTCAACAAGATCCACCGCTGAAAGCAGGCCTGAGAAATTAAAGATGAGTTACATGGAAGAAACAGGAAAACACAATGTCTGTTAGAAGCATACGTTTTATGTACTCTAATGTAGTGGCATAAAGGTTTTGTATTAATTCAAGTTCTCCCCACATGTTGGTAGCAAGAAGCACTTTGCAGTTTTGAAATACAGTGGAACCCTGTATAACGAATGCCTTGTACTGTATAATGATAAATTCGTACAACGAAAAGGATTTGCGCTACTGCTATACCCCGTATAACGATTTTTTTTGTTATACAAAGCAATGCATCTCTATGGGAAAAATTGTACAACAAAAATCCCTATGGAATGCATCATACAATGAAAATTTTTCGTTGTACAGTTTTCCCCATCGGGATTTGTCATGAGGCATGTTTCGTATAATGAAAAAAATTCTATAATGAAGTGCCTTGCAGAAAAGACTTTTCTCGTTCTGCAGGGTTCTACTGTACAGTATTGCACTATATAACATCCTCCATTGCCTTTCTAAGAGCAATCCAAATTAATAACCATTTGCATTTTTGCTCTTTTTAAGTTATGTTGTTGCCAATTGTGTACAGATAGTAAAAATAAGTAGATTAATGTTTAATACAACTACATATTTTATGCATCCTGATAGTTATATTTAACTAGATAAACACACTGAAAAAGGAAAACCAGATGTAATTATTACATTTCCATTGAAACCACATAAAGATAATGGAAGAGTGCTATGCAGCATCAAGTGCAGTGGAACTCCGGATAACGACAACACCAGATAAGGACAAATCTGCATAATGACGCATTCGTTATGCACCACATGATGCTCCGCATAAGGATGAAAAAACGCCAAAAAACGTCCTTATGTGGGGCATTTGGTATCGATGCTCCGGATAACGTTTTTTTGGTGTTTTTTCCATCCTTATGCGGGGCATCACCCATAGGGACTGCATAGTGTCAAAATCCGGATAACAACACAACTTGTGGAACCAAGTTTTGTCATTATCGCGCGTTCTATTGTAGTGGAAAAGCAGCTTAGTCCTCTGACTAAGACCATATAGCTTATGCTAAATTTTGTTATGCATAATTTTTAATTGTGAAAACTCTTCAGCAGAACTTGATTAAAGTTTTATTTTCTGTTTATTTGTCTACTCATTTGGATGTATGATTCAAATATTATCAAAAAGTTCATTTTCCTCTCTTGTTACTATCTGGTGAATCCAATCTATTTCTTCACTAAAGAACTTGAGTTTCTGTCTGAGACTTATCTCAACATTTTGATTTAATCAATCCCTGTATATATTTGTAGCATAGCTACCATGCTAACATACATTCTTTATTTTATCATGTTATTTGGAAGTAAAACTAAATGTATATTTGGCTGATTCTTACCTGTGTTATGTATTTCCTCTGAAATGTACATGCCTTCACGATATGTTAAGCCACCCAAAACAGGAGTCCCTGTTGCTGGAGCCAATGTTGGGTCAAAGGCATCAATGTCAAAACTCAAATGTATTGGTTTTTGACCTCTGCAGAAGAAAGATCATTTTACATATATACTCTTATGTGCAGTATTACTTATACTGCATAAGAACAAAGAACTGTTTATTAAGAAAACAAGTAGATAATTTGCTAATATATGATCATGGTTTATTTGCCCAAGATCTTAATCTTTTAAGAAAAATTACCTGCCCAAAAGATGGTCAAATGTTCTTTCCATCACTTTTTGGATTCCCAAGCCATCAACATCCCTCATTGAAAAATACTGAATGCCATAGTTCTTCAGAATAAAGCTGCACAAAGAAATCAGTTTAGAGTTACATCAATATGCTGCAAGTCAACATATTTCTCACCTTGAAGCCTTTAAATTCAGCAGCAACCCATATTAAGTATTTGTGAATAAAATAATCCAAATATTCTGTCAATCTAGTTTATCTGGCACTTACTGTTCAGCTGGATCAACATCTCTCAAGCCAATATATACAATATCTGATGATGAAAGACAGGGCTTTATCCAAGAAAAACCTGGAAGCTGTGGAACCTACAGGAGGAGAAAAAGAAGAGTGGGTTACCTACCTGTAACTAGTTCGAGTGGTCATCTGTGACTTTACATACAGTATTTGGGTTTTGCAAAGAATACTAGTATGGTAGGCTTCTAGGCAGTAAAGATATGAGTCAAGTGGTCTACAGCTTCCAAAACTTTGAGGATACCACACAAGTCCTTATTGGGGAGATAGCCATTCTTGGCCTGGTGATCCCAACATTGGCATAACGAGGGGACTGTCTTTTAGGTAGATGAGGGATTTCCAGCTTGACGTGGTGGCCCTGGCTGGCAAGCTAAAGAACCTGCTGGGCTACAAATTTGGCTCCTTGTGGAAGAAGGAAGACTATGTTCTAGCAACCCTCATGGACTCTTGAATTAAACAGTCGGCAATGAGTATTAAGCAACAGCAAAGTGGGGCAAAGCCAGCCAACTTCCCATCACTTGCAGAAGCAGCTAGTGAAGAAGGCCTAGCTAGCATTGCGGGGTGACACAGCAGGATGACACTAAAGCAAAAAAAACAAAAAGCAAAGCAATCACATCTACCTCCCTATAGTGCTTAGTGCACTCTGTGTGGTTCACATGTTCATTAGCATTTGGCCCCAACATCCTGGATACTCATTTTACCAACCTTGGAAGGATGGAAGGCTGAGTCAGCCTTAATCCCTGGTCAGGATCACCCCAAGTCCCTCACTTGCAAAAGCAACAAAAATTTTCTGGACACTGTCTTGACAAACATGACAGGCATGTCCTCCAGAAACACCACCCCAAAAGAAGCACATGGCAGAGATGTACACGAAAGAGCTTTGAAAGACAAAAGAGAGCAACCCCTTGTCATTCTTTACTGAGAAGGAATCTGCCTGGTGAAGTCTGGCCAAGATGGCAGCTTGACCAATGTCCACCAACTTAGTGTGCCAAGTGAGAAAATGTTTGCTCAGGTGGGAGACTGTTTGTCTATGTTGTTCATACCTTGAAACTGGATCTGTAGAAAAACTTAGGGTATTTTGCTTAAGGTCAGCCTACGATTCCCATGCTTCCCTCTAAGAATGGACCATGCTGCTCACAGTACTTAGGTATACAGTACGTCAGTCTGCTGCCCCTCCTGCCTCTTTCATAAGAACAGCCTTGCTGGAACAGGCCACAGGAGCCCATCCAGTCCAGCATTCTGTCTCACACAGTGGCTCACCATTTGCTTCAGGGTATTATTCCCATGCAGATGCCTTCACCTGCTTAGGATTCCCTGGAAATGGCATTGAGAGATATCCTGCCTATCTCTCCAACCCGGAGAGACCCAAGTGCTGTGTGACACTGAGCTCCTGTTGTCTGCCCAAGCTCCTGCCAACCTAGCAGTTTGGAAGCAAGAAATTGCAAGTACTGTAGATAAATAGGCACCACTTCGGCAGGAAGGGTAACTGTGTTGCGTGCACTCAATCCTGCTCCTCAAATGTTTACAAACCTGGCAGCGCTATGGCTACAGCCTTCCAAATACTGATTATTATGTTAAATTACAGTAGCCCTGTAGTGACATTTGGCTGAATGTACTCACATAGGACTTGTGACTTACTGTCTCCCCCCTCGTTCATTTGGTGCCCCACGTGTTCAGGGTAGGACATTAATTACATGGTACATTGAAATCTAACATCCTTAGGCTTGCTTTAAGGAGACATGATAAGATCTCACCTATGGTAAAGTTAATAAGCAGAACAGTATACACATTCAATTAAAACATATCATTTTCCATTGATGCCCTTGATGACTATTTGGAGGCTGCAGCTGGTTCAGAATGCGGCTGCCCGTATAGTGATGGGGTATGGGCATTATGCTATGGGAGCTGCATTGGTTGCCAGTGTGCCTCCGGATGCAATTCAAGGTGCTGGTAATTACCTTTAAAGCCCTACATGGTAGTGGGCCAGGATACTTAAGAGACCGCATCACCCTGAGGACATCTGCCCGTCCCACTAGAGTGGACTGCTGGAGAAGCTCGCCTCTCGAGCACCAGAAGAAGAGCCTTTTCTGTATCCGCTCCAGCCCTATGGAACCTCCTGCCAGTTGAACTGCGTCTCCAGACGGAGTTGCTGCTGAAAACCTGGCTGGCGGGGCAGGTATGGAGAGGTGGAGAGGGGGTGACCACCACCACCCCACTGGCTCATTTAGAGCGGGTTCACTCAGGTTTTTATTTTTAATTAGATTTTTTCCCTGTGTTTTTAGGAATTTTGAGGGTTTTTGGTTGTTTAATGTTGGGGATTTTATGTGCACTGCCCGGAGTCGCATGCTGATTGGGGCGGCTATATAAATCGAATTAAATAAATAAATTATTGTGACACAGTACAATCCTTTCTTACCTTATCATGAAGTTCTTTTAGAAGAAAAGAGACTGGCTGTCCATGGAGATTTCCTGAAGGGCTTGTAAGTGGAGTGTTAATATCAGCATGTGCATCAACCCAGATAACACAGAGATGTGGGTACTGCCTCGTGTGGCCACTGATGGAACCAATTGCTAAACTGAAGAAAAAAGTACAGCAGATTTCTGGTTATCAATGTTTACATTAAGACAAGAAATTTTAGATAATCTGGCAAATAATAATGGTAGCCATTTTTGCAATAGATTTTGGGAGTATGAAAACATCAGCAATCGTTGAAAAAGAACTGGGCCCCACGTTGGGAAACACTGGCCTAGACAGAAGAACCCAACAATCCTTTTTAGCAACAATGATAGGCTTTTGTTACCTGTTCTCTAGAACTGCTTTTGAACTGCTAAGTTGGCAGGAACTGGGAAAGAGACGGGAGCTCATTCCATCATGCAGTACTTGAGTCTTGAACTGCTGAGTGCTGACCTTTCAGCCAGCATCTTAACCACTTGAGCCACTGCAGTCCCCAATGCCACAGTAAGATGAGAGTGTTTCCATCAATTTAGATGCATCCTCTGTAAAGATCGATCTAAATTGATGGAAACACTCCAATTTACTGTGGCACTTGCAAGTCCAAAGTTTATCTATGCACTGTGTAAAGAAAGGCCTGACTTGCTTCTCCAGACTCTTTCATCAGAATCTTCACTGAGTGATCTCAGATCCTATTACATTCACTTTGGTTAGCTTTTTAAAAAGTTATGAAGATGTGATGGTGTAATATAAATTACACTTTTGTATGGAAAACTCTTTAATTTCAAACCTTTTCAGGGTTAACAGCTTTGATCCTCTTAAACTGATTAATTAATTAGAGAAATTTGCTTGGGGAAATTAGGGAAGAGATACTTCAAAAATCAATATACGTTTATATAACTTCTGATAGCAATTGCACGCAGAGCAGACCTCTGCTGTTGACCTAAGTGTGTTGGTAAAGTGTGTTCCAACCCATTTTGAGATTTAGAACCAATGTGCAGCATTTCAAAATACATTTGAAAGCAATCTCTAAGGTAGTGAACACTACAAAATTTTGGAATCATATGCTCTGAAGCAGATTTGTAAAACCTTTGTTCCTTTAGATGTTTTGACTACAAATCCCATGATCCTTTATTGTTTTACAGAGGCTTCTGGAGTCTGACATCCTCCATAATCAGACCAAAGTTTCTTCAAGCTGCCTTCGAAAAATGGACCATGGCAAAAAGTAAACCTGTATTAGTTTGCACTGGCTGAAGATAACAAACACTTCAGAGGCACTCCTGGATAAAAAGAGTATGTGGAACAAGAGCCAGCTCATTACCTTTGGGACTATATCAATTTTAGAAATCAAATATGCTTTTACTCGGTATATTTATTAGTGACAGCTGTTTCAGACTAGGCAAAGTTTGGACTACAACTCTTACAATTCCTCAGCCAACACAATAACTAGTTATGCTGGTTGAGGGATTTGGAAGTGTAGCCACAAAAAAGGAAACAATTTGATGCTCTTGAACAGGAGCAGTGTTACCGTATATACTTGAGTATAAGCCAATCCAAATATAAGCTGAGGTACCTAATTTTGACCTGAAAATCCAGGAAAATAGATTGACCCAAATATAAACCGAGGGTGGGAAATGCAGCAGCTGCTAGTGAGTTTTTATAATCAAAATACATGAAAATATGGCAAAATTAAATTTTTGGAACATCATAACCCGGCACAGTTCTGGGACCCTAAAACTCATTGACCCAAGTATAAGCCGAGTTCCCTTTTTGGTGCTCATTTTTGGGTTAAAAATCTCAGCTTATACTCGAGTATATACAGTATTTACATACATACACAAAACAAAGTTTATTTAATTCACCTCATCTCACCTATGATCGCCTCCAATAGTTATGCAAGTATGGCCAGCAACAACAGCTTCATTCACAGTGTCAGCAAGTAATTGGCTAGCTAATCCTACAGAACGAGGATACTTGACTCGGTTGTTGTAAAGCTCATCATTGGTCACTTGGGTGAAATTGAGATCTCCAAGATCACATACCTGGCAACCTAGGAAGAAATGAAACTGGAGAATTAATTCAAGGTGCTGGTTGTTACCTTTAAAGCCCTTCATGGTAGCAGACCAGGATACCTCAGGGACCGCATCATCCCTAGGATATTGACCTATCTCACAAGAGCAAACTGAGAGGGCACCCTTCAGGTGCCATCTGTTGGGGAGGCTCGCCTCCCCAGCACAAAGAAAAGGGCCTTCTCAGTCGTAGCCCCCACACTATGGAGCCTCCTCCCGGTAGAACTACGCCTCCAGGCCCAGTTGCTACCATTTAGGAAACAATTGAAGATGTGGTTGGCAAAATGGGTCTGGGGGCCGGGATTGCCAACAAGCTCCCCTTTCTGGCTCATCTGAGGCTCCCCCCTCATGTAATTACTTTTTTAATGTTAAGGTTTTGTAGATTTTATATTTGTTTTTAGATAGTAAATGGCACAGCGGGGGTAATATTGCTATGTTTTTAAGTTTTTTTAAATTGGTTTATATTAGTTTTAACTTATGTACACTGCCCGGAGTCCATTGGATAGGGCGGTATATGAATCTATTAAATTAAAATTAAATTAAACTATACCACAAATTGGATTATATATATTCACTCTAGCTCAGTCTGGAGATATGAAATACCAAATACAAATATTCATTCCTGGAATCTAGACAAGCAAACAATTTCATATCCACTGCACTGTTTATGTAAGGACTCGTTATTACTTATAAGATATACTCTCTCTCTCATTCTGTGTGTGTCTATATCTGTAATATATTTCTATATAGACATCTCTCTCTTATCCAGGGTACCACTTTAATCGGACACTTAAAAAGTTAGGAGCCAAGCAGATAGTGCTAATGTAATATATTTTCTATCAGCATATTTACTACTGATTGTATAGTACCTTTTGAAACATTAAAAGGGAAGCAACATACAGGAAATTACAACTGCCCCATCTAACAAAGAAGATAAGGAAGTGCACTATAATAATACAAATAGAATGTATTATTATACATGTGTGATGGTGGCCATGTCAGAAAATGTCAGAAATATCTGATACTGGCATATTAGTTTTAACTGTGCAAATGCTCTCCTGGGCCTCTGCTGAAGTCTAGGAATCAGGGAGTAATCAGGGGGAATTGTGAATAAGTGTCTTCAGCAGAAATGTAAGTGCATTCATCACAGGTTGAAACCCTACTCCCTAATGTGGCTTTTGACTGACCAGAATCTACATTATGACAATGCACCACTTGCTTTTTACAAGATCTTCCTTGCTTTCTCATCTAGAAACTTCAATTTGCACACACAGCATCTGCTAAACTCTTAAACTCGCTGCATGGCTTCTCCTCCTCCTTACAATGCCTCTTCCTCTCATGCAATCCCATCTTTCTCTTTCATCAAGAAATTACCATCACTTAAGTATAAGATCCCACATAGGCCTTTATTGTTTAATATCACATGAGTATGAAGTCCCCAATGATCTCTCATCCAGATTGCTGGCCAGCTCCATAAAGCCGTAGCACCTTTTACTCCCAAAATGGTCACTGTGCTTCTAAATCAATACTTTTGTCTAACTTTCCCAATCTCCCTTAATATGCAAGGGCACAAAACATTTGTCAATTGTGTAATAAGTGCAATGATTACACAAGTGAGAGGTGAATAAAAACACAGACCACCAAAGTTAAAGATTAAACTCAAAACTCCAAAATTAGAATTTTTAAAATTATTTATTTTATTTCAAATTTAATGCCATGCTTCTTTTAAATATGACCATCCAAAGATAATTTGTAGCCAGATTCAAAGGACAAGGCAGTGCCAACTGAGAACTATTTTAAAAATAATTCATTTCCAGTTACTAATTACACCATTTGAACAGGAATGTGGTAATTATTCTTTACAGTGCTGAGAAGGCAACCCATTATATTTATTGTTGTGCTGCTTGCTACTTTTTCATTATTTTCTGTTACTCCCCTCCCCTGAGAAATTTTGAATTGGTAAAAGAATAGGATAAAGCATAAAAAACACAATGAAAATGCCTCTAAAAATCTCCTTTAAAGTAATGTTATTCTTTACGCTAATAAGGCAAACCCTACTAATTACATTACGTTCAAACTTCAGCACTGTTCTGTTCTCATTAATGAATTAAAATGTGTTACTTCCAAGCTCCCCCCCCCAAGTAGGTAGGTAGGTAGGTTTCTCTTGCTCAAAAGCCAGTCTTATCCGACTCTAGGGTTCAGTGCTCATCTCTGTTTCAAAGCCGAAGCATACCTGTCAAGTTTTGGATTTGGAAATAAGGGAAATTTCCTGGAAAATACGGGATAGTTGACAGCTATGCTTATCCTGTGCTGCCCTCCAATGGTAGCAATAGGGCATTGCAGTGTAATAAGGGATGATGGTGGGAAAGAGGGTAAAATAAAGAGTTTTCCCGGCCAATAAGGGATACTTGACAGCTATGAGCCGAAGAGCCAGCGTTGTCTGCTTCTGCAGACATTTTCGTAGTCATGTGGCAGGTATGACTAGACACCAGAGCGCACAGAACGCTGTTACCTTCCCACTGAAGTGGTCCCTATTTATCTACTTGCAATTTCTTGCTTTCGAACTGCTAGGTTGGCAGGAGCTGGGACAAAGACGGGAGCTCATTCCATTCTGCAGTACTCGGGAATCAAACTGGTGACCTTCTGCCTCCCAGTCAGGTTCTTAGCCACTTGAGCTAGTATGTTCAATCAAATTTACAGCTGAATCTTCCTTCAACAATTTGTCTTTTGTTGTTGTTTTGTTTACTCTCTGATATTGCTTGCACAGACTAACTCTGCTACCACTTCAAAAATTACTTTAACCCGTGTATGTATACCCTTACCTCTTTCAGCTCTGTTTCTCACTTTAAAAGGATGATCCAATTTTTTCCAAAACCAACACCCCTACTATCTGATAGTTCAATGTTGCATCACAGTCTGATGCAATGGCAAAGTATTATGTCTTCATATGCATCTAGCACTATAATGCCAACGTAATGCACAAGCCTTGCATGCAAATAAGAACTGCCTGACCTCCGAGCTGCTAATCCTGTGATTTAATCAGTGTGACACAATGTATGGAGACTCTTCTAATGATAGAAACTGCATTAGGTATAGTTTTAGTTGGTCAATGGTTTGCTTTTAACTGTTAAGTCTCGCAAAAGGACTATTGCTACTTTCAAAATGGATAGCAGAGGTTTTAAAACCATCTTAAAATTAAGGCAGACATACCTAATGGCACTCCTAAAAATAGTTAACAAAGAGGAACAAAGGTGGAAGATTTCAATCTCCAAAAATTTCCCACAAGATCTGAATGTATCCCTTGCAGCTGATTCTTTTGCAGTGCTCGGTGGTTAAGAAGCTTGCCTTGTTAACTGGAAGGCCAGCAAGTCGGCAGGTCAAGACCTGGGTATTGCATGATGGAATGAGCAGCTGTCTCTGTCCCAGCTCCTGCCAACCTAGCAGATCGAAAGCAAGAAATTGCAAGTAGATAAATAGGGACCACTTTGGTGGCAAAAGATCTTTGGGAAATGAAAAAAGCCTCATTCGGGCCTCCCCTGGGCGGAGTTTCTCCAGCAAAAATCCTTTCAACCCAGAATAATTTCTGACATGAAATTATTATATTCCTCCCACAGTGTGTGTGTAGCCCTAACACTGCATGTGTTTGAGGAAGCAGGCTTTAACCCATTTAAAATCTATCCCAAACCTAATTATTTTTAAAGAAGTAATATGAGCCGAGCTCTTCATTGTTTCATATGACCAACTGATGCGACTGCTCCTCTCTAATTCTAGAACAGTGTCTGCACTGATTTTACTAAAATAAAATTTTAGTCTGTGAAGCATGTGGCAGAATTAGTCCTGTTTCTTAGTAAAGCTATCTTCTGGGTTGCAGGAGCAACATAGCCTTGCAACACAAAAGTCTTTTCATCATTGGGTGATGTCATGGTACTCTTTTAAAAGCTTACTTTCCTTGTCAGCTTCTAGTGAGATTGGCTTTCCATACAAGGTATTTTTCCACCACTTTGTAAAAAACATGTTTTTTACTCTTTTTTTCATTCTCAGTTCTTGAAGGGCAGATGAGAGATAATCTCTTGTAACAGAAGTGGAAAAATGCACACAATAAAGAACAAAAACACATTAAAGAAAGCTATATAATCCATGGTTTCTCTGGATGTTCTACCACTGATTTACAGTTAAAACTTTCTCTAACACTGAATTGATTGCTTTGGTGAGTGTGACTTTATTTTTGTCTTATACATTTTTATTTACATGATTGATCCCCAAAATATTTCATTCTGTTTATTGAATCAGATCCATATCTGGCACAGTGTTAAATGCTTGTAAGCTATTTAATAGGTCTTTGTTCAAAGTCCTGTTAATAACTTATTGATATCTGCCATCAAGTCAATTCCAACGTATGATGACTTCCCAGAGTTTTCTAGATACTGGAAGTGACTTAAAAGTCCTTCTCTAGTGGTGCCCAAGGCTACATTCCTTGGAAGGATATGAAACTGCACACAGTGCAAGTGTTCATGGCTGACCCCTCAGCAAGAGGCACAATTTTGATTTCAACCAGTGGCAGCCAAGTGCTCAAACCAGTGAGATGTACCAATTCAGTTCATTCAGGTGGGGACTGTCTTAATGTTTAGCCAATGTTGCCCTTAGAAGATGTGGGGCCGACGCTGCCGACGCCAAGGACACCGGGCGCTCTCTTTCCCTCCCGGCCAGACCGGCGGGAGATGAACAGGCACAGCTGGAGGGAGTTTCGGCAGGCGGCCTCAAAAGTGGGGCCGACGCTGCCGACGCCAAGGACACCGGGCGCTCTCTTTCCCTCCCAGTTGGACCGGCGGGAGATGAACATCCATAGCTGGAGGGAGGATTGGTTGCAGGGGCCACTGCCGGCTCTCATCCAGCTAACACCGTTCCGACTGCTCCTGTGGCCTAGCCGCCCATGGGAATTGGAGACACAGATGACTGATATCACCTGTGACTGAGTTTATTTTCATTTAGTATTCTGAGTATCCCTCCTTTCCTGATCCTAAGGTCGGTAATGCGGTGTAAGGTTAGAGGGTTGTGGTTTCCCCCTCTCCTTACTCCTACTGGACTTGTTGTGGTGTGGGTGTGTGTGTTATAGTGCTATTATGCTCATTTGTTACTTTAAGTAATTGGGTTGTACTTGATATGTACTTGAATATGTTATTTGAATTTTGTGGGTGGGATATTCTGATAATGCTACTGTGTAATATTGCATTTATATTAATAGTGACTGTGATTTGTTATTGTTAGGTTTTTTTTGGTATTTTCTTAATATGCTGCTTTCTATTTGAACTGTATTTATTTGCATTTAACTATATGATATGTTTGTTATACTTTGGTTTTATTATATTGTATATTTGATTATGTTGGAAGCCGCCCTGAGTCGGCCTATAGGTTGAGATGGGCGGGGTACAAATTAAAAATCTAATCTAATCTAATCTAATGTACAGGGCATTACTACTCAAAAACAAGTCTCAATGCAAACAGTAGGACTCTCTCCCAATTAAATGTTTATGGCTGGGTGGCCAAACTTTTCAGGCTGCAGGCTGATCATGTGGTTGAGCGTGGTTCTTCCCACAAAAAGCGGAAGTAAAATGCACACACACATGTGCAAAATGCTGCCATAAATGCCCCCACTGCTGTCATAAATGTTTACGGCTGTCGTAAAACATTTACGACAGCCACGTGTGCATTTTACTTCTGCTTACTGGAGCGGCATGGGCTGGATTATTAGATGCCACGGGCCATAGTTTGGGAACCCCTGGTTTATGGGTTAGCAACCCACTTTAGCTAAATGGAGGATACAAGTGTAATTAATAGAGTCTCAAAATTCAAAGAGACTCAGAAAGTTATCAAAGCCTAAACTGAGAAGGAATACTACACTGAGCAAACTATCAAAAAAAGTTTTCAGTTTGTTCTCTTGTGTTTACCTCACCCTGCTGGAACATCTTTTCCCAAGGCACAGGAAAAGAGATGAGAAACTAGCAAAAATGCTCTCTCTCTCTCTCCCCCCCAACTTTTTCCAATATATGTTTCATGTATGGAACTCCTCTCATCAAAATTCTGGCTCCAATAAATTAGTTATTTCACATGATTGCGTATTGTAATTATAAAGATTCTGTATTCTTGCATCAGTTCTAAACGTGAAATGAATGTACTGGGATTGGAAATAAAATTATTATTAAATTTAACCATATCCATACTTAACTTTAGCTCCCAATAATGCTTGAACCTCATCTAAATTTTGCCCAATCTATGGGCAATCAGGAAAAGCTATCTATCTATGATCCCAAAACTAGTTAAAAATAATTTACATTATATTGGAGGTATTCCTTTTAAATATTATGACCAGACAGAATCCTGTTACATATCTCTGGCACAATGCAAATGACATCAGTGGCAGACTGCCACTAATTTAAAAAAAAATTGCTTTGATTTTGAGTTGTACATCACATTCTTTTGGGATTTTTAAATGGTTGATGAAAGACAAATGCTAAACATTCCATATAAATTAATGCTGGCATGGAACTGCCAAACATATAGTTCTCCCTTTAGGCAAAATGAGTTTGCTTCAGGTAGCAAACAGGGAGGGGAAATGCAGGAGCCCCCTGCTCTTTGCTTTGAATCTCCTTTAGTTAACCTGCCGTGCATTCCCAAAACCAGCCTGTTATTCTTGGCTATTTAAGATAATATTGTAACATGCAATGGCTAATCTGGTAAGATTTTATATATAGAATGGGGACAGCTTTGTATTTTGTTTATGAAAGGCATCAAAACATGTTTTGCTGGTTTTGCTGTTATTTATTGCTAATGTATCATGCCTTTTATTCCTAGATATTTGTGAAATTGTCTTTCTCAAGTGCCAGAATAGGTTTGGCTTGGGTACTGTGCACTTTGCAAGAGGAGTGGAAGACGACAACTCTGGCTCCACCTCTGGGACCAAAATGTTTTGGGTTGGCCTTGCCTCACTGCAGCTTCTTCTTTTAAAAGTATTTTTTTTAAAGATGCTAAAGGTATGATATAGTGTAGTGAGGTTATTGCAGTGATCAATGAAAGATCCTGGTTCTCATTGAACAGTCATAAAATAACCTTGATTACCGTAGCTCATTCATTCTTTTTCATGGTGAATCATCATCACAAGGTTCTACAAATTAAGGCAGTTTGCAAGGCTGGCTTTTGTCAACTTTATCAAATTGCACAATTTTACATTCCCTCACAACCCTAGCCCATTCACTGTTAATCTCATGAATTGATTACTTAACACTCTCTATGTGGGGCTGCCTTTGTCCCAGATATGAAGACTTTAACAGGTCCAGAATGCAGTGGCCAGGTTGGTATCATGAACAATGAAATTTGAGCACATCTCCCCAGCCTTGGCAAATCTCCAATGGCTTCACATGCCTTTCCATTTCAGGTACAAAAGTGTTCTCTGTAACATACAAAGCCCTATATGTTTTCTTCTTCTGCCATATGCAAATCTGAATATAGGCGATCATCATGGCGATCAGCCATGAAGACTGTCCTGAGAATATAATGCAGTGGCCTTTCATCTGCCTTCCACATCGCAGCATGCCTGCTCGGAGGATTCGAAGGTGGGACGCTGAGGCTTGGAGCCATCCTCCCAGTTTGGCAAAGGGGGGGGGATGAGAAACACCTGCTCCAGCCCCCTGCAGGGCATAAAGGACCTTCCGCAGATGCTGCCTCCCTGCCTCTCCACCTCCTTGAGCCTGCCTGCTCGGAGGATTCGAAGGTGGGACGCTGAGGCTTGGAGCCATCCTCCCAGTTTGGCAAACTGGGGGGGGGGGATGAGAAACACCTGCTCCAGCCCTCTGCAGGGCATAAAGGACCTTCCACAGACGCTGCCTCCCTGCCTCTCCACCTCCTTGAGCCTGCCTGCTCGGAGCATTCGAAGGTGGGACGCTGAGGCTTGGAGCCATCCTCCCAGTTTGGCAAACTGGGGGGGGGGGAATGAGAAACACCTGCTCCAGCCCTCTGCAGGGCATAAAGGACCTTCCACAGACGCTGCCTCCCTGCCTCTCCACCTCCTTGAGCCTGCCTGCTCGGAGCATTCGAAGGTGGGACGCTGAGGCTTGGAGCCATCCTCCCAGTTTGGCAAACTGGGGGGGGGGGGGAATGAGAAACACCTGCTCGAGCCCCCTGCAGGGCATAAATGACCTTCTGCAGACGCTGCCTCCCTGCCTCTCCGCCCCTTTTGTTCCGCATTGCTTTTGATATTCGATTGTTGTCTTTTATACCTTTAATCTAAATTTTGTAACTATTGATTAATGATATTTTGATGTTGTGCCTTTTGCATTATTGTGGATTTTTGATTATTTATTTTGTTTACGATTAGATGTATTATTATGATATGGTAATTGTATGTGTAATGACTGTTGTAACCACTTTGAGTCGACCTTGTGCTTGAGTGGAGCGGGGTATAAATCCAATAAATAATAATAATAATAATAATAATAATAATAACCCCCGTACCAGTTCCTTAAGTCACTTTCTGGTCCTGAGCCCTTTTGACACACAAACTCCACATCAGCCCGAGGCCAGTATTGATAAAGCTGCTGCCCTTCATCAAGATGAATTCAAGTGGGATTTAATCCACTTGAGGACCATCACCCTTCCCTGTGGACTTCGGCACCCATGGCCGTGAGACCTCAGGGTTGTCAGGTTAGTTAACTGCTGCCTGACACTCGGTGTTAAGTCGAGAACCTTATTATCTGTTGGAGCATCTCTTCCACAGAAGGGCGGCCCGCATCACCCGTTTATTACAATCAGGTGCCGGCACCAAGAAAGCATGAAAGACTGAGTTAACCTTAATCCATCAGGATGGAACTCACGTTTTGGTTGCAGAACAGCAGTTTAACCACTGCACCGCCAGGTCTCTTAAAGACATAACTCTTTAAAGAGGTGTTTCAGGACATACCAGTTAGTAGTTTAGTTTAAATTAATTTCATGGTCTGCCTCTGATGTCATCAGTGGAGATGGGCTTGATTGGTTTATCATTTGCTGTCTATATATATTAAAAAATTTAAATATTGTGCACCGCCCAGAGTGGAAAATTACTCAGATGGATAGTATAGAAACATAAACATAGTAAAAGTAAAGGTTTCCCTTGCTCAAAAGGCAGTTGTATTTGACTCTAGAGTTCAGTGCTCATCTCTGTTTCAAAGCCGAAGAGCCAGCACTGTCTGCTTCTGCAGACGTTTCCGTGGTCATGTGGCAGGCATGACTAGATGCTGTTACCTTCCCACCAAAGTGGTCCCTATTTATCTACTTGCAATTTCTTGCTTTCGAACTGCTAGGTTGGCAGGAGCTGGGACAAAGACGGGAGCTCATTCTGTCCTGCAGTACTCGGAATCGAACTTCTGACCTTCCGCCTCCCAGTCAGCGTCTTAGCCACTTGAGCCACTGCAGTCTCTGATAAACATAAACATAACAAAAACTATTTGAGGTCCCCAGTTGGGCAACCCATTCTTAAGAACAGCCAAAGTGGCACTGAAGTGTGCAAAATGTTGCACACATTGGGGAGGCATTTTGACAACCTCAAGTAAGCACCGCCCGGCTGTTTCCTGGCACGATTCTCTCTTTAGGAAGGGTTTTGCCTCTGGCTATCTATACACATGCCTTAGTTTCTGCCAGCTCAGTGACTCTGGAACACCACCCTAGATTTCGAGGGAGGTCCTAGAAGGTGAGAGAGGCAATCGATGAGGGCAGATGACACATGCAATGAATGAAGGCTCCGTTTTTCAGAGGTTTTTTTTTTTTGTGCAACACCTCTCAAGAGATAACTCATACTTCTGGAAAAAAAGGATTTGCGAACATGAAGGAAAGATGGAAGAAGAGAAATTAGAAGAAGTCACATTTAAACATGGGGGGGAAAGGGAGGAAAGGAGGGACTACAAGTCCAGGCTCAGACAGATTGGTCGTACCCAGTAGAGGTATTCCCAGAGGAGCCATTACACACCTGCACACGTGTACACAGACACACACACTTACCCATGCGGGAGAGCCTTCCCACAAGTCCCTTGTTCCTGATGGCTTGAGGCCCATGCTCTACCCCTCTCTTTTTCTGGAAAAGACACAAAACAAGGGAGCTGAAGGTGAGGAAGGCTTGGCTGGGCGGAAGGAGAGCCAGCAGGGGGCGCCCCTCTCTCGTGGTGGTGGGGGCGTCCACTTGGAAATTTCCATGCCGGAGGCCACCCACCGTGGCCCACCGCCGGCCACTCGGGCCCTGCCCTCTCTCCCTCCTCACAGCATCTTCGGCGCTTCTCTCATACACGCAATTATGTATCCCGAAGAGCGTGGGAATCCTGCCCCCCCCCCCAGCCCAGGGAGTCACCGGCTTTATGGCGGAGCATTGCTTAAGCCAGGGGTGCTCAAACTTTTTAGGCCGGTGGGCTGGACACGTGGTTCAAGGAGCTGGCCACTATGGCCTGTGGGCCGGATCCGGCCCCCACCGGATGCCGATTCATCCGGCCCGCAGGGCCCTCGGCGCTCCTGGAAGCGGAAGTAAAACGCGCCCGTACGGGCGCGTTTTACTTCTGCTTCCAGGAGCGACGAGGGCCCCGCGGGCCGGATGAATCGGCATCCGGTGGGGGCCGGATCCGGCCCACAGGCCATAGTTTGAGCATCCCAGGTTAAGAAAAGGCCGGCTCCAACCAAGGACGCTAAAGCCAACACCCACGCCCCCCTCCTTGTCCCCGAGGTGGGGCGTCTTCTCCTTTTAACCTCCCCACCCCTGTGGCCGGCGGCGTCTCCCTCCCTCCCTTCGCCTTCAAAAGCCCCAAGGTTTCCAACCCCGGGGGGGGGGTCCCTGCCAGCCGCCCCCCCCCCAGTCTCAACCCACCTGCCCCAGTGAAAAAGGGGCTCCGATGAGGGCCACCGAGTGGGCAGGCCGCTTGGGGACCCCCCCGAGGAAGTTGGAGCCCGCCACGGGCTGCTGCTGCTGCCGAAGGAGGAGGAGCCGGGCGAAGCCGCTGCGAAGAGCCATGACGGATGATGACCGCGATGATGGATGGGCGAAGAAGAAGAAAGAGAGAGAGACCCAAGAGACACGAGGAGCAACAGCACAACAACAGCACCACTGCACCGCTTCCTCTCCTCCCCCTTGCAAGAGAGAGAGAGCAGCTGAAGAAGCACCTTATAAGCGGGGCCCCGCCCCTTCAGCTGGGGGCCCGCCAGGCTCTCTGGCCAATCGCCTCGGAGCTCTCCCGGGGGTGTGTGAGAGCCCCCGAGAACCCCCCCTCCCACCCCACACACCGCTCCACCCTCCCCCCCCCACACACACACACACTGCCTGGAGGCCCACCGGAACCGTGATCGAGCAAAGCCTTCTTCGAATCACAACAACACAAACACCACACACCACACACCCTAATCCCTGGGTTCTTCTCCGCTCACCCATTCCTGAAACAGGGGTTGCCCAAACTACGGCCCCCGGGGGGCCAGATGTGGCCCCCGGGTGCCAATTCATCCGGCCCGCCAAGCCCTCATTGGCTTTGCCAGCAGGTGTGGGGTGCTTCTAGCCAGGGCCGGATTTAAGCATAGGCTCATACCTGTCAAGTTTCGGGAAATTTCTGTCAAACCCCCATATTTTACACTCTTTCCCGCCGTCACCCCGTATTAGTTAGACTGCAATGTATTTATTTTATTTTCGCACGTTTATATCCCGCCCTCCCGGTGGGTACACCACTCAGGGCGGCTAACGACATAGTAAAAATTGCAATAAAAACAATTCAGCAACAATAGCTAAAGCAAACCTAACGACCCCAATTAAAACCAGCATTAAAAACACAAACAAATCACAATTTAGAAAAACAACCTACCCCCGTTAAAATTAGACTGGAGTTAGACTGGAGGCCAGCACAGGATAAGCGCAGCTGTCCAGTTTCCCATTTTAGCCGGGAAATTTCCCTTATTTGACAGAAATTTCCTGAAACTTGACAGGTATGCATAGGCTACCTAGGCTGCAGCTTATGGGCCCGCACCACAAAGCGGGGGTGATTCTACTGTCAATTTTTAAAATCAGGGTGTTTTTTTTTTGTTTTAGTAAATAAATAGTATAAAAGTTTGGTGATCGTAATAATCCTTTATCATTTTTGCGTTTGGCTTAACTTAATGTGGTGTTTGGGTGTTTGACCAGCCCGACAAGAATATCTCCTCCTACCGTCTGCCAGCCGGAGGTTTCGCGAAGGTGACAGAAAATAACAGAGCGCAATGAGCACATACTGTTTCATATTAAGACATTTTCAATACTGTCCCCAGTAGGGCCTGTGCCACAGGTTCAGCCTAGGGGCCCACAGGTCCTAAATACGGCACTGCTTCTAGCCCCTGCTGGTTCATTTAGCCCTGTCCGGGGTTCCTTTTCCTGCCTAGGTGCCTGTTGCGTTTGGTGCAGGAACGACAGAGACCAGCAATAGTTGGGTCAACTCAAGTGATTCAGCTTTATTGGAGGACCAAACAACAACAACAAGGGCTAAGGAGGCCTAAGGGAAAAGGGACTGGTATGTATACAGTACAGTAACAATAGGTCTTGGCAAACTGCCATTTGATTGGTGCTGATCGGCATCCAAAGGTAATAGCCAATAACACTTGGAATCCAAAGGTAATCAGCCAATGGCAGGCGCTTGCTATTTACAGACACAACAGTGCCTCTCTTTTAATGGGACCAGGGCCATGTTTTAAGGATGGGACGGGTTGCCCCACTGGCGACTGCCGGACCCTTGCGGCGATGGTCAGGCGAGGTAAAGGCAAGTGTGGGCGGCTTGGTACAGGATAGTATGGACGGGTGCGGGCGTGTATGCCGGATTCCAACGGTTAACGTCCTTCTTTATAGGTAAAGATGCTGTGAGCTGCCTTGGGTCGCCTAGGCGAAAAAGGCAGCTATACAAATCTATAAATAAATCCATGAGGGCGTGTTTTACTTCCACTTCCAGGAGCAACGAGGGTTCTGCACGCCGGATGAATTGGCATCAATGGGCCACACTCGGCCCCCAGGTTGTAGTGACCGGCTCCCTGAACCACGTGACCAGCCCGTGGCCTGAAAAGTTTGGGCACCCCTGCCCTAAAAGCTTTACTCTTGCAGGTTTAAGTGTGCGCTTTGCTTTAAAGGTCAAACCGGAACCAGCCCGCAATTAACTTTTGTGGCTCCTTGCGCCTCCAATCCCTCCTTCCTCTCGGGCACCTAAACTAAGGTGCCCCAGAGGAATTGGGATACATTGGGAAACAGCTGTAGATGGTTTTGGGTAGGGAGTTCCTTTGAATGCGATACGAGTTATTTGAAAGGACAGAACCTGAGGGTTTGGGGTAAAGGTCTCCCTTGCTCAAAACCTCATCTCCATTTACAGCCAAAGAGCCAGCTCTCTCTGCATCTGCCGATGTTTCCATGGTCATGTGGCAGGCATGACTAGATGCTGGAGCACACGGTTCGCTGTTACCTTTTACAGACGTTTTTTCCCCTTCCACGTCTAGGCCAGTCATGAAACTGCCAAAATGAAGTGACCTTGTGTTGAGTCCATTCTGCAGTTCCTTTGGCCAGACCTAGTGTGAGAAAAATTAGCCGGCAACACAAGGTTACTGTTACCAGGGTATGCCCGATTGTTGTTCAAAAATAATACAATCTTCGAAGAAGCTCTTTCTGTGTACCCAAACCATGAAGATTGTCCTGAGAATATAATGAAGTGGCCCTTCATCTGCCTTCTGCATCACAGCATGACACCTGTGCCACTAATCCAGTTCCACGAATCTCTTTCTGGTCCTGAGCCATTTTGGCACACAAAGTCCTCCTCAGCTCCAGGCCTGTATTGATGAAGGTGTTGCCCTTTGTCAAGATAAATTCAATGGGATTTAATCCAATTGGAGACAATCACCCTTCCCTGTGGAGTTTGGCACACAAGCCATTAGTCCTCAGGATTGCCACCTGACACTCGGTTTTGAGTCACTGGCAGTATGGCCTACTCTATTACCACAGCTGGATAACCTGGCCAGACAGTTCCCATTTATCTACTTGCAATTTCTTGCTTTCGAACTGCTAGGTTGGCAGGAGCTGGGACAGATGATAGGAACTCACTCCGGCGCACAGTACTCAGGTCTCATACTGGTCATTACGCTCAGCATTTTAACCAATAAGCCACTGCGGCTCTCAGGGGTTTTAAGATGTTGTGTTCTGTAAAGCTGTGCCTTTAACAATGTACCTTTGCCATGTGTTATCAATGTAACCTTTCTGTGTGCAACTTTATAACCATCAGCTGTATCAATGTAAACCTGATAAGGGGACGCGAGCTAGTGGCCACCAGAGGGCAGTAGCGAGCGTCCAGCTCTCATGGCTCATACTCACCTGGTTCAGCAGCGCGGGAAGATTCCCCGCCACCTCTTCACCTGGTCAAGAAGGGCGTGACCTCCTACGACGTCACGCAGGCAGCAACCAATAGTCTGTCGACGAGCCACATTCAAATGTATAGCCAGCTGTATATATTGAGCTACCCATCCGCCATTACCACATGTTCCTCCGGATCATCATGCAATAAACCTGTGTTAAGCCAACCCTTCGGTTGTTTCATTGTCTTTGGTCCCTTACACTAAATTGGCGACGAAGGTGGGATATGGCAGCCCACGGGACCAAGACATGCGCCGGTTTCGAAATCAGGAAACCGGGCGACTGGGAGATCTTCGAGATGGACTTCCAGGTCGCACTGATCGAGTCCGAAGTCACGGAAGAGGCGAAGAAAAGAGCCATCTTCACCAGAATGCTCGGACAAGAAACAAAAAGGACCTTGGTGGACCTGATTGCACCAAGGAGGGTGAGCGAATTCAAGGCCAAGGAACTCATGCAGATGCTGCGTGAGCACGTCCGGCCCGCCACAGCGATGTTTCCCACTCGGAGTGCGTTTTGGAGGCGAGTCCAAGCGCCCGGGGAGACGGTCGCCGCATTCGTGGCGGCCCTGCGGCTGGCGGCCGGCCCGTGCAAATGGGAGAATGCCGAAATCACCCTCCGGGACTGTGTGCTGTGCGGCCTGAACGACGCCGAAACCCAGCGCACATTAATGAACCAAGAGCCGCCTCCCACGTTGCAGGAGGTCGTCAGAGCGGCCCAGGCCGCAGAAGCTACGAAGGCCGGGGTCCAAGAACTTCAGGACTGGCGGCCAAAGGCGAGCAAAGCAGAGGCTCCGGTACAGGCGGCCCGGCGAACTTCGAGGTCGTCCACAGAGAGCAGCAACGACGAGGACGTCCAGAGGGTCCGGAAGGAGAGCCGGCGACGCGACGGCTGTGGAGCGGCCCACGACTGCGTGAAATGCCCCTTCCGGAAGGCCGAGTGCCACAACTGCGGCCGCCGCGGACACATCGCCAAGGTGTGCAGGAAGAAGCGCGAAACCCGGAGGAGCTCCGCAGACCGTTCCGCCGGACAAGACCGCCCAACGAGACCCAAGGACGGCGCCCAGGCCACGCGGAAGCAGGACGGCGTGGGCCGCATCGCCGACGGCAGCGAGGACGACGCCCCAGTGTTCAGCGTGTCTACCAGACACCCCCGCTACTTTGTTGAGGTACTAGTCCAAGGGGTCCCCATTAGGATGGAAATTGACTCGGGGTCCTCATATTCAATCATTTCCCAGAGGGAGTTTTTGGGAATTGCCCCCCACAAGCGACCCAAGCTCAAAGCATTGAGGTCCACACTACGGGACGTGCAAGGGAACAGTATTCCAGTGTTGGGGGTTGGAGAATTTCAGGTCAAATTCAAGGAGCACGCCGCGTCCCTTCCCCTAGTCGTGCTCAAAGGAGGAAATTGCAGCCTCCTCGGGACTCAATGGTTCCAGCCCCTGGGGTTGTTTATTGGGGGGGTGCATGCCGTTGGGATGCACGCCATTGGGACTGATCCAATTCAGGAGGTGTGCGAGGCGCACCCCGAAGTTTTCAAAAAAGGACTGGGGAAATTCAAGGGCCCCCCAGTGACTTTCGACCTGGACCCGGGGGTCCGCCCAATTCGCCTTAAACCACGCAGGGTGCCGTTCGCACTTAAGGACAAGATAGAGGCGGAACTGGACAAGTTGGTGGGCCAGGGGATCCTTGTGCCTGTAGATTCTGCGGAGTGGGAAACTCCAATTGTAACCGCTCTAAAGGCCAATGGGGAGGTCCGCATATGCGCTGACTACAAGTGCACCATCAACAAGGCGATCCGCCCGAATGCATATCCGGTGCCGGTAGTCAGCCATCTGCTGGCCAGGTTACACGGGGGAAAGTGTTTCGCTAAGCTCGACTTAGCACAGGCCTACCAGCAGCTCACGGTGTCCCCTGCCGCAGCTGCTGCGCAGACCATAGTCACCCATAAGGGGCCGTTCCAGGTGACGCGCCTCCAGTTCGGCGTGAATTCGGCGCCTGGAATTTTCCAGTCACTCGTGGAACGCCTCCTGAAGGGATTGGAGGGGGTGTTGCCTTATTTTGATGACGTGCTAATAACGGGGGGGGGGGGGGAGTCGGGCTGAATTGGCCAAAAGGTTGGGGAAGGTCCTGACGATATTCGAAAAGGCGGGACTGAGGTTGTGAAAGGACAAATGCGTCTTCTTCGCAACCGAGGTTGAGTTCCTAGGGTTTTGTGTGACTCCTGAGGGAATAAAACCATCCATGTCCAAAGTGGCAGCCATCAAGAAAGCCCCCCGCCCCACCTCCAAGCCCGAGTTGCAGTCGTTCCTAGGGCTGCTCAACTTCTACCACTCCTTCCTTCCCCGAAAGGCAGCGGTGGCTGAGCCGCTACACAAACTGCTAAAGAAAGACCAGGCATGGAAGTGGGGCGGTGACCAAGAAAGGGCATTTGATGAGCTGAAAAGCCTCCTGGCGTCCGACGCTATACTGACCCATTTCAACCCCAAGCGCCCAGTAGTCCTGATCTGTGATGCATCTCCAGTGGGGGTGGGGGCGGTGCTGTGCCACGTGTTGGAAAACGGAAGGGAGGCCCTGATAGCATTTTACTCCAGGTCCCTGTCCCAAGCAGAGAGAAACTACGCACAGACGGACAGGGAGGCACTAGCAATAGTCGCGGGGACGAAAAAATTTCACGATATTCTGTACGGCCGCCCCTTCACCATTGTAACAGACCACAAGCCCCTGCTAGGCATTTTTACCGCTGATAAGCCCACCCCACAGATCCTGTCCCCGAGAATGCTCAGGTGGGCCATTTTTCTCAACGCGTATCAGCACGCGTTGGTCTACCGGCCCGGAAAAGAGATCAGCCATGCGGACGCCCTATCTAGGTCTCCCCTCCCCCTAACGCCCAGCCAGGTGAGCATGGGGGAGCGGGACCATCAGGTTCTCATGATAGAGGTGCTGGATTCGCCCCCCGTAGTGCCCGCCGACATTGCCAAAGCGACAGAGAAGGACAAAACTTTAGCGACAGTCAGCTCCTGGCTGCAGAAAGGGTGGCCCGCGTCCTCCCCAGCGGACTCCCAAATGTGAGGTTAGTTGGATTTAGTTCTTCCAACAAGTAACCCGGAAGAGTCTCCAGTTCAGGAGAGAGAGAGAGACGCACACCAAATTGCATTGTTCCCCCAAAGTAGTGATCTAAGTAATGGCAGTGGTCATGGTTCAGATTGTGTATAAGGTCAAATTGAAGGATGTGGAGTAACACCAGCTCTTCAAGCTTAGAGTTCACTCCTGGAGCTGTGGATTCAATCAGGGGGCTTGTAACTACAAATTGTTTGTGCAAAGCACCACTGTAGTTGAGTCACACCTCTCCCCTTCATTTACTTCTTAGCACATTGCCAGAAATCTGGGATGACTGGACTGACCTCTGGGGTCCATAAACCATTTCCATATTTATGGCTTGTGCCTGAGATGCCAGCTCTCATCCATCTACCTCTGTTTACACAGTACAATCTTCCCTCTCTTATCAAGATGCATGAGCTCCCTTTCCAGAAAGACAAAGTAACCCCCTCACAATGTTTCTGCTAAGGAGAATGAGGAAGTGAGGACGTGACTCCCTGGGATCATCTGAATGAGTTGCTGTTGACACAGTGACAACTCCCTCCTGGTGGACCTGTAGCCAGCTTGTTGGTTTTGTTAACTCCACTTCTGGATTCTAACATTCATGTCTCTTTGAGTCACACAAAACAATCTGGAATCAGCAACTCCCAAAAGTTCCAGATGGTTTGTTCTTAAAGAGCCAGTTGTGTCTGATTCTAGGGTGTGGTGCTCATCTCAGTTTACAGCCAAAAAAACCAGGGCAGACATTTCTGTGATCATGTGGCAGGCATGACGAGACACTGGAGCACACAGATTGCTGTTACCTTTCCCCCCCAAAGTGGTACCTATTTACCATTTCTTACTTTCGAACTGCTAGGTTGTCAGGAGTTAGGACTGAGACGGGAGCTCACTCTGTCATGCAGCACTCAGGTCTCAGTCTGTTGACCTGCCGACCTTCTGGTTGTCAAGCTCAGCATCTTAACCACTGCAGTCCTTATTTATTTTATTTTATTTCATTTCATTTTATGAAGGTCATCAAAAATTTCCTTATAGGCATATAAGGCTTCACATATCAAGCATTTTCTCCTCCTCTTTTTCTTCTGCTGCTGGAGATCTAGGAACAGAAGCTTTTAGACAAGCCCTAACGAATAGATGCTGCAGTTTATGGAAACTTACTTTTCACATCATGGAAAAATACCAGTCTGTTTTGCAATTTACCACTTTTTGCTATTGGATACTTTCGGCCAGGTTAGGTGCCATAGGTCTGTATCTAGGTGCTTATGATTCAGATCAACGTCCTCTCTGGTGTTCTCCAAACATGTTGTGGAACCACCCCCACCCCCATCCAATACAGCCAAAAGCTATTCTGGCTGAGAATGATGGAAGCAGTAGTCCAATGTATAGAGAGGGCAGCAGATTTAGAAAAGCAAATGTAAGTGATTTAAAAATATACAGATTTAGTTATATTGCTGCTACTTCGTGGGGAGCATTTTAGAGAATGTGTGTGTATTTATGGTTTGTTATACTACTTTTTCATTAAGATTTTTGGAGAAACTGCCTGTAATTTTGTTATTAAAACAGGATAAAATTATAGAGTAAGTATGAACTACCCTATTTTCAAATATGTTTTCAGTCCATGAATCTTCTCTTTTACTCTTTTATGAAAATCATCATCATCATCATCATCTTAGAACTGCAGAGTTGGAAGGGACCCTGTGGATCATTGAGTTCAGCTTCTAACAAGGAGGTACAATAGGGAATTGGGGGCTGTGGTGGCTCAGTGGTTAAGAAGCTTGCCTTGAAGGCTGGCAAGTTGGCAGTTCGAGACCTGGGTACTGCATGATGGATTGAGCGCCCGTCTCTGTCCCAGCTCTTGGGGACATGAAAGGAGCCTCATTTAGGCATTCTCTGAGTGGAGTTTTCTCCACAAAAATCCTTTCAGCCCAGAATAATTTCTGACACTACTACTACTACTACTACTACTACTACTACTACTACTACTACTGCTACTACTACTACTACTACTACTACTACTACTACTACTTATCATCATCATCATCATCATCATCATCATCATCATCATCGCTATCATCGTTATTATTGTTAGGGAATCGAACTCCAAACGTCTGCAGCTGGATACATAAACTACTGAACTATAAAGTGCAGTAATACATGAAATGTCGCTCACATTTTAGGACCTATTTAGAAGCTAAAACTGATGCAACCACAAACTATGATAAAACTATGTACCATCAAGTTGTCTCTGATTTATAGCAACTGTATGAATCAGAGATCAGCAAAATATCCTGTTGTGAACAATCCTGCTCAGCTCCTGTTAACTCAAGCCTGTGGGTTCCCTCATGGAGTCAATCCATTCTTATTTCATCTTCCTCTTTTTCTGCTGCCTTTGAGCTTTCAAAAAATTATTCTTTTCCAAAAAGCCTTGCTTTCTTATTAAATGACCAAAGTATCACAGTCTCGGTTTCATTATTTTTGCTTCCCGAGACAGTTCTTCCTTGATTTGCTCTGGGATACTGGCAGGCAGGGCCATAGCCAGGATTCTAGATGTGGATGGGTGAATATTTTCCCAGGGTGGGCAACAATGTCAGATCTATACAGTGGTACTTCATACAATGATTTTAATCCATTCCAAGGGGCTCGTTGTATGAAAAATTGGTATACGATACTTGCATTGTATAGCAATTTTCCCTATGGGGTGCATCATTTTTTTCACTAAGCGGTTTTTCCCATTGAAAAATAGTTGTATGATTTTCCACAGGGGGAAATAAAAAATAAAAAAGCAGCTGGGATTTGAGGGTGGACAAACTGCTAACTCAGGGTGGGTGAGCCCAACCTGGCCACCCCCTGGCCACGGCCCTGCTGGCAGGTATCCTCAGAGCTCTCATCCAGCACCATATTTCAAATGGATCAATTTCATTTCCTGTCAGCTTTCTTTACTGTCCAGCTTTTGCATTCATACATGGTAATCAGGAATATAATATTGTGGACGATCTTGGTCTCATTCGGTGAAACATCCATATACTTAATTATCTTTTCTAATTTCTTCATTGCGGCTCTTCTGAGTTGCAACCATTTTCTGATTTCTTGGCTGCAGTCCCTATTTGAATTGATGATTGAACCAAGGATATAACATTTTTCACTATCTCAATTCCTTCAAGAGCCCTGATAGCAAAGCGGTTATACTGCTGCACTGCAGCCAAAATTTTGTGAGTTCGACTGGAATCAAGCCATCCTTCCAAAGTTGGTAAAACAAGTACCCAGCATGTTGTAGGCAAAATGTTAATTAACTTGTGAGTGACCCAGAGAGTGCACTTAGTGTTATGGGGTGGTATATATGTGTAACAGAGAATAGCTAATTCATTTTCAGCTTTAAATTTGTGCAGTTCTTCCCCAATGATAATATTTATGTTCTTAATGTTCACCTGCAATCTTGCATTGGCATTTTCTTCTTTCACTTTGATTGAAAGCCAATTTCATGTCATTGCTATCATCATCATATCTTAAATACTACAGTATTGTTTCTTCCACCAATTTTCACACCTCTTTTATCTTGATCTACTCTGGGTTTCTGTATTATAAATTCTGTATACAGATTGAACAATCTAGTGCTGAAACTCATGCATTTCTTTCAGAACAGCCCTTAGTTTTTCACGATTCAGTCAAAGGCTCTGCTCTAGTCTATAAAGCATAACTTGATCTTATTCTGAAATTCTTTAGTGCAGTCCACAATCCAACAGATATTAATATCTTGAGTGTCTCTTCCTTTTTGGAATCCACAAAGTAATATGATGAAAAGGCAGAAGCAACAAAGCATTTGTGAATACATATACAACAAAACATTTTAAGTGTACTAATGATGACTGAGTTATTTTGAGAGAAGGGAAATGGTCATTCTGTTTTTCCTCTAAAAAGTGCATGCAGTCTCTTTCCCCCCCTTCATTACACATTAAAAGGACTGCCATAAAATCGCCTCAGCACAATTTACTCTTCCAGCTATGATGTAGTCTCTCTCCAGAGCAAAATACTTGTTTGGTCTTCAGTAAGAATTCTATTACTACAAATTTGGACTGAAAACTTGGGTAGAAAGGTTGTTTTACTTAGGATCTACCCAAATTTACTTCTCACGTTCCCCCTGAGGAATCAGAAAAGGAGAAATTGCTATTAGAGACAGACAGATAACATGGGTACTGTATTTATAATCATGACTGATAGTCTCCACATTTTTATATCAGAGATATGTCAGTTTTGCTCTTTTTTAGGGTCTTGAGGAGGATAATTTCTAAGAGTCATGTGGGAGAATGTTATAATTCCGCCGCCGCCGCCGCGCTCTCCCCGCCCCCACCACCGGCGGGGAGATAAAGGGAGCCTCCCGTGGCCCGGGAGGCTCCGAAGAGGGCCGCCGCCGCCGCCGCCGCCGCTGCGCTCTCCCCGCCCCCACCACCGGCGGGGAGATAAAGGGAGCCTCCCGTGGCCCGGGAGGCTCCGAAGAGGGACGCCGCCGCCGCCGCCGATGCCGCCGCCGCCGCGCTCTCCCCGCCCCCACCACCGGCGGGGAGATAAAGGGAGCCTCCCGTGGCCCGGGAGGCTCCGAGGAGGGCCGCCGCCGCCGCCGCGCTCTCCCCGCCCCCACCACCGGCGGGGAGATAAAGGGAGCCTCCCGTGGCCCGGGAGGCTCCGAAGAGGGCCGCCGCCGCCGCCGCCGCGCTCTCCCCGCCCCCACCACTGGCGGGGAGATAAAGGGAGCCTCCCGTGGCCCGGGAGGCTCCGAGGAGGGACGCCGCCGCTGCCGCCGCCGCCGCTGCGCTCTCCCCGCCCCCACCACCGGCGGGGAGATAAAGGGAGCCTCCCGTGGCCCGGGAGGCTCCGAAGAGGGACGCCGCCGCCGCCGCCGCCGCGCTCTCCCCGCCCCCACCACCGGCGGGGAGATAAAGGGAGCCTCCCGTGGCCCGGGAGGCTCCGAAGAGGGACGCCGCCGCCGCGGCCGCCGCCGCCGCGCTCTCCCCGCCCCCACCACCGGCGGGGAGATAAAGGGAGCCTCCCGTGGCCCGGGAGGCTCCGAAGAGGGACGCCGCCGCCGCCGCCGCCGCTGCCGCCGCTGCGCTCTCCCCGCCCCCACCACCGGCGGGGAGATAAAGGGAGCCTCCCGTGGCCCAGGAGGCTCCGAGGAGGGACGCCGCCGCTGCCGCAGCCACGCAGGATTGTCCCTCCCCGCCCCCTACCATTGGGCGGGGAGGTTGGAGGGCCTTTCTGCCCAAGGGAGCCAGAGATGCCATAACCATCGCGCTAGGCCGTCCCTCCCTGCCCCTCGCCATCGGGCGGGGAGTTTAGGAGGGCTCCTCATGGTAGTGGGGAGCCGAAGACGCTGCCGTGGATGTTGTCTCCGCACACGGACGTCCCCTCCAGCTCCTTGCCTCCGCCCTCCCTATCTGGGGGGAAGAAAAAGGAGATGTGGACGACAGGACTCGCCAGCGCTTTTTGTGCGTTCTAGGAGCCAATGTTCGGTGCTGGAATTGGGGGGGGATGGCGGAGGGGGAGGGAAGAGAGAGTGTTGGCCTTGCCAGCCAGGAAGGAGGGGCAGCATTCCGTCTAGGGAGGTTCCGGAGATTCATATAGGTGTTGTGACGGGCATGGGGTGGTATGGCGGGTATCGTGGGGCGGGCCGCACTCGGGGAATGCGGGTCCGATGTTTAATTGCGGTCCCTCATTCCAGCCCTACCGGTACATCTCTGGGCCCTGAGCGGCAGATCCGGAGTGACCCCACCCTTAGGCTGCTGCTGGTGAATGCCAGGTCGGTTTGTAATAAGGCCCCCCTGATTCAAGATGCCATCCAGGAAGGGCTGGCCGACCTGGCATGCATCACTGAAACCTGGCTGACTCCTGAAGATGGAGTACCTCTCTCAGACATGTGTCCAGCTGGGTTCGGTACTTGGCACCAGCCTAGAGGTGAGGGGAGGGGCGGTGGTGTCGCCATTGTTGCCAGGGAGTCCTTGGGAGTTGCTAGGGCCACTGCTCCACAAGTGTCTGGTTGTGAGGCCCTGCTTCTACGGTTGGGCCCCAAGGGTCAGCTGGGGATCTTACTCCTGTACCTGCCCCCTTGCAGGGTAAGGGATGCCCTGCCTGAGCTTCTCGAGGCCGCCTCGATGCTGGCGTTGGAGTTCCCGAGACTTATGGTTCTGGGGGACTTCAATTTGCCATCGCTGGGGACGGCTTCTGAGGTGGCAAGGGAGTTCATGGCTTCCATGGCAGCCATGGGCCTGACTCAGGTAATTCGGGGTCCAACCAGAGGCAGTGGTCACATGCCAGACTTAGTTTTCTTGTCGGAGCGGTGGCAGAGTGATCTAAGATTACAGGATTTAGTCATCTCACCTGTGCCATGGTCGGATCACTATCTGGTGACTCTTGACTTTCTGGGGGCGACACTTCACCGTAGGGAGGCTGGGCCGATTAAAATGGCCCGCCCTCGGCGACTAATGGATCCAGATGGATTCCAGAGGGAACTGGGGGATATTCCTCTGGATCGGCTACGCGATTCACCCGGGGCACTTGTCGACCTGTGGAATAGGTCGACAACAGTAGCCTTGGATGAAATCGCGCCACTGCGGCCTCTCCGCGCCCGGGGGACTAGGTCATCTCCGTGGTTCACAGATGAACTGCGTGAACTCAAACGGGCAAAGAGACGCCTAGAGCGCCGCTGGGTGAAGACCCAGGATGACTCCGATTGGACACTAGCTAGAGCTGCTATTAGGGCCTACCTAGTGGCGATAGGGGTGGTGAGGCGGCAATACTTCACCGCCCTTATTGCCTCCGCTGATAATCACCCAGCCGCCCTGTTCCGGGTAACCAGGTCCCTCCTTGGTAGGGGGGGATCGGTGCCCGGTTGGCAGGGTTCGGCTGAGGACTTTGCTGACCATCTGGTGGAGAAAATCGATCGGATTCGTTCAGGGTTGAATCCTGGCGTGGATGGGGAGGGTCGGGGGGGTGCCGGAGCGCAGTCTTGCTGTACGATCTGGGATCAGTTCGATCCTGTTGTCCCTGATGAAGTGGACAGGCTCCTTGCAGCTGTTCGTGCCACTACATGTCCTTTGGATCCCTGTCCTACTTGGTTGGTGAAAGCCTCCAAGGAGGTAACAGGTGGCTGGATAGGGGGGATAATAAATGCCTCTTTACGGGAGGGGGTATTTCCTGCACAGCTAAAACATGCTTTGGTGCGCCCCCTCCTGAAGAAGATGTCCCTCGACCCAGCCGTCCTTAACAACTACAGGCCAGTTTCCAACCTGCCCTTTTTGGGTAAGGTTTTGGAGAAGGCGGTGGCGCGCCAGCTGCAGAGAGTCCTGGAGGAAGCGGATTATCTAGACCCCTTTCAATCAGGGTTCAGGCCCGGATATGGAACGGAGACGGCATTGGTCGCACTGATGGATGATCTCTGGCGGGAGCGGGACGGGGGTTGTCCATCCGTCCTTGCTCTTCTTGACCTCTCAGCGGCTTTCGATACCGTCGACCACGGTATCCTTCTGGAACGGCTCGAAGGACTGGGGATCCAGGGCACTGTGTTGTCCTGGTTTTCCTCTTTTCTGGAGGGCCGTACCCAGTCGGTATGGTTAGAGAGTGAGAGGTCCAGCCCTAGGCCCCTTAAGTATGGGGTGCCGCAGGGCTCTGTGCTCTCTCCTCTCTTATTTAACATCTATATGAAGCCACTGGGTGAGATCATTCGTTCCCACGGGGTGCGGTACCATCAGTACGCGGATGATACTCAGCTGTACATCTCGGCCCGTGGGGACCCCAGTGATGCTGTTGAAATCCTATCCGGATGCCTGGAGGCCATTGGGGTCTGGATGGGGGCCAATGGGCTTCGGCTGAATCCCAGCAAGACAGAGTGGCTGTGGATAAGGGGCCCCGTGTTATCCAGGGAGTTACCACCTTTGGTACTGGATGGGGCTGTTTTGCCCCAGACAGACCCAGTGCGCAATTTGGGGGTTCTTCTGGACTCGTGGCTGCTGCTGGAAGAACAAGTGGCGGCTGTGGCCAGGAGGGCTTTTGCCCAACTTCGGGTGATTCGCCAATTGCGCACACTCCTGGACCGGGGCTCCTTGCTTATGGTCACCCATGCTCTGGTTACCTCCCGACTAGACTACTGTAATGCGCTCTACATGGGGCTGCCCTTGACGACCATTCGGAGGCTGCAGCTGGTCCAGAATGCGGCGGCCCGGGTGGTAATGTCGTGTGGGCGATATGCCCATGCCTCTCCGCTACTCCGGGAGCTGCACTGGTTACCAGTTTGTCTCCGGGTGCAATTTAAGGTGCTGGTTTTGACCTTTAAAGCCCTATATGGCAGGGGGCCAGGATACCTTAGAGACCGCATCGTCCCAAGAGTGTCTGCCCGTCCAACTAGAGCGGACCGGAGGGGTTCTCTAATTGTGCCACCAACGAGGGATGCACATTTGTCTAGCACCCGAAGGAGGGCCTTCTCCGTGTCCGCTCCAACTCTCTGGAACCTCCTGCCAATAGACCTAAGACTCCAAAGTGAATTGCTGCCCTTCAGGAAAGGAGTGAAGACCTGGCTGGCAGGACAGGTGTGGGGCCCGAATGGGACTATGGTGCCCGCCTGCTGGCTTGTATAAGAACTCTCTCTCTTCCTCTTCCTTTTTCTTCCTTTTTCTTCCTTTTATAGTGGATGGGATGGGTGGGTGGGATATAGGGGTTTTTAAAGGGGGTGGGTTGGGGTTTTTTATAATGTTTTATGTATTTTTGTGCATTGTTGTGATGCCGCCCTGAGTCGGGCATGCCTGAGCGGGCGGCATATACAAATTTGACTAATAAATAAATAAATAAATAAATAAAGGACAAAATGGGAGGGAGTGAAAAACCAATTCCAAACTAACATTCTTGCTTCTCATTGTTTGAGCCAAGAACAACAAACTGTCACCAGATGTCTGAGGAAAACAGAAACAGGTTATTGTTCCTTGAACAGGTTAATAGAAGAACTCTTTAACTTGACATTTTGAAGTGGTAGTCATGTTAGTTTGTGCAAGCATATCAAAGAGTAAACAAAACAAAAAGACAAAAGAAGTTGTGGCACCTTAAAGACTAACTCCTGTATTTTAATGTTAGCTTTCATGGATCAAGTCCATTTCATCAGACAGAAGAGTGAGACTTCATGGTATTCATTTATAAACACCACATACAGAGGCACACAATGGTTGGTTAGTATAACAGTTATATTTACAAATCAGCGTGGCATTTTACAACCAGTAATAACAGAAGATCCCTGATTGGGGTTCAGATTTATTACTGTGAAGTTTGGTTCTGTTGAGTTGTAAATGTTTAGTAGATGGAAGCACAGTTAACATTTTGGCATTGGAACACCAGATATGTATAATATATCTGATATGTATAAAAATACAGCAGATTTTTTCGGAATAGTAGTTGTGTTAGTCTGTTTTTCAAGCATATAAGAGCAAACAAAACAAAAATATTGTGGCACTTTAAAGACAAACTGCTGTATTTTAATGTTAGCTTTAGTAGATCAACTCCACTTCGTCAGACATAGGAGTGAGAGTTCATGGCAATCAATTTATACACCTCAAGTACAGAGGTACAGAGAGATGGGCAATAATAATTTCATGTCAGAGATTCCTCTGGGTTGAAAGGATTTTTAGGGGACACCCGAATGAGGCTCCTTTCATGTCCCTAAGAGAGATTGGTTAGCATAACAGACAAGTATACAAATCAATATGGCTTTTTACAACTGGTAATAGAAGTAACTGCAGTGGCTCAAGTGGCTAAGACGCTGACTGGGAAGCGGAAGGTCAGCAGTTCGATTCCCGAGTACTGCAGGACGGAAATGAGCTCCCGTCTTCGTCCCAGCTCCTGCCAACCTAGCAGTTCAAAAGCAAGAAATTGCAAGTAGATAAATAGGGACCACTTCGGTGGGAAGGTAACAGCGTTCCGTGCGCTCCGGTGTCTAGTCATGCCTGCCACATGACCACGGAAACGTCTGCAGAAGCAGACAGCGCTGGCTCTTCGGCTTAGAAACAGAGATGAGCACTGCACCCTAGAGTCGGATACGACTGGCTTTCGAGCAAGGGAAACCTTTACCTTTACCTAATAGCAGATGATCTCTGGTTGTTATTCGGATTCGTTGTGAATTTTCGCCCTGTTGAATTGCAGTGGTAGCCTCAAATAGCTATTTCAAAGGATCCTGAGTTTAGATCCAAGCAACAAATTATATCCCACATATTCAATATGGTTTTTAATGGTTTTGTTTATAGTACCGTAATTGTTATTTTACTGTTACCGTGACTGTTATTTTACTGATTGTAAGCCACCCTGAGTCACCATGGCGAGTGGGTGACGATATAAATCTAAACAAACAAACAAATAGTGGGAGGGTACAAGACAAACACCTGGCATTAAACATTTGCGAATGAGTTTAACCTCCAGCATCTATTGACAGTAGTCTTTAAGGTGCCACCACATCCTGCCAACCTAGCAGTTTGAAAGCAAGAAATTGCAAGTAGATAAATAGGGACTGGGTACTGCAGTGGCTCAAGTTGCTAAGACGCTGACTGGGAAGCGGAAGGTCAGCAGTTCGATTCCCGAGTACTGCAGGATGGAAATGAGCTCCCGTCTTCATCCCAGCTCCTGCCAACCTAGCAGTTTGAAAGCAAGAAATTGCAAGTAGATAAATAGGAACCACTTCGGTGGGAATGTAACAGCGTTCAGTGCGCTCCGGTGTCTAGTCATGCCTGCCACATGACCACGGAAACATCTGCAGAAGCAGACAGCGCTGGCTCTTCGGCTTAGAAACAGAGATGAGCACTGCACCCTAGAGTCGGATACGACTGGCTTTCGAGCAAGGGAAACCTTTACTAAATAGGGACTGCTTTGGCGGGAAGGTACACAGCGTTCGGTTGCCTAGTCATGCCTGCCACATGACCACGGAAATGTCTGCAGATGCAGACAGCGCTGGCTCTTCGGCTTTGAAACAGAGATGAGCACTGCACCCTAGAGTCGGATACGGCTGGGTTCCGAGCAAGGGAAACCTTTACCTAATGACTTTTGCTTTGTTTTGTTTACTTTCTGATAGGCTTTGATTTGTTATGCGGTTGCCCTTGAGGTGGAAAACAGGAAAGAGAGGTTGCAGCAGCCATAGCTAAGGTTAGCTTTGGACGCTGCGCCCTTTTCCAGCACAAGAGACAGCTCCCGCTGCTGGCTGGCGGGGGGAGGAGCTTTGTTACCATTGAGGTGCTGCCGGAGGACAGAGCGGCAAAGCTAGCCGCGGCAAACCGGAGTCCGCTCTGCGCAGCTCGGAGGCCAAACGTTGTCGCTCCCCGGCTTGGACATGGCGGAGGAAGAGGGGTACCTGGCCGTCTCAGGGGAGCGCATCGCGTTGCACCGCCGCCACCACAGCGCCACCTGCCGGGAGTTCCAGGTCCGCTGCCCGAGGCTGCAGCTGCGAACCCTCAGCGCTGTCACGTGCACGGTGTGGCTCGTGGCTTATGGGCTCTTCGTGATCAGCCAGGTAGTTACCTGGCTGGGGATTATGGGAGTTACGATCTGGAAGGGGGAAAAAAAGTAAATTTTCTAAGCTCTGTTCTGTGCTTGCAGGTCTGAGGATGCCTCAGAATCCGTGATGGCGAACCTTGGCACTCCAGATGTCCTTGGACTTCAATTCCCAGAAGCCCAAGCCCCCTGTGAATCCACATGAATGGGTTTACTGCGATTCATCCGGCCCACGCCGCCCTCGTCGCTCCTGGAAGCGGAAGTAAAACGCGCCCGTACGGATGAATCGCAGTAAATCCATTTGTGTGGATTCACGGCGACTTCTGGGAATTGAAGTCCAAGAACATCTGGAGTGCCAAGATTCGCCATAATGTCCTCGGATGATTAAAAAACCCCATTGAGATTCCTCTTCTGCTTTATTGAATTCATTAGGGCTTGCTCGTGAGTCGTTCCCCCCTTTCGGGGGATTTTATCGTTCTGGTCACAGTGACTTAGTGGTTAAGACAACTGAGCTTGACAACTGGAAGGTCAAGCAGTTCAAGACCCAAGCGCTGCGTGACGGAGTGAGCTCCCATCTCTTATCTCAGCTCCTGCAAACCGAGCAGTTTGAAAGCAAGGAGATAAATAGGTACCACTTCGGTGGGAAGGTAAACAAGCTTTCCGTGCACAGCGTTCCGTGGCTAGTCATGCCTGCCACATGTCCACTAAACGCAGACAGTGCTGGCTCTTCAGCTTTGAAACAGAGATGAGCACTGAACCCTAGAGTCGGATACAGCTGGCTTTCGAGCAAGGGAGACCTTTACCATGTAGTTCTGGCATTTTGAATACTTTGTAATATAGTCTTATGTCAGTGAGAATGTTAATATTTCTAATTTTGTGGTTCAGTTGCACAGTCGATTCCGACCCTTTGCAACCCCATAGACCATTGCCCGCCAAGCATCCCTATCCTACACCTGCCCAGCTCTGTGCCCATTGCGTCAACAATACCATCTAGCCATCTCATTTTCTGCCACCCCCTTCTTCTTACCTAAACTTATTCTAAAAAATTGTTTAATACAGTATAAATATATAAATTAACATTTACATTTGTGAACCAGTGAAAGGTGTAGTGAATAGATGGAAGGAATAGGACTCAAAATACTTGGGTTCAATCACTGCTTGTTCATGTACGTTTACTGGGGAGTAGCTGGTAAAACCATTCCTGAAAAATGTCAGTACTGTAGCTTAAAAACTTTAATTGGGTTGCTATGACACAGATGTGGCAATAACAGTAAGAAGAAATATTCAGTATGTGAACATCAGGTATGTACCTAACCAAAATTATTAGAGGCTTCACTGTGCTTCTTGCCAAAGTGAAGTAGATACATGCCTGGTTTGAATCTCCCTCTTTCTTTTCTGTGCTTGGATGTAGAAAATTCAAAAGTACCTTGTTTGAAAAAGCATAAAGAAATTTATTACAATATATCTTAGTACAGCAGGAGCACTAAAAAGCCAGCCATCTGTTTATTGCAAATACATGCTTCAAGCAGCCAGAGCTGTATATATGGACATCACAAGATGGCCAATATAGAAAGAAAAGATGGATGATGGAAGAAACACTTAAAATTGTAAAGGACAGGTGAGAAGCAAAATTAAAAAGTGACAGCAACTGGGTCAGAACCTTGAATGCAGTTTTTCAGTTACTGTCATGTAGCATCAAACAAAACCATTATAGTAACCAGTAAAAGAAATAGAGGAGAATAACAGAAGGGAAAAACCTACAGATCCCTTCTGGAAGATCAAAGAAATCAAAGGGAAATTTAAACTTAGATTTAGAATGCTAATTAACTATCTGACCAGGAGAAAAATAAGGAGAAGATGGAAACAGTATACTGAAGACCTATACAGAAGAGAGAGAGAAAGTAACATTGGGGTCTGGATGGGGGCCAATGGGCTTCGGCTGAATCCCAGCAAGACAGAGTGGCTGTGGATAGGGGGGCCCGTGTTATCCAGGGAGTTACCATCTTTGGTACTGGATGGGGCTGTTTTGCCCCAGACAGACCCAGTGCGCAACTTGGGGGTCCTTCTGGACTCGCGGCTGCTGCTAGAAGAACAGGTAGCGGCTGTGGCCAGGAGGGCTTTTGCCCAACTTCGGGTGATTCGCCAGTTGCGCACGCTCCTGGACCGGGGCTCCTTGCTTATGGTCACCCATGCTCTGGTCACTTCCCGACTAGATTATTGTAATGCGCTCTACATGGGGCTGCCCTTGACGACCATTCGGAGGCTGCAGCTGGTCCAGAATGCGGCAGCCCGGGTGGTGATGGGATGTGGGCGATATGCCCATGCCTCACCGCTACTTCGGGAGCTGCACTGGTTACCAGTTTGTCTCCGGGTGCAATTTAAGGTGCTGGTTTTGACCTTTAAAGCCCTATATGGCAGTGGGCCAGGATACCTTAGAGACCGCATCGTCCCAAGAGTGTCTGCCCGTCCAACCAGAGCGGACCGGAGGGGCTCTCTAATGGTGCCATCAGTTAGGGGTGCACATCTGTCCAGCACCCGAAGGAGGGCCTTCTCCGTGTCCGCACCGACTCTCTGGAACCTCCTGCCAACAGATCTAAGACTTCAAAGAGAATTGCTGCCCTTCAGGAAAGGATTGAAGACCTGGCTGGCAGGGCAGGTGTGGGGCCCGAATGGGAACACGGTCCCCGCCTGCTGGCTTACGTAAAGAATTAAGAACTCTCCCTTCTTCTTTTTATAGTGGGTGGGATGGGTGGGTGGGATATGGGGTTTTTTAAAGTGGGTGGGATATGGGGCTTTTAAAGTGTTTTATGTGTTTTTAGAACTTGTTGTAATGCCGCCCTGAGTTGGGTTCTGCCTGAGTGGGCAGCATATATAAATATGACTATAAATAAAAATAAATAAATAAATAAAAAAGAGCAGTCCTATGAGAAAGAACCTGCAGTTCTTGAAAGTTAAGTGAATGCTGCTCTGAAAGTACTAGGAAGAAATAAATCACCAAGGGTAAGTGGATTACTGATAGAACTATTTCAAGTCACAGAGACTGAATTTATCAAAATACTTACAAGAATATGCTGACAAATATGGAAAACAAAACAATGGTCTATAGACTGGAAATGAATGTTCTGTATATACAAATCTCTGGGAAACTCGATGCCAAGGAATGCAGCAACTATAGAGCCATTTCTTTAATTTCCCATGCAAGCAAAGTGATGCCTTAGAGATGTTGCTACAAAGGCTTTTAACCTTATATGGAGTAAGAAATGTTCAGGTTGGATTATGGAAAAGGAAGAGGTAGCTACTGACTACGGGAGCATACAAAAGAATTTCAGAATAAATATAGGCTACAGTAAAGCCTTTGTGCGGATCATAAGAAACTTTGGATGGTTCTGAAAGAAATGGGGATGCTTCAGCACTTGATTGTCCTGATGCAAAACCTGTATTGTGGACAAGAAGCTACTTTTAGGACAGAATATAAAGAGACAGAATGGTTTAACATAGGCAAAAGTGTCAGACAAGGGTTATTTTGTCCCCTTATCTATTCAATCTGTATGTGGAACATACCATATTGCAAGACAGACTAGATTGAGATGAAAAATATACAACTTGCAAAGAGCTTTGCCCATGATCTCTTCTCCTGGAATAATTATATTATCTGCCATCGGTATTGATGTCATTATATATTATTGGAGAGTTCATTTTCCTGTATTAACTGGTTCTTTATTGTTAATTATTTCATGTTATATATTATTTTATTTATATTAATTTAGTATATGGCATGTTATGTAATCTGGTGTCTTTGATTCGAGACAAAAGGATAGTGATTCTTATTTTCCAAATGGACCAATGCACAACTGTATACTTATCAATTTGCTCTTCTAATTTCATTCCATATTGAATAAAACAGATTTTGCATGGGCTGATCTTCCTTTGCTCAGACTTGGCTTTGGAAGTTGCTCTGAAACTTAATGCCACTCTTCAGTGCCTTTGCTCACTGAATAGGACCAGAAATGATTTCCTTTTTGTGAACTGTAGAATTTGGCCTTGTGTTCCCAACTTGTTTCTCATTACAGAATAGTGTGATGCTCTCGGCTGCTATATTCATCACACTGATCGGCTTGCTTGTATACCTGCACTTTGTGAAAATTGACCATGAGTCCTTGCTGATTGTCGGGTCACTTGGAATACAGATGACTTCATCCTATGCTTCTGGCAAAGAGACCACAACATTTATAGAGATGAACCAAGTAAAAGATGTGGTCATCAATGAAGCCATCTATATGGTAAGTATTTTTAGTGTAGTGGTGGTTGTCGTTCTTGTTTAGATGTTCAGAAAACATACATTGACTATATTATTTGTCTGAAAAGGACTGTTAGAGGGAATTTTGGTGGCAAGTTAGTAGGGAATAACAGCTTTGGGTTAGATAAACTCTTCTAGCAAAAGAAAAAGTGAAGAGCCTGTGACCTAGATGTTGTTGGGCTCCAGCTTCCTTAAGGCTACCTATCAGATCAGTTGCCAAGTATTATGGGATTCGTTATCCAAAAACACCTGGAGGCTACAGGTTATCTGCCTTTGGTCTTGCTGATCTTGAAACGAGGGTGCTCTGAACTGAGCTTCACCAATAGATTTTAAGGAAATGGGAATAGCTGGCCCAGTCTTTGGAGTGAGGTTAAATCAGGGATTCCTAACCTATGGCCTGTGGGCCGGCCCTGGCCCACAGCAGCAATTAATCGTCTCTATGGTGAGGACCCTGGAATCGCTGAAAATGCACCAGAAACGTGCCAGAAGTGCAAAAAATGCAGCGGAAACAGCCGAAAATGCAATGAAAACAGCCAAAAATGTGGTGTCCTCTATCCTGCCGCCACGGGGACCTGCAGAAGTGCCAAAACCAGCAGAAAACATGCTGTGATTGCACCCACCACCTCCGCCACCAGAAGTGGCGGGAGGAACCACACCTCCGACCTGTGTGAAAAGGTTGGCCATCCTGGTTTAAATGTTTAGAAAAGAATCCCGCCAGCAGCACCTGTAGCAGCAACCCAAAGCTCAAGCCACAGCCAACTAGACACCACAGCTGCACTGGGACCTCCCCACCATGCTCATTTGGCAGCATTTCATTATCCTGTAGTCAAGAAATTAGAAGTTTTTAGGAGAAGACTAATTATTTGTGGAAAGGTTGAAGGCACCAGGAAAAGAGCACAACCAAACATGGGATAGATTGACTTTCTAAAGAAAGCCACAGGTTTGAGTTTGCAAGACCTGAGCAGGACTGTTGAGGACAGAACATTTTGGAAATTGCTCATTAGGAGGCGCGCCATAAGTCGGAGGTGACTTGACAGTACATAACAAGAAATTTCTGATGGGAGTGGAGGAAGCAAATCTCTTTGATTGTTTTCCTCTGGCAGCTGGGAAAACCCTCTAGGATGGATCCAACCAAAGACATTTTACTGACTGCTGTAGGACATTAGTGCTGTCCTTTCCAGGCTTTTCAGTAGCCAGCAGAGTAGGGTGAAGAAGATGTAGTATGCTCATGTCATGATGAGAAAATAAGGTGATTCATGGGGGAAAGAAGGAAGAAGAGAATGGCTCCGTAGGAAGTGGTGATGCAAGAGTGGACTTTTGCTTTTCTCTAAGTAGCATTGAGAGTAAAAGCTACCTCTTGGAGGAGGGAAGGTCCAGTGCCTTCAGAATTACAATGCTTTGTAATATCTAGTGGTACAAATTAGATCAGAAGCAGCTAGCTAAGGGAGTTAAACTTCTGAGCTCATTCTTTCTTCTAATGTTTGAAGGAGGCTTAGAACCTCTTGTAAAGGCCTATTTATTAAAGAATATATTTCAGCGTACAGTAGTTGGAAGATCCAGCATTTGAATTTGAATATTGTTTTTAAAGAAATCTCCAAGTATATTTGCATGCTTGTAAGAAAAGACCAGGGTTTCTCAACTTTGGGCCTCCAGATGTTCATGGACCTCAGTTCCAAGAAGCCTCGATCACCAGGTGTGCTGATTGGGCTTCTTGGAACTAGTCCAAGAACACCTGGGGGCCCAAGCTTAAGAACCCCTGGAATAGATTGTAATGATAGTGAAGAAGAAATGTATCATTCTTTAATTTGTCTGTTGTCTTATAGCAAAAGGTTATTTACTACCTCTGCATCCTTCTCCAAGACCCTTTGGAACCTAATGTTGTCTCTGAGGTAGTACCACTGTTTCAGGTGAGTCCACAATGTGCTGTTTGGGAGATTATCACACCATGACACCATATCATGTTTTTCTTTACCAGTTTACCCATGGAAGTCCATCTATCTAATTTCAGTGTTTCTTCAGCAGGATGAATACAGAAGTGTTAGAAAAGGTAGCAAATGTGTGATAGGTCACGCGTCGTTGATTGTAGTTTCTTATTCTGCAAAATTATTCAGAGTTCCAGGGAATATTGCTATTACGTGATCCTGATCTTGTTCTCAGTCTCTTGGGAATAGGACATGCTGTAGATTGAAATTCACTGGCTTGCAGTCCTTGCAGCTTTAGATATAACAGTTTCATGCTTAGCTGAGCATGGTCTAACCCCCAGATTTTCTAGATAATTAATTTTGCAGAGAGGTGGAGCAGTAACCGTTGTCACTCTTTGGAGCATTTAAGCCTTTATTTTTCTCAGTTATGTGATCTCTGCATACAATTTACCGTCTCAGTTAGCCTATTAACACTTCTGTAATCATGTACTAAATTAACCTGTTCTTCTATGGAACTCCCAGTGACAGCCTTTACAACAAATATTCAGAATGGACTTTATACTAAGACATGTTTACAGGAACAAAAAAAAAACAAAAACAGAGAATAGAGAAGGTGGTCTATAATGAGAGATAAGCAAATAGGAACCCCAGAAACATGTTTATACTGTATCTTGGTGTTTGGTCTACTTCAGACCATTTTGGCACCCATAAGCAACAAGGAAGATTTGGCAGGAATCAAATGGAAACAGGAAAGTTGACCCTCTTTTGTAATAAAAATGCAAAGAAGAAGGGGGATCTGTCAACACCATTAAGCAGACATAAAGTTCAAGGCTTTTAGTTCTTTTGTGGTTGACTACATCAGCAGTGGGACCGTGGTGGCTTAGTGATTAAGATGCTGAACTTGACGACTGGAAGGTCGGCAGGTCAGCAGTTTGAGACCTGAGTGCTGCACGACAGAGTGAGTTCTTGTCTCTGTCCTAACTCCTGCCAACCTAGCAGTTCGAAAGCAAAACATTGCAAGTTGATAAATAGTTATCACTTAAGTGGGAAGGTAAACAGCATTCCGTGCACTCTGGTGTCTAATCATGCCTGCCACATGTCTACGGAAATGTCTGCAGACACAGACAGCGCTGGGTATTTGGCTATAAATAGAGATGAGCGCTTAACCCAAAAATTGGATATGACTGCTTTTGAGTAAGGGCAACCTTTACCTTACCTTTACCTACGTCAGTAGTAGCAAAGTTGATATGATTAAATGGAATTAGGCCTTTGTGAAACCTTTGTTCTCCTTTCTGATCAAGTGTTGTCACTGTATTTTCAAAATGATTTCTGCAGCTGTGATGGTCAGAAACCTTTTTTAGCAAAATAGTTATGATACTCTAACTTTTTTTTAATCACTCTTTCCCCCACCCCAAGATTCATTTTGAAAGTGTCTCAAGTTAGACTGAACCATGTTTGAATCAGTGCCAATCTGAATATGACAGCCTGAGATTGGTATCTACCAAGTATATGTATATTCCATAGTATGGATCCATTAATGTGAAGATATTAAATATCATGTTAAACAATATTCATTAAAATGTATTTGAGCGAGTTTAGCATTTTCTCATCCAATGAGAATTCCAATATGAGAGTTAGCAGTAGGAGTAGGTTTAGCTGAAAAGTTTAATATACATATCTCTTGAATCCATTGAGAATTCTAATATTCCATTGGGTCAGCCTTCTGATAAGACAGAGGATGTTCCTTCTATTTCTCAGTACAGTGGTACCTCATACAACAATTTTAATCCGTTCCACGGGGCTCGTTGTACGAAACAATTGCTATACGATGAATGCATTGTATAGCGATTTCCCCTATGGAATGCATCGTACAACAATGTTTTTTTGCTAAATGGTTTTCCCATTGAAAAATTGTTGTACAATTTTTTTCCATAGGGAAAATCGTTATGTGGGACGCCATTCCCCCCAAAAACCTAATTGTTATGAGATTCCGTTGCTATACGGGGCGATTGTTGTATGAGGTTCCACTGTATAATAGTTTTCTGACAATGGCATGGGACTTTCCTCCCCTGTCCATAAATTATTTTAGCAGGAAGAGAAAAACCCTGCAGTGTGGTAGATTTCTTGGACTCACTTTGTCCCCAAAACTCTTCCATTCCATATTCTGTTTCCATTTCATAGCAAGACAAAAACAAAAATGTTATGGTACCTTTAAAGACTGTTATATGTCAATGTGAACTTTTGTGGATATGTCTAGTTCTTCATAACAGGAAGCTAAAGAAACATTGTTTATCACTCATCAGCTATCTACTTTTAAAGTTTCATTATGTGTGAATTCTGTAACAAAATACGGGTCTGAGGTCCAAAATGTACCATTCTTGTGCTCAAGGGTTGAAGAGTAATGTGGAAATATTTACTTAGATGCCTGATTAAAGAACAGGTTGTATCACAGGATCTTGTAATGTAGGCATAAGTCCGGTGGGGGTAAGTTTATGGTATGCAACTCAGATGATGTCATCATTTGATGATGAAAATATTTAATTGAGTTTAATTTAAAACTTCCATCCCCATCCCCCCCACCCCTATCAGGTTCTGAGGCTCCGTAGAGATCCCCTTTGTCCTTGGGAAGCCTTTTGATGCCTTGGGGAACTCCTGTTGCATAAATTACACTTCACAAAGCTGATAACATCATCCACTGCCATGGTTTTAGGAAATGTGACTTTTCTGATTTCTCCACTGAAGGTATTTAGCCTCCCATTGAATCACCTTCATCATGGGTCAAGAGAGTGTAGTCTTTAATTACTTAAAGTTGCCACCACTAGTAAGGTTCCCCTTGCTCGAAAGCCAGCCGTATCCAACTACGGTAACTCTAAGGTGCAGTGCTCATCTCTGTTTCAAAGCCAAAGAGCCAGCGCTGTCTGCTTCTGCAGACGTTTCCGTGGTCATGTGGTAGGCATGACTAGACACCAGAGCACACAGAATGCTGTTTACCTTCCCTCCGAAGTGGTCTCTATTTATCTACTTGCAATGTCTTGCTTTCGAACTGCTAGGTTGGCAGGAGCTGGGACAAAGACGGGAGCTCATTCCGTCCTGCAGTACTCTGGAATCGAACTGTTGACCTCCCGCCTTCCAGTCAGCGTCTTATCCACTTGAGCCACTAGTACATTCATCCTAACAGGCAATTTTCAGTAATTAAAAATGTCTCCCTCCCCTCCCATGACCCCCAGTGGGTTTGCAACAATGCAAATGATTCCATGGGGCCTTGGAACCATTGGGAGAGAAATCGGAAATGTTTTATTACCTTCAAAAATGGTGTAGCTGATAACATCATCAGTCTTGTGTGCTGTAATTTACAGTAACAGGATTGCACCTATCATTTCTCAGTTCTTTATATCCGTAAATTTAACTGAATAGTACATTTAAAAGCGGATGTCATTCTTTGGAGTTATGACAATACCAGCTTACTACTACCCTTGCCACAGGCCTCTCCAGGTTCCTTCCCTAGCCTCCTTTACGGGCAGACTCAACTTCAGAACCCCCGTGACTCTGAATATCTGGTCGCCAGCATGTCGCCCTCTCTTCTATAGAAAGCCTAGCCAAAATATGGAGAGTTTAATTGATTGTTAGAATGGGTTTAGTTTAGTTTACTCTTGCCTTTTACCCCCACTCAAGCAAACATACTTTGTATTATAAAACAAAAAGCTGTTTATTAATCTTTAACATAAGAGAAGAGCATTAATCATTTAGGAATATTCAAACAGAGGTTTTGCCCCCATACTAAAGAACAAAAACCGGTCGATTCTGAATAATACTGCTGTAGCTTATATGGAGTTTGGGCTCCTTAGTGGTTCCAAGTCCAATTGTCCTCCCTGGGTGAACTTACTCAGTTTCAGAGTCAAGCTGACTCTACTCCAAGTGCCGCCTTCTTTGGCCAAGAGTCTTGGCAACTCAGAGTACCCCCCCCCCCTCTCTCTTTATGCTCTCCTATCCTATTGTTATAGAGAACTTCTTTCTCCCTGTAACTGGGTGTGGTGTCTGCATACCACCCAGGCCTAGTGGCCTTTTAGAGCTCCACAGGCTACACCTACTGAAGAGCCTGTTGGAAATGAAACAGGACTTTTCTTAAAGGAGAAAAACTACACATAACCCACATGCATAACTTTTGAAATTCCCAAATGCATAACTTGTTACTTTTTCATTACAGGAGTCTTTAATACATTGTCCATTATAAAAGCAACACACAACTATCAGAGAAGTAAAAGATGTATGGATTAGAGTAGAAGTGTTTAAAACGGTACCCAGCCATGTTAGTCTGTATTTCAAGCATATCAGGGAGAAAACAAAAAGACAAAAAATGTTGTGGCACTTTAAAGACTAAGTGCTATAGTTTAACGTTAGCTTTCATGGATCAAGTTCACTTCATTAGACATAACAGTGAGACTTCATGGCATCAATTTATGCACATCAGGTAAGGTAAAGGTTTCCCTTGCTCGAAAGCCAGTCATATCCGACTCTAGGGTGCAGTGCTCATCTCTGTTTCTAAGCCAAAGAGCCAGTGCTGTCTGCTTCTGCAGACATTTCTGTGGTCATGTGGCAGGCATGACTAGACACTGGAGTGCACGGAACGCTGTTACCTTCCCACCGAAGTGGTCCCTATTTATCTACTTGCAATTTCTTGCTTTCGAACTGCTAGGTTGGCAGGAGCTGGGACAAAGATGGGAGCTCATTCCATCCTGCATTACTCGGGAATCGAACTGCTGACCTTCCGCTTTCAGTCAGCGTCTTAGCTACTTGAGCCACTGCAGTCCAGTACAGAGATGCAAAATGGTTAACATCTATATCTATAAAACAGAGGTTTGGTCTTGTATGTGCTCCAAAGGAACCCACACCCCTGGACCAGTCTCGCTGAAATTTGGCATGTACATACCTTGAGCTTGCGAGATCAGCCTGTGGGGGTCTCTAAACCCATTTGGGGGTTTATGCCCCCAAAGTGGGACACAAAGGGGACACACCCACTGGCCGGAGACAAAGCAACAAAAGAGCGGTACTGCGCACGCACAACACAGCCAGCAGTACTACGCACACACTCCTATAAGGCAGGACATGCCGGCCTGGAGGGAGGCAGCAGCAGCTGGGCAGCTTAGGTGGCTTCAAAACCTCCACCGCCATCCCTGGATGCTCCCTCAGCAAGCCAGCCTGGAGAAAGGCAGCAGCAGCTGGGCGGCTCGGGCGGCTTTAAAGCCTCTGCTGCCGCCATCCCCGGATGCTCACTCGGCCAGCCGGCCTGGAAGGAGGCGGCAGCAGCTGGGTGGCTCGGGCGGCTTTAAAGCCTCTGCTGCCGCCGCCATCCACATATTCTCTGCCACCGCAAACAGACTTTTACCATGTGAGCCGCCCTGAGTCGGGTTCCCTGATTGGGCGGCATACAGATGCAAAAAGTAAATTAAATTAAATTTAAAGAAAAAAACCTAGCAAGGCCGGGGTCATCAGCTAGTAACATAATTATACAAGTCAATATGGGGTGTTTTTTTTTTTTTTTTACAACTGGTAATACCTGTTCTTCAGATTAATTGTGAAGCTTTGCACTTTTGAATCGTGAATGGTTAGTAATGGCTAATGTTAAAATACAACAGTTAGTCTTTAAAGTAGCACAATTTTTTTGTGTTGTTTTGTTTACTTTCTGATATGGATTAGAGATTATGGCTGCCGTAAATGAGTCCACGGTTGATTCCGGTGGCGGCGGCTGTAACGAGGATGGGGGCTGGATTATTTGCCGTGGCCATAGGTTGAGAACCCCTGGATTAGAGTAATAAAAGTTGTTTGAAGGAACTCCAGAAGAATACTGGTGGCCGCAACCTTATCTAAAGTAGGTGCATTGCATCAGTATTGAATGTATAAGTCAACATCTAACAGCTAACTAGCAGTTAGATTTAGACCTATCCAGTTGCAGAGCTAGCACAGTATTACTGTTAATCACTTGGACATATTTTTCTGTGCAATCATGAGACGGATAACCCTGTTTTTGTTCAGTAACCTTACTTGTTCCATGTGATACCTTCTGGTTGCTTCAGCTGCAATATCCCATCAAGTTTAAATTCTTTAATTCTATGAGCCTCTCTCATCTCCTTTATTTATAGAGTTCCAAGCCACGTCTAGACTGCCTTGTAGAAGTATACAAAAGCTGCCAAGAAATTCTGGAGCAGAGGAGGAAATCTTGACTTTAACAGAAAAATGTATCCAGGCAAAAATAATTGCTATAATACCAAGATGTTCTAAAAACTATTTATGAAGGGATTCACATCGAAACAGGTTAATGAATTCTGGCATATAGGTTACTAAATGGGAGATGTATTCTAGTGAACTAGAGTTCTGAAAATTGTTGGTACTTTCTTGGCTCACGATCGAATGTGCAATAATGAAATATTAGAGAAATACATTAGTACACTCGGGTCTTGATTCTTCTTTTGTCAAAATGATGATGTAAGAAACTCAGTAGTAGTCTTTTCTGTTAAAATTTGACCGTGGCTAAGTTACTGATAATGTACACGGAATATTCAGCAGGAAACAAAAGAATTGACCACTTTTGTCATAACAATGCAAGGGAAGAAGGGCATCTGTCAGCATGACTAAATTTTATTTTCCAAGAAATAATTGCAGGTTATGAAACTGCTTATGCTTATATGGTGCATTGGCTTACAGGCTTATATTTATCATTAGCATTGTATGGTTGGTATTGTATTTGATATATATATTTGTCAATAAATGTTTTCTCTAATTCTCTAGAAGTAGTTTTCAGTATCTAGTGTTGTGATGTCTCTATGAATTCACAAAGATGACCTAGTTCAAAAGCAAGATAGATATTTTGTTCTCTAGAACACAATGTTTTAATGACATGCTAGAAAACTATTCAAGCAAAAGGAGGGCAGAACGGTGAGTGAAATCCAGGAAATAGTAGCAACCCTTCAATGGAATGTCAATATCAAAGTCTTAGTTTATTCAAAAAGTTCAACAGAAATTCCTTAATTCATGTTCATGGAGACTCAAAAAAGAACATTAATTCATGTATAAAATGTAGTGTATTCCATAAAAGTAAAGAACTGCTCCAATTGAAAAATAATCAATTCCAATATGTATCATAGGTTCTATAATCCATTATTATAATCCAAAACCCTTCCAGATAATTTCTGGTTTTTCACATTAGTTTCTTCAGGGATCTATTAGAATAAAAATGATACATGAAATAGTGTAATATAGAATAATACAATGCAATTGTATACAGTTACAGTGTAATAGAATGAGAATTAAAGTGGGTACCTGTTGATGAAGTAAAATTCCATAAACTTTCAAACATAATTTTCAAATGTAATATTGTGTCACAAGCCTCTATGCGTTTCTCTTTCATGCGCTTAGACGTCAATGAAAACGCCGAAGCAAGAGGAATTTAAACTAACATTCCGCAAGAAGAGCCCCGCCCACGTGAAAATCCTTAAAGGATGCATCTGATTAAATCAGGAATTCTCAACCTGTGGCCTGTGGGCCGGATGCGGCCCATGACACCATTTCATGTGGCCTCCACTGCCTCCACCACACCTGGAAGTGCTGTGTGGTGGAGGAAGGGCAAAATGGCCATCCAGCCCCCAAAGCTCCCTGGAGTGTGACCTGGCCTCTGGCTTAAAAAGGTTGAGAACTCCAGACTAAAGTCTCAGTGGAGCTATGGGCCAAAACAGGTGTTGTATTTCTACTGGATATGCAGCTTCTCCCACAATTGAGATCCTGTCTTCTCTCCTGCAACACTTGCACACTGGAACAAACTCCAGAAGACTTAAGTATTTCCCTAAGATTTATTTATTTTTATGGCATAGAAGTACCAATGTATCATTGGATTTTGGCTTTATATGCTTGTGACATCTTCTCTTCCCTGCCAGTTACCTACACATTTATATGTGAAGTGACATTTATCATCCAAACAGGGATGCCCAAACTTTTCAGGCCAAGGGTCGGTCACGTGGTACATGGAGCTGATCACTATGACCTGTGGGCTGGATCTGGCCTCCAGTGCCAATTCATCGTTCCCGGCAGTGGAAGTAAAACACGCCCGTATGGGCGCGTTTTACTTCTGCTTCCAGGAGTGACCAGGGCATCACAGGCTGGATGAATTGGCTTTTGGAGGCCAGATCTGGCCCCCAGGCCGTAATTTGGGCACTCCGATCCAAAATGTATGGAACAAATTCTCCTAGAAATAATATAGTGGAAGACAATTCTCTTGCTTTATGATACTCTTTATTTATTACAGTCACCATCATCTCAGGACAGTATGTCAAGGCCTTTTATGTACAAAATGTAGTTGTGAAATCAATGGCTTCTTTAATTGCTTATATCACTTTGCATCTAATATACAGTTAGGCTCAGGATGCTAGTCAGAACAAAACTGTAACCTTTGCTATAGCTAAGTCATAAACATCTCTACAATATACAGGTCTCAGAATTGAGATAAACTGTAAAGAAATACATAGTGGTATGTATTGATCTCTGAGAACACGGTCCATTCTTTCTAGAAAGCGACTCTTCTGTTGCTATATTGAGGCCTTAGTTCCCCATTTGTACAATGGAATGGTGAATTAGCCACTAATGAAGTTCTAGTAGTAAATGCTACTAAAGATGTGAAATAATGTCTGGAGCTGTTTGCCTGTCCCTGTAAAATAGGAATAGCTTCATATATGTGATAAATCCAAATACCTGTGTATGGAAAGAAACTGAAGACTTGAGTATTATCAGAGATCAGAGGAACAATTCTAATCTTGATTACACAGTGTTTAAAACCCATACGTTGTAATCTATGTGGAAATAGATTGGTATGCATTCCAGTACTAACTGCACTGTTTAGAAATAAGTGAAGGGTTTAACTGTCCACAAGCTTATCTGAGCCAGAAGCCACACACAGACAGGTGTGTATCTATTACCTGTGACTAAGGACCCAAAGGAGCCATGAGAAGACACAAACCTATCTGAACTGGCAAATGAATAGGCGCACGCCATCTTTGCTGCAACGTCTCTTGCAGATGGACACTATCTCATAGATATGGCTTTGCCTTGGTCTTTTTGAGCAGAACTGTATCCATTCGAAGGTTCATGCCCATTCACTGTTTACAATAGCCACCATTGTGTTTATTCATGGATCTATAAATTCCATTGTAGAAAAATTAGACAATTATCACACATTGTACAAATCTAGGTTTCACACACAGAGAAAAAGAATCTCACAGTAATAATTATAACTGATGCCACAACTTCCATCTATCAGTTTTGTGTCAATTACTTGAATAGATATACCTGTACCTTTAATTGGGAAGGCAAGAGAGAAAGGGTTTAGAAACAGTGGTTCCCCACCGTGGGGCTCATGCCCCACAGGGGGGCTTCAGTACATTGGTTGATCAGTGCTTTAGGGAATTGACTTAGGCTTCTGGGAATTGAAGTCCAAAAATCAAAGGTTGGGAAACACTGCTTTAGAAGTACATTTGTCTGCTAGCTACATCCACTTGTGTGAAGAAGGTTAGGCGTTCAAAAAGCTACTATAGCTTAAAAAATAAAATAAAATAATCACAAGTCTTTCAGGTTCAAAGTGATGCCATCACCAATGTCAGTAGTAAGCATATAAAAAAGAAATACTTTCTAGTGGTTATAGCCTTATAAGACACGTCTGAGACTATGATAAAATGTACCTCCACAGCATGGGCCTGGAGGGTGTTATTATGTACAAATTGTATGGTATCTGTCCAGTTAGAAGCCATATCCGCTTACAATCATTCAGGTCTGCCAGATCTTTCAGAATCATATGGCTACCCAAACTTTAATCAGAGTTCAAAGGGAATGTGTTAAATTTCCCCCTCTCCATTGTGTTCTATGCAGGTGGAGATGAGAAAGGTGTAGGTAGGGTGTGGTTGCAAGCACTTTCTCATCCAGCCACTCAAATTAGGATTGCTGTTTCCTCACCATCATTAATGGAAGAGAAGTAGTAATTGTGGCAGGCTTGGGTCTCTAAGGAAGGGAGAGGCTAATCTTCTTGGGATCGTTGTCTTGGTGTTGCTGATAGCAGCACTGTATCACCAGTCTTTTCCCCAGAGCTGGGCGGGGGGTATTGAGAATGGTCACGAGCCAAATACAATTGCAGATTGCCCATGCCAGCCTTAAGCATACTCCTCACCTTATTCTTGTTTTGCTGTATCTGAATCCAAATACAGTAGTGGCAATCCTCATGGTGATCAACCATGAAGACTGTCTTGAGAATATAATGCAGTGGCTTTTAATCTGCTTTCTGCATCGCAGTGTGACCCATGTACCACTGATCTAGTTCTGTGAGTCACTTTCTGGTCCTGAGCCTTTTTCGCACACAAAGTCCTCCTCAGCCCCAGGCCAGTATTGATGAAGCTGCTGCCCCCCATCAAGATGGATTGAAGTGGATTTAATCAGTGGTGGGCATAACAATATTTTACTACCACACTGTGGATGGGGCTAACTTTGTGGGTGGGGTCAAATCTGTGGGCATGGCCAAATCTGGCCATGTGACTTGCTGTGGGTGACCATATGACTAGATGGGCACTCTAGTCATGCCCTGCTACATGGCCAAGAAAACGTTTGCAAACACAAACAGCAGTGGCTCTTTGGCTATAAAGGGAAATGAGCACTGCACCCTAGAGTCAGATATGACTGGCATTAGAGCAAGGGAGACGTTTACCCAGTAGTGGACTCCAAAAATTTATACTACTACACTGTGGGTGTGGCCTACTTTGTGGGCATGGCCTACTCTGTGGGCATGGGCATGTGACTGGGTGAGTGATCTAGTCATGCCTGCCCAGTGCTGGGATTCATTTTTTTTTACTACCTACTCTGTGGGTGTGGTATGCTGGACGTGGCCAGGGGGATGCCCTGCATTGCACCCAAATTTGGACTACAGTACTTTATTTCAAAAACTTGGATGGGCAGGGCCAGCCAGAATTTCTGCTACCGTTTCTGGCAAACTGGTGCGAACCTGCTGATGCCCACCACTGGATTTAATCCATTTAGGGACCATCACCCTTCCGTGTGGACTTCAGCACCCAAGCCGTTAGTCCTCAGGATTTCAGGTACTGTACTCCTCATACACTTATTCAAACTCTTCAAGGAAGCTTTAATAGGTTTTTGAATCCTTATTCCAGAGGCCTAACTCATCTTTGGATTTCTTTACCTAAAGTAGGATTGCTGTTTCCTCAACAGCATTAATGGCATGGAAGTAGTATCACTGATTTCACCAATCTTTTGGAGATTTTAAAAGATAATTCTTGAAACTACTGCCACCCCCTTGTGTAGACTGATATCTAGTACATGTTTATAAAAATTTGCTTGTTAGCAACATCAGGGGAAATCCACAGGCAAGTTATTTCCTCTTTGAAAGGAACAGCATTCCTAGCAAGTCCATGCTCAGTCCTCTTTCTCAGAGTATTAGCTGTTATGTTTAACATCAGACAAAAAAGGCCCTTCGGCCGAGAAGGAGATCCCTGAAATGCTACCTATTTATTCTGCCAAGGCTCTCTTTGAAAACAACCATATGTCACTGGTATTTGTCTACTAAACTGTGTGGAGTCATTAATCCAGTGTACATGACACTTAATAATACAGTCAACAATCATTTTGATTAGTATATTGTTGTACAATATTCTCACAGTAAATTGAACTTTAGTGCTATGAGGAATAAACTCATAAAGTCATGTATTAAACATGGTTCAGGGGGTAAGAGGAAGGAACAAAATGCTTGCCAGAACTAAAATAATAGGTAAAGAGAAGCATGTGGGAGAGGCAGAGGAGTGAACCAGGAGTCTACAGATACCAAAGTTAAGTTTCCTACCTTTAGAGGTTTATAGGTCAAGAACAGATGGATATAAATTAAGGAGAAAGCAAATAGCTGAGAGAATCTGTGATGAGAAATGTAAACTTAGTTATTTTGTAAACAGTTTGAAGATTATATCAGTAGGGAATGTTTTCTCAGCCTAGGGACTAAGCAGAAGGGGGTACCTCACTTTGAAATTGCAGGGTGAGGGAGATCCTTGGTCTGACCATAAGCCACCAGTACCAAGGTCAAGTATCTACTGCAGGGGCATACCTGTCAAGTATTATGGATTGGCCTGGATTTCCTGTATTTCCACGCTGCTCGCCAGCCACCACCATCCCGTAATTTGACCGGCAGGGGGAAATAGTTAATGTGCATGCCCTTCTGCGCAGAACCCTTCTGCGCATGCATAGAACCCTTCTGTGCATGCGTAGAAACCTGCGCAGAACCCTTCTGCACATGCACTGAATGGTTCTATGCATGCACAGAAGGGTTCTGTGCAGAAGGGTTCTGTGCAGGTCCCGTATTTAATGCAGACCGGATGTAAAGCAACTCTTAAGACATAAAGTCAGGTGGTTCAAGAATGTGAAAGCCACCCAGCTTGTTCACAATAGATAAGAGATCCTTCCTTGTGGCTTGAGGGAAGAAGGATGTCCTCCCAAATCAAACCTCTTGGAATGTTGCAGTTCACCAGTGAAGTAGGTCTTGGTGTCAGCTTTCATGAGCAGGACACAGAATAATGTTCACAGTGTGACAAAACCGCTCTTAAGAATACTTGGAGCCATCTTATAGCAGTGTCGGTCCCTTAGTGGTCCGGAGCAGAGAAGGGAAAAAAGACCCGTTTTCAAGTTCCATGAGCTTCTTTGTAGATGATTTATTCCATGTTGAACTGATGATTTGAGCAGGTGGCACAGGAGACAGGTGTGGGGTCAAAGAACCATAGTTAATATAGTTGGCAATAAGGAGCGTTGCCTCAGCAATCTGCGGGGGGATGAAAAGGATAAAAGGGTTCCATTAATTAATTTTATTGGCCATACTGTGCAACAAATGTATGCTCCAAGACCTTACACAACATCTGACACGATTCTGTTATTCCTGACTGGTAGCTGCTTCACTGAGACTTAGGCAATTCATTTTTTAATAATAATAATAATAATAATAATAATAATAATAATAATAATAATAATAATAATAATAATAATAATAATAATAATAATAATAATAATAATAATAATAATAATAGTAGTAGTAGTAGTAGTAGTAGTAGTAGTAGTAGTAGTAGTAGTAGTAGTTTATTTATACCCCACCCTCCTGGTGCGAACTCCACTCAGAGCAGCTTACAACATAAAAGAAAGCTCAACAATATATAAAGCACAGTATACAATAAATACACAAAATGCAATAAACTGTTAATTGAGAGCTTTTCACCAGTGATGCCATTGACTGAACTCAAAAAGACCTTTAAAGCATTTCCTCTACCTCCATATTCTTTTTCTGGCCTGATGTTTACATGCACTGTGTATTTTAACCATTTGGAGGGCAAATGTTATGTCCCACAGAGTTGTTTGCCAAACAGGGTTTTATTACAGTTGTAGATATACATGCTGCTATCTTGTCTTTCTCTAAGAGAAATAGACACGAAAGCAGTCTAAGGGTATAGAGCAGTGTTTCCCAACCTTTGGTTTTGGGACTTAAATTCCCAGAAGCCTAAGTCAATTCCGCAAAGCAATGAACAGCCAATGTACTGACTTAGGCTTCTGGGAATTTAAGTCCTCCTGTGGGGTGTGGGTACCACATTGGAAACCACAGATATAAAGGGATGGAGGGTCATGATGGCTTAGTGGTTAAGATGCTGAACTTGACAACTAGAAGGTCAGAAGGTTAGCAATTCGAGACCCAAGTTCTGCATCATGGAGTGAGCACCTGTCGTCTGTTCCAGGTCCTGTGAACCTACATAAGACCAGCCTTGCTGGAACAGGCCACAGCCCATCTAGTCCAGCATTCTGTCTCACACAGTGGCTCACCATTTGCTTCAGGGTATTATTCCCAAGCAGATGCCTTCACCTGCTTAGGATTCCATGGAAAAGGCATTGAGAAATATCCTGCCTATCAGTTTGAAAGCAAGAAATTGGAAGCAGATAAATAGGTACCACTTCGGCAGGAAAGGTAACAGCATTCTGTGTGCTTCACTGCCACATGACCATGAAAACATCTACAGACACAGACAGCGTTGGCTCTTTGGCTGTAAATGAAGATGAGCACCACCCCTTAGAGTTGGAGATGGCTGGTTTTCGAGCAAGGGAGACCTTTATTAACCAATTCCTAGGACATGATCTTTGAACTTCATAGTGCAACTTTTTTTTTGGGGGGGGGGGGAATCAGTATTAGCAGATGCATAGAAGAACAGAACTTCATAGCACACCTGTGCCTGCCGTCGCCGCTGCCCCCTCTGAGCCACGCCTGGCCGGAGGGGTGAAAAGAGCCACTGTCGCAGAGAGGCCCCGCGCTCGCCCCGTAGCCGCACCATCGCTTGGGGATCAAGCACACCTGTGCCTGCTGTCGCCGCTGCCCCTTCCGAGCTACGCCTGGCTGGAGTGGTGAAAAAACCGCCGCCACAGAGGCGCCCCGCGCTCACCCCATAGCCACACCATCGCTTGGGGATCGAGCACACCTGTGCCCGCTGTTGCCCCTTCCAAGCCATGCCTGGCCGGAGTGGTGAAAAACCCGCCGCCGCAGAGAGGCCCCACGCTCGCCCCGTAGCTGCACCATCGCCCTAGGGGACCGAAGCTGCTTATCTGAGGACCTTTGTCTTTTGCCCTGCCTGGGCCTCGTTCTCCATGGGGGGAGTGACATGTGGGAGCCATTGCTGCCGATGCAGCTGCCCTCATGGACGTTTGAACCATAGGGCGCCTTTGTGGCTGTTGGGTGGTTGAGGTTAATTTTGTAATTTTTATAATGTATGTGTTATTTTCTTGATGTGATTTTTCAATTGTAATCTTATGTATGATATTATGCTTATATGCATTGTATTCTTATTATGTTGTATTGTATATTGTTCATTATTTACTGTTGGAAGCCGCTCTGAGTGGTGCATGCACTAGAAGAGCGGGGTACAAATAAACTATTATTATTATTATTATTATTATTATTATTATTATTATTATTATTATTATTATTATTATTATTATTATTATTATTATTATTATTATTATTATTATTATTATTATTATTATTATTGTTGTTATTGTTATTATTGTTATTATTGTTATTATTGTTATTATTATTTCCAGAGAATGATCTATATAATTATCTGCAAGTTGCATCAAGAATGGGAAATAGCAGAGGCCTCACTAAAATTAACACCCATTTTTTACTTAAGAAAAGGTAAGCTTTCCACACATTTTATCTGATACTCACCTTTATAGCTGCCATTGTAAAAAGTAGCTTTTCAAGCTTGTTTTTGCCAGAGCACCTCTCCTTTGCTTGACTGACTACAATCATAAAGTCATCATGATAGCCTCCAAAAGTCAGTATGGAAGAATATGGGTAAGCCAGCTTTAAGTGCTGCAAGGAAACAAAAGACAACGAGAGACAGAAAGTTCCTTGGTGAGATGATTGGTCTTCTGCTCTTTTGTGTACATATTTTTAAACAATGAGCACAGATGTTTTATAACAATGCTGGGATTCTGTAAGAGAGCTTAATGCAGAAAATATTGGCTTCGTACCAGGAAGACCCTTAGTGAAGGGCTTATTTTTTCTTATTCTTATCTATACCAAGATCTACACATAGTCAAAAATTGTAAATTGGAATGGATCAAAGTATATATTTTCGTTTTAAACAAGGTACAGTGGTACCTCGCTTAAAGAGCATAATGCGTTCCATGGGATTGCTCTTTAAGCGAGTTTGCTCTTTAAGTGAAACATCATTGTAAGTGACCAATTGTGACTTCTGGCGGGAGGTGGGGAATTGCGAACCCCGATTTAGTTGTTAAGTGAGTTTTTGGTTGGTTTTAGTTAAGTGAGGCGGCCATTCAGAGAAAATTCTGTTCTTTAAGTGAGTTAGTCTCTAAGCAAAGCGCTCTTTATGCAAGGTTTTACTGTATAGGGAAAGATAAGACCTCCATTTATTTTCTGAAATTATCATTTGGGTCAAAAACCCTCAGGTCTATATCCACATTTATGTTATTTATTGCTTTACATTTCCATTTGTAGAAAAAATATGAGTGTAAGATGGTCTCAATGGGGTGACTTCTATGGAGAAACAGATTGTTCTTCTGCAATGATCTACAAAAAGTACACATTTAGCAATCATTATGAGGATGCAGAAGTAAGCTGACAGTGCATACTCTGAAGCAAGTCTAACATTTAGAAATCGACGATTGTGCTGCAGTGGTCACCAGGTCATGCTGAAAGCTTATGGTAGAGCTTTTTCTTCAGTTTGGCATATAACAACAGCATGACTCCCAGTATGTTTGTATTGGGTGTGTGTATTAGATCAGCATTTCTCAAACTATGTTCCATGGAACACTGGTGGATTTCAATTCCCAGAAGCCTATGTTAGTACATTGGCTGACCGGTGCTTTGGGAAATTGACTTAGACTTCTGGGAATTGAAGTCCAAAAACCAATGTTTGGGAAACACTGTTTGTTGCACAGAATATGGAACATGGAAATCAATCATTAATAAATAGTATTGGAAAAATCTATGATTTAATTTCTCAGATAAAGTAAGAATTGCAAACAAAAGGCTGAGTCACAAATGTGCATTTAACCCAAGAATATGTGTTGGAGCAACAGGTAGTTTGATGTGAGTGAATCAGAAGCTTTCTTTAATCATAAATCTTAAACAGCTTTCTCAACCACTACTATATTTGTTAAGAAAACATAATCTAATAAACATAAATGATTCAATTTTAATAAAATAAGTAGGGTTTTTTGTTCTCTACATGATATCAGGGACACAGCATTTCAATTACTGTGCTGCACAATTAATGAAATATGTTTCATAAGAAGATAAAATTCTTCCACTAGTCATACCAAAGTATTATATTCCAGGATACTGATTCCATCTTCATCCACAGCTATCCATAGTGGAGAAATGTCAGAGAGAGAAGGCCGGACAGGCTAGGGAATAAGATATGATACTATTAATTTTATGTTGTTCTGGAAAGATGGTGACAATTGAAAGCTCTATGAATCAATTAACTGGTACATTTTATTCATTTTGTAATTGTATCTGTTGAAAGGCTGGGATACAGTGTGCATGAATGTTTCTAGGAAAACGCTTTCTGGTTTTAGTCTCCTAAAAGATTTTAGGACAAGATACTTGAAGCCTGAATCTAATATAAGCTAGGATTTTGACACTGCAGCACATCTATTCAAAGGCATTTACATTAATGTTGACTATTTAGAGTAAGTGGATTGTATGTGGCAGGCCAATTATAGTCTGAATAACATGATACACATTTTACATCCTCTCTCCCCCGTTATGATAAAATGCAGCTCTGTTGGTATGGCTTCTGCAAATACATTACTAACAAAGGGGAAATGGCTTCTTCTTTTTTCCAGAATGTTTCTTAAAATCAGTTTCAACACATTAAAGATGCCATATGTTGGCCTTAGCCAAACCACATGTTGCAATGCATCTTCAGAATGGAAAAGTGTAATTGTCTCTGGGGCTGCAGTGGCTCAGGGGTTAAGAATCTCGCCTTGTTAGCTGGAAGGCCAGCAAGTTGGCAGTTTGAGACCCAGGTACTGCATGACGGTTTGAGCACTCTTCTCTGTCCCAACTCATGCCAACCTAGCAGTTTGAAAGCAAGAAATTGCAAGTAGATAAATAGGGACCATTTTGATGGGAAAAGATCTATGGATCCTGGAATCCAGCCCCTTTCAGTGGGGAATCAAACTCCCAACCTCTAGCTCCCTAAGTCACTGAACTATTCAGCAATTCTTACAAGAATAATTACTGTATATATATATATGTTTATAATGTAAACACTAACACTTCCAAATTGGTTGACTTAAATGATTTTAACAAAATGTGGTTTGATCTGTTCTAATTCTTTTAAGAAGTCTGTAAGCTATTTTGAATATCTTTTAGGAGAAAGGTAGAGTATAAATATACAGGTAATAAATAAATAAGGCAAGATCTCAGAGAAGTCAGATCCAATATAGATTTCTGGAGTAAAATCTTATTTGTGTTCCAGCTTCCAAAGGCATCTTGTGAATATGTAGTGATAATTAGTAATAGGAAGATCAGATACTCAAAAACATGAATAGCATCATGCACCACCAAACCCTCTATCACTTTCTATTACCTTAGCAGCAAATAGTTTGGCTCCACAGAGAGACCATTTTCGAGCCACAGTCAAATAAATCCGGACACATTCTTGCAATGAGCAACCCTGCAACACCATCCACTTTGTAGCTAATCTGTCAACCAACTGCCTGTAGGAACAGTATAAATTTGTCATAATCTTGAAAGGAAAGCTTGTAAAAATGATCATATATTTCCAAGAAGGCAGCAATGTTAGGAGAAGTGGCAGGAAAAGTAGAAGACAGTTGGATAATAAGAGGAACACATAACATGAGATTCTTCTTCTTCAAGTGCCGTATCTGATTCCGATACGGTGATCAGCCATGGTGATCAGCCATGAAGATTGTCCTGGGAATAGGATAATGCAGTATCCTTCCATTTGCCTTCTGCATTGCAGCGTGGCACCCATACCACTGATCCAGTTCCATGAATCACTTTCTGGTCCTGAGCCCTTTTGGCACACAAAGTCCTCCTCAGCTCCAGGCCAGTACTGTTGAAGCTGTTGCTCTCCTTCAAGATGGATTCAAATGGGAATTAATCCACTTGGGGACCATTACCCTTCCCTGTGAACTTGTCCACCCAAGGCCATTAGTCCTCAGGGTGTCAGGTTAGTTAACTGCCACCTGACAATCAGTGTTGAGTTGCTGGCAGTATGGTCTGCTGTATTACCATAGAAGGATAACCTGACATATATAGCATGAGATAGACAGATACAACTTGGTATAGTTTTAAATTATAGTTCATTGATTGGGGCGGTATATAAATATATTGCAAATAAAAAAATAAATCTTTTACAGGAAAATAATTGATAGGATCAACATGAAGTGACTTGACAGCACATAAGAATGATTTTATTATTCAGTTGCAACAAAAATAATGGAGTGCCCTGTGGCATCTTTAAGACCAACAGATTTTATTTGGCATAATCCTGTGGGCTGCTTCTTGTGATACATCTAATAAAATGAGCTACTGAAAGAAGTTCTTTTCAGAATAGTAGGAGATTCACTACTGCACAGCAACCAATATAAATGAAATAGTATAGAACGTATTTCCACTCACAAGACATAACTTGTGCAATATAACAGTCATGTTTTTAAAGCCTTTAGATAGTTGCTTATGTCTCACTCACTTCCAGATGTTACAAGTCGGTACTTAATTTATAAATCGGAAAAATGTATCAGATGTTATGCTTGGGTATAAAACTAACAAATGTAAGAATGCCTTTTGGTTGTTGTTTATTTCATGAAGAGTTGTCATATTTGAGGAAAGTCTTAATAATAAATAATAATTGTATGCCATCAAGTCAATTCTGCCTTGTGGTGACCCCTTTTCAGGCTTTCTATACAGAGCAGGGGTGGCCATACTACGGTCTGTGGGCCGGATCCAGCCCTCAACACCAATCCATCTGGCTGCGCTGCTCCTGGAAACCCAAGTAAAATGTGCATGCATGGGCACATTACATGCCTGTGTATGTACATTTTACTTCCTCTTCTGGTGGGAGGGACCACGTGACCGGCCAGTGGCCTGAAAAGTTTGGGCACCAGTTATACAGAGAAGTATGCAGACATGGTTCAAACTTCCCTTTTGCTGGAGGACTTTCTGGGATTGTGCAGCTTGTCCAAGGCCACACAGACAAGCTCTTCTATAATGCATAATTGGGATTTGAACTCCTAGCCTCAGGGTCCACATCCAGATATCTCACTCAAGGGGAACATAAATCATTTTATATAGTGCAATGGACTTAAAATAGGAAGAGTTGAGTTTGTAATCCATCTTTCTTTATAGGGTACAAGAGTTTTTGTTAGTCTTGACCACTGCCTTGCTCGTTGGTCACGATAGGATTCTGTTTCATGACCATTTGCTAAACTCAATGGTTATTTTTGTTATTATTATTGATGGGGCATTTTAAAATGAAAAATAACCAACAACAAAAAAAACATAACAAAAGTAAGACAGCAGATGAAATGGGTGGTGGTGGTGTTTACATAAAAATACAATAAATTCACTAATTAAGGGGGAGTGTATATTGTTAGTAAATTATAACCAGGAAGTTCAGAGAGTATTTGCAGAATATATGTAAACGATATTACAAATTATACTTAGGAAAACCAATTTTGATCATAATATCAGCCAAATAATAGCTGATTAGAGTACTAAACATAAAATTTAACTGTCAATATATTCTATAATATTAGTGTGTTATTATCATTTTATTTTCAGTACTGAAATTAGTATAGGAAGTTGTGGGGTGGGGAGACACAAGATCCCCATTACCTTAGCTGCTCCAGAGAAATACTATGTTTGTAACGCTTGGGGTAGAACTTGTCCAGAACTTGTTGAAGAACATGTTGCATTTTTGAATGGGATGATCCACCATGGCTTGATGGTACCGGTCGGTCCAAGTCCCCATGCTCCATCTTACAACCAGTGTCAAAGAAGGAGGAAGAAAAGTGCATCAACACATACTATAACAAAATATTGTTTTAAGGGTACTTCATTCCACTCTCTTTCCCATTTTGCATCCCTCCCCCCAACATATACTTCCCACTGAACATGCTCAGCCCTCACAGAGTTGTTTTGAGTTTGTTACTTTAAAAACTTCAGCAAACCTCCCAGCCTGCTGATAATGTCCTCTTGTTTCTTAGTGATCTTCTTTTGGTAACAATCCTTTCAGTGCTCATGAGCTGAGTTTACCAGCAGACCAAAGAAGACATGGCCCTAAGTGGCCCTCAGATATTGGCTGAAATCCAGCTGGCTTAACTTTACATCATCTAATGCAGGGGTCGCCAACCTTTTTACATCATGGGCTGGGTCATGCTCCCTCAGACAGTTGAGGAGGCTGGACTGGTGGTCCCCCCGCCATTCACAGATGTAAATGCATCCACGGTCGATTCCAGTGGCGGCTGGAACAAGGGCGGAGGTGGATTATTTGGTGCTGCAGGATGGATCCAGCCCAATGATGGGCAGTCTTGGCCCTCCAGCTGTTCTTGAACTTCAATTCCCAGAAACCCTGACCAGCTGGTGTGTTGACTTGGGCTTCTGGGAATTGAAGTCTGAGAACAGCTGGAGGGCCAAAACTGCCCATCTCTGATCCAGCCCATGGGCCATAGGTTGGCTACTCCTGATCTAATGTCATCCACCGGCAATGAAAATTTTAAATTTAATACAATTTTAATTTAAAACTTAAATTCTCTTGGAATCTCTTTGCCCTGGAAAAGCCTTTGGGAGGAGAGCCTTTCATATCAGAAGATTTCCTGTGGATCGCTGCTGGGAGTTCTGATCAGTGGTGATTCTGTGATAGTAAAGACTCCCTGCTACCTGTCCCAAGGCAGCCAAAGGCTTCCCCAGGCAAAGGAGATCCCCAGAAAGCCTTGGAACATGGGGTGGGGTGAGGTGGATAGAACATTTTAAATTAAATTAAATATTTCTCTCGTCAGCTGATGATATCATCTTCACTGCATAGCATAAACGTGAGCAACATGATTTCAGCTGTTGTTTGACAGCAACTCTCATAGCCCTTCCTGATGGAAACTGCAATCAGCAACATCTAGCACAAGGAAGAGGACTTCCCATCCATTTTGCCCTTCACAGAAACACTACATCATGCAGATGGAAGACAGTTCCTGCTAAGCCTAATAAAAAATAATACAGGCATTCTGTTAAGTCTGGAAGGGAATCTCAAATGCTACTCCTGATGCCTGATTTGGGATCAGAGTGAGTATTATCTTGCCCTCAGCTAGTGCTTGCAGAAATTATCAGAGTCCCAGAAGGTGAGGTAAACAAAGGGGCTGACTCCAGTGAGAGATTAGGAAGGACTAGCAAAAGTGAGATGTTGGTGGAAAAATACCAGCAGAGTAATCCACTGTCATTTTTATTCCTTCTCACAGGACACGGTCCTACTTGCAATTTCTTGCTTTCAAACTGCTAGGTTGGCAGGAGCTGGAACAAAGACGAGAGCTCATTCCATCCTGCAGTATTCACATATCGAACTGCTGACCTGCTGCCTTCCAGTCAGCATCTTAGCCACTTGAACCACTGCAGATCATACCTGTCAAGTTTTGGATTTGGAAATAAGGGAAATTTCCCAGCAAATATGGGATACTTGACAGCTATGTTTATCCTTTGCTGCCCTCCAATGGCGGCAATAGGGCATTGCAGTCTAATTAATACAGGCTGACGGCAGGGAAGAGGGTAAAATAAGGGGTTTTCCTGGCCAATACGGGATACTTGACAGCTATGCTGCAGATATGATTAAGCTGCTTGCTATTTGGGTTCCCCCCCACCCCCAGTTATTCAGTCAGTTAGTCGTCATGTGCTGTTGCAGTTAATATTCTACTGTGCTGCTGCTCTCTCTCTCTCTCTCTCCTTTAAGTGAAAAGATTGCCTTACAAATAAAGCATGTTTGTTTAAAGGAAAACCTATCATAAAGAACTTTTTATCAAGCAAAGCAACTGTTTACTAATCCTTTTTAAAGCAACTGTAAGTAAAGAATGATTTCTTATATTTCAAAACATGTGTGGAGAGTTCAATCAATCAAACTTTGTTGCGGTTGATGACCAGTGCAGTAAAAATGGTTTAAGTGCATGAAATACCATCAAAATGCACCCCCCCAAAAAAAAAACACATTTGTTTGACTTAAAACAAAATAGAATAAAATCAGTTCTTAAATGTATGCTACATTTGGGACAGGAATCTGGTTTAAAGAAGGAGATTCTTTAAAGGGAATATGCAAAAATAAGCATTAGTCCTTCACTGGCTATTTCCCTTATACCTGAAGGGCAGTGTGTTTCACCACTTTGAAACCACCAATGTCCCCTAGTATGCCTTGATCCTACAGGCATGGTGCTCCAGTTGCTCACCTGAGCCATCAAAGCTGCCATTTCCAGAGCCAGCTCCTTATTGACAGGAAATCTCCCATTAGCTATTTCACCACTAATCTGGAAAGCCAGTAGCAAGCGCTCTCGGTCTGTCTCACCCTTTGCATGCCTTCGAAAATATAATCTAAATTGGAGGGAGGGGGGAAATAGCAAAAGGGGTAATTCCACATGTCAGTTAGTGTTTTAGCACATCGTCTGGAGCTTTGGTTAATTTAAGTTAAAAGGAGTACTAGCTACCTTAAAATGAAATATTCTCTTCTTATATTTCTACTTTCTTCTCAGAGATTGTGCCCTACTAATTCAATAGACTCTTCTGAACTTCTAGTACAAGACTGATTCAGAATTAAGCCCTCTCATGGCCCTTTAATATTGATTGGTCAGATTTAATACATTTGTTGACTTCCATCATGCCCTTAACACTTCAAAGTTCATCGTAAAGACTTCATGGTTTTATTGATGCTGAAAGTTTGCTTTTATTTGTAATCATTTCTCTGCAAACCTGATGAGTAGCCTATCAGTCTTCTCATTGCCACTTCTGTCTTTAATAATTAATTGGCTCTTTTTTTTACCAGTGATCTAAATAGAGATGGTACCATACTCCCCTTGTTCCTAACAATATCACAAGCACCTTACACTCCTTGATTTGCTGTTATATTCATATCCTACTGTGCTTTCCCCCCTTTTGCTTGGTTGACTTTCATTAGATAGTTTGAGAGGGCTTAGTTATTTTTTTGCATAGCATTTAATGTAAACTTTAACAATTAATAATAGAATAATAGCAACACCTATTGTCCCTGTCTCAGTTGCAAATTTTCTTTCCAACACCAGACATGATGAAAAAGTTAAAATAAAGAGAAAATAAATCTGCTTTTTCTTCAGCATTTCTCCTAATCCACATTAATTCTAACAAACAGAAGGGGAAAAATAAACCTAGGCTACAGCAAACTTTGAATATGTAATAGCAATTATATATGACTTTATGATCAGATTGATGCAATGTCAGTTTCTGAGCCAAGGGTGGATAGTACCTGTTTTTATAGGTTAGTTTTACTATTCTCGTGCCACCCTCATATTTTCCAGGATTCAGTTCTTTCAAAACTTGCTCCCATTTTGATATGACATCACAGACCTTAAGAGGGAAAAAAAGACAGAAGTAGACTGAAATATTTCAGAAACGTCAGGCTTCAGGACATACATCTAAAAAATGTAGGGTTGCAGTACCAGCTCATATTCCAATGGAATGAAATCAACAAATAACAGTTTAAAAAATTCTGTTAAATTCTTTGGAGGAACTTGTAGCGGCATAGTACCGTTGCGAAAAACAGCCTTGCACAAAATCAGTAAATTTCATGGTTTTGCTGGTATCTATGGGACTGTGATGGCTTAGTGGTTAAGATGCTGAACTTGAAGACAGGAATGTTGCAGTTCAATACCCGAGTACTGCATGATGGTGTGAGCTCCCGTCTCTGTTCCAGCTCCTGCCAACCTAGCAGTTCAAAAGCAAGAAATTGCAAGATTAAATAGGTACCACTTTGGTGGGAAGGTAAACAGCGTTCTGTGCACTCTGTTGTCTAGGCATGCCTGCCACATGTCCACGGAAATGTCTGCAAAGAGCTGGCTTTTTTATTATAAACAGAGATGACCACTGAACCCTAGAGTTGGATACAACTGGCTTTCAAGCAAGGGAGACTTTTACCTTTACCTATTTAAACCTGGGATGCCTCAAAGTTAACAAGCTCAAGATCTTACACCACTATAATTGCTTTCCTCCAGTCCCAATTTCTCACTTTAGTAATAAGCAAGCCAGTTATGAACAGTTTTTAAAAAATATTTCAGGGTTTTAGGTAATAGTAGTGCATACCTGTCAAGTTTTGGATTTGGAAATAAGGGAAATTTCCCAGCAAATAAGGGATAATTGACAGCTGTGCTTATCCTGTGCTGCCCTCCAATGGCGGCAATAGGGCATTGCAATCTAATTAATAAGGGATGATGGCGGGAAAGAGGGTAAAATAAGGGGTTTCCCAGCCAATAAGGGATACTTGATAGCTATGTAGTAGTGGCTTTCTAGAGACTCTGTTAGGACCTACCCCTATGTTCCATCTGATGTTCAATAAGTTATCAATTGCCAATACAAACCTAATTGCTGACTCAACTAACTGGGTTAACTAAAAGCATGTCCAGACTGTCCCTTATGGGGACAGTTAGCCTGCTCCCCTCACTTGAATACCCAAAGCCATTCATTTGCCTATATGTGAAGTGGCTGATGGTGTCAATTCATCATGTGGGCAAATGATACACTTTCCCTGCTGCTTTACAGAAGGAGAGAAAGTGTTAATGTTCCTTTTTATTCCCATTGTAGTGCTGGATCAGCAAGGAGTGGGGGGCGGGGGGGTGGATATTTATTTCCTCTTTCCCTTCCATCACCAATTCAAGCTGCAGTTGTTTACTGTTAGCTACGACTTTGATTGGTGATCAAAGGGAAAAGCCTTATATTGATATTCAGGCTAACCTACAGTATGTGTCAGATTGAAATCTTTGTACCAGAAAGTCCAGTTTTACTCATGCAGTAATCATACCCACTGGCAGACCATCTTCTTGGGCTCCTTTCCTGTAACTTAAAATTGCTGAGAAATGCAATAGTTTCCTACCAACTTTTAATGGGCATCATTACTGTCTGAAGGTGTATTCATCCCTACATTTCTGTAAAGAGCTTTTGCAAAGAAATTGGAAGTTGGCATACTTTTTGTAAGAAGGGGACAGTAGATAGCATTTAGGAACAACAGGATACTTTACATTTTTTATTTTAAACAAGCAGAAGAAATGTTTGCAACTAAATATGCACATCAGACAAGTTTCAGCTGAAATGTATTTGATATTTAGCCTTCTCATTGTTTATATCATTTCCCCACATAACATATAATTTGTGCTTAATATTGCTTATTTTTCATGTCAGAGATTACTCTGGGTTGAAAGGTTTTTTGCTGGAGAAACTCTACTCAGGGGATGGCCAAATGAGGCTCCTTTCATATCCTCAAATGCAGCCCTCAGGTATCGAAACCTGACCTCCCAGTCTCCAAGCTCAGCGTCTTAACCACTAAGCCACCGGGAGAAGCTTTGTGCTCAATATTAAAACAAAACATAATAATGAACTTGTGTAGTTTATATCAAATTGCCATTCTCCTTTTTATAATTGTAATAAATGGCTAGAAGCATCACATATATATTACAAAGGGTCAGAATGGCAGGGGCAAAGTGAGCACCCAAGGATAATCACCTTCATAGAGCCTTGTAGGCAGTGCTCTAGATCCCTGCCACAAGGATCATCCGTAAAGAGGTAAAACCCAGAGAAGGACGACCTCCTCATTCCTGTCTCCTGGTTCAGGTGCTGGAGGAACTCATCCACAGTTGAGGAACCATCAAAGCCAACAACCTATAATTGAGCAGAACAAATGTTTATGTAGGAGAGGAAAGCAAAGTTATTCCCATCTGTCCTTACAATGTATGGTCTTGTATGTTTGTTTTTGATGTGGAACATGCACTAGGAAGGAATGGCTTGACGTAAGTGAAGCATTTGCACACGGCCTTTCTCACTCTCTCATGCTTCACGTCTCACCTGATAGGTTCCATTCATGAAATGTACTGGAATGCTGAAGGGGAGTGAGTGATGATAGGGATTTCTCAGCAAAATGGACACTATCTCCATTCGTGAAGGTCTAGCTTCTCGTTCTCCAGCTTTCAAAGTATGCTCCATTGATCTCTGGCAGTAGATGGCATACTTGCCAATTTCACTTCTAATCAAAGACACAGATAGTTATATTCATTTTTCCATTACTGTATTTCTATGGCTGCCAAATCATTCTTAAAAACCCAAAACAAGTTATCTAGGAGTCTGATAAACATAACATAAAGAATGTATAACAATGAAAAGTATTACTATGAAAATACTTAAGAAAGCCTTGACACTGGGAAAGGTGGAGGGCAAAAGAAGAAGGGGGCAGCCAAAAATGAGATGGCTAGATGGTATTGTAAATGCAATGGGCACAGAGCTGGGCGGGCTGAGGAGGATGGTGGAAGACAGAGGTGCCTGGCAGGCACTGGTCCATGGGGTCACAAAGGGTCGGAATCGACTGTGCGACTGAACAACAACAAAAACCAATTGAAATACTGATTTTACTTGATTTTTTTGGAATAGTAGCCGTGTTAGTCTATGTTTCAAGCATATCAGAGAGTAAAAAAAACAACATGTGGCACTTTAAAGACTAGCTGCTATATTTTAATGTTAGCTTTCGTGTATCAAGTCCATGAGTCTTACTAAGGGGACTTAATCCATGGAAGCTAACATTAAACTACAGCAGTTAGTCTTTAATGTGCCACAATGTGTTTTGTGTGTGTGTGTGCGTGTGCGTGTGCGTGTGCGTGTGTGTGTGTGTGTGTGTGTGTGTGTGTGTGTGTGTGTGTGTGTGTAGTCCGTTTTGGATGTTTTTTGAAAAGTTGTAGAAACATTTCAATAACTACAAGTGAATAAATATTACTTGTAATAACCCTTTTAAATTGATTGTCCTAGACACACTGTGTCATGCGAGGTAATGAGGCAAACTCTGCAAAAAAATATATCCTATTTTCATGTCATAGCTGCTTAGTATATAACAGCAATACTTTTTAAAAGTATAGCAGCAATACTTTTTTTAAAAAATGGTCTTTACATTTAATCCAACCATATAGTTCACAGAGAAGAGACTCAGAGAAATCTCAGAAAAAGGAGAAAGATAAGACAAGCTATTCACTTTGGGTCCTCATGCTTCTGGAGGTGACGTTTTAGATACCAGAGGAAATGGTGCTGAGGCAGGAATAGAGGAGTACAAAGAGCCAGTAACTGCCAGCACTGTGGAGACAAAACAGTTTATAGTGACTATTACTCCTGCTTCTGTTCATTTTTTCAATGCCATTTATTCTTAAAATAACAACACACACACACAGTGGTGGGCATCAGCAGGTTCGCACAAATTCGCCAGAACTGGTAGCAGAAATTCTGGCTGGCCCCACCAATCCACGTTTTGAAATAAAGTAATTGCACGTCTTGTAATTGCAGAAGTCAAACATGACTTGTATTCATCTTTGGTATATATTGAGTATTACAATTTTAATACAGGTTTTTTCCTTTCTTAAAATGTATACACATTTTGGCACCCTCTGAATATGAAGGAGGATACCTGAAAAGTATGTACTCCAGAGTAGAAGTCAAATCTATCTGACTCCACCAGATGAGCTGCAGTTGACTGAGGTTCCTTCCCAAGTGTCCATATTTTAAAAAACATGATTCATTTCTGAAATGTACGAAGCAGCCCTTTAAACCTGTCCCCTATGTCAGTGATGACAAACCTTTTAGAGACTGAGTGCCCAACCTGTAACCCCAAACCCACTTATTTATTGCAAAGTGCCAATATGGCAACAGGGAAGGGAGGAAGTGCTCCCATTGGGCTGCTAGGCAAAGAGGTGGGGTAAACAGAGACAGAGGGGTGGGGCAAACTGTGCTGGGGAGGGAGGAAGTGCTCCGAATTGGGCTGCTGGGCAGAAGGGCAGAGCGAACTCTGTGCTGGGGGAGGGAAGAAGCGCTCCCATTGGGCTGCTGGGCAGAGTAGTGGGATGAACTCTGTACTGGGGCAACCACATGGGTGCCCACAGAGAGGGCTCTGAGTGTTTCCTCTGGCACACGTGCCATAGGTTCGCCGCCACTGCCCTATGTTATTTCACTTACAGTACATGTATTGCCCGAATTTCAGTAGTTAAGTCACAACTAGAGTTATACCCATTGAATCATTGGAACTTATGGAGTAGTTGGCTATGAAATCTACACTCATTCAATTGGCCTGGTCTAGTTTTGACTTACTACTGCATTTTAGAGCATGTCCAGACTCCCTCACTAGAAAACAAGGGAGAGGGTTAGTTTACATTTAGCTCACTATCTCTAACTGAACATCCAAGCAACCCTTTGCTTGTCAGCCACTTCACCATGCAGGCAAATTAGGTACTGTATTTCCCCTGCTCCTCTACATTTTCTAGTATGAAACCACTTATTATGATCACAGAAAATAATTAATAAAAGCACAAAAATAGGTTAATACAACATAAAAAGTTTTTTAACTCAAACATAACAATTAGGTTATATAATCAGCACTGACAAGAGTGCAGAATGGAAAGAGGTATATTTCACCTGAATGACTGAGTGATTCTGAGACTCTCGGCTAGCCTGCTTGAGTAACTGACAGTAGATTTCATTCTGCAGCTCACTGTGAGTCAAGCAGACCTGCAGTGCTGTCTGTGCCAGAGTAACATGATAATCAATAGACGAAGCTTCCACAGGCACATTAATGAACAGCTGGCAAGACTAAAATGAGGAGAAGAAAAGCACATTGATAGAGAGAAAGGTTATCATGGTTTCCATTTTCCTCCCAGTCATAAAGCTATAAAAAGAACAAGAGCAACACGGTCTTGAATTCTGAAAACCTTAAAACCAAAAACCTGTCAGAACATGTTGTGTTCTGATGGTTTTATTGTACACATGGATTACAATGTATCTGAGCCAATGTAACCTTGCCTATAGCAACAATGTAACCTTCAGCTGTATCATATAAACCCTGTAATAGGACGCGAGCTAATGACCACCAGCTGGCAGCAGCGAGCGTCCAAGCTCTCTTGGTCCGAACTCATCAAAGGCAACAGCGCGGGAAGTTTTCCCGCCACCACCTACACCTGGACAAGAAGGGCGTGACCTGCAATGACGTCACGCAGACAGTAGCCAATGGGCTACCATGGCACCACGTTCAAATGTATTACTGCTGTATATAAAGAGCTATCGATCCGCCATTACCTCATGTTCCCTCTGCCCACGATGCAATAAACCTGAGTTAACCCAGCCCGAGGCTGTGTCCTGTGTCTTGGTTTGCATACACCAAATTGGCGACGAGGATGGGATAATGGATCCCCACGGAACAGCCAGGGCACAGAGCGGTTTCAACATCACCAAACCGCAAGACTGGGAGCTGCTGGAGATGGATTTCCAGGCGGCCCTGGTGGAACTCAGAGTCAAGGGAGAAGACGAGGAGAGGAAGAGGGCCATCCTCACCAGAATGCTCGGGATGGAAACCAAGCGGACGCTGGTGGGCATAATCGCTCCGAAGAAGGTGAGCGACTTTAAGGCGAGCGACATCATGAAACTGCTGCGAGAGCGGTTCTGCCCCTCGAGGGCAATGTTTCCCGCTCGGAGCGCGTTTTGGAGGCGAGTCCAAGCGCCGGATGAGTCGGTTGAGGCATTCGTGGCCGCCATGAGGATAGCCGCCGCCCCCTGTAAATGGGGCGATATCCTGGAGTTGGTCCTCAGGGACGGCGTGTTGTGTGGCCTGAAAGACAAGGAGGTACAGCGCAGCTTGATGAATAAGGAGCCGCCACCCACACTGGCCGAGGTCATAGAGGCCGCGGAAGCCGCAGAGTCCACGAATGCCGGAGTGGACGAGATGCACCAGTGGCGTGAGTGGCGTCCCAGAGCCGGCAAGGCGGAAAATTCGGCGCACGGGAAGACCGGACAGTCGGTGCACGCGACGCGACGGGCCTCTAAGTCGTCTACGGAAGGCAGCGACGGCGAGGAGGTCCAGAAGGTCCGGAAGGGTGGTCGACGCTGCGAGGGTTGCGGAGCGGCCCACGAGCGCGTGAGATGCCCGTTCAGGAAGGCCGAGTGTTACACCTGCGGCCGTCGGGGGCACATCGCCAAGGCGTGCCGAAAGCGGAAAGAGGGCCGGAGGCAGTCACAAGACCGCGCGGCCAGACCGGACCGTCCAGCGAGGCCCAAAGATGGCGCCCAGACCACGAGGAAGCAGGACGGCGTGGGCCGCGTCTCGGACGGCAGCGAGGACGACGCCTCAGTTTTCAGCGTGTCCGCGGGACAGTCCCATTACTTCGTTGAGGTATTAGTACAAGGGGCCCCTATTAAGATGGAAATTGACTCGGGGTCCTCCTATTCCATAATTCCCCAGAGAGAGTTCCTGAAAATCGACCCCCACGTGCGGCCCAAGCTTAAAGCGTTGAGGTCCACACTACGGGACGTACAGGGAAACAGCATTCCGGTGTTGGGGGTCGGGAAATTTCGGGTCAATTTTAAGAGACATTCTGCGGAACTGCCCCTAGTTGTCCTCAAAGGGGGAAGCTGTAGCCTCCTAGGGACACAGTGGTTTCAGCCCTTAGGTTTGTTCATAGGGGGGGTGCATACCGTGGGGGGGGACCCAATACAAGCGGTTTGCGATGCGCATCCCGCCGTTTTTAAGAAAGGACTCGGAAAGTTCAAGGGACCCCCTGTAGCTTTCGACATAGACCCGGAGGTCCGCCCGATAAGACTCAAACCACGCAGGGTGCCGTTCGCACTCAAGGACAAGATAGAGGCGGAACTGGACAAACTGGTGGGCCAGGGGATTCTTATTCCTGTTGATTCCGCGGAGTGGGAAACTCCAATTGTAACGGCTCTAAAGGCTAACGGGGAGGTGCGCATTTGCGCTGATTATAAGTGTACAATTAACAAGGCGATCCGCCCTAATGCATACCCGGTGCCAGTGATCAGCCACCTCTTGGCCAGGCTAAATGGGGGAAAGTGTTTCGCTAAACTCGATTTGGCACAAGCCTATCAGCAACTTCCAGTGACCCCCGCCACGGCCGCGGCACAAACGATAGTTACACATAAGGGAGCGTTCCAGGTGTCGCGGTTACAGTTCGGCGTGAACTCGGCACCCGGCCTTTTTCAATCGCTCGTGGAACGCCTCCTAAAGGGCCTGGAGGGGGTGTTGCCTTATTTTGATGACGTGTTGATAACAGGGGGGAGTGAGGCTGAACTGGCGAAAAGGTTGGACAAAGTGCTGACAGTGTTCGAGAAAGCGGGGCTGAGATTGAGGAAGGACAAATGTGTTTTTTTCGAAACCGAGGTCGAGTTTTTAGGGTTCCGGATCACACCCGAGGGGATTAAGCCGTCTAAATCCAAAGTAGCAGCCATTAAAAAGGCCCCTCGCCCCACATCCAAAACCGAGCTACAGTCTTTCCTGGGGCTCCTCAATTTTTACCATACATTCCTCCCGCGGAAGGCGTCCGTGGCCGAACCGCTCCATCGGTTACTTAAAAAGGAGGAGCCATGGTTGTGGGGTGACGAGCACGAGAGGGCGTTCAAGGAGCTAAAGCAACTCCTAACATCTGAGGCAATCCTGACGCACTTCGACCCCAAACGGCCAGTGGTCCTAGTCTGTGATGCATCCCCGGTGGGGGTGGGGGCGGTGCTTTGCCACGTGTTGGAGGACGGAAGGGAGGCCCCGGTAGCGTTTTACTCAAGGTCCCTGTCCCAAGCGGAGCGAAATTACGCACAAACTGACAGGGAAGCGTTAGCAATAGTAGCGGGGACCAAAAAATTTCACGATTTTTTGTATGGCTGCCCGTTCAAAATCGTGACCGATCACAAGCCGCTGTTAGGGATTTTCACGGCAAGCAAGCCCACGCCACAGATCCTGTCCCCGAGAATGCTGCGGTGGGCTATTTTCCTCAACGCGTACCAACATGAGTTGGAGTACAGGCCCGGAAAGGAGATCAGCCATGCTGATGCGCTTTCGAGATCCCCTCTGCCCTTGTCGGATGACCAAAAGGCGAGAGCAGAAAGAGACCGCCAGGTGTTGCTAATTGAGGTTTTGGACGCACCCCCAATAGTACCAGCCGACATTGCTAGGGCGACAGGCAAGGACAGGACGCTGGGGAAAGTTAGTTCGTGGGTGCAGAAGGGGTGGCCGGCTTCGTCCCCGAGTACAGAGTTCGACCCATTCTTTAGGAAAAAGCTAGAGTTGTCCCTAGAGAGGGGGTGCCTTCTGTGGGGCCAACGGGTGGTGGTCCCTGCGCCCCTGCGGACGAGGGTGCTCGAACTGCTGCACGTCGGCCACCCGGGCATTGTTCGTTCAAAGGCGCTAGCCCGGAGTTACTTCTGGTGGCCACAGCTGGACGCGGACATTGAGCACATGGTCGGCACTTGCGAGGCTTGCCAGGGATCCCGACCTGAGGCGGCCCGTCTTCCGCATAGGGAGTGGGACACAGCAAGGGGGCCGTGGTCCAGAGTGCACGTGGATTTCGCTGGCCCGTTCCGAGGAACCATGTTTCTCCTGGTGGTAGATGCGTTTTCTAAGTGGCTGGAGGTTATCCCAGTAAAGAGCACGTCCTCCGCCACGACAATTAGCCGGCTAAGGAGAGTCTTTTCCACATTCGGTTTACCCGACACTTTGGTCAGCGATAACGCTAGTTGTTTCACCTCCGCCGAGTTCGGGGCGTTCATGGAGGCAAACGCCATTCGGCACGTCACGTCCGCACCGTTTCACCCGGCCACGAATGGCCAAGTGGAACGGCTGGTGCGGACAACGAAGGAGGCGCTGCGGCGCATGGGCCCGGGGGACCTGAATCACCAGGTATGCCAGTTCCTCTTAGCGTATAGGGTAACCCCCTTAGCGTCAGGCTACTCGCCGGCGGAGCTCTTGATGCGGCGAAAACTGACCACGATCCTGTCCAGGCTAGACCCGACGAGAGTCGAGGATAAAGGGAAGAACATAGGGTTGGCAGTCTCGAAGGGTTTCACCGCCGGGGACCCTGTTCACTGCAGGAACTACTCCAGCGCGGGGCCGGCCTGGGTACCAGGGACGGTGGTAGAACAGACGGGGCCTGTGTCGTACCGGGTCGAGACTAACACCGGCCTCCTTTGGAGGAGGCACGCAGACCAACTGAGGCACCGAGTGAGTGGGCCGGTCAGTGGAGCTCAGCAACAGGATTCAGCGTTAGGGTTCTCCCCCACCCGCTTAACCCAAGGGGGAGACAGCAGGGGCCAACAGTCCCAAGCAAGGGGGGAAGGAAACAGTAGTAGCGGCCCCGACTCATATCCTTTTGATACGCCAGTCTTATCAGGGGCCGGGGAAGGGGGAGAGGAGTTCGCGACCGCTGCCCCCGATTGTGATTTTGATTTTGAGTTTGCGAGCCGGGGGGGTTTTCAGGAGTGTTCCCCCACCCATCCAAGCGAGAAGAGGGGTTTTTCGTTAGCCCCCAGTGCCCCCGGTTCCTCCCTAAGAAAGAGCACACCTCCCAACAACGCCGCGGAGCCGCGGCAAGTCACTAACGAGTCTCCCTCTCATATTACAGGACAGGAAACCAGGGGACAAAGAGAAGGTAGCAAACCCGGGAAGAGGCAGCCCGCATCGAGACCCCAGCGTGTTCGAAATAAGCCATCTTGGCTGAGAGACTTTGTCTCCTAAAGGGGGGGAATGTGTTCAAGTGTGGGCTCGAGACTTTGTCACGTCCTAGGGGGGAGGGGTGTTGTGTTCTGATGGTTTTATTGTACACATGGATTACAATGTATCTGAGCCAATGTAACCTTGCCTATAGCAACAATGTAACCTTCAGCTGTATCATATAAACCCTGTAATAGGACGCGAGCTAATGACCACCAGCTGGCAGCAGCGAGCGTCCAAGCTCTCTTGGTCCGAACTCATCAAAGGCAACAGCGCGGGAAGTTTTCCCGCCACCACCTACACCTGGACAAGAAGGGCGTGACCTGCAATGACGTCACGCAGACAGTAGCCAATGGGCTACCATGGCACCACGTTCAAATGTATTACTGCTGTATATAAAGAGCTATCGATCCGCCATTACCTCATGTTCCCTCTGCCCACGATGCAATAAACCTGAGTTAACCCAGCCCGAGGCTGTGTCCTGTGTCTTGGTTTGCATACACCAAAGAACAGCATAAATATAGGGAGTGGGATTGGAAGTAGGGTAAATCTGAAAGCAATATGAAGTTGTTGTTAAACATTCTCAATTTGCTTGTACTTTGAGTAACAGGAGGATGTAAGAATTCGGGGCTATGTCAAAGACTTAATAGAAAAGCTGTCTTTTGGTAAGATATGGGAATAAAGTTGAAAAGAAAGCAGCACACAGAAATGGCGGGAAGTACATCTAAATATATAGGACAACTGCAAGGGAAGGATAGTTTCTTTAATGTCTTTCATAATACTTCCACAAGAACACACTACTAATAATGTACCCTGTTTTGACCTTATTCTTTCCTTTTATTGTTAATTTTTTAATCTCCTTCTCAATGCTTAAATACCATATTGTAGTAATGAACAATACTGCTGTTCAAATATCCACTAATGGGATTTTTGTCTTACAATCAGTGGGGGGAATACCAAATAAGCCTTTACTTTCATTTTCCTATAATAGCTATTTCCTATTATTTCATCCATTCTTAAGAGAAAGCCTCTTAAATAAGACTCTTTTATTTAAATGAAAATGGGGTCAAGGCAAACATTTTATGTTCCCCTCTTCTATCTGACCTTTCTTAAATTGACTGAATGACCGTGGTGACTTAGTGGTTAAGATGCTGAACTTGATGACTGGAAGGTCGGCAGGTCAGCAGTTCAAGACCCGAGTGCTGCATGATGGAGTGAGCTTCTGTCTCTGTCCCAGCTCCTGCCAACCTAGCAAGCAAGACATTGCAAGTAGATAAATAGGTACCACTTTGTTGGGAAGGTAAATAGCATTCTGTGCACTCCGGTGTCAAGGCATGCCTGCCACATGTCCATGGAAACATTTGGAGATGTAGACAGCGCTGGCTCTTTGGCTATAAACAGAGATGAGCACCGAACCCTAGAGTCGAATACGACTGGCTTTCGAGCAAAGATGACTGTTACATTTACCTTAATTAACTGAGAAATTTTCAGCCAATGTAATTTTCAATGTAAATTTCAGTTGGGCCAGCTTAGCATTCTCAAAGCAAATACTTCAGCCTGCCTGCACACTGTTTCCCCTTAACGGCAGCCCCTTCTACTACTCCCTCAGGAGAAAAAAAGATCATACCAGAGGCAGCTCCTTTCTAGTCAAACAAAAGGATTGTTGCACACACACACATCAAAAAAACTACAAATGCAAGAGGCAGCCCCCCACCCAAACCAAAACAAAAGTTTTTGCTGCATATTCCTAGAAATACCTTGAAGAGTTTGAGGGCTTCTGTCTGCAGTGCTTCTGAAGGCAGAGTGGTAAGGGAAGACTGTAGCCCATCCTTGCTGTAACACAGCAAAGGGTGTTTCCACAAAGGAGAATCTAAATTAGAGGATATCGGAGAATAAGCAAAAAAAAAAAAACACAAAAAAAAACATTGTAGCACTTTGAAGACTAACTGTTAAATTTTAATGTTAGCTTTCATGGATCAAATCCACTTCATCAGACATGGGAGTGGGACTTCATGGCATCAATTTATATACAGTTCATCATTAGAGGACAAGAACAAGTTTAGAAAAATCTCAGAAAGTTAACATTTGGACAATCTTCCGTGGAAATATGAAAATTCTTGCCAAGAAGGAAGATGTTGGCCATCTCATGCTAGTTTACCAGCATTTTTTTGTCTTAAAGCTACATAGATTTTTTTCCAAAAGTGTAAGATGGACAAATGCCAAGAAACCATCTCTTACCAATACCTATTATGTGACTCTCTGCCTGAAAATTCACAAATAGTTGCTCAATTTCTAGATAAAGTACTTAATAGACATGGTAGCTGTAATTCCTAACATTCATGCACCTCCATTCTGAAGAGACGGCGAGTGCTTTCACTTTAAATCTTTGGCAGTAGACATAGCACTACACTTCTCTTTCATTCATATAATATAGCTAGAGAAGTGATTTAAGGATAATTAAAATATCAGTTTTGGGGAAAAACTAGGGTTATAAAACAATAGCCGCTCAAAGTAGTGTTTGCACTAATTGTTTGTGGGGTATAAAATACATACATACATACAGTACAGTACAGTATATCTCCAATGCAAAACTGATAATGATGGCTGTTCAGGTGAATATGATGTTACCACTGACTTCATGAGTGAAGCTCACAAATAAATAAATAAATATAGCAGACTGTACTGTCACAAAACCTTCCACTCAGCTTGGCTTTCCAATGCCTGTTCTACCTGGCCACATTTCTTTACCTTGAACTTGGAGGAGTGTTCAGTGGATACAAAAAGTGGTTTCTTTTTGTAAAATGTGCTGCCACCACCTCTTTTACCTCACCAAAGGCAAAAATATTTAATAATCAGTGTTTATCTTGGTAGCTTGTAGCCGGAATAGTCAAGGACTAGAACTAATATAAGCTTTACCTTAACCAAATTCATGTTTATGCCCCTGCTAGAGTGACTTGGTTACCTGGCTGAGGAGCCAGTTTGGGAGTTGGATTCCCCAATGTTCTTCCTGGGGAAAGATTCAGCCTGTATAGCCTTGAGCAAGCTGCACAGTCCCACAGTACCTCCAGGAGAAGGAAATGGTAAACTATTTCCACTTGAATTATTTCCAACCTATTTTACCAGTAGGATCTATGTCCTTGGTGAAAATACTCCAGCACCATGAGTCTGACAGATGTGTGCTAGTTAGATTCGCACCCGCTGGTTATTGCTCTTAGAGAACATCTGTGTGCTTTCTACTTACTTGGGTCTCCTTCTGCATCCAACAGCTTCCCAATCAGCTGCTCATAGACAGTGCCCACCTTTTTGCTGCTGCTCCCTGCTGCTACTGTCAGATGGTACAACCACGTATCCTTGGAATAAAAGGATAATAAAGATTGAGTGATGCTAGAAGTCCAAAATAACCAACCCTAGATTATTAAACATGAAACTAATTCCAAGACTAATTCCAGCTGTCTTTCTGTTGGTTCTTTAACAATCATAAAGGCACTTTTAACAAAGCTAGTATTTTGTGCCATACATATATTTTCGTTCATTATTGCTGTATACAGCCTGTCTTTCTTCCCTCAAGTTGTGGAAAACTGTATTTTACAAATGGTGATTCTGCGGTATTTTGCCCCTGACAAAATACAGTAATGTTTTCCTCAAGAATCAGTGGAGGCTCTCTAAACAGCTTGGTACAATGATTTTCAACTGTATGCTCCTGATGTGTTTAATGAAGAGGGTGAGGAACTGCAAACCAAACTCCAGTTCTGCATCTTATCTATAAAGTTTGAACTACCAATGTAGTTTGAACTGATTTGGGATATTGCATTTACATAGGGGGTCGGAATTGACTGTGCGACTGAACAACAACAACAAATTTATACTTTAAAACCCAAACTCATTTTGACACTGTCCGTCCTTAATACCATTTGGAGGCTGCAGCTGGTTCAGAATGCAGCTGCCCGTGTAATGATGGGGTGCGGGCGTTATGCCCATTCCTCACCCCTGCTACGGGAGCTGCATTGGTTGCCAGTGTGCCTCCAGGTACAATCCAAGGTGCTGGTAATTACCTTTAAAGCCCTACATGGTAGTGGGCCAGGATACTTAAGAGACCGCATCACCCCAAGGATATCTGCTCATCCCACTAGAGCGGACTGGAGGGGCTCTTTAAAAATACCAACTGCTAGAGAGGCTCACCTCACTAGCACTAGAAGAAGAGCCTTTTCGTTATCTGCTCCGGCCCTATGGAACCTCCTGCCAATTGAACAGAGCTGCTGCCCTTCAAGAAATTGCTGAAAACCTGGCTGGCAGGGCAGGTGTGGGGAGGTGGAGAGGGAGCAACCACCACCCTCACTAGCTCATTTAGAGCAGGATCGCTCATGTTTTTAAAAGTTTTTAACTAGATTTTAAATTGGTGCGGGTGGGAGGTAGTTTTTCAGTGTTTTTAGGAATTTTAAGGATTTCTATAGTTTAAATGTTGGAGATTTTATGTACGCCGACCAGAGTTGCATGTCAATTGGGGCGGCTATACAAATTGAATAAATAAATAATAAATAAATAATAATAATACCTTTTCCTGTTTTGTACCAATGAGCAGATAAATAGGACTCTGCTCTGGAGGATGAATAACCAGGGTGCAATGTGAAGAAAGGATGCCCCCACTATTAATCTCATAATCTTCATCCGAATCACAGGAACGATCTACCTCTTCCACCTTGGACTCACGCATATACAAATGGCCTAAAGGACACTTGAAAAAGAAAACAAAGAGACTAAGGGCATGTCTACATTAGTACAAAGTCCTATATTTGCGTTGGTTTGGCTACGTTCAAAATCTATTCAACGATCAAAGAATACATAATATGCATCTGAAGTATACAACTTTTTGCTGACATGTGGGTTATTTTAAACCTCCTGGGGGTAATTTATTTTGCACCAATTCCTAAATCACTGTATCCTTCTATACACTTTTATCAAGTGTATGTGAACATATGTGTTGATGTATCTTGTGTCTTGGGTCCCCCCCAAAGAGAACTTTTAACAATCTTTCAATCTGTTATAATTATACTGTTACAGCATTTCAGCACTGAATACTGCAGGCAGATGCATTCCTGTTCATTTACTGTTCTACTATTAGAGAGATATAACAGTTATGATAATTTTTAAAGGTCCAAAATTCATACTTTAAACCAGAAGTGACAACTTCCATACAACATACCAAAATGCAGCATGCAATTGCCATCTCGGTTTAAAAAGAAATGATTGTGAAGACAATGTAGTCCTATGTATCACTATATTAATTGCTATATTACACAGATAAAAAACTGATTCAGAAAGGATCTGAATGGATTTGCACACCAACTCAAAAACCATATGACCTTACACTGATTCCACAAAAACCTGATTTGAAACCCAATCTATTCAACAGTCAAGGCATACCCTAGCATGCATGATAGAATGAGATACACATTCCGGGAAGCTGTCAGTTCAGGTATGGATTCATTCTATTCAACATTAGGATTGAGTGGCTGGCATCTATGACAAACAATTCCCAATCTGTGTCCAGTATAACAGTTCTGTAGCAGATCCATGGAAGACTTCTTACTCTACTTTAATAAAGTCTGGATATGTAAGAGTGCATGTTTATGAAGAAATAAATAACATGTTGCTAAATCAGTTCTGATTTATAGCAACCCTTTCCAGGGTTTTCTAGGTACAGAATATACAGAAATGGTCTACCACTTCACTATTCTGGGGAAACTGTGCTACAAGGCTACACAGGCTGGGAATCAACCTCTAGTTTGTAGGCAGGTGACCAACTCAGTAAGCTATCCGGTCAGATGAAGAAATAAATACATAATAGTACAAATAATGTATTATAGGTTGAGCCAAGAGAAACTAAACTAGATGTAATTTTTGAAATGTAAACTAGATGTGAAGATCTTAACATTCTAAATGCAAGAGGATAGAAAAATACCTTGTCTTCTTGATTTCGATAATAATAAAAGATTTTTCCAACCAGTGCACACCAGACTAGTTTTGAGCGTCCATGTTTCACCTGCAAAAAGAACATGGGAATGAAAGGATTCTTTCACATTTTTGAATGGGAAACGTATATGAAGAATTTTCTGACTGAAGAAACCTCTATTAATATATATGTTGTGTTTTACAGTGCATTACTGAAGATCTACAGATAAAAACAACTCTGTTTCATACCAAACTATTTAACTTTCAATTTGCTTGGTTCCTGACTGATTGATTTGACAGTCTAGGTTTCAGTTTCAACCCTGTATCTTGCTGCCATGTAATGATACCCTACATCTTTCTCTTTTTGTAAGCCACCATGCAGGAAAGTTCAATGTGCCTACAACTAGCAACACTCAAGCAGTCATTACGGCATGTGGACCCTAGAAGCCTGCTCTGAAATATTATTTATTTGGCCTATAGCAGATTTGGCACACTCAGCAAAGTAAGGGAGAAAAGTAGCTTTTGGAAGGGAGGATCTCATTCCAAATCTGAGAGAAGAGATGGTGACTATATCTAAAGTCTATATAGCCTTACCTAACAATTGGGGTGATTGTAGTGCATTATAATAATTATGATCCACAATATTATTTATTTATTTTTTACTTATATCCCACCCAACTGGTCCAAGCACCATTCTGAAAGACAAAGAACCTCAAAGAACCATACATAAATAAAATTGTATAACCAAAATTTACAAAAATATAATACCTACCAAAATGGCATTCCAATAAATTAAATACCAATAATATATAGATTACATTCTCATATTCACATCTCACTAAATTCAGTTAAACCAAACAGATAAGGGGAATACTGGAGAGGTAACATCAATTTACTAATATTGGTAAAATATTTTTTTGTTGATTGCTGAAGGCCATTATGGTGGAAGAAGCTCTAATTTCCACTGGAAATTCATTCCATAATGAAGGAGCCACAGTCGAGAAATATCTTGCTCTGGTCACAAGCTTTCTAGCTTTTTTAGGTGTGACAATATGTAATTTAAGAGTGGCTCAGTGGTTCAGAAGCTTGCCTTGTTAGTTGGAAGGATGGCAAGTCGACAGTTCGAGACCCGGGTACTGCATGATGGATTGAGCACCTGTCTTTGTCCCAGCTCTTGGGGACATGATAGGAGCCTCATTCGGGCATCCCCTAAGTGGAGCTTCTCCAGCAAAAATCCTTTCAACCCAGAATATTTTCTGACATGAAAAAACAACAACAACAATTTATTTATTTATTTATTTAAGAGTTTGGGTACTCTGGGTCCAATTTCTTTGTTGTATCTTTACATTTGATTTAACTGATTTCTGTACTTATTTTACTTAAATTAATCAATCTCTGGCATTCCATGGCTGATTTTACACACAGTTATGAGACAAATCATATTCTACTGGGTACCTTGGTAAGCCAGCCTTTCACAGTGGGCTTGGTTTCCCTGAGAGGGAATTTGGTGGGACTGGTCACCTGCACCTTCAGGATGTTTTGAAGGACACGGATCCATTCCTCTAGAATGTTAGGAGAGTCAGCTGTCAGGAAGTAGACTCGTTTTTCAGTGATGAGCTACAAGTGAAAAAATGTCACAGACCAATAACATAAGGCAAAAAATGTTTTAAGAGCCTCCTTGAAGATTGTGGCATTTTTGAACCACAATCGGGCGTACCCCAGGCTATGGCAACCTTGTTGTACTGGCTAATCTTTCTCACACAAGGTCAGGAGAAAGGAACTATGGAATGAATTCACCAAAAGGTGGCTTTATTTTGACAATTTAAAGTCTGACCTAGACACAAAAGAAGAAGAAGCAGTAAATATGCTGACACCTGAAGTTTCAGCCACATTCACTGGAGCAGAATCCTGAAAAGACAGAAGAGTTAGAACAGCTCAAGTTACAGTTGAAAAGTTTTAGCCAAGGACTGAAATATATTTCAGAGAAATTCAGAAGGAATGGGAGGAATACATCCCAGTTGTGGGTGTGGCCAAAACAAAAAGGTAGGACCAAAACCACCAATATCTTTTCACAGAAACCTCTTATCATCAGTCCAGCAAAAATCTTTTCAACCCAGTAATTTCTGACACAAAATTTATTTTATTTATCTGTCTTCTTCTTTTTCTTCTTTACTTCCTCTTTTGCCCTTCCAGATGTTGAGGGAGATACAAGGTTATTGTTCTTTTATCATCAGAAGCTACTGATAAACCAGATTGCCCTACTCCCTTGATGGCGAACCTTGGCACTCCAGGTGTTCTTGGACTTCAATTCCCAGAAGCCAAGGTCCCTGTGAATCTACATGAATGGGTTTACTGCGCATGCGTGTATGTGGGGGTAGTGGGATTGGACAGTGCAAGCGCATAATATAATAAAGTGCATACTATATAATTTATTACATGTATAATTCTTTTCCAACCTAGATTACTATGTAACTATGTAACTAATGTTAATGCAAAATCTCTCCTGTCTGCCAGCCACAGCTTGAATATGGGCAGTGTGATACCTCACTGCGCACAGGCCGGGGGAGGATCCCCTCTGTGGCTCAAAAACAAGGAGGGCCCTGGCCACTTGCCTATCTGCTGTGTCTGAAGCCTGTGCTCTTGCTCAGTTTGCCGGGCAGACCCAGCCGAGCACATTGAGGGCAGAAGGCTGCCACTGGGGGCCCCAGTACCACCCCTGCAGCTCGGTTCAGGATAGCCCATGGTTGGGGACCCCTGGTCTATAATATGTCTGTGGGACAGATCTGATCTTGAGTATCCTTAAAAGCCCTGTCCAATCAGAGAGGAATAGAGATAGGATCCTTTCATCCTGGTCCGCTCAACCTCCAGGGGTTCCTCCAAGAGGAAGATAAATTTAAAAGTTCCTCAGAGCATGTCTAACTCCTTTCTCTCCCACTGCTTACATTTGGAAAATGTTTTTTCTTTCAGTAAAAAATGGGGTGGGAGGGGAGCCCTGAAAGTTAGCTCTGCAAAAACTCACAACCTCTGCAAAAACTAACAACAGCTCAGCAAGGCTTGGGATTTCACCTGGAAGGTTTGGGATCCTTCACCTCTTACGATCTGGCAAGAAGAATTCAGTTCAAACTGGCCTTCGGGTTTACAGATTACATCACTCTGGGGAGAGAAAGACAACGTAAGAGATATGGGATACAGTAGACCCTCGCATAACAACGTTTTTGTCCGGATAATGACGGTTATTTTAGCGTTGTTGTCCGGACAATGACACTAAAAACGTTGTTATGCAGGGGAACACGTGGTGCATAACGATGCGTTGTTATGTGAGGGTTGACTGAAGCATATGATAATTTTATTAATGAATACTGAAGAGTTAATTAATTAGGGTCCTTCTCATTTGGTGTGTCTCTCCTCAGAAGGAAAGTGGCATTTTGACTCCACCCGCATAATGCTACTGGTAAAGAAAAGAAAATATTAAATATAGCCTAAGAATGAGCTATTAGTTTTACTAAAATGGTAGATATGAATGTTAGAACTCACCGGGGACTTATAATACATGATCTGTCCATTTCTCAAAACAAACCACCGCCTCTTCCATGCTTTTACTTGGTTACCCATTTTCAATAAGTAGCCAGATTTCTCTAGTAGTTCCTAGAAAAGGAGAAATAAATACTTTGCCCTGTGTGATGGACAAAATGGAGGAAAAAGTGGATCAAGTCTTCTGGGAATTGAATCCCAAGGTTGATGTCTCTTATTTCTGTTTACTTTCCAGAATTCAACCTCAGTTAGTTAGCCCTGAAACACCACATATCAGTGTATCCAAAATCCATTCCACATCGTGCACAGCCATTCCTGGCACAAATGCAATAGAACAATAGAGCTGTGTGACATCTGTAAATTGCTAACAGCACACCTCATATCTCATTGGAACCCCTTCCAATCACTTCATATAGATATCCAAAGACACAGGGGAAAAGATTTTCACCCTATTGTAGCCCATTGTAGAGTGCTCAATAGGCAGCAGGTATGGCCCAAATTCTTCCACCTGAGGCAGGAAAAAGTGTTATTGCTTTTTTTTTGTCTTTCCTAATTACTTCTCCTGCCATGATGCCCTAACTCTAATGACCTACCTCCATTCTAGTTCTGGTGCCTCTCTTTTCTTTATTTCACTTGCTTAAAGTTATCCAAGAAAATTAACACCTGGCTCAGAACAGTTATCAAAGACCAGCATTTAGAAGACAGTCATCTCTGGAAGGCTATGTAGCACAACAGTAGCTGTTTGGAATAATAGTAGCTCTGCAGCTGGTAAATTAAATACATTTTCTACGTCTTCCCTGTACCCAGCCTTATTTGAGCATTGCTATACCTCAAATGGTAGATATCCAATGTGGTGTAGTGGATAGTGTTGGGTTAGGATTCTGGAGACCAGAGTTTGAATCCCCACTCAGGCATTGAAACTCTCTGGGGTGGGGGTGGAACTACTAAAACCACTCCTTAAATATCTCACTTACCTTGAAAGCCCTATTAAGGTAACTATAAGTCAGTTCTGTCTGTAAGAAACATAAATGGAACCCATGCATTGGAAGGACTAACACAATTAGTTATGTGACAGGAAAAACTCCCATCTAGGCAAAACTAACTTGTTTGTTTATGTCTAACCACCCAATTAGAAGAGTCCCTGTTTTCCCATCACAAGTGTTACCTGACCTTATTTGCATGTCTTGTGACCTTTCTTTGTTCTTATCACTAGTTGTTTGTTTGCCTTTGCAGAGGAAAGATGCTTCTCAGCATCTCCATCTTTTCAGACACAGGGCTGAAAATGAAGGGTCATCGTTACCTACCTTTTAACTATATCACCTGAATATCCCTATGTGCACGATTGACTTGATGCAATCCTTTTAAGACTTCTGAGCACATGTATTGTCTGAGCACATTTTTGTGAATAAATATTATTAACTTTTTGGCTTTTTGGCTTAAACCTTTGTCTGTGTAATCATTGTAACTTGGCTGCTTGTTGGGAGGAATTATTATTATAAAACATAGGAAATTGCTTTATAACAAGGTCTAACTCTGCCTGTTTTTTGCTTTGCAACTACCAATATATACCAAATAATCATAAATATCTAATACTGATTTAACAGCACATAACAAGAACAAATATCTAAAATGAGCTGTGGTCTTAGAGAGGGTACTCTTCATACTACTACTGCTGCCTGAAGCACCCATCTAGCTTGGAACATAGACTGTCAGTACTCAGTACATCATGAAAAATTATTATTATTGTCTGATGAAGTGGATTTGGTCCACGAAAGCTCACATTTAAATACAGGAGTTAGTCTTTAAAGTGTTATAACATTATTATTATTATTTTGCTGTTTTGTTTTGTTTGCTCTCTGACATGAAAAATTAGAGAATGAGAAATTCTACTTTAAGGAGATGCAGAAATCAGTTTCTGCTCGCAAGCCTTGCATTAACTGTTATCTTCTCTTGCATCTTTGCATTCATTCCAAAATAAAGACTTCAGGAGAAATATATCTTACATTGCATATCCCACCATCAACAGAATAGGATGATGTCCTCTGCAGTTTGTGCTCTGGTTCAGAATAATCTTCATCCAAGGAATAGGCATCAGGAGGAATGGCATAATCACTTTCTGAGCTTAATGAAGACATAGAGGCACCTGCTGAGAAAAAAATGGAAAACCTGAGCAATTTTTCCTTGTAGCCTTTAATATCTAGCATGTATATTAATATACACATTTATAGCAAAGTCCTATTTATGACTATTTACAAATATGCCCCATGGAGTTCAGTTGGGCTTACTTGCAGATATGTAAGTATCAAATCACCATAGCTGTCAAGTATCCTGTATTACCCAGGAAAACCCCATAATTTAGCCCCTCTTCCCACCATCATGTATTTTCCACCCCTCACAGAGAACAAGGAAGTAGGCCAAGCTTACTGTAATAATTCTATTTTAAATATCTTTCCTCATTCTCTGCTGCGACAGCATTTCATATTATGGTGATTTTTCATGGAACTGTTTTTACACTTATATCACACAATTGTCTACTGTCTTAGCCTTGTGTACCTCAATTTCATTTTTAAAAACTCTGTATTTAAGGCAGGACCACAGAAATATCCTCTTTATGTTGTATGCAAATATACTTGAAGCTGATTGGCTCATTGTCTCTTCTCTCTCCTGGGAAAGAGGGTGTTAAAGGGAAGAGACAATGAGCCAATTGGCTTCAAGTATATTTGCATACAACATAAAGAGGATATTTCGATGGTCTTGCCTTAAGCACAGAGTTTTAAAAGGTTAAAGCCTACCTATCACATCTTCATTTGATCTAGCAGCTCTGCTTTATTTTACTTTCATTTAAATGAGTAGGAGAATAACAGCAATGACAGCTAAAGCAAAAATGGAACTTATTGCTCATGTATTTATTCATGACAAGGAAATTATTTTCTCAAGCAGTCTAGCATTGAATGAAAGAGAGCCATGCTACATGTGTTGGTTTTCACACTTTAGCATTATTTTTGCTGAACAAAAAGCACAGAAGAACCAACTTTTTATGTAATTGCTATTACTGTACATGAATGTGTTTCTTCAGCTAGAGTTTTGCCACTGGGATCAGAAAGCAGTTTGAAGCTGGATTTTGTTGTTGTTGTTCAGTCGCACAGTCGATTCCGACCCTTTGCGACCCCATGGACCATCATTCTCCAGGCACCTCTGTCCTCCACCATCCCCCTCAGTCCTCCCAGTTCTGTGCCCATTGTGTCTACAATACCATCTATCCATCTCATCCTTGGCCTCCCCCTTCTTCTTTTGCCCTCCACCCTTCCCAACATCACGGCCTTCTCAAGTGAATCCTCCCTTCTCATTTGATGCCCAAAGTACTTTAGCCTCATCTTCACCATTTGACCTTCCAATGAGCAGTCAGTGTTGATTTCTTCTAAGATTGACCTATTTGTTCTCCTCGCTGTCCAGGGCACCCTCAAAACTCTCCTCCAGCACCACATCTCAAAGGCATCTATTCTTCTGCGTTCTGCTTTCCTAATTGTCCAGCTCTCACATCCGTATATTACCACTGGGAATACCATTGCTTTGACTATTCTAATTTTTGTTTTCAAGGTGATGTCTCTGCTTTTCACCATGTTCCCCAGGTTTTTCATGGCTTGTCTCCCAAGAATCAGTTGCCTTTTTATTTCATGGCTGCAATCTCCATCTGCAGTGATCTTAGATCCTAAGAATGTAAAATCTGTCACTGCTTCTACTTCTTCCCCATCTATTCTCCAGGAACTGATCGGGCCTGTTGCCATTATCTTGGTTTTCTTGATATTGAGTCTCAAGCCAGCTTTTGCACTCTCCTCCTTCAATCCGATCAAGAGATTCTTTAGGTCTTCCTCACTTTCTGCCATTAAGGTGGTGTCGTCTGCATATCTCAGATTGTTGATGTTTCTCCCAGCAATTTTAATCCCATATTGTGATTCCTCCATCCCTGCGTTGCGCATTATGTGCTCTGTGTATAAGTTGAATAAGCAGGGTGACAAAATGCAGCCTTGTCTTACTCCTTTTCCTATTCCAAACCACTCTGTCATTCCGTGTTCTGTCCTAACTGTTGCTTCTTGGTTCCTGTACAGATTTCTCAGGAGGCATATGAGGTGCTCTGGTATTCCCATCTCTTTAATCACTTGCCACATCTTGTTGTGGTCCACACAATCAAAGGCCTTAGTGTAATCAATAAAGCAAAAGTAAACTTGTTTCTGGTATTCCTTTGTTTTCTCCATGATCCAGCGTATGTTGGCAATGTGGTCTCTAGTCCCCCTGCCTCTTCTGAAACCAGCCTGCACCTCTGGTAGTTCTCTTTCCACATGCTGCTGAAGTCTATCCTGTATTATCTTGAGCATCACCTTGCTGGCGTGTGGGATGAGCGCAATTGTTCGATAATTTGAGCATTCTTTGGCATTGCCCTTTTTTGGGATTGGAACATATACTGATCTTTTCCAGTCCTGTGGCCACTGTTTTGTTTTCCAAATCTGCTGGCATATTGAATGCAGTAATTTGATGCCATCATCTTTTAAAGCTTTGAAAAATTCAACTGGGATACCATCATCTCCACTAGCTTTGTTGTTTGCAGTGCTCTTTAGGGCCTTTCTGACTTCACTCTCCAGGATATCTGGCTCAGGTTCAAAATCTTCATCATTGTGACTATCAGGAGTGTTGAGTTCCTTTTTGTAGAGTTCCTCTGTGTACTCTTTCCATCTTTTCTTAATTTCTTCTGCATCAGCTAGCTCCTTTCCGTCTTTGTCCCTTATCATGTTCATTTTTGCTTTAAATGTTCCCTTGATTTCCTGGATTTTTTTGAAAAGGTCTCTGGTTCTGCCTCTTTTGTTGTTTTCCTCCATTTCTTTGCACTGTTCTTTTAGGTAGTTTTCCTTATCTCTCCTTGCTTTTCTTTGAAATTCTGTGTTCAAAAGATTGTATTTTTTCCTTTCTCCTTTGACTTTTGCATTCCTTCTTTCCTCTGCTATTTTAAGAGCCTCATCAGACAACCACTTTGCTTTCTTACTCTTCTTTTCTTTTGGTATGGTTTTCTTTGCTGCTTCCTGCATGATGTCCCTCATCTCTGTCCATAATTCTTCTGGCACTCTGTCTATTGAGTCTAAGCCATTGAATCTGTTCATCACCTCCACAGTGTATTCTTTAGGGATGCTATCTAGGTGATATCTGTCTGGTCTCTTTGTTTTCCTTATTTTCTTTAGTCTAAGCCTGAATTTTGCAATCAGTAGGTTGTGATCTGAGCCACAGTCTGCTCCAGGTCTTGTTTTTGCTGACTGTATGGAGGTTCTCCATCTTTGGCTGCAGAGTATGTAATCAATCTGGTTTCGGTGTTGGCCATCTGGTGATGTCCATGTGTAAAGTCGCCTCTTGTGTTGCTGGAAGAGGGTGTTTGCTATGACCAGTGCGTTCTCTTGGCAGAACTCTATCAGTCTTTGCCCTGCTTCATTCTGTGTTCCAAGACCGAACTTGCCTGTTATTCCCTCCACTTTTTGATTGCCTACTTTGGCATTCCAGTCTCCTAAAATAATTTGGACATCATTTCTTGGTGTTTGTTCTATGAGGTGTTGTAAGTCCTCATAGAACTGGTCCACTGTGGCTTCATCTGCACCCGTGGTTGGTGCGTATATTTGGATCACAGTAACATTGAAGGGTTTGCCCTGAATTCTTACTGACATCATTCTGTCATTTTTGAGGTTGTATCCCATTACTGCTCTTCTCACTCTTTTATTGACAATTATGGCTACTCCATGTCTTCTAAGGTTTTCTTGTCCACAGTAGTAGATGTGATGGTTTCCAGAGCTGAATTCACCCATCCCTGTCCATTTTAGCTCACTGATGCCCAAGATGTCAATGCTTATTCTTTCCATCTCATTTTTTACCACTTCTAATTTACCTTGGTTCATTGATCTCACATTCCATGTCCCTATGCAGTATTGCTCCTTACAACATTGCATTCCTCCTCCCTCCTTCCTGTCCCTCCCCTTCCTCCACTCTGTGGTGTTAAGCATCCTGTATCACCTAGCCTGCCCCTTTGTTTGCCCCTTTGTTTTGCCTTTTGTTTTGGTCAATAGGGTTCTCTTGGCAAGCTTTGTGGCGTGGTTTGCCGGTTTCTACGCCATGAAGCTGGATATAGCAGGGAATTGCTGAGAGACATTTACAGATGTAGAAGACTTTATTAGGTTATCAAAACAACAACAACATGGGCATCAGTGCACGTTTGAGCCACAATCAACCAATTCTGTGAAAAGGAGACAGTATTGTCCTCATAGTTTGAGACTACAATACTGTATAAGCTCATGGCTGAATTAGCACAGTCTACAAAACCACATCCAACACATTTGACAAATATGCCTTTGGGAAAATGGAAATATACATTCTGCCCTTTCTGGCTTTTACAAGCCTGAACCATGGAAGGATGCAGGCAGAATGTTGCAAAGTCTGGCAGGATACAGGAGTCAGTTGGTAGATTTTGAAATTTCTGGGATAAGGGGCCATTATCAACAGAAAGCTTAACAACCTGCCCGGCTCTTGCTAAATTATGCAGTCCTTGGTCCAGACAGAACCTGTTGAGTAGGGAAGAAAGTTGCAAAATCTGGCAGAGAGTAAAACACTGGCAAGTCTGGCACACATGAATGGGCAAAATCAGGCAGAAAGCATTTGCCTGCCAATCTTGATTGGTGTAGAGCTCATGACAGTTAACCTATTCCAAATATAATCAAGACAGCACTTACCATCAACAATAGTTCCAGGTTGGGGGAGAACTTAATTACACTGGCATGACTAAAGTGATTTTTCATAGCATATGACGGGGTACACAGAAAGAGCCTCCTCAAGGAGTTTGGTATTTTTGAACCACAATCTGATGTACCCTGGTAACAGTTGGCAGGGGCGGTGGGTTGACACCAACAGGCTCCTTTTTTTCGCAGCCTCGCCTAAGCCTTGGACCACGAAGCTGGCATGCATGGCATAGAGGTTTGCAGGGTGCGCCAGGTGGCTGGCTGGCTGCACGGACCTCTGTGCCCAGTTCTAAACTGGTTCATAAAATGCCGACCCTGGATATAGCAGGTGTCTGGTAGCAGTTTTATGATGGCAAATTAAAATTGTCCCGTTATGTGCCGCCACCCCTTCTAGATTAAAACCACGGAGATGGGTTGGCCCTTGGAGATCCTAGGTGTGTGGTGCAGGCTAATTACAGGTTCCATTTATGAAGAGATGAAGGGTGATACCAAGGCTGGTACCTATACTTGGGCTGTGGTTCAACACAAACTTCCCTGGGCTTAAACTTAGTTAGACTTCATTGCTGTTGGACTTAGTTGGGCGTCATTGTTGTCACACGTCATAAGTCTACATAATTGTGGCACCAGTTTGGACGGCATTATGGAGGAACTTCTAAAATCACTTTAACCCTTTGTTTCCAGACATACAGACAATTGTATTATATGTGTCCTTTCTCTTACCTCGTTTCACTGCACGAGGACTACCTGGCATGCTTGTTTTTCTGGGTTCAGATGCTGGATTGGAAGCACTAAAGCTAACGTGAGAGCTGCAGTCATCATCTGAGCCTGAAGACTCATCTAAGAAAGGAACATTGCTGATTTGCGTGGCTTTCTGGAAAACAAAGTTTCCAAAGTTGAGGTGAAAGTTCAAATAAATGCCATAATCTATAAACCACCAAGCAAAAGCTCTGCAAGCTATCCCTACAACTAAGCAAGAAAGTTCATATAACTGTCCACTGGATTCACTAGAGCAAGTTCCCCATGATTTTCTTTATGTTTCAGACACTCTGCAGAGGTGTGTGAAACTTTCTTGTGATATGAATCCAAGCTACTCTGACTCCAGACCAGTGGTTCCTAACATGGGGCACACACACACCACAGGGAACTTCAATTCCCAGAAGTTTAAGTCAGTACATTGACTGATCAGTGCTTTGGGGAACTGACTTAGGCTTCTGGGAATTGAAATCCAAAAACCAAAGATTGGGAAACACTGCTCTAGACTCAATATTATGGCTGCTCATATGATATTTGCTATATGATGTTTGCCAAACCCCATGAATGGAGTGGCTTGACAATACTACATGCTGTTAAGAGATTAAAGTTGGTGGCAGAGAGAGGGGAAATTTCACCAAGCTTTCTTGGTGAGTACACAAGAGAACACAGAGGAACTTTACAAAAAGGACCTCAACACCACCCCTGACAACCACGGTGATGAGAGCTTTGAACTGGAGCCTGACATCCTGGAGAGTGAAGTCAGAAAAACCCTAAAAAGTACTGCTAATAACAAAGCTAGTGGAAATGATGATATCCCAGTTGAATTATTCAAAGCCCTAAAAGATGATGGAATTAAAGCATTGCATTCTATATGCCTGCAGATTTGGAAAACACAACAGTGGCCACAGGATTGGAAAAGATCAGTGTCCGTTCCAATCCCAAAAAAGGGCAATGCCAAAGAATGCTCAAATTATTGAACAATTGCGCTCATTCCCACACACTGGCAAGGTCATGCTCAAGATAATACTGGACAGGCTTCAGCAGCACGTGGAGAGAGAACTACCAGAAGTACAGGCTGGTTTCCAAAGAGGCAGGGGAACATTGACAACATACATTGGCTCATGAAGAAAACAAAGGAATACCAGAAACAAGTCTACTTCTGTTTCATTGACTACACCAAGGCCTTTGTCTGTATGGTACGGTAAATCGGCTGGGGTGTCACAATAGCGGTGAGGGGAAAAAACACTCCCAAGGAGAAAGTCGACGTATTAGGTTCCGTTTAATGCAGTATCCGCATATCAAAACAGTATGATCACTTGAAACTCCTGTGTCTCTTATTCAATTCATAAGCAGTACACTATTCAAATAAACTATATATGTAGTTAAATCCCAAGTTATATGGTCCGGAAAAGTGGCTTGCGTCTTTAAATAATTTTAGACTTCTGAGCCGCATCTTAAAGTCAATGTAGACTTCTAAATGGCGATGTCCTTCCGGTAATTGGACATTTCGTGGCACTTTATCAAGCGTCTACAACATAAAATATATACAAATATAATACAATACAATACAAAGTATCCAATGTGTTGTGCAAGGTATCTATTGGAGTATATGTATGTGTATATATACACACACATTTATTATATTTTATATTTTATATTTTATAATTTAGTCCAATGGTATCGGCAGCCTAAAGCCTAAATTATAGTATAATTTTTATCAATAAATTGTATACAAATTAAGGACGAAGTAAGGTATCTCATGCATTAATATGCTACGTCTATGTTCAAAATGCATATGTGGCTATTAATCTGAAATGTCATTAATCAATAGACATTAATGATGCATGATTAATTCTGGGTCCACGACAGAGTAAACAAGCATGTAAAGAAACCTGTAAGAAACATGTAAGCAAGTGACAAAATGCATACCTCAATGTATGTATGTGTAAATCGCGCGTCCTGCACCTCCTAAAGTCTTATATCGTGTGCTCGCGTTAACTATCTCTTACACTCTATTCTTTAAATAATCTTATTTTCACCCATTCATATGCGATGACTTAAGCAAATTTCTAGTACCATGTGAAAAGAATATAGATACAGATTCCTAATCTGAGATCACTGCGCTAGTCTTTAAAGGGGCCTGTTACTTAACTGGGAGTCGTTCCAAACCTTGTTTTATATTCATAGAAACGATGACGGTTCCCATTCTGTGTTCAAGCCGTGTGGTGTTAACGTATTTATTTAAAGAATAGAGTGTTAGAGATAGTTAACGCGAGCACACGATATAAGACTTTAGGAGGTGCAGGACGCGCGATTTACACATACATACATTGAGGTATGCATTTTGTCACTTGCTTACATGTTTCTTACAGGTTTCTTTACATGCTTGTTTACTCTGTCGTGGACCCAGAATTAATCATGCATCATTAATGTCTATTGATTAATGACATTTCAGATTAATAGCCACATATGCATTTTGAACATAGACGTAGCATATTAATGCATGAGATACCTTACTTCGTCCTTAATTTGTATACAATTTATTGATAAAAATTATACTATAATTTAGGCTTTAGGCTGCCGATACCATTGGACTAAATTATAAAATATAAAATATAAAATATAATAAATGTGTGTGTATATATACACATACATATACTCCAATAGATACCTTGCACAACACATTGGATACTTTGTATTGTATTGTATTATATTTGTATATATTTTATGTTGTAGACGCTTGATAAAGTGCCACGAAATGTCCAATTACCGGAAGGACATCGCCATTTAGAAGTCTACATTGACTTTAAGACGCGGCTCAGAAGTCTAAAATTATTTAAAGACGCAAGCCACTTTTCCGGACCATATAACTTGGGATTTAACTACATATATAGTTTATTTGAATAGTGTACTGCTTATGAATTGAATAAGAGACACAGGAGTTTCAAGTGATCATACTGTTTTGAAATGCGGATACTGCATTAAACGGAACCTAATACGTCGACTTTCTCCTTTGTCTGTGTGGACCACATTAAAATGTGGCAGGTAATTAAAAAGATGGGAATACCAGAACACCTTATATGTCTCATGAGAAATCTGTACATGAGTCAAGAAGTTGGAATTAAAATTGCTGGGAGAAACATCAACAATTTGAGATATGCAGATGACACTACCCTAATGGCAGAAAGTGAAGAAGACCTAAAGAAGCTCTTGCTTAGGTTGAAGGAGGAGAGTGCAAAAGCTGGTTTGAGATTTAATATCAAGAAAACCAAGATAATGGCAACAGGCCCTATCAGTCCCTGGAAAATAGATAGGAAAGAAGTAGAAGCAGTAACAGACTTTACATTCTTAGGATCCAAGATCACTGTAGATGGAGATTGCAGCCATGAAATAAAAAGGCAACTAATTCTTGGGAGGCAATCTATGAGAAACCTGAGGAACATAGTCAAAAGTAGAGACATCACCTTGCAAACAAAAATTCGCATAGTCAAGGCAATGGTATTCCCGGTGGTAATGTACGGTTGTGAGAGCTGCACCATAAGCAAAACTGAGTGCAGAATAATAGATGCCTTTGAAGTGTGGTGTTGGAGGAAAGTTTTGAGAGTATCCTGGACAGCGAGGAGAACAAATGGGTCGCCTCCCAGTCAGCGTCTTAGCCACTTAGCCATTTCTTAGACTGCTCCTTAGAAGGTCAGATATTGAAGATGAAGCTAAATGCCTCAATCATTTTGGTTGCATTTTTTCAATTCTACAAAAAAAAATTTTTTTTAATGAAGTATAGCAGGTAGTAAAGATAGAAGCTGAAGTACTTTGGGCATCAAATGAGAAGAGAGGATTCACTTGAGAAATCCTTGATGCTGGGAAAGGTGGAGGCCAAAGAAGAAGGGGGCGGCCGGAAATGAGATGGTATTGTAGACGCAATGGGCACAGAGCTGGGCAGGTTGAGGATGATGGTGGAGGACAGAGGTGCCTGGTGGGCAATGGTCCATGGGGTCGCAAAGGGTCGGAATTGACTGTGCAACTGAACAACAGCAAAAAAGGGGGGGATTTGGTGGTTTACAATCTAAGTATATAATCTTCAAAAGCAAGGTTTTGTACCTTGTTTTAAAGAATTGTCACTTTTGGAGGCTTCTAAGAGTGGCAATTTTCATGGTTCACATGAGAATTTTTTTCTGGAGGGGGACCTTGGAGGCAACCACAAAGTGTCTAGTAGGCCACAAAAACATCCCTGGAAACTTTTGCAACTTAAAGGCTGTATAATTCCTACCTCTACTTTAAGGGGAACCAAATTCTGAACGACCGCCCATTTAATCACCACACCCCCTCCAGTCTGACATCTCAGAAAAAGGTTTGCTTTGCCCTCTAGGTGAGCCATCCTTAGTGTTTAAAATCACTCCACAGCTTGTCTATCCAATAAAGTCCCCTTTCAAAGACTGAATTGTTGCAGTTATTGACTGTTTTTCGATGGACAATGTTTGCCTGATTTTATTTATTCACTTGATGTTTTTTCTGTTTTATTGTCCTGTTGAGTACCCAATGTGGTGCAAGATGGATTAGGACTCAGGAGGTCTGAGTTTGAATCCTACTTGGGGAACTGGCAAAAGTCCTTAAATATCTCACTTACTTTGAAAGTCCTACTAGGATCACTATAAGTTACTTCCAACTTCATGGTACAAAACAACACATTGTTCTGTTGCAAATATTTATATAATGGCTAATTCTCAGGACTTAGATTTCAAATGACCACAAAACAGCTTTCATACCAGTATTGTGCTAATTGCATCTGTTATCATGCGCGTTTCACATACATCCTATTTTAAATTTAATACAAAAGTAAAAACATTCCTTACCCCCTTCAACATGGTGTAAACAGGCGCTGTGACATTCCTGTAAATGTGGCAGGTAGATGGCCCAGAGAGTGAATAAGATGAGAAATTTGAAGCTGCAGTGGATTTATAGTTTATATAAGTAGGGAGGAAAAAGAAACATTTAGTTTAAAAACCTAATTTTTGAACAGAAACATTAACAGTTAGCTAGCCTGGACTGTGGGGAGAATTAATTTATGTGGCTATGGGGAGGCTAACAAAAATAAACAAATGGTGATGAAACTGTGCTTCTTCTTCATCAGTGCATTTTAACATAAGCCACATAATGTGTGTGTTTTAACACTATATTTTTATCTGTGTTTCTATGTCTATATGATGACAGACTTTTTATGAGCCACCAAGAGTCCTAATTTTGAGAGAAAAGTGGGATTGAAAAACACCTGCTGTCACAAAAGTTTGAAGTGACCCCAACTTCCTGATGACGGAAAGCTCTGAGAAGGAGTGACAACAGACCTTAGTGTTCTGGAACCCCCCCAAAAGTTTCTTAAACAACCTTCTTACAAAATCAATAGAAAGCAATCAGACACAGAGGGCAGAGTAGAAGAGCCCAACCTTTACCACTAAAAACCAGGCAATACCACCAATATAGCTGGGGTGGGAGTAGCAAATACACATGTATAGTTTTAATTTCAAAGATTTACTTAATGACAAAAGTATCGTCTCTTGGCATAGCAAATTGCACTAGAATAGGGTAATGAGTCAACTCCTCCATAAGGCCTACTGATCTAAAAGTGCCTACTCTAAATGTAGCTTACTATGCCAAATCCGCATTGACTCAGTTGGCCTACTCTAGTGTGATTTATTGCACTAAAGCAACAAGATTTTGGCCAGGGTGTTTTATTCCAGTAAGTGTTGGTCCAGTTGACATCTGTTGTGATCCAGATGGGGGATCTGAATTAAGCACTATCAAGGGAAGGTGGGGCAAACTCTTGCTAGGCTGTAACTCTCTCAGCTGCATCCAGAACAGCCAAAGGCAAGCGGATAATTGCAGTTGTAGCCCTACATGATATTGGAGGGCCAGCCCTAATCTGTGGAGTTTTCAGTCTCTAGTCAGTATATGAGTTCTTCTTCCATTATGCCATTTTACAAGGGTTAAAGCATGGGTGGCCAACTTTGGTGCTCCAGCTGTTCTTGGACTTCAATTTCCAGAAGCCAAGTAAGCACACCTGCTGATCAGGGCGTCTGGAAATTGAAGTCCAAGAATACCTGGGGCACCAAGGTTGGCCACCTCTGGGTTAGCTCACTCCGTTGTGCAGTATTCGGGTCTCGAACTGCCAACCTTCCGGTCATGAAGTTCAGCCTCTTAGCCACTAAGCCACTGCAAGTCCCCACACAGAATTGTACCTACTAGTAGGTACAAAATATTTCTCATGTTGATTACTAAAGGAAGGTGGGGCTCATCTCTGATTTTGGTGTACCCTTGAAAGAAGGAACAATATAGTCTCTTGCAGGGAAATGATTGCTTTGTTCCTCCCTTATCCTTGCTGAATATACAATCAAAGGAATTCTGTATCTCCCTGTACTGGTCTATTTTGGGAAAAGACAGCAGCTCCCCTTTGATGATTAAGTTTTTAATGAAAACACTAAACAGTGAGTCCACACTCCCAAGTTTGAATGCCAATAGTTTAGTGTATGGGACCAAAGACACCAGGACAGCCGAAGAGCTGGCTTAACACAACTTTATTACATGCTGGTCAGAGGGAACATGAGGTAATGGCGGACGAGCAGCTCAATATATACAGTGGCTATACATTTGAATGTGGCTCCTTGATAGCCTATTGGCTACAGGCTGCGTGACGTCATTGCAGGTCACGCCCTTCTTGTCCAGGTGAAGGTAGTGGCGGGAATCTTCCCGCGCTGTTGCTCTAGGTGAGTCTTGGACCAATGAGCTTGGACGCTCGCTATTGCCATCTAGTGGCCACTAGCTCGCGTCCTATTAAGGTTACAGTGATTCAGCTGGAGGTTACAATGTTACATATAGAAGAGGTTACATTGGATACACATGGATAGGTACATTGTTTAAAGGCACAGGCTTTAGGACACAACACCCCTCCCCCCTAGGATGAGACGAAGTCTCTTAGCCAAGATGGTTTATTGCACTCGCGTTTGGGCCGCGATGTGGGTTGGCCCACCCAGGGGCTGCTCCCGCTTCCTTGTTCCCTGGACCCTTGTCCTGTAATGGGAGAGGGAGACTTGTTAGCGGCTTGCTGCGGTTTTGCAGTTTTAGGGGAAAGGGTAGATTCCGTTGTGGTTGAACCGGGGGCACCAGGGGCTAATGTAAAACCCCTCTTCTCGCTTGGATGGGTGGGGGACCACTCCGAAAAAACCCCCCGGTTCTGAAAATCAAAATCAAACTCTGTTGGGGGATCCAGCGGGATATCTACGAGGACAAATTCCTTCTCCTCCCCCCTTGGTGGGGACTCTGGACCCCCCTCTCCTCCCCCTTGGGCTAAACGGGTGGGGGAGAACCCTAACGCTGAATTTGTTTTTTCGGCGGCCTGATTTCCTGGGACCCAGCTCCGGAGCTGGTCCGCGTGCCGCCGCCAAAGTAGACCTGTGTTGGTCTCCACGCGGTACGAAACGGGGCCAGTTTGTTCCACGACCACCCCCGGCACCCAGGCTGGCCCCGCGCTGGCGTAGTTCCTGCAATGTACCGGGGCACCCACGCTGAAACTCTTGGTGGCTTCTAACCCTATGTTCCTCCCCTTGTCCTCAACTCTCGTGGGATCTAGTCTCGTGAGTATGGTGGTCAACTTCCTGCGCATTAGAAGCTCCGCAGGGGAGTAGCCTGACGCTAGCGGGGTCACCCTGTACCCTAGCAGAAACTGACACACTTGCAGGTTGAGGTCCCCGGGGCCCATGCGCCGCAGCGCGTCCTTCGTGGTGCATACGAGGCGCTCCACTTGGCCATTGGTGGCCGGGTGGAAAGGGGCGGAGGTGATGTGCCGGATGGCGTTAATCTCTGTGAATGCCCTGAACTCAGCGGACGTGAAACAACTAGCGTTATCGCTAATTAGGGTGTCGGGTATGCCGAACGTGGAAAAAATTCTCCGCAAATGCTTAATTGTCGCGGCCGAGGAGGTGCTCGTGACTGGGATGACCTCCAACCACTTGGAGAAGGCGTCCACAACAAGGAGAAACAGGGTTCCTTGGAACAGGCCCGCGAAGTCTATGTGTATCCGGGACCACGGCCCCTTAGCCGCGTCCCACTCCCTGTGAGGAAGACGGGCCTCCTCTGGTCTGGAGCATTGGCAACTCTCACAAGTGCCGACCATGTGCTCGATGTCGGCGTCTAACTGGGGCCACCAAAAGTAGCTTCGGGCCAGCGCTTTGGAGCGCACGATTCCGGGGTGGCTGACGTGCAGCAGTTTAAGCACCCGTGGCCGAAGGGATGTAGGGACCACCACCCGCTGCCCCCACAAGAGGCACCCCCTCTCTAGGGACAGTTCCAGCTTCTTCCTAAAAAATGGGGCGAATTCCTCTGCTGGGGAGGACGCTGGCCACCCTTTCTGTACCCAGGAGCAAACCGCCGCCAACGTTTTGTCCTTTCTCGTCGCTGCGGCAATGTCAGCGGGCACTACGGGGGGCGAATCCAGTACCTCTATCATGAGAACCTGATGGTCCCGCTCCGCCTTGCTCACCTGGCTGGGCGTCAGGGGGAGGGGGGACCTCGATAGAGCGTCTGCATGGCTGATTTCTCTCCCGGGCCGGTACACCAACGCGTGCTGGTAGGCGTTGAGAAAAATGGCCCACCTAAGCATTCTCGGGGACAGGATCTGTGGCGTGGGCTTATCTGTGGTAAAAATGCCTAGTAGGGGCTTGTGGTCGGTCACGATGGTGAAGGGGCGGCCGTACAGAAAATCGTGAAATTTTTTGGTCCCCGCAACTATCGCCAGCGCCTCCCTGTCTGTTTGGGCGTAGTTTCTCTCCGCTTGGGACAGGGACCTGGAGTAGAACACTATTGGGGCCTCCCTCCCGTTTTCCAACACGTGGCATAACACTGCCCCCACCCCCACCGGGGATGCATCACAGATCAGTACCACCGGCCGTTTGGGGTCGAAATGGGTCAGAATGGCGTCGGACGCCAAGAGTTGTTTCAGTTCCGTGAATGCCCTCTCCTGGTCATCGCCCCACATCCATGCCGCATCTTTCTTGAGCAACTTGTGAAGCGGCTCGGCCACCGCAGCCTTCCGTGGGAGGAAGGAGTGGTAGAAATTTAAGAGCCCTAGGAACGACTGTAACTCGGGCTTGGATGTGGGGCGAGGGGCTTTCTTGATGGCGGCAACCTTGGATTTGGACGGTTTGATCCCCTCGGGAGTTACTCGGAACCCTAAGAACTCAACCTCCTTCGCGAAGAAGACGCATTTGTCTTTTCGCAACCTCAACCCCGCCCGTTCAAACGCCGCCAGGACCTTGTTTAGCCTTTTAGCCAACTCAACCTCACTCCCCCCGTTATCAATACGTCATCAAAATATGGTAAAACGCCATCCAGCCCTTTGAGGAGGCGTTCCACGAGCGACTGAAAAATCCAGGCGCCGAGTTCACGCCGAATTGGAGGCGCGTCATCTGGAACGCCCCCTTATGCGTGATTATGGTCTGTGCAGCAGCTGCGGCAGGGGTTACCATGAGTTGCTGATAGGCCTGAGCCAGGTCGAGCTTGGCGAAACACTTTCCCCCATGTAACCTGGCTAGCAAATGGCTGACCACCGGCACCGGGTATGCATTAGGGCGGATTGCCTTATTAATGGTGCACTTATAATCGGCGCAAATGCGAACCTCCCCATTGGCCTTCAATGCTGTGACAATTGGAGTTTCCCACTCTGCGGAATCAACAGGAACAAGAATCCCCTGGCCCACTAATTTGTCCAGTTCTGCCTCTATTTTGTCCTTGAGTGCAAAAGGCACCCTGCGCGGTTTAAGTCTGATAGGGCGGACCTCCGGGTCCAGGTCGAACGTTACTGGGGGTCCATTGAATTTCCCAAGTCCCTTCTTGAAGACTTCGGGGTGCGCGTCGCACACCTCCTGTATCGGGTCAGACCCAACGGCGTGCACCCCCCCAATGAACAAACCCAGGGGCTGGAACCATTGAGTCCCGAGGAGGCTGCAATTACCTCCCTTAAGAACGACTAGGGGGAGTTCCGCGGCGTGCCGCTTGTACTGAACCTGGAAATTCCCAACCCCCAACACCGGGATACTGTTCCCTTGCACGTCCCGAAGCGTGGACCTCAATGCTTTGAGCTTGGGCCGTGCGCGGGGGGCAATTCTCAAAAACTCCCTCTGGGAAATAATGGAGTAAGAGGAGCCAGAGTCAATCTCCATCCTAACAGGGGCCCCTTGCACCAGTACCTCAACAAAGTAACGGGGGTGTCCCAAGGACACGCTGAAAACCGGGGCATCGTCGTCGCTGTCGTCGGAGATGCGGCCCACGCCGTCCTGCTTCCTCGTGGGCCGGGCGCCATCCTTTGGTCTCGTCGAGCGGTCTGGCCTCGTTGAGCGGTCGGGCGAGCTCCTCCGGTCCCACGCTGGGCGGTCGGGCGAGCTCCTCCGGTCCTTGCGCCGTTGTCTGCAGACTTTGGCTATGTGCCCGCGTCGCCCGCAGTTGTGGCACTCGGCCTTTCTGAATGGGCACCTGGCACGGTCGTGAGCCGCCCCACAGCCATCGCAACGCCGGCCCTCCTTTCGGACCCTCCGGACGTCCTCGTCGTCGCTGCTTTCGGCGGACGATTTCGAAGTTCGCCGGGCTGCGTGCACCGAACTCTCTGCTTTGTCGGCCTTCGGCCGCCAGTCCTGGAGCTCTTGCACCCCGGCCTTCGTGGCTTCCGCGGCCTGTGCCGCTTTCAGGACCTCCTGCAACGTGGGGGGCGGCTCCTGATTCATTAGCGTGCGCTGAATCTCGGTGTCCTTCAGGCCGCATAGCACGCAGTCCCTGAGGGTGACTTCCAAATTTTCCCATTTGCACGGGCCGGCAGCCAGGCGCAGGGCCGCTACGAAAGCGGCGACCGACTCATCAGGCGCTTGGACTCGCCTCCAAAACGCGCTCCGAGCGGGAAACATCGCTACCGAGGGCCGGAAATGGTCTCGCAGCACCTTCAGGAGCTCTTTTGCCTTGAATTCAGCCGCCTTTTTGGGTGCGATGAGGTCAATCAGTACTCTCTTTCCGTCGTGCCCGAGCATTCTGGTGAGGATGGCTCTCTTCTTTGCCTCGTCCGTCACCTCGAACTCCACCAGCGCACCTTGGAAGTCCATTTCGAAGAGTTCCCAATCTTGCAGTTTCTTGATGTCGAAACCGGCGTATGTCTTGGTCCCGTGGGCAGCCATGATCCCACCTTCGTCGCCAATTTAGTGTATGGGACCAAAGACACCAGGACAGCCGAAGAGCTGGCTTAACACAACTTTATTACATGCTTCAGAGGGAACATGAGGTAATGGCGGACGAGCAGCTCAATATATACAGTGGCTATACATTTGAATGTGGCTCCTTGATAGCCTATTGGCTACAGGCTGCATGACGTCATTGCAGGTCACGCCCTTCTTGTCCAGGTGAAGGTAGTGGCGGGAATCTTCCCGCGCTGTTGCTCTAGGTGAGTCTTGGACCAATGAGCTTGGACACTCGCTATTGCCATCTAGTGGCCACTAGCTCGCATCCTATTAAGGTTACAGTGATTCAGCTGGAGGTTACAATGTTACATATAGAAGAGGTTACATTGGATACACATGGATAGGTACATTGTTTAAAGGCACAGGCTTTAGGACACAACAAATAGGTTCAGTTTTTCTAGCAAATGGGATATGCTTTTATGGGAAACAAGATGGTGAAATGCTAGTACTTACTCTGACTATAAAAGTCACTCCCATGAGCCCCCTCTGAAAGCCTCATGCCAGACTTGGCTACTGCATAGATCCGTCTCTCCTAAAGTAAGACAAAAAGATAAAAGGAAAAAGGCAGACCAGGAGTATAATTTCCCACTGTTTTAAGCATCCCAGGCAGATCTGCTCTTCTTCAGTCTCATTAAAGCAGGGGTGGCTAACCTTGGTGCCCCAGGTATTCTTGGACTTCCAATTCCCAGAAGCCCTGATCAGCAGGTATGCTTACTTGTTCCTTTCTTAGATGAGTCTTTTAGGTCATCAAGTCCAACCCCCCTGCTCAATGCAGGAATCCAAATCAAAGCAGATCTGACAGATGGTTGTCCAATTATCTCTTGAATGCTTCCAGTGTTGAAGTGCTCACCATCTCTCAGCTCATGTCGTACTGTTCTAACCATTAAGATGTTTTCCCTCATATTCAGCCTATATCTAGCTTCCTTTAGTTTCCCTTCATATTCAGCCTATATCTAGTTTTCTTTAGTTTGAGCCTATTATTATGCGTCCTGTACTTTGGGATGATCGAGAACAGATCTAGCCCTTCCTCTTTATGATTACCTTTCAGATATTTGAAGAGTGCCATCAACATATCACCTCTCAGCTTCCTCTTCCCAAGTCTAAACATGTCCAGTTTCTTCAGTCTTTCCTCACAGGGCCTGATTTCCAGTCATCTGATTATACTTGTTGCCCTTCTCTACAACTGCTTAAACTTGTTTATATCTTTCTTAAAGTGTAGTGCCCAGAATTGGAAACAGTACTCTAGATGGGGTCTAACTAGTGCTGAATAGAGGGGGACTAGTACCTCACTGTTTTTGGAGACTATACTTCTGTTAATGCAGCCTAAAACAGTGTTGGCCTTTTTTGCAGCCACATTGCACTGATGATTCATATTTAGCCTACTGGAGTGACTAGCCTACTGGAGTGATATTTAGCCTACTGGAGTGATAAAATTAGGAATGGGGTTATAAGGGAAAGAATTGGAACAGAATCAATCCTGTACTACACACAGCGACAACAAATAAAGTGGTTTGCCCATTTGGAGAGAATGTTTTGGAATTCCATACCTTACAAGGCATATGTGAAAAGGACATAGGCCACGAGGCAGACCCAGAGATAACATCGAAGGAATATTACAAGACCACCAAATAACACTGGTAGAGGCTGCTAGTAGTGCAAGAAAAAGAACCTTGCATCTCCCTCAGCAACCAATGGGGTAAAATTGGAAGCAAAGAAGAAGAAGATCTGCAACAATTCCAAGATTCTTCTTGCTTGTAGTATTACTGAGCCATGTATTCCCCCATCTTGTAGTTCTTCTGCCAGGAGAAGACACATCCTGGACCCAACAGGTAGAAACGGAAGCAGAGAAGCTCCCAATTCCTGTCTGGATCTCGATTAAGCCACACATTCCCAAATAAACAAAAGCAGAAGTGACTTAACACCCACTTCCACATGTGGCTCATGACTTGCCCTCCCTCCTAGAATAATGAATATCTTACCCAAGATGGAAATCTGTGCAATGGAGGAGTAGGTGGCTTGCCTCCTGGATCCATTACCCTGGCTCCATAAGTTTCTGTCTCTTTCCTTGAACAAGAAGACTGCTGATCAGTCCCGACCAGACAGTCTTCCATCTCCATCTCCTCTGCTAGTTCTTCATCAATATCTGTCTCTTCCACATGACCTTGGCACTGGGTAGCAGCTCTTATTGGTTGAAAAGTACTGATCTCAATGTTGACCACATGATGAAAACAATCTGCTCCTGATTGTGGTTGACTATAATGTCTCTTAGCTATTAGAATACTGTCTCTTGGATTGCTAGGAGTCCGAACTTTGGGAAGAGTCATGCTATTACTAAATCCATTTTCTCTCCCTGGAAAATTAGAGGGTACTGTGATGATGGATTTTTGCAAATTCAGAGCTGAAACAGATGCCAAGACAGAACTCTTAGAGGAATTCTTCAGTTCCCCAGAAAAAGATGAGTTCAACGGAGAAGTGCTGAGCTCCACATTCAATTCATCTGATTGCTTGTACCGACCAGATAATGTCTTGTTGGATGTTCTAATGGAGTTCTTAAGCTCTTCCAGTGGACACTGAAAATTTAAGGTTCCTTGAAATTTCACACTCTCATCTTCATATTTTGATAATGTTGGGCAAAAGTGTGGGGTTGCCTTGGAAAGCAAATTGTTCACTGAAGAACTATTGTAGTTTGAGGACTCAGAGATAAGCCTCAGTGAATTGTCAGAAGCTACAGATTTGCTAACCTCATTTGTTACACAGGCATCATCCATAAAGACTACATTTGCTATATAAGGAATTCCTTTCAGAGATACACTCTCATATGACTGTTTGATGTCCACTGCCAGAAGCCTGGACTCTTGGTCTGTGTTTTCTAGGAGACATGACAATGGGTCTTTAAGTAGTTTCATGTTACAGCTGGAAACAGATTCTTCAGGAGGAACAGCCATCAGACCTACAATTTGGGATTTAAAAAAAAAGCCTTTGAGCTGGCTGTTATTTGGCACAGTTTTAATTTTGCTTTGTTACCCTGCCGTGCTGAGCAATGGCATGGAAATAAGAGACTAAGCCTTGGTTCAAATTAGCTCCTAAACTGGAGGCTCCAAATTGAATCAGACAAAAAAAAAAAAGAGCCAGTGCAGTTACGTGCAGGAGACAATAAATGAATCAGAGCTGTCTGATTGGTGACATGCTGGGAACAGTTAATGCCAGGTTATTGTAGCAACCATCTCATTTTGTAAGCAACGAGAGTAGATGAAGACAACCTGCTTACAAAGCTCCCAAGTGGAAAGGTGCCTCCAAAACATTCTGAAGCCTTATGCAAAGGCATACATCCATTCTCGTTAGGAGCAATTGCATAGGACTGAAGTCCTTATGTATTTACATAGTCTCCTGCCCTGTGCTGCTATGTTGAATCTGTTACTACAGAAGCAAAGCAATCACACTTCTATACCACCCCATAGCGCTTAGTGCACTCTCTGGATGGTTCACAAGTTCATTAGCATTGTGCCCCCAATATGCTGGGTACTCATTTTACCAACCTCAGAAGGATGGAAGCAGTGGTGGGCTCCAAAAAAATGTACTACCACGCTGTGGGCGTGGTATGGTGGGCGTGGCCAGAGGGAATGCAAAGTGCTGTTGCACCCGAATTAGGACTACTTTATTTCAAAACTTGGATGGGCGCAGACAGCCAGAATTTCTGCTACCGGTTCTGGCGAACTGGTGCGAACCTGCTGATGCCCACCACTGGATGGAAGGCTGAGTCAACCTTGATACCTGCTCAGGATCAAACTCATAACCTTTTGGTTTTAGTACAGCAGTTTTAATCACTGTGCCACCAGGGCTACAGAGCAATGGTGGGACTCCTGTGCTCCCGTCACCCAAGGTAATGTTATTTCCCCCACCCCCCCAAAAAAACAAGCATTTTTAAAATGCCAAATAGCTTGTAGCAATCTGGCAGCAGATAGATTTAAAAACAAATTTAAACCAAGCAAATGCTTGCTTTAAATGGCCTGCAGCAGAAAATGCTATCACATGTAAGAAACATTTCTTTTTCTTTTGACTACAACTCCTAGAGTCTCACAGCCAGTAATTCAAAAAAGTGAAAAACATTTTTTGGTTTGTGGTAGCTACTATACATTCAGTACAGTAATTGCTCTGAATTGCCCCCCCCCCCCCCGCCTGGCATCTGGGTGCACTAAATCTGTCCACCTTGAATGTGCCCACAGAAAGCAATTTGGTATCAACAATTTTCTTCAGCTCATAATTCACCATAAGCAGAGGTTACCCTACATGCCATCCTAGGAAGAGGCCTCTGGAAAATCTTGTACATAATCTGGTTGTACACCATAACATGAGTCACTAGACCAGAACTACATTTTCTATTGAAGACAGGTAGACTGGTATAGTCTCAGCAATTTTATTAGCCCGATAAAATATGGAGCTGCTTTATTTATACCTTTTTGAGGTGTGTTTTTTTAAAAAGAGTATAACATCTAGTTTTCAAACTAGAAGGCTCAATGGAAATAGATATTTCACACTGAGGTGGACCCACGAATTTTGCAAGTAAAGATCAGAACCATACCTGCCAAGTATCCTGTATTGGCCGGGATTTCCTGTATTCTGGCCCTCGTTCCTCCCCTTTCCCTCCGCTGTCCCATATTTTGAACGGTGGGGAAAGGGGTTACTGCGCATGCACAGAACCCATTTGTGCATGCACAGAAATTTTCCATATTTTTGGGAGCCGCACGACGGGTATGGTCAGAACATGTCATAGAATCATAGAATAATTGAGTTGGAAGGGGCCTTTTAAGCCATCGAGTTCGACCCCCAGGCTCTGTGTGGTAAATTGTTTCCTACTCTGTATTAGGTAAAATGTTAAATTGAAATTTGGTTCAAGCTTCCAGTGTACTATGAAAAACAGTGAACAAAACAAAACAACAAGACAAAGAAACATTGTGGCGCCTTAAAGATTAACTCCTGTATTTAAATGTGAGCTTTTGTGGATCAAGTCCACTTTGGCAGTCCTGATCCAAGAAAGCTCACATTTAAATACAGGAGTTAGTCTTTAAGATGCCACACTGGTTTCTTTTGTCTTTTGTCATTGTTATTTTTTCTCTGATATGCTTGCACAGACAAACATGGCTACCACTTCAAAAATGGAAAACAGAGGAGACCTTGAGCCAATAGTCTTCTTTCAATTTGACCTGCATCACAAGACTGTTGTGAAGTTAAAGCAGGGGATAAGAAGAGTTATATCTGTCACCTTCAGTTCATTTGAAGGCAGGCAGAGTACAGTATAAATGTAACTAATCATAATAATACTATGGGGAAGAGAGCCAGTAGATCTGAACAGCTGACAGTGATATAACATGAAATCCAAATTCATGCTGCTACTCTAGAACCAATCATAGTGTAGATTATTCTCACATGCTCTTATTTCTGCTCTACTAAAAAAAGAGGTCAAAAGTGAAGTCAAATAGTACTGGTTTTGGTGATACATCGCATCTAGCAGATGAGCAATGAACTCCTTCCAAACCTTAGAATTGCTTCTGAAAAACTAATGTTGGTTTGGAAATGATAACAGATATCTTATTGGGCAGCATGTTGGAAAGTATTTTTAAAGCACATATGAGGTGAAAAATGAAGAGATCATATTCTGATCATGCTACTTCTGTGTATTGGAAGGAAATCAAAACTAACTACACTGAAGTTGCCATAGACAGTTTCTCCTGAGGCATACCACATAAATATGGTGAGGCCAGAAACAGATCTAAGAGCCTTTGTGTTCCACTTCCTGGATGATTATAACAATATACAGTATATACATTTACCCCGGAGAGCTTCTTCAAGGGCTTTGATCTGCTTTGTAAGCCTCAGGTTGCAACTCTTGAGGTATTGGTTTTCCAACTCCAGCTGTGAAACAAAAGGAAGAAAACATGGGGAAGAAATAATCCAATGTAGCTTTCTGATTTAAAAAACAAATCTCAGGATTAAAATAGGAAATCTAAGTGAAATCCATTCTAAATGCTTCCTCTAAGAATGTTTGTTTGCCCAGCTGTATTCTGTCCAAACATGTCTTCCATCTGTTTAAACCTATAAAATTGAACTCGTTTAACAAAATTACTGAACAGGTTCAATGATTGTACTATAAACATAGATCATTATCAGGCCAGTTCCGCAGCCCACAGAAGCATCAAATGAGGGCATCTAATGTGGCATGAGGCCTTTTCTAGCAATGCAATCACTGAGCTCAGAGAAACAGCACCTCTAAGGGCTCCTTCACACGATAATGATCTCCTCAGTCATTCAGGGGTTGCTATGGGTGGTTATTAGTATTTTTGATGCAGCTTTGAGTAGATCATCCCAGGCCTTGTATCCACACATGGGGATGGTATTTGTCTGTGGATGTTCTAGGATGCACTCATATCACTTGTCCACATACACTTGAAATTGCTCCCTGAGGTCTCACTCTGAACATAAATTGCTGTTCCCTTTTGAGTGTCTTCTTTATACCCTCCTCACCCACTTCACTCTCTCCTCACTACCTTTCTAGTTCTACCTGCTCACCATTCTTAAACTTATTTTTTAAATAACAACCACTATACATTACAAAAAAACAACAGAAACACAACTATTACAATATTCAATAATACTGCATGCCCCATTCACCCAGCTGGACAGTATATATGTTTCTTTACTTTGTTTAATACTCAGACTCTTTAATTTATAATTTATCCTTCTTTCCAAAATGATATATATGCTTGACTTGGTTTCGTTCCTTTCCCTTTTACCGGTGCGTAGTCCAAAGATTCTCCCCATATTTCTTTAAAATCCGATTTAAAATTCCTCTTTTGACTCTTATTTCTGATGTTAATTTGTTGACGCAATGCTTTCTAATTTAATTCCTCTTTTTTGTAAACATTAACTTAATAAAATAAAAAGCCAAGCCAGGAATAAGTAACATCTCAAGAAATTGAAACAAGAGCAGCTGTAAATTGAGGAGGAAGAGAAGCTGACCAGCAAAAACAGAGCAATATGAAACATTAAATGAGACATTGCCCACATACTGCACGCACGGATCAGCTGGTATCCAGTATAGAAAGCTGGACACCTGCTCAGTGTGGACAGGCCCTAACACACTAGTGGACCATCATATGATGCCAGTTGCAATGGTGTCCCCTGCATAATCTTTAAACCTCCAACCAAACAGATGTTGAGTGGAGGCAAGAAAGAGATTAAAACCAGGTATACTTTAATAGCATCCTCTTGTAGGTTTAGCCCAGCAGCAAGCAGTAAGCTATTGTAACTACAGACACATGTTTACCATAACAATCATGTAAACAATATCTAAAATACTCTCAGTAAGGAGGTCTCATTTGCCTGATGAGTATTTGACTGTTATTGTCCACTCAGCCATCTACGCGTCAAACCCATCAAAATGCTGGTCCTATTTCTGTGCATATGGGTTGGAAAAGGAGACGTATATTGGTCATCACCTCATTTAGTTTAGCTGTTACCCAATCCTTAATCTTAGCTGTCTTTTCTTGAACAATTCTACCTTCATCCTCTCTCAGCTGTTTCTGTGGAAGAAAAAAAAATGTGTTCAGATAATAGAAAAACTTGGAAGTAATCAGTAATATATGTCTTCCATGTATGTATTGCATGCCATCGAGTCCATTCCGACTTATTGAGTATTTGTGAATTAATTTCTTTCCCCAGCAACAAAGGCATCACTACACTATGTTATGACTGTAGCTTTATGATGAATAACTTCACTTTTTATAACTTGTGAAGTTATTTTATCATTACCCAAGTATGATATCAATGAATGCTAGAGGAAGAACATAGTACAAAGGACAAATCAAACAACTTTCTTCTGCTGTGTTCTGAGGTTAAGCTGATTGCAAATTGAAGAAAATAAAAGTACATTTTGTAACAAAGGCCAGTGGCATGTGACATCCAGCTATTTAAAAGTAACTGAAATTTAACTTTCCTTCTGAAATAATAAATCAAATATTTACTTTTTAAAACTTGCAACTATATTGGTAACTAACTAATTTTTGGTGGAGTTTGGAATTCCAAAAATGAGAACCTTTTAGAAATATGGGAATGGAGCAGACAGCATGGATTCACTAATATACAGATGCATCCACAGAGCTTCTTACAATATATTTTTTACAGAATGCTTGCCTTGCTGAACAAGAATGGAGATTTGCTGAATGTCTGGCCTGCAAGATCAGAAGACATTGATCTGTGCTTTAGACAACAATCTAATCTATGGGCTAGCGTGGATTAGGAAGGGCTAGGAGTGTTTTTCTCCCTCTGGTAGGGTAGCAAACCACACACACACACAAATCTCATCCTGACCCATCACAGAAATCTCTATGGAATTGTACTGTGGCATTGTACTGATTGTGGGTTCTGAAATGGAAAATACTGGAAAGCTTTGGATATGTTGGATCCAAGGCTCCCTGGTTGTTCCAAAGGGCCACAGAATTGGGACCAATAACAACGCTGGTTTAAAACAGGTGAAGCAAACTATTCCATGCCCAAATCGGAGCTGTCGTCATCGACAGATGCTACTACTGTCTGAGTATACATTTTCCCCTGAAAATCATTTTCACAGTTGATGGATGTGATGGAGTGACAAATGGAAAATGCCATTGGCATGAATTTGTTTAAGGTAGATCCTAGCTTGCCATGAAGTGACCCACACACTATAATCACAGAGCCATCTCCTGTGGCACGTATGAAATGAGAAATGCAGGATTTGACACTGGAACTACAATGGGCTGCTGCAGCCTTGAGGATATTGACAAGGTGCACCTTCTCAGCCAGTCATTCTGGTATGGCCTCTTCCGCCTCCATGACCGTTGGGAATCAGAATAGTGAAGGGTTCCTCCGTTCATTTTGCTCTTGGGCCCAATGTGATGGTTTCCAGTGTCATTCCCTCCACTGAGGGGGACTATCATCCCACCTTGTGGGTTTGCCCAGGCCACTAATTGGACAGCTACCTTTCCCAAAGTGTTTCTCGGGGTCTGCAAACGATCCCGAGGCCATCCTGGCTCGACAGGAAAGGCAATTGGGTATGGGCAAGTTAGTTATAGGGAGCAATTATGACTCCATATTTATTTGGCTAACGGCACTGAAAGCAAGTAGAGCAAGTGTCATGTAGAGAGAGACTCAAGGTCTCGCAAACAGCTACGGTATCTCGCTCACATCCGTGTATAAGGACTGAGCAGACACTAACCACAGTTAGACCAAACAGCTATGCATAGGTACACAGAGCCTTCTAGGAGTTAGATAACATGGGAACAATGAGTCCCACCACAATCTGCTGATTAAGCCTGCCTATGGGTAACCTAGGCACGCTGGCTGGTAAGTGTAACCCAATCAGCCAAGTGCCACATAGTAAAACTTTCCATTACAGGGGTCTCATGCAGACTGTGCGTGCTGACTCCCAATTGTAGTCAATAAATACAGTCCACCCCAGAATTCGGGGCTGACTTTTACCATCATACATCAGTCTTGCGTGCCTTCCTTGAGTTCAGCACCTCGACTCCCATGGACCATTACAACACCACCTAAAGGGGTTCATCCACCCATAGCTGTTGGCCCCTTTAGGAGTTGAAGTTATTTACTGCTGCCCAACACTCACCGTTGAGTTGCTGACTGTATGGTTTACTCCATTACTGTAGCAGAATATCCAGACAGACAATTGTCAGTTGAAGGATAAATGGGAAGGGGGCAACCTAACCTACCAACAGAGGCCATTCCAAAATCTGGGAACTTTTATATCTTCTCTTTTTCCTTCTACCTTCACTGGTACAATTTACTGCTCTGTCTGAGGCTGCCTGGGTGTGCCTAACCATGAAGTTATGTTTATCTTTTCAGGTGCCCTATCAAGAGGTCCTTCTATCCAAGATTAAAGTGGGTGGTAACCCATTAATAAAATTTTCATCCCAAAGAGCGTTGCCTGACACCTTCTTTGTCACCTTTTTGGCCAGAGGTAAACTATTTCTTAAAAAATCAAGACTTTCTCATTCATATCAATATATTTTATTAGCCAGAATCCAAATGCTGCTCACATAAAGTTTGCCACAGTGGTTTGCAGCTAATTGATGAGATCTTAAGGTGCATCTTGAGTGCACAACTGAGATGCAACCCAGCACATTTTCAAGTAAATACAGCTAACCACAATGAGTTATTCCTACATCCATGAACACCAATAGGATTCCAGTCATTGCACAATTTATGCATTTTTTGTTTCTTACATTATGTATTTATGCATTTGATTTCATTTTTAAAAAATTAAACTGTCACAAGGCTGTGCTGAAGGAAGATGCATACATAGTTTAAATAAATAGAGCCTTTGAAAATAAATATAAACACCATCAGATGTCAGGAAGCCATAATAGTAGAGTGCACATAATGGCCAATCCATAGATGCATTTTTGCTAGCTTTACCTGCTTTTCCAACTCAATTTCCAGTTTCTTGATTAGTTCATCTTTTTCTTGCACTCTGTTCACTAACGCCTGATACTTCTTGTATTCACTTGATTCACTTGTTTTCATGCTGGCAAGTTTCAGCTTCTCTTCCATGACTTCAACCTGAAAAATACCCCTCACACTTTCATTGTAATGTCAATGGACAGGGAAAGAAAAGGAAACATATTGGACATTGGTGGAATGAATGAAGTACTTATTTACTGATGGGCTCATATTTGGTGTGAGGGGCATATTCTTCATAACATATTTTCTAGTACTTATCATTTATCATCTTTCCATGAATTAAAGTATGGGGGCACATGTTTAAAATGTCGTATTTAAAATACCTGTATATATGGAGCAGAAGAATGTTTTCTGGAGATGTATAAGAGACGTGCCTGGAAGTGCTTTTTCAGACAGCAGGAATTATCCTGAACGCACTAAAATGTATTTAATGAAGCTGTTGGGAACGCAGCCCTTTATTTTTGTTCGTTTTTCACTGCTGAAATGGCTGTAAGCAGACACTTCGTTTGCTGATCTGGTCCATAATAACTTGAGCACTTAGTTTCTGAAGGAGCTCAGGATGTATAAAACAGAATTCCCAGCAATGTTTTGTCACTACAATTCCTTATAAGAAGTCATAATAGTGGGTCTTAAACCTATTTAATATTCTAAGACTCTCTTTCTTTCCCTCTGTGTGGTAGGTGGGACGGGTTAGTGGGATATGGGTTTTAAATGGGGGTGGATGTCGGTTTTTTCTTATTGGGTGGGTTTTTTATTGGGTGGGTTTTATAAGGTTTTTATAATGTTTTTATGTATTTTCTTGAGCTGCTGTAATGCCGCCCTGAGTCGGGTTCTGCCTGAGTGGGCGGCAGTTACAAATGTGAATGATAAATAAATAAATAAATAAATAATGCAGTGATAGAAAACCTTTTAGAGACTGAGTGCCCAAACTGCAACCCCAAACCCACTTATTTATCGCAAAGTGCCAACACAGCAACAGGGGAGGAAGGAAAGGCTCCCATTGAGAAGGGCGGAGCAAACTCTGTGCTGGGGGAGGGAGGAAGTGCTCACATTGGGCTGGTGGACAGAGGAGTGGGGCAACTCTGTGCTGGGGTAATTGCACGGGTGCCCACAGAGAGGGCTCCGACTGCCACCTCTGGCACATGTGCCATAGGTTTGCCACCACTGTTCTAATGCAACGTATCTGTTAAGTGTTAGATGTCCTACAGTAAAGCCAAGAGCAAACATGGGGAAAGTATCATATGCATATCCTTCCAAAGGCCAATGAAAGCTGAAATTGTTATTATCTACTGATTTAGGCTTATATAATTCACATGAATTATACCTATATGACTTTTGTATAGCTCAGTGGCTTAGATATCTGGCTGTGGAGTAAGTCGGAGATTTATCCAAGGAATAGAATCAACCTATGTGGTCCAGGGCCATAGCCAGGATTCTAGATGTGGGTGGGCAAAAATAAATAAATCAGAATGGGCAACAAAGCCTCTTTTCAATGCATTCCTATGGGAAACCACGCTTTGCCAGGGTGGGCAGAGTGCTAACTCAAGGTTGGCCAAGCCCACCCTGGCCACCCCCTGGCCACAGCCCTGATGTGGCCTTGGGCAAGTTGCATAGTCCCAGGGTGCTCAGAAGAAAGGGGGATGGTAAACCACTTCTATGTGTTATCTACCTAAAAAACCCTTGAAATGGACACCATAAATCAGAATTGACTTGATGGAGCACAATGATGTAGGTCTCCTGAGACCTGGGTAGGGTGAACTTAACCTACAGGCTCTTCCTCTGACTTAAAAACAAGACAGCAGCATTTTCTCCTGTCCATGGATCTTCAAGGCCGTTTTCTGGCCCTCACCTACAGTGCAGCATGTCTTAGTCACTATTACAGTAGGCAAAGTGTGTGTGCTTAGAGGGGAAAACAAGGAAGAGATGAAGGAGGAATATAGAAAGAATAAACAAAGACATCCACACATCTTCTTTCTGTAGCATTTTAAAAAGGTAAGATATCTTCAAGCTTTTGTGGAATCTGGGGTTTAAGCACACAGTGGGATTCCTCTTCACTCTTGTGTCAAGAGATGACTTTGAGGAGTGTATGTGTTATGTGCTACAAAGTTGTGTCTGGCCTACAACAAGCATAACATGATTTTGAGGTAGGTGAGATCTTCAAGAAGTGGTTCACCATTACCACATCTCAGTTCACAAGTTAATTAGCATTTTGTCCCCCACATGCTGGGTACTCAGTTTACTGACCTCAGAAGGATGGAAGGTTGAGTCATCCTTAAGCCCTGGTCAAGATCGAACTCACAACCTTTTGGTTGCAGTACAGCAGTTTAACCACTGCACCACAAGGGCTCTTTTACTACATCTCTTTATCTTCCTTTCTCCAACTGAATAGGTTTATTATCTATCCCTTCCACAGAATTGGATACCAACCTTACAGAGATGTCTTTCCAGTCTGGCCAGGTGTTCCTGCTATGGTAATAGAGTAAACCAGGGATTCTCAACCTGTGGCCTGTGGGCTGGATGTGGCCCATGGCACCATTTCATGTCCCCCCGTCCCCCCCGCGCCTCCACTACACTAGGAAGTGCCATGTGGTGGAAGAAGGGCAAAATGGTCATTCAGCTCCCGAAGCTGTCTGAGGGATCATGACACAACCCCCAGCTTAAAAAGGTTGAGAACTCCTGGAGTAGATCATCCTGCCAGTGACTCAACGCTGATTGTCAGGTGGCGGTTAACTACCCTGACAACCCTGAGGACTAACAGCCTTGGGTGCTGAAGTCCACAGGGAAGGGTGATGGTCCCCAAGTGGATTAAATCCCACTTGAATCCATCTTGATGGAGGGCAGTAGTTTCATCAAAACTGGCCTGGGCCCAATGAGGATTTTGAGTACCAAAATAGCTCAAGACCAGAAAGTGACTCATGGAGCTGGATCAATGGTACGGGTGTTACACTGTGGTGCAAAAGGCAAATGGAGGTTCACTGCATTATAGTCTAAGAACAACCTTCAGGGCTGATTGCCATGACAATCGCCAATATTAGGAATCGGATAAGTCACAACAAGAAGAAGGATGTCATGAATAATGTGCTTGTAGTGGCTCAAGTCGCTAAGACACTGACTGGGAAGCAGAAGGTCAGCAGTTCGATTCCCGAGTACTGCAGGACGGAAATGAGCTCCCGTCTTCATCCCAGCTCCTGCCAACCTAGCAGTTCGAAAGCAAGAAATTGCAAGTAGATAAATAGGGACCACTTCGGTGGGAAGGTAACAGCGTTCCGTGCGCTCCGGTGTCTAGTCATGCCTGCCACATGACCACGGAAATGTCTGCAGAAGCAGACAGCGCTGGCTCTTCGGCTTAGAAACAGAGATGAGCACTGCACCCTAGAGTCGGATACGACTGGCTTTCGAGCAAGGGAAACCTTTACCTTTTATCTGAAAGTAAGTGATCCTTTTGTGGTAAGGCCAATGATTTGCCTAGCTCCCTTTTCCTTTTTAAAAGCACTGATGGCCCCAGGACCAAAACCTTCTGTCTTCTTGCCCAATGGCTCTAGGCTGGCAATATCATGTTGGAATATTTCCCAGCCTACATGCCAATTTTTGTACAAAAGCAGGTTACGGTCTAATGGACATTCCTCATGATAACACAGCAGAAAGTTGTGTTTTGGCCTCTTGTCTGTCTGCATTAGACAGAAAGAGGCAAACAGCCTCTCCCCTGCATGGAATTTGTAAGTCAAGCGACTGGCATCCCAGCCAGCAAACCTGGCCTGCTGAGCTGAATGTGTGTTTTATTAGCACTTGGGACAATTACACACAAATAAAGGAACCCCTCCCACCTTTCTTATGCCTGAGTGAGATCTCTTAATCTGGAGTCTCTCAGCAAGCAGAGAGGGAGGACAATCATATGACTTCCTTATTTGAATTCATCAGCTCTAGGGAGCACATTGCATGAGCCAGATAAAGCTCTGATTTCATGTGGTGAAAGAAAGTACCAACTTGAAAACTCAGCATGCAGCTCTTTCATTTCCAATATCTATCACTTTCTCCTAACATAAAGGTTCTTGTCATGTGGCATTTCCACATTAGATATTAAAGTCTTTCCCTAAGCCCACCAGATGTAATTAAAATATTTCTTAAAACCCTTTTTCTCCTAGTTAGCAAGGTGGGCAGTGCCATTAGTGACCCCTGGTATAGGGATGACCCAGCCTTAGCCCCCCAAAACTGTCCTTAGCCTGCCCAAGAAATGCCTCCAGCCCATAGCCCCCGCCAGCTTCCGAAGTGGGGAGGCCAGGCCATGCAGCCCATGACCTGGAGTCAGTGCCAAAAGGTACAACCACAACAACCTCCAGAGTCCCCCTCCCCCTGGACTAAGCTGATGAGTGTGAGTCCTTATCGGACCTGCAAAGATAGCTCCCAGAGCCACGAACTCCTTATCTTCCCCACCAGACATCCCCATTCCACATACCATTGTTTGCCCCTGTCTCCTGGTTTCCCGCTCTGTTGCACATGCACCCATCAATGTATGTACACTCGTTAATGTATGGCTAAAGTATGCGGAACCCATTGTTTGAACCCACTTCCCTTTAGCCTGTAATGGACGTGCGATTGTGCTAGGCACGCATGAACCAAGGAATGTTGCCAGGTAATAAATAGAGGTCGCCCGGCACTCCTCGCTGTCGCCTCATCTTGATGCCTTGACCCGCGTGTGTGTCTGCTTCCATCCTCACGAGTGGCCGCGATCCCTACAGACAGGCAGCAATCTCTAAAACACCTGGCTTGATTTTTTTATGTCCTGTTTTGGTCAGAACATTGCAATTCTCGCCAGCTGCTGTTGCTGGAAGCAGCTGTGGGTACATTTATGGCGGATGTGTTTACGGCAGCCACAGATGCATTTATGGAATCATTTACAGTGGGGAAACCGCCAGTTCGGCCCCCTCAACTGTCTGAAGGAGCATGACTTAAAAAGGTTGGCGACCCCTGCTTTAAAAGAACAACTTGTGACTTACTACACATATTGAGACAATAGATTCTGGAAATGACAGAACAGCTGCGTAAGTTTTCAAACTTCATGGGAATGATAGTGTCAGGGAACTCTTACCTGGTTCTCTGCACTTCGGGCTCTTTCTTCTGCCTCAACTACTCTTTGCTCCAGTTCTTGCATCTTCAGGGTAAAATAAGAGACCATCCAAAAAAGGTTGGGGGGGGGGGAGAGAGAAAAAATAGTTAAGAAAAGAAAGATACTTCTTTTGATTCAAACTTCTATCACACAACAGTGCTATACAGAATTCCTTGACTTACGTGGTCACATGAGACTGGAAACAGAGACCTTTAAAAGAGCCTTCCTCACCAATTTTGCCATTAATTAAAATGTTCTTTTATTATATGACTGAAAAGCAAACTTTTTTTAGTACTTCTGCTTTCCCCCTTTGAAAGGTTTGGTAAGGGACAACTATACATAACAGATAAACTGTTACTAGAAAAGAGGAAATTTTGATTGTATGTGACTGACATAGCATAAGCTTCTCTAATTAGTTTGGAAATTCACTTGCTTTGTTTTATGGCTGGTTTTCAGTTTTGTGTATGCACTGTATTTCTTTTCAGGGATGTCTATTTGAACTGGGAATGCTGATGTAATTTCACCTGTAATGACAAGTTATTTATAGTGTATTAAATGTAACAAGCTATTTGTAATACACATTTATACTACCTCACAATTATCATTGATAGATTTCTGATATCACAATAGAATTTTGTTGTTGTTGTTCAATCGCATAGTCATGTCCGACCCTTTGCAACCCCATGGACCATCATATGCCAGGCGTCCCTATCCTACACAATCCTCCTCAACCCACCCAGTTTTGTGGCCATTGCGTCAACAATGCCATCCAGCCATCTCATTCTCTGCTGCCCCCTTCTTCTTCTGCCCTCAACCTTTCCCAGCATCAAGGCTTTCTCAAGTGAATCTTCTCTTCTCATTTGATGTCTGAAGTACTTTAGCTTCATCTTCAATATTTGACCTTCCAAGGAGCAGTCGGGGTTGATTTCTTTTAAGATCAACCTATTTGTTCTCTTTGATGTCCTGGGTACTCTCAAAATTCTCCTCCAGCACCACATCTCAGCTTTCCTTATGGTCCAACTCTCACAACCATATATTACTACCGGAAATACCATTGCTTTGACTATGCGGACTTTTGTTTGCAAGGTGTTGTCTCTACACCACATCGAGCTTCGTTTTTACACCAACGGAAAGCTTATCTTAAAAGCAACACCATAAGCCATTTTCAAACAGACAGAACAGTTAACATCCACAAACAGTTTGTGATAATTCTTGATGATGTTATGTTACATGACTTCAGTCATATGCACAAAAACATACAACTGTACATTTGTGTTCAACAATCATAGAAATATCAAGAACCCAGGTAGAGACATAAAACACATAGATTATATTGCTGCAATAATCATACCTGTGAAGTATCCCAGATTGACTGGGATTTCCTGTATTTCTCTGCTCATTCCTCCCCTTTCCCGCCGCCACCCCGTATTCGAACGGCGGGGAAAGGGGTTACTACACGTGCGTGCCCAGCGCAAATGGGCTCTGTGCATGCACAGAGAGGTTCTGCACATGCACAGAGAGGTTCTGCACATGCGCAGATGAGTTGTTGCGGCGCAAGCACACCCAGGCTAGAGCAATTCCTGTATATAATTACAATAAAGGAAAAATAGGTTGAATTTTAAGCCTATCAGGTGTTAGTAGCTCAGACATTCTCATCAGGATCCTTTTGACATGAACAGTCTTTAAGAAAATAAGCACATTTATTATTTTTATTTATTCTATTTATTGCATTTTTATACCGCCCATTTGGAATATTTCTCACTCCAGGCGATACACATACAAATAACAAAATAACATAATAAAAAAACCCAACAAAATAAAAATAAAGCAACCAAATTTGTTAGATAAGGTGCTGGGGTTACAATCACAATTAATATGTTAGTGCTATCACTGCAGTCCCTAAGCAGTCACTTGTCTAATATGACCTATGTGTCAGAGACCTACTAATGTTTCTCATTAAAAATCAGCTACCTCATTGTATCTCATGAGTAAGCAGAATTAGATCAGTAGTTTAAAAGGAGAGCTGTACAGAAAACCCATATTCATTTATTTCTAATTATTTTCCTATTCAAGTTACATATACAGTTCTCATTTAACTACTGCCAAACCCTCTCAAATTTTATTTATTTATTTATTTACAGCATTTATATACCACTTTCCTCACCCAAGGGAGACCCAAAGCTGTTTACAAATCAGATAAAAACAACAGATAAAAACATCAGATAAAACCCCTATTTAAAACCAGATTAAAACCATATAAACTATCTAATTAAAACCACCCTCACCCTCCCTCCGCCCACATTAAAAAGGACTACCAGGTCAAATTACACCCCACACAGGCTAAACAAACCAGCGGGATTGGGAAGTGGGGCCAGTCGTGTCTCACACCTGCTGGCATAGCCATGTTTTTAACGCTTTTCTGAAGGGGAGCAATTCTGTCTGGAGGCGCAGTTCAGGTGGTAGGAAGGGCGCAGTTCAGGCGGTTCCAAAGGGCCGGGGCAGACACCGAGAAGGCTCTCCTCCTGGTCCCAATTAGATGTACTTCCTTAGCTGATGGGACCACCACGGAGCCTCCCGAGTCCACTTTGTCTAATTTAATGAAAAATGACTGGTATTCTCTTTCCTGTTTCCCATTTCACTGTGTTGCTGTATATTGTAAAAACAGCTAATATGTAGTTTTGCATTAGACCAAAAATGTGATTTCATGGGGATGTTTGAGGTTCGTACATTCTTTCAGATTCTCTAGGAACTGAACTAATACAAAATGAATACAGTATTCAAATGGTTCTGCCGTGTATCATGCTTTGCAATTTTACTGATGAAAAATTTAGCCTGCACAGATAATTCACTGTAAAACAAACACTAGAAAACATCTTTTCAAGAACCAGTGTATGCTTTTCTGACCTGCTGCCCACCATGCAATCCCCTTCCACAGGTGACAGAAAAGTCAAGTTCTATTATCTACTAGCTAATGTCACAAAGTTGAGGAGAACAGCCACATATTCACGCCCTCACAGCTCATTTATTAACAAGACCCTCACGTTGCTATGGTAACTGTGAACCCCTTCAATCATCAACAGAATATTACTACTCTCCCCTTTGTGTGCACAACTGTGTAAGTAAATGCCAACTACAAAAGACATGAGATTCATGAATACGGTTCCAGATTTACTATGAGAAGATGTCTTAACTTTCTGCATGGACATCCTTCTTAATGGACCTGGAAAAAGGAGGTGCAAAGGAAATTTCTTGCACTCACTTCTGTTTCTAAGCTCAACCAGAAACTTGTATTAAAGTATTTTCTCTCCTCCTCCTCCCTCTTAGATCAGGGATTCTCAACCTGTGGTCCACGGGCCAGATGTGGCCTGTGGGACCATTTCTTGTGCCCCCCCCACCGCCTCCACCACACCCGGAAGTGCCATGTGGTGAAGGAAGGGCAAAATGGTCATCTGGCTCCCAAAGCTAACTGAGGGAGCGTGACCCGGCCCCCAGCTTTAAAAGGTTGAGGACTCTTGTCTTAAATTAATGAGATTCATCATTATTTCCTTCTCAATCCTCTTTTTTCTTACAGGGGCCCCAAAGCTTGTAACAAGGTCATCATGCTGCTATGGCAACAGTTTGCCATGTCACTTGTCAACAGAATATTACCCCTCTTTTTTTCTTTTTTCTTTTTTGGTGGATGCAACTGTAAGGAAACTAAGGAGCCAAAGAAGATTTATTTATTTATTTATATTCAAATTTATATGCTGCCCAATCGTTACATGACAACAATGTACCATACAACACATAGAACCTTAAACTACAGTATGCTTTGAAGCCAACCTTGAATTCAGTCTCATATATTCAGCATTGCACCTGCTATACACAAAGCAGAGCAAATCAATCACATTTATATACTCTCTCATAGTGCCCACTCTCTGGGCGGTTCACAAGTTAATTAGCATTTTGGCACAAACATGCTGGTATACATCTTTCCAGGAGATCATGGCAGAATGAGGTACAAATAATTTTATGTCAAAACAGCTTTCTATCATGTCTAATATATTTATTGAGGTTTTGGGAATCACTCACACTTCTAAAAGCAGTCGCGTGTTTCCTCACCATTTGATTAGAAAACATGAAAGCTCAAAGTCAAATGTGTGAATCTTTACCCCAAAAAGTACATTATTATGCTTTAAAAGCAATATGCTCATTCTGTTTTGCCATAGTTATGTACAAATTGAAATCACCTTTCGATATTGCAGTTGGAGGTTGTAACTAAGATGTGGAAACTATGGCTTTAACCCAGGGCACTAAAATTGAGAGATGAATCTACTGGTGAATGTTAGGAAAATAAGGAAGAGCACCTCCTGGCCCCATGAGCTCCCCTTGCATGTTTAAAAAGCACAATCTCCTCTTTTCTTTTAGGAGCCACCCACTTCCTCCTTTTCCTTAGTGAGGGCTCACCTCCAGTGGTTCCCAACCTTTTTTGGCCATGTCCCTCACACATAGACAAACACACACACACACACCACGACACATAATTCTTATTATTCAAAAGGTGAACTCCTATTCACGTGGAGGAAGCCTATAAGGCCATTAACTTGGTCTAAGCACGCTTCCAAAGAATTCACTGTTAATAACTCATTCTCGAAATGCTGCCCCTTAAAAACCAAATCCCGCCTCACTCTATGGGGTGTGTGCCCCATGTTGGGAACCACAGCCTTAAACAGAGAGGGCGAGAGAAAATGCTGCTTGCCCTGGGTGCCAAAAGTACTACCTACAGTAAAGACTGCAGTTGATAAGTACTCTATTGTAATCTGACCTGACAATATCTGTCTGTCTGTCTCCCCTCCCTCCCTTCTGGAGAACACAGGTTCCCACTTTGGGTGATTTACAACATCAAACAAATACAATAGAAACAACCAATAAAAGAAAATAACAATAACCTATCGAACAGCTACAATAATAATAAATAATTTTGGGTCAGAAGCCAAAACAATGTAAATAAATTCATATATGACACAGCCCTTAAACTTGAACTTCTGGAACCTAATTTTTTAAACTATAAGCATATGTGACTGTTATTAAACTCTTTCACCAAATTACAGGGTCAATTGCAAATGATTAAATAATCACTTAAGGGAAAATAGTGCTTTCAATCATCTTGTCGGGTCTGAAATGGGGCCAAAGTTTATTCCAAGTCTCAGACCTCCATCAAGCCTTTGTTGTGGTACAGCTTATAACAGCTTGTTCTTTAACTCGTAAGGGGGAAAACACCCCACTATTAAGCTGTATGGTCAGTTACACAGTAACCCTGACCAATGAACCAACATGTTCCCTGATCTCAACAAAGGTTCCAGTAGTTTGTCAACCATGCCTGCATTAAATTAGTCTTCAATTTTTCTTTTCAGAGATGGGTTGGGTGTCCTGTAGATCAGATGGTATCAAACAGAAGCATTACTCAGTGATACAATTCATGAGGATCCCCCCCCAAAAAAGATGATGATAATAATAATAATAATAATAATAATAATAATAATAATAATAATAATAATAATAATAATAATAATAATAATAATAATAATAATAATAATAATAATATGGCCTTCGTGAAGATTTAAATTAAGGAACTTCAACAGGGAATGTAAGGTTTGAAGATTATATAAGCAGACAATCATGGTAGAGTGGAAAATTAGGCTTTGGACTTCAAAGATGGCATCAAAATGCCCTTTAAAAATCAACTTAGAGCTTGAGCTGACCTGGTAATATACAGGTACTGATTGTTCATCTCTTCAATACACAGATTCTCAGCAGCTAGCTGAGGTGCACAGAAAGAGCTTCCTCGAAGAGTGTGGTATTTCTGAACCACAGCCAGGCAAACCCTTGTAACAGCAACCTTGTATTGCTGGCTAATCTTTCTCACACTAGGTCAGGTGAAAGGAATCACATAATGAACTCATCAAAAGGTGTCTTCATTTTGGCAGTTTCACGTCTGGCCTAGACATGGAAGTAGCTCAGATTTCTTTCTTTTTTCGTGTCAGAGGCACCACCAGCATATAATAACATACAAAGCTAAAATTAACATATCTAAAACAAAATGGAATTAAAAGGACTAGATGACATCCGCCCAATATTGGGCCACCTCAACAACATTTCCTCTTGCCAACATAAGGTCCTCCTCAGTGCACGTTGAAAGGCATTGTGTGCATTGTTTCATATGGCTGATTGTTTGCTCTTCTTCGCATTCACACAGGCTACCATCTACAGGGAAACTCCACTTTCTCAGATTAGCCCTTGATCTAATTGTTGGGGGGACATGAAAGAAGCCTCTCCAAAGATTGCTACTTTAGCGATCAGGTGTCCCCTGGGAACAGAGATTTATTACCAGCAGTGGATTTTCACCAGCTAATCCTTTCAACCCAGAAGCACCAGAAGCAGCTCAGCTAACAACAAGGAACTTTATGTTCTTACACCAGCAAAGCAGCACGTTGAATTTGCTGAAGTGGTCTGAGTCATGCACGTATACAGCACAGCGGGCATTAGAGGTGTTCAAAGTCATTACATCACAATGAAGAACTCTTGGTATCCTAAATATCACTCTAGGCAGAACTTGACTGATGGAGGGAATTACAAACTTGCACTGAAACATCTGCAAGTACAGTGGAACCTCATACAACAACCGCCCCGTATAGCAACAAAATCACATAACAATTAGTTTGTTGTTTTTTTGGGGGGGCTGGGGGGATAGCATCCCACATAATTTTCGCTATGGAAAAAACCATACAACAAATTTTCAAGGAGGAAAACCACTTACCAAAAACAATTGTTGTACGATGCGTCCCATAGGGAAAATCGCTATACGATGCATGTATCATATAGCAATTGTTTTGTACCACAACGAGCCCCATGGAATGGATTAAAATCGTTGTATAAGGTACCACTGTACATCAAATTTCATTATAATCTATGGAGTCCAGCAGCTGAGGCCACGCAACACAAACAGCAAGGCAGATAGTTACAATAACTGTAGAATAATGAATCATTCATCTTTGGATATTTAATCCTTTAGGTCAGGGTTTCTCAACCTTCAGCCTCCAGGTATTCTAGGACTTCAATTACCAGAATCCCCAGTCAACACACCTGCTGATCTAGGCTTCTGGTAATTGAAGTCCAAGAACATCTGTGAGCCAAGGTTGAGAAACCCTGCTTTAGGTCATAATGAGAAACTTGAACAAATTCTAATTGACCATGATACAGTACAAGTGCCATATATGGCCCAGAACTTGGAATGTAGAACTATGTGATACTCTGCAATTGAAGCAGGTCGTTTGTTTGTCTGTTGTGTCTGTACACTCTTTACACATATGATTGTGTTCCCAGTTACCCTAGCAATAAGATCATCAAGTTTGCAGACGACACAATGGTGGTAGGTCTGATTACTGCTGGGGAGGGAGTGTCGGCTTACAGGAAGGAGGTTGAGATGCTGACGGAGTGGTGTAGGGAAAACAATTTATTCCTCAATGTAAAAAAGACAAAAGAGATCATTGTGGACTTTAGAAAATGCAAATTGAACATCCAGCCACTTATTATTGAAGGGAATTGTGTGGAACAGGTCTCGGTGTTTCGATTTCTGGGAATGGAGCTGAGGGATGATCTAATATGGGGAGCAAACACCAAAGATCTGATGAAGAGAGCACAGCAGAGGTTATACTTCTTGAGAATCCTCAGGAAGAACAATCTTTCAAAGGACCTGCTGTTGGCATTCTACCACTGTACCATAGAGAGTGTGTTAACCTATGGTCTGTGTGCATGGTTTGGGAGTTGTACAGCTAGGGAAAGAACAATGCTGTCCAGGGTCATAAAGACTGCAGAGATCAAATCTATGCCACCAGGTGTTATAAGAAAGCTGTAGAGATTGCGCAAGATAGTACGCCCCCAGGAAATGATCTCTTTCAGCTTTTGCCTTCTAGAAGAAGGTATAGGGTCATAAAGACCAGGACCAGCCACTTGAGAAATAGTTTCTACCCAAAAGCGGTTCTGGCTTTGAATACAGTGCAATGCAGTCTATGAGGGAGCTTCTGTATATAGTTTTTAGAGTATTTTAGGGGTTAAATGTGTATATGTGGGGTGGTGCATGTTGATAATTTTGTATAGTTGTATTTTGTTTAGGTTTTGTTGGGTTGTTAATCCCCCCCCCAATCTCGTTGTTCTGTGCAGGACAATGACAATAAAGATTTATCTATCTATCTGTTCCTCCCTTGGTGAAACACTGTCTACTTCCTGGCTCACTAGAGTGGTAAACCAACTCTCAACTCTGAAAATGCCTGGCTATTCCAGCTTATGCCAGGTGGGCGCTGTGGACTTGTTTGGGGCAGACTTGTGAAAAATCAGCAACTACTAGTGCAAGGCCAGAGAAAAATGTCCTATTCAGTTATTTTACTTGAATCCAGAAAGGGCTAGGGATCAGAACCCAAACATTATGCGTACTTCCTACTTGCCCACCAAACCTAGAACTTTCTCACATCCTTGTATGTTCTTGTAATGAGAATCTGAATGTTTTTACCATTTGATAAAGGTACACAAGCATGCCTGTGTGATTTACTTAGTCTGGTGAGTCACGCTGTGAAGAAATGAAAATATTCCTTAACAAGCAGGGCTTCGTGTCAAGTTTAAACAGAGCCTTTAGCAGCACAATTATTAAAATAAGAATTTACCCATAAGGACATTCTCAGGTTCACACACTTTGACCCCAGGGGTTCAAGCAACCAAGGGTGGGGGAAGGGCAACCTTCAAGTAACCTTGAAGTAACCTTGAAGTGACGTTGACGTTGGGGATGGGCGATCCCTGATAACGATCTAATCCCAAAGACATCAATTTCCTGTGGGAAAACAGGTGCATCACACCTTGTAAAGCATCCTTTAAAAAGGGCTGTCAGAGCATAGTTAGACAGTTTGAGAAGTCAGAGAGGGGACTTCACGGAAGCCTTTGAAGCTGGAAGGAACATATTCCTAAGGGACCAAGAATGGACATCTAAAGCAAGATGCGGCCTTGGAGGCTGTCCCTTAAGAAGATAATAGAAATGAGTCTTCGGACTTAGTCTTATTTCCAGAGGCTGCACTTAGATAAAATTCCAGCCTTGATACTTTGACAATTTTCTGATATCTTCAAACTTTGAAGATTTTTTGATAGCTTGCTGAGCTATACTTAGAGAATAATCGTGTGTTGTTATTTTGTAGGGACAAAGTATTTAGAGTATTGCATTTAGGAGATTAGTTTGCTAGAGGGAGCAATTTAGAAGCTTGGTAGCTTAGATTTTATTCAGGAATGGGACAATTTATTTTGGTTTTGCTGAACCAGATTTTACTCTTAGCCAGTGTTATGTGTTGGTTTTTGGGAGCAGTATTTTGCCTTATGGACTATGCTTTACTTTTTATTCCAATAAAAGCCTAAGCCCGTCCTAAGTCTTGTTTCCAAGAAATTTGGACTTTGCTTATCAACTTGCCAACAAACTACCAAGTTTACTTTTATATACTACCACACTCAAACCTTCCACAGCTTGTTGTATGGAGATCGGGACCAGAGGGGAGGAGAGGCCAACCCGGGAATGACGCACTAGTCATGGGGCAGGAGTTTGGAGCTATGGGAGTCTAAATAACCCTTATCCTGGGAAAAAGAATTTGGTAGGTGATGAGACAATCACACCGACCCCGTTCTCTCTCGGACGGCCTTTGTGGCAGTTCTTTCCACCTGAGAGCAAGACAAAGAGCTGTCCTCCCTACCTTCATATCTCTGTAATTCATGTAAAATGCTTCTAGAGTCTTCTCTCTTTGAAAAGCAAAGTACATGAATGGATTAGGGCAGGGATCCTCAACCTGCAGCCCATGGCACCCCTGCTCGAAGTGTCATCTGGTGGAGGAAGGGCAAAATGGCCATCCAGCCCCCAAAGCTGTCTGAGGGAGCATGAACCGGCTACCGGCTTTAAAAGGTTAAGAACTCCTGGATTAGAGGCAGAATGATGGTCCAATTTTTGGGAAAGACATAAACAACCCATGTAATGCTATAAATTCATGAATGAAGAAATTGTCATCCTAGTTTGGGGTAATGTGCAAAACTATACAAACTGTCCTGTTTTGTTTTTAAAAAGCCCTGTCCATTTTTGCTACAAATGAGCAATTTTTGTGAACATCTCTTTTGATAAGACAGCAACTCTATTGAGAACACCAGGAAAGTCCTTGGCATCTTTGATGAATGTGGAAATTGCTCATCCTCACATGTAAAGACAAGGCAAATGAGAATTTACATCCCCTCCATTCATGCACCTTAGAACATAATGGAAAATGTATACATAAGTGTTATGTATTAACTGTGTTAATAAGGCTCTTCTGTGTTGTGCTTCTGGGGCCCTATTTTTTACTTAGAAATTAAACTACTGTCTTCTATAAGAGGTGAATATTCCTAACACTTTTCAAAGGCAACCTGATTCTATCTAAGCCTGAGATAACAATGTCATGCTTATGACCATATAAAAACCTGCCTGCTCCAGAAACAACAGCAGTTGGTTAAAAGATTTTTACCCACAGACACCATTGGAGCAAAAACAATTCTTCTTTTTTGCTTCCTCTTTTACCCATTCAAAATGTGAATTTGGTTTTTTTAAGGAGAGTGTAACTCCCTAATAGATGGGACTACTAGTACTAGATATTACTAGAATATAATTTCTATTTATCCTGAGCACCTGTGCCTGCTATACATTGGCTATCCTACACCAGTGATGGTGAACCTTTTTGAGAATGAGTGCCCAAACAGAGGGGCGGGGTGAACTCTGTGCTGGGGAGAGGGCGGAAGCGCTTCCATTGGGCTTCTGGGCAGAAGGGTGGGGTGAACTCTTTGCTGGGGAAAGGAGGAAATGCTCCCATTGGGTGGCTGAGCAGAGGGGTGGGGTGAACTCTGTGCTGGGGTGATGGTGCGTGTGCCAGCAGAGATGGCTGGAAGTGCCATGTCTGGCATTCGTGCATAGGTTCACCACCACTGTCCTACACTCAGTCACTATGGATGTTAGGTACTGATTCTGAGTTGTATCAGAGTATCTTCCATTTCTCTAAACTGAGATGGAAAGGAGGGATGAGCCAATAATGACCTACTGAAACTCTTTCTCTAAGAAACACAGGAGTCACTGTAAGAAAAGGCCCCAACAGCTGATCCAGGAATTTTGATTCCAATAGCCACTAAGAAGCCTAGCAGAAACAAGAGAGCTTCCAGCTCTGCCTCTTAAAAAAACATCATTGTGTGTGGTACCAGCAATCTGATTTCCAAAATCAGGTTATAAAAACTAAAATTGACCTCAGCAATCAGCAGCACCCATCATGCTGGGTTGCAACCACACTCCTCAGCATTTTGCTTAATTGTAAAATGGTCTTAAGTAGAATGGAATTTAAGATGGCTATTTTTAAGTCTATGAATATAAATACATAAATATATTATCAGACATTTGCTCCAGACTTCCTTTCAGTGCAATGTAAGAGTTTCAGGTTGAAATTATTTAACTATTATCTCTATCTATAAAGCAGAAACGTATGTTAGTATGTCTCTAATGCGTTCCTACATCCCGTAACCAAACCCCCTGAGCTTGGCCATGCACTTACTGTGGGCATCCTAAATTCAAAAGGGGGGGGGACTCGGGGACATGTGGGGGGGGGCACCAACCAGGAAAAAATGAATGTCTACAATTCCCAGGAGCCCCAGCACCACGCTGCAGCCAATTGGGAACCCCAGGGCTAGACGCCGAAGCCAGACGAGGAAAACAGCCGCACGCAACACCAGGCCGCCTTCCTTGTGAGGGGGAGGGGGAAACACCCTAACATTTCCCCTCCCCTTAGCAAGGCAGGGAGCCGGGCTGAGAAGCCTCCAAACCCGGGCGCCTTCCTTGCTAGGGGAAGGGGGAAAAACACCATCAGATCTCCCTCCCCTTACCAAAGCAGGGAGACGGGCTGGGAAGCCCCCAAACCTGGGCACCTTCCATGCGAGGGGGAGGGGGAAACACCTTTGCATCCCCCCATCCCATTAGCAGGCAAAGGAGCTGGGGTGAGAATCAGAGGGGGCGATGCAATTGCATGTCCTGTCCTCCCCCTCGCAAGGCAAGCGCCCGGCTTTGAGCGTTTCTTAGCATGGCTCCCTGCCTTCTGTAGGGGACAGGTTGTTGTGCCCAGCGCCGATTGTGACTGGCCATAGGGGGGGCACACCCGACACGGCCCAATAGCCTCCTCCTCGGAAGGTACGGTTGCCGCGTGAGAGGGGGCCCATGTTCTGTCCCTGGCCCGGCCAGGTTGGGTCCGTCCCGGATGAAGGACAGGCACCTCTGCTAGTCCATTATAAAAACTGAGTTTGAAATATATATCCTGAAGTCACAACTTAAACAAATGCAGGAACACGAGCCTCCCTGTTGACCGATCTCATCCTAAATAAGCAAGGAAGCTGAGATACATGACATAGCCTTTTCTCACCTTTTCACCAAGAATCTCTCGGATCTTGCTAGCTTGCAAGCGGAATTTGAAGAGTTGGGTCTCCAATGTAAGACATCGCTTCTGCCAGTCCACACCGCTATCATTTTCAACAGCGAGGTCTGCCATTTTGAAAACCTTTGTCAGTCCAAGCTCATCCTCTCAACGTGCCCTATGTTGAAGAGAAGAAATTTTTAAAATTATCATTATGTGTTATGCTTTTTCTCCTTTCACAGGGCCAAACACTCGACATAAAACTGCTTCCAATCATTCAGTCAGTTCATAGTAAACAAAACAGTAGAAATTGTCACCTGGCATTCACCATTACAAATCAAACACATATTTTGCCAAAGGCAGGTTCACACATCCATAATCATCATTTGATGGCTGCCACACATCCTACCTCAGACTCCTTGGGGAGACAGGGAGATAAAATGTACTTAAATAAACAAAGACATTTGCTCTATCATGATCTTATCAATGCTCAATAGCATTCAGATGTTTTTCAACCCTTTTGGGATTGCTCCCAGTGCTACTATTACTACTGGTATCACTGTTGCTCTTTTCTCCCAGAGATGCTGTACTTCAGTTCTCAAATCCTGATCTTTTCAATCTCTTTTTCTTCCACCCGACTGTCATCTGGGATCACCACATCCATCAGCTTAATCAATTTTTTCTCAACCACAGTAATGTCTGGAGTGTTGTGTTCAAAGCTTCTTATTGATCTAAATCTTAAAACCCCACAAGATCTTAACCATCTTATTCTCATTCTCAACCATACTTTCAGGTCTGTGTTCCCGCCAATACTTCAAATATGGTGTTGTGTAATTCTTGCACCAGGGGACTGTGGTGGCTTAGTGGTTAAGACACTGAAATTGATGAATGCAAGGTCGTCAGGTCAGCAGTTCGAGACCTGAGTGCTGCACAACGGAGTGAGCTCCTGTCTCTGTCCTAGTTCCTGCCAACCTAGTAGTTCAAAAGCAAAAAATTGCAAGTAGATAAATAGGTACTACTTTGGTAGGAAGGCAAATAGCGTTCTGTGCACTCCAGTGTCTAGTCATGCCTGCCACATGACCACAGAAATGTCTGCAGACGCAGACAGTGCTGGCTCTTTGGCTATGAATGGAGACAAGCACCGAATCCTAGAGTCAGATACGACTGGCTTTCGAGCAATGGTGACCTTTACCTTAATTCTTGCACAGATTCCAATGTAACATTATTGTGACTCAGTCATGCCATCCTTTATAGTCAGTAACTACAATCTTACTGCATCCACTGATAATGTGGTCCATTGTTTCTTTATAAAGCCTACATCTACTATCAGTTCCAGTATTTTCAATTTTTGCTTTAATTTAATTTAATTTAATTTAATTTAATTTAATTTTCCAATCTATATAACCGCCCAACTTTATTATATTGTTTTCCTAATTTAGGGCATAGTGTGGTTAAATTTTTGAGCCCAAAACAATGAATTTCATCTTTACTGGGAGCTGTTCAATTTTTTTTTGACTCATCATCATCATCATCATCATCATCCTATATGCTATCTGAGAGGAGAATTTCCCTCTGTCAGTATATTCCATAGACAGAACGTTTCTAATAATGTAAGTGATATCGAAGCAAAAATAGCCTGGTATTTTAAACACTGTAAAGTTTAAGATACTCTGAAATGAAGATTTTGTTCCTGTTCCAATTACAGTGGAACCTCATAGAACAAATGGCTCCTATAGCGAAAAAAATTGCATAACAAAAAGAAATTGAAAAACATGGCACCTCACATAATGAAATTTTTTGTTATGCGAGTTTCTCCATAGGAATTTTCGTTATATGAAAAAAATCATATAACAAAAAAATCGCCTAGTGAACAGCCTCGTGGAACAACATTTTTTTGTTATACGAGGTTCCACTGTATTTTTTTTTAAAAAAATAATAGATAGGGATGCCAAGATAGGTACTTCAATCAAACATATTCAAAAGATTAGACCAAGGGTGGCAAAACTACGGTCCATGGGCCAGACCTGGCCTGCAGCACCAAATCATTCAGCCCTCGCTGCCCTTGCTGCTACCAGAAGCAAAAATAAAACGCACCCGTGCATGCATATAACACTGCCATAAATGCACCCGTGGCTGTCGTAAATGTGTGTACAGCAGCCACGGATGCATTTTACAGTGGGAGGAACCATGTGACCGGCCCACTTAACCACATGACCAACCTGCGGCTTGAAAACTTTGGCCACTCCTGGAATAGACAATAGGAAGCAGCTATAAGTCCTCAAATACAATAAAATGGCAGCTGTTCCAAAACAGAGCAATGAAGAACCAGGCAATCCTTATCATCATCATCAAAAACTATTTGGTTTCTATATGGTCTTCCTTTTTCTAGCTTGGCCATCCAGACCATCAAACTACACTGACTCTAATATTTCCCAGCAGAGCTGTTGCAGCACTGTGTATTTAATCTCCTGCTATGTTGGTTCTACTAGGGAAACAGGAATGACAGACTTGTTATTTAGAATCCTGATGGCTAATGTCTCTTCATCAGAAGCCATGAGAAAATTAAAGTAGGCAGTAGATACAAAGCCCCAAGTGTCCTCATGGATGACAGAAGTCTTTCTCTGGCAAAGCTTTAGTTATGGAATATCCAAGCAAAGCAAATAATGAGACAGATCAAAGGCAAAGCGTAATTATTTAGGCCTCTGCAGGATCTCACATCATTGACTCAGTTTAAATATATTTAACTATGTCCCTTTGTTTGCTTTAATCATCTCTGGAATTAATGAATGCACATGAATAGAGCTGCAGAAAACATGGGTGAGTTTGTAGTTATTCTGGTCTTTTTCTTTTTCTTTATTCTGGTTAAATCGGTGACTATCAGAAATGTTTGCATATTAAGCAATAGCAAGATGATGATGATGATGATGACGACGATGACAATGACGATGATGATGACGATGATGATGATGATGATGAGTGGATACAAATCTATCATTTGATTCACAGTTGGGGACTGGAATAAAATTAACAGTTCAAGCCACAACCAAGGACCTAAGAACTATTAAGGTAGCAGTCTGAGTATAAGAACGTAGTAACAGCCTTGCTGGAACAGGCCACAGCCCAACCAGTCCAGCATTCTGTCTCACACAGTGGCTCACCTTTTGCTTCAGGGTATTCCCAAGCAGATGCCTTCACCTGCTTAGGATTCCCTGGAAATGGCATTGAGAGATATCCTGCCAACCCCGAGGTTGTCCTTAGGTATCCATAATTATAGCCATTGATAATTATATATGCAGTTCTTAGTAGACTTTTTTTTTTTTTGGAGAGTTAGGATATTCAAGTCCGATAAGTCCAAAATTTCTAAATATCTAGGGAGTCCTTTAGGTATATTGCTCCAAGGGCTTTGATCACTATGGGTACAACAGATTTCTTCCTCCATAGACATTCAACTTCAATTTGCAAATTCCTTCCCAGCAGAAGGAGGAAAGATTTTTGGGGGGTGGGTGGGTGGGGTGTTAGCACTTTCTTTTTCTTTAAACTGTAGGGCTGATCTAGCACTAAAATATTACAATGCTATTTTTATATTTAATTTTTAAAATTGGCAGGTGGTTTGGGACAGAGGAAACAACAGGGAGCCACAGTCCCAAACACCATGTCCATTGTCATGGACCACCTCCTACAAATATACCCTTGTAAAACACACATCACACACATGGGGAATCCTTCGCATCGTTCCAACATTAAAATAGTAAGAGCCCCCCAGAATCACAGGGGGAAAAGCTGCTTTAAGGGGAGTAAGCCATGGATGAAATCCATCCAGCCTTTGTGTCATGCAGGCAGCAAAAAATGAATCAATTTCACTATTTGTATAAGAGAAGCAAATCCTAAGTTGTTTGACGGTGTCACCACTCATTTAGCTTCACTGATACACTCAACTCTTTTTACCACATCAAAGGTACATCCAAGAAGAGAAGCCTTTTTATTCACATAAATGATGAAAGGAAACCATGTGGTGGGGAAACAAATTGAGTGTTTAACTGATTTAACCTGGTAAGTTAATTTTTCTGGTAGAACAATATGGCATATTCTATTTGCCTGAGTTTGTGAAATTAAGTCACAAGTTCCTTTCCAGTTTACAGTAATTTCCATACATACTGCCAAGCAGAATAAGACAACCATTTGTTAATAAATTAGTTGTTTGTTATTGCCTGAAAGTAAGGACAGAAGAGCTGGATCTGATGAATTTATAAGGGATCCCCCCCCCCTTGTGAATCTGGAACGGAACAACTGCATCACAGGCCACATACACCACATGTTATATAGTACATGCCAATATCCCCACACTTCCTCCAACATGGAGAACTAACTTCTTTATTGATGTAGCTTAAACAGAATGGCATATAATACCACCTGAGTAGGAGTTTAATGAAATGCTGCTTAAATTTGGCTAAGATTGAGCCGCGTGGAGTCTTGCTCCAGATATGAACATCCCCAATATGTAAATAAATTTGGGACCTAATTCACAACCTTAATGAGATTCAATTGGTATTTTACACTGTTTTTAACCCAGTGATTAGTGGTTGTTTTCTTAGGCTAATAGCAATATTGTAAATACAAATAATTGTCTAGGCTAGGGGCTTGTCCTTTCCCTATATGAAGATTAAAAAAAGCAACAGTCTGAAGTATTTGTAACCTGGAGGATCAAATAATACTTGCCTAATTTAACAGTTGCTTCCCTGATTTGGTACTGGAGCTACCATACAAATATCTTAAAGTTACAAACTAATCTCTCTACTACATGGTTTATAAAAAAAGTTTGAACAAATTATGTTAAACTGAATTTCTTGGAATAGTAGCTGTGTTAGTCCATGTTCCAAGCATATCAAAACAAAACAAAAACATAGTAGCACTTTAAAGACTAACTGTTATATTTTAATGTGAGCTTTTGTGGCTCAAGTCCACTTCATTAGTGGATGATGTTTTGTTTTTATATTAAACTGTTTATCTCTAAAATTGAACTTCTTTTAATTCCAGAACACACAGGCTTTAGACCTGGCAAGGTGAATACAGGTCAAATCTTACATCTAATCCAGTAGATAAAAGATGGTTTTGAAACACATAAAATAACTGACAAAGCAGACTTGATCCAAGAAAGCTAACATTAAAATGTAACAGTTAGTCTTCAAAGTGCTGCAACTTTTTTTTGTTTATTCTCTGATATACCTCTACCTCAAAACTGAAGATACTTTTCTTTGGGTTTCAAGAGAGGCACAGTCACTGAAGAAATCAAAAGACCATGCTCCCAGAGGGCAGAATCTTGGCAAGAGATGTGAAAGGCCAGGGGAAATTCAGGGGAAATTATTTGTTTGTTTGTTTTCATTTTTTCCTGAAGCCATTTTTATTTTGGTTTTCAAAAGGGGGGGATGAAAAAAGGAAGAAAATTGTTTATGGGGTGTTTTATTTTAGCATGTTCAATCAAATATTTAAGACAAAGTATCCATATATTCTCTAAATCATTTCTAAAAACTATGTACTAGTTCAGAAAATGAGTCTGATTAAATTTCATGCTTATTCATTGAATCTTACTCCCTTCCACACACTTTCCTCCCCTCAATTATTTTTATGGGAATGGGTACTTTATATCTATTCTGATACTGTGGAGAGGAACTATAAATAATTTTCTTTGTTACTAATGTTGATGATGTCTTCTGTTTTTTTTAATTGTGTTGTTTTTTGCCTGCTCCACTTGAACCAGCAAAACCAAAGAGGTTTCATCTGTACACTTGAGGTGACTGTTGCTCTATTTGTTATTATTACAATTTTTAAAACAATAATTCCATTTGTAATAATTATTTGAATACACTGTATTTTAATATCCCAATTTTGATAATTTTATTCCAGATAAAATTGTACATAGTCATATTTTATGTTCCTAAAGTAACAGAATGACTTTCAATCTGTAAAATAAAAGTGCTAATGTTGCATTTTTTCACTTTTTCTGGAAATTTCCATATCCCCCCCCCCCGTGGGGGAGAATACACACAGAAAAAACAGTTTTTTTCCCATGGCTTCAAAATTTATGAAAATTTTATATCTCTAATCCTGGCACACTTATTTTTTAACATTTACACAAATGAACAGCTGATCTTCCCATATTTCAGGAATTTCATCTATGATGATGATCTTGTTTTGACAGTTCAGGGAGAAACCTATGAGTCCATTGAGCACCAGCTAACCTTTACATTAGAAAATATTTCCTTTTATTATTAAAACAACCAGCTGAAATCAAACCCTTTAAAACACAGGGCTGTGCCCTTCATCTAAAGAAGCTCTGAGTTAGCTAAGAAAACAAGATTTTGAATCATTGTCCTACTCCAAGGTATTTGAGTTAACAAGTACACAAAAGCTGGGAGTTAACAAGTACACAAAACAGCTGTTTTCACTTGAATTCTATGTAACAGATTTTAAAATTTGGGATTCCCAACTTTCTCTTTTTATGTGGAAATTCGCTGCAGATACTCATGATTTCTTGGAGTTATGGATACAATCTATACATACGCTGCAAGAATTTAAGGGTCAAATCTAATATCCCATTAGGTACAACCTGAAGCGATAACTTAATACTGTATAGGCAAAACTGAATTCTGGGCTGCTGCTAGGAAACCAATAATGAGTTTTTCTCATTGTGAGACTTTTGTTTGACTAGATGTAACAATGAATTACAGTTTAAGATGTTAACTTTAGTCTGCTTCTAAATATTTTATTGAGGAGTCAGTTGTAAGAATACCCACAAAAGAGCATCCTAAGTGTTAATATATATGCTTAATCTTTACCTATAAAATCAAGTGTTAACCGTTGGAACTTCACATAGGATCCTAAGCCAGGCCCTACTAGCCCGCACCGACCATTCGTGCACACACCCGAACTGGGTCAGCAGGTCAACAAAGGTTTGAGAAATGCACCAGTGGGGCAAGAGCCCCACAAACGCGAAAAAGGGAAACAACTTCATTTCCCAATGTACTTTGCGCTGCGCCGGGCCACAGCCAATCAGCCTGAGAGCCGTGAGCACAAAGAACATTGAGAAATGCGCCGCGGCCAATCAAAATTGAGCCGCAGGAAAAAATGCAGCACAAACACAAACCACAAACCCTTAACTACAAGCCCCAGAGTCCTGTGCACCATGAGAGCGCAGAGCGCTGAGAAGCCCGCCACGCAAAAAATAAAAATTAAAAACCCAGTGCCTCACAGCCACACAAAACAAACAGGCGGCCTCAAGCGCCACAGGGGTTCCCGTGGTCCGCCCAGCAAGGCCGGGCCACGGGAAGGAAAGCCCACTCCCCTAAATGCCACCTGAAGCAATGCTGGGATTCCTGTGGTCCGGCCAGCGAGACCAGGACGCGGGAATGAAAGCCCAACCCCACATACACACACGCTGCCTGAAGCGGCGTTGGGATTCCTGCGGTCTGGCCAGCGAGGCCGGGTCGTGGGAATGAAAGCCCACCCCCCACACATACACGCTGCCTGAAGCGGCGCTAGGATTCCCACGGTCTGGCCAGCGAGGCCGGGCCACAGGAAGGAAAGTCCACCCCCACCCCCAAACGCCGCCTGAAGCGGTGCTGGGATTCCCGCGGTCTGGCCAGTGAGGTCACGCCGCAGGAAGGAAAGTATTTCACTTTCAAGTGGGGGCCAAGGCACTGGTGCCTTGGCCACCCCTTGAAAGTGAACCCATTTCCAGGGAAGTAAAGCCAGTGGACGGCGCTCCGCTCGCTGACTTTACTTACTGAAAAAGTGTTTCGCTTTCAAGCGGGGACCAAGGCACCAGTGCCTCCCCCAACCCTTGAAAGAGAAACAAAAGTAAAAAACAAACACCAAAGTAATTAAAATAAATAAACCATTAATTTAAAAAAACACAAACAAAAACATCCAAAATTAACCAAAACCAAAAATAACAAACAGAAAAAGCACACATAAAAACACCAAAAAAGGAAAACAAAACAAACCCACAAAAGAAATTAAACCAGACAACATACCAGCACACGTCCTCCCTCCACAACGGCTGGAAATGAAATGAGGAAAGAAAGAGACTACTTACCGGAAGAAGCTCCACCCAGAGGCCAGTAGTGAAAAAACAGTCAAAGTAAAAGAAACACTCAACAGCCCCACCCAGAGGCCACAAGAGAAAAAACAGTCAAAAACATAACAATACATCACACATTCACACAAATCACAAACAAATCACAAAATAATAAAATAAAAACATTTATAAAATCCTGTGTAGAGTTTTCACTCAAAAAAACACCCAAAATATCTAAACACAGTTTAAAAACATTGAATGTAAAAAAAATGTACTTTCACATTTTTAAAATTATTATCCAAGGTACAACCAATTAAAAAATTGACATACTAAAATATTATTTGGTAAAATAATATAATTGTACAAAATTATATCATCCTTTCCTCTTTTTTTAATCCACAAAAACAAACCCAAAAAAGCTGATCACAGTTTATAACAGCCCGTGTGTATAAATAAACATTTTAAAAATAACAATTACAGACTAACCTCATTTGTACAAACATTAACAAAACAAAAACCTTCCAACACAATTTAAAACAGCCCGGCAACGCCAGGCAAGCTCTGCTAGTCTTTACCTATAAAATCGTGTGTTAACTGTTGGAGTCCAGCATGCATGCCCGCACTCGTCCTTAGTATCCCCTACCGAGCCGCCTACACTTGCCTTCACCCCGCCCGACCATTGCCGCAAGGGTCCAGCAGTCACCAGTGGGGCAACCGCCCTACGAATGCAGCCAACAAAAAAAACTACAAGGCCCAGCATCCTCCGTGCCATGCCACTCCTCAGCCAATAAGGGTGAAGGGCGCAAGCGTGGAGGAGGCTGGGCAGCTGGCGTAGCGGTTTTAAAAAAAACTGCACTGGGGAAAGGCCCAACCTGCAAAAGGTAAGTAAGGAGGGGGAGAGGGATTGAGGATGGGAACCACACCACCCACCCACCCCACCACCTTGCTCCCCCCAATCCATAACCCCCCCACTTTACCTTTTGCAGTTTGGGCCTTTCCCCACGTCACGGCCTTCTCCACTGGGACGCGCACCGGTCAGGGGCCCAGAAACCTCGCCGCCCTTGCCCCCCCAATCCCTGCCCCCCTTACCACCTTACCTTTTGCTGGCTGGTTCATTAGCCCAGGGCGCCAACCAAACCACCCTACCCTCCCGGGAAGCCTTTGCCTCCCAGAGGTACTTACCCAGCCAGGGAAAGAAGAAAAACGGTAGCCTCCTTTCTCTTTCTCTCTCTCTCTCTCTCTTTTTTCCCCTCTTTCTCTCTCTCTCCCCCTCTCTCTCCCTCACTCTATCTGACTCTACCTCACTCTATCTGTCTCACTCACCCCCCTCTGGTGGACTGCTTTCTCCTCTCTCTCTCTCTCTCTCTCTCTCTCTCACACACACACACACACACACACACACACACACGTGCACACACACACACACACGAATCACCCCTGCCTTTTCAGATCACTATTATCTGTGTGTTGGTGGTTGGGTGTTGTTGTTGTTGTTTTTGAGGGGGGAGTTGTACACACACACACCAAAACCACCCACTCACACATAATAACTGCCCCGCAGGGCAGGGCATAAAAATGCTAGTTGTATAATAAGATACAAAGAACAGCAGCATTCCTGTACTTTTAAGGAATTCAAAACGGAATTTATACAGATGTAACATTTAATACACAAAATATCTATTGAAACTACCTCTTCTACACTACAATAATGGTACAGTAGCCCTGTCTTCTTATGCATCTGACCACTTTACCAACTAACAAAGCGAGATGAATCCCCATCAGTCTTCCAAAGTAGTGGCATTGTGTAAGTGTCACATCTTAGTGCATATATCCAGGAGAAACTCTTCCTAAATGAACACAGTTCTCTTGCTATTAAATAAATATTAATTAGAAGGATATTGCTCCTGGTTCTATCTTTAAAACCACACAGATAAATTGGGAGAGAGAAACGAGCTGTTTCAGCAATAATCCCGAACTGCAGAATGAACTCCTCCATATAGAAGAGTTAGCAGAGCAATTCCATCAAAGCCACAAGACCCACTTTTAAAAATTGATTTTACGGTGAAATACAACCTTTATGGTAGTTTTATCTTTCTGATGCTTTCACATTGTCATTATGAGTTTTATTTTAGTTAATGTTTTCATTCATCTTATAGGTTTACATTGCTTTTTAAAAATATATAAGCCACCCAAGACTTTAGAAGAAAGAGTATAGAAATTGATAAAAATGCATGGGTTTACATAGCTTTTTAAAAATATATAAGTCACTAAAACTTTAGAAGAAAGAATATAGAAACTGATAAAAAACACATATATTTTTTAAAAAAAACAAATATCTCAATCACTTAGGACAGGGATAAGTAACCTACAGTTCATAGGCCGGATCCAGTACGTGGCACCAAATCAACTGGCCCACGTGCTCACTCAAGCCACAGCCACTGGCGGAATCGGCCGGGGACTCTTTTTCAGCTACTGTAAACACATTTACAAAAGCCGCGGACTCCTTTACGGCTGTTGTAAATGCGTTTAAAACAGCTGTAAATGAGTCTGTGGCCGGCAGCGGCTGGACCATCAGTCTGGCCTGCCAACTGTCTGAGAGAGAATGACCCCAGCCCCTGACTTCAAAATGTTGGCAACCCCTGACTTAGGACAAGGCTAGTGACTTAAACAGCCTGTAAGGTTTTCTTCTTTTGGCACTTGATTTACTGGCCTAGGAGACTACAGAAGCTAAGTTTACCTTACAAAGCAAATCTCCCCGCTAGTAACATCCATACTAAGTATTATATGAACATCTCCTTCACAGATCTCTGTCTAGTTCACTGTGTTAATGATGCCTGTTTACATCAGGTGCATGGTGGAATCCTGAACATCCACTCAGAATTAACTTTTTCTATTATGTGCATCTAGAATCACAGCCAGCATTTATTAACTATTTGCCACAAAGGGTATTTCAAGGCTATGGCTGGGTCTTAGACCTTGCAATGCAATTTAATTCTATACAACTTGAAAGAAATCTATTCCTTAAGGGTGTGGTGGCAAACCTTGGCACTCCAAATGTTCTTGGACCTCAATTCCCAGAAGCCCAAGGCCCCGTGAATCCGCACGAATGGGTTTGCTGCGATTCATCCGGACTGCGCCGCCCTCGTTGCTCCCAGAAGCGGAAGTAAAACATGCCCATATGGGCACATTTTACTTCCGCTTCCGGGAGCGACGAGGGTGGCGCAGTCCGGATGAATCGCAGCAAATCCATTCATGTGGATTCACGGGGGCTTGGGCTTCTGGGAATTGAAGTCCAAGAACATCTGGAGTGCCAAGGTTCGCCACCACAGCCTTAAGACTATATAACCACCCTGCCCATAGTAAGAGAAATATGCTATACTAATAGCCTCAACTTGCAAAGCTTGGCATTTGCCTACTCCAGCACTACAAACTTCTACAGGGGAAAAAGATACCCTATCATACATTACCAACACATTTTCATCCTGCACACACTCATCAATGAATCGTTTTCTGCAGAAATACACAGCTACCAGTAAACACTGTCACTTTCTGGCTACAAACTTAATTCTGCATAAATTAGTTCAGGGAATGTGTGTCTGAGGGGGAGCGAATGAAAGCAAGCTCACCCGTGTTGCCTCCCCACCACCACCACCTTTTCACATACTGTTGTACTCACCCTCAGCAGACAGACTGCTCAGGCAGCAAGGAAGGCTGGAGCAAAACAGGGCATTAGAAGGAAAAAGCAAGAAGCACAGAAGTTTTCTGTGGCTGACCTTGTATTGTTCCTTAGTAAGAAAAAGTTTATCTCATTGCCATCCGAAAGCTGCTGTCCTCCAGTCTGTGAAGCGCAAGAGGGCTGTCCTGTGGGTGAAGGAAGAAAACTAATAAAAGGGGGGAGAGAGAGAGAAAGACTCTTGCGCGCAATCTCATTCAATACTTTTCACCTTCACTCTCTGTGTCTTTTCCGTCTTTTCCTTAGAGGCCAACTCAGATATCACAGTCAGTCAGCCAGCCCTCCAAAGAAGCACGGGAACTGACATCATCACACTACCCTATTAACCCTTTATCAGTCAATTATTATCTGCCAATATTATTGGCAGGTTAGACTGTCTCCCCTAACTCTGCACAATATTTATCTACAGTCGCTTGGCAGAAAGGGGCCTTTTGGTCATGAGCCACAGGAGCACAATTCTTTCATTTCAGAAATCTTAATGCATCTGTGATATTGGCTATGTTTTCCTTCAGTGTTGAAATTGCACAACAGTCAGTGGTGGGCATCAGCAGGTTTGCACCACCAGTTCGCCAGAACCGGCAGCAGAAATTCTGGCTGGCCCCGCCCATCCAAGTTTTGAAATAAAGTAGTCCTAATTCGGGTGCAACACAGGGCTTTCCCCCCTGGTCTCGCCCACCATACCACGCCCACAGTATGGTAGTAAAAAATTTTTGAGCCCACCACTGACAACAGTTGCACTCCTACACATATTATAAGTTTGACCCATTTTTCTAAAAGGAGGATGTGGTTTGATCCAGAAATGTAAACTTGAACTCCTGAACCACAGGGTAATTGATGATCATCATCATTAATTATCACCATAATATGCTGTCAAATCAATCCTGACTTATTAGTGACCCTTTTGGGTACACAGAAAGAGCCTCTTCAAAGTTTTTTTTTATTTTTAACCACAATCGGGTGTACCATGGTAATGGTAACTTTGTGTTACCGGCTAATCTTTCTCACGCTAGGTCAGGCCAAAAGAACTGCAGTATGGACTCGCCAAAAGGTGGCTTTATTTTGGCAGTTTCATGTCTGGCCTAGACACAGAAGAATAAGTGTCCCTTTTAAGAATTTTTCAATAGATAGTCCTGTACTTAGAAGTGGGTTATAATTCCCTTCTTCTGGGGACATCCTGGGACTGTGCAGCTTGCCCAAAACCGACACAGGCTAGTCTTCTTGGAATGCACTGTGAGGAACTGAACTCCCAAACTCCCAAACTCCCAAACTCTGGTTCTGCAACCAGATACTTCTGGGTACAAGGTCCTGCATTCAGGGGGGGAAATCCTAATTAATCTTGCAATGATCTAGGACAGTAATAGCAAACTTTTTAGAGACCAGGTGCCCAAACTGCAACCCAAAATCCACTTATTTATAGCACAGTGCCAACACAGCAACAGGGGAGGGAGGAAGCACTCCCATTGGGCTGCTGGGCAGAGAGGTGGAACAAACTCTGTACTGGAGGAGTGAGGAAGCTCCTGGGCAGAGGGGTGGGGCAAGTTCTGTGCTGTCACAACAGCGCACGTGCCCACAGAGAGGGCTCTGAATGCCCCCTCTGGCATGTATGCTATAGGTTCACCACCACTGATCTAGGAAGTCCTCTATTTGTCATGCAGATATCTGATATTGGTTAAAAAGGCGGGGGAATAGAAAGAATCTGCATGATCCACACATGTGTATATTGTATAAGAAAAGTGGGTGTTGACCACTGACTTGTCTAGGGCATAGCTCCATCCAAACAGGCATGCCCAAAATACAGATGCACTGACCTATCCTTTCTTGTCCCACATTTTTTCAAAAGTCTTGTGTTTGACAAGGATTAAGGAGACTTGGGTTCAAAAGCCATGTTGACAATGAAGCTCACCATGTGACCTTGGACTAGTCCCTATCTCTGAGTATAACAAACTTCATGGGAATGTGATGAAGACAAACACAGCAAAAGACTATGTACAAGACTTTGAACCCCTTGGAAGAAAGAAAGGGTGTAAATCACTACCAGCAACAAAAAGGTCTGGAGAGCTGTATATCCTGAGAGTAAGTATGGTGTAGTGGATAGAATTATGGGCCAGGTCTTAGGAGACTGGATTCAAATCAGTGGTGGGATTCAAAAATGTTTTACTACCTACTCTGTAGGCATGGTATGGTGGGCATGGCCAGGGGATGGGCAGGGCCAGCCAGAATTGCTGCTACCAGTTCTGGCGAACTGGAGTGAACCTGCTGAATCCCACCACTGGTTCAAATCCCTGTTGAACTGTGAAAGCTCACTGGAGAGGGTGGCATTGAAAAGCCACTCCCTAAAAATCTCACTTTTGAGAGTCCCCTGGACTGCATGGAGATCAGATCAGTCAATTCTAAAGGAAATCAACCCTGACTGCTCCTTGGAAGGACAAATATTGAAGCTGAAGCTCAAGTACTTTGGCCACCAAATGAGAAGAGAGGACTCACTGGCCCTGATGCTGGGAAAGATCAAAGGCAAATAGAGAAGGGGGTGGCAGAGGATGAGATGGCTAGACAGCATCATTGATGCAGTGGACGTATTTGGTGTATGCAAACCAAGACACAGGACACAGCCTCGGGCTGGGTTAACTCAGGTTTATTGCATCGTGGACAGAGGGAACATGAGGTAATGGCGGATCGATAGCTCTTTATATACAGTAGTAATACATTTGAACGTGGTGCCATGGTAGCCCATTGGCTACTGTCTGTGTGACATCATTGCGGGTCACGCCCTTCTTGTCCAGGTGTAGGTGGTGGCGGGAAAACTTCCCGCGCTGTTGCCTTTGATGAGTTCGGACCAAGAGAGCTTGGACGCTCGCTGCTGCCAGCTGGTGGTCATTAGCTCGCGTCCTATTACAGGGTTTATATGATACAGCTGAAGGTTACATTGTTGCTATAGGCAAGGTTACATTGGCTCAGATACATTGTAATCCATGTGGAAAGGTAAAACCATCAGAACACAACACCCCTCCCCCCTAGGACGAGACAAAGTCTCGAGCCCACACTTACACACACTCCCCCCCCCCTTAGGAGACAAAGTCTCTCAGCCAAGATGGCTTATTTCGAACACGCTGGGGTCTCGATGCGGGCTGCCTCTCCCCGGGTTTGCTACCTTCTCTTTGTCCCCTGGTTTCCTGTCCTGTAATTGGAGAGGGAGACTCGTTAGTGACTTGCCGCGGCTCCGCGGCGTTGTTGGGAGGTGTGCTCTTTCTTAGGGAGGAACCGGGGGCACTGGGGGCTAACGAAAAACCCCTCTTCTCGCTTGGATGGGTGGGGGAACACTCCTGAAAACCCCCCCGGCTCGCAAAATCAAAATCAAGATTACCATCGGGGGCAGCGGTCGCGAACTCCTCTCCCCCTTCCCCGGCCCCTGATAGGACTGGCGTATCAAAAGGATATGAGTCGGGGCCGCTGCTTCTGCTTCCTTCCCCCCTTGCTTGGGACTGTTGTCCACTGCTGTCTCCCCCTTGGGTTAAGCGGGTGGGGGAGAACCCTAACGCTGAATCCTGTTGCTGAGCTCCACTGACTGGCCCACTCACTCGGTGCCTCAGTTGGTCTGCGTGCCTCCTCCAGAGGAGGCCGGTGTTAGTCTCGACCCGGTACGACACTGGCCCCGTCTGTTCTACAACCGTCCCTGGTACCCAGGCCGGCCCTGCGCTGGAATAGTTCCTGCAGTGAACAGGGTCCCCGGCGGCGAAACCTTTCGAGACTGCCAACCCTATGTTTTTCCCTTTATCCTCGACTCTCGTCGGGTCTAGCCTGGACAGGATCGTGGTCAGTTTTCGCCGCATCAAGAGCTCCGCCGGCGAGTAGCCTGACGCTAAGGGGGTTACCCTATACGCTAAGAGGAACTGGCATACTTGGTGATTCAGGTCCCCCGGGCCCATGCGCCGCAGCGCCTCCTTCGTTGTCCGCACCAGCCGTTCCACTTGGCCATTCGTGGCCGGGTGAAACGGTGCGGATGTGACATGCCGAATGGCGTTTGCCTCCATGAATGCCCCGAACTCGGCGGAGGTGAAACAACTAGCGTTATCGCTGACTAAAGTGTCGGGTAAACCGAATGTGGAAAAAACCCTCCTTAGCTGGCTAATTGTCGTGGCGGAGGACGTGCTCTTTACTGGGATAACCTCCAGCCACTTGGAGAACGCATCTACCACCAGGAGAAACATGGTTCCTCGGAATGGGCCAGCGAAATCCACGTGCACTCTGGACCACGGCCCCCTTGCTGTGTCCCACTCCCTATGCGGGAGACGGGCCGCCTCAGGTCGGGATCCCTGGCAAGCCTCGCAAGTGCCGACCATGTGCTCAATGTCCGCGTCCAGCTGTGGCCACCAGAAGTAACTCCGGGCCAGCGCCTTTGAACGAACTATGCCCGGGTGGCTGACGTGCAGCAGTTCGAGCACCCTCGTCCGCAGGGGCGCAGGGACCACCACCCGTTGGCCCCACAGAAGGCACCCCCTCTCTAGGGACAACTCTAGCTTTTTCCTAAAGAATGGGTCGAACTCTGTACTCGGGGACGAAGCCGGCCACCCCTTCTGCACCCATGAACTAACTTTCTCCAGCGTCCTGTCCTTGCCTGTCGCCCTAGCAATGTCGGCTGGTACTATTGGGGGTGCGTCTAAAACCTCAATTAGCAACACCTGGCGGTCTCTTTCTGCTCTCGCCTTTTGGTCATCCGACAAGGGCAGAGGGGATCTCGAAAGCGCATCAGCATGGCTGATCTCCTTTCCGGGCCTGTACTCCAACTCATGTTGGTACGCGTTGAGGAAAATAGCCCATCGCAGCATTCTCGGGGACAGGATCTGCGGCGTGGGCTTGCTTGCCGTGAAAATCCCTAACAGCGGCTTGTGATCGGTCACGATTTTGAACGGGCGGCCATACAAAAAATCGTGAAATTTTTTGGTCCCCGCTACTATTGCTAACGCCTCCCTGTCGGTTTGTGCGTAATTTCGCTCCGCTTGGGACAGGGACCTTGAGTAAAACGCTACCGGGGCCTCCCTTCCGTCCTCCAACACGTGGCAAAGCACCGCCCCCACCCCCACCGGGGATGCATCACAAACTAGGACCACTGGCCGTTTGGGGTCGAAGTGCGTCAGGATTGCCTCAGATGTTAGGAGTTGCTTTAGCTCTTTGAACGCCCTCTCGTGCTCGTCACCCCACATCCATGTCTCCTCCTTTTTAAGTAACCGATGGAGCGGTTCGGCCACGGACGCCTTCCGCGGGAGGAATGTATGGTAAAAATTGAGGAGCCCCAGGAAGGACTGTAGCTCGGTTTTGGATGTGGGGCGAGGGGCCTTTTTAATGGCTGCTACTTTGGATTTAGACGGTTTAATCCCCTCGGGTGTGATCCGGAACCCTAAAAACTCGACCTCGGTTTCGAAAAAGACACATTTATCCTTCCTCAATCTCAGCCCCGCTTTCTCGAACACGGTCAATACTTTGTCCAACCTCTTTGCCAGTTCAGCCTCACTCCCCCCTGTTATCAACACATCATCAAAATAAGGCAACACCCCCTCCAGTCCCTTCAGGAGGCGTTCCACAAGCGACTGAAAAAGGCCGGGTGCCGAGTTCACGCCAAACTGTAACCGCGACACCTGGAACGCTCCTTTATGTGTAACTATCGTTTGTGCCGCGGCCGTGGCGGGGGTCACAGGAAGTTGCTGATAGGCTTGTGCCAAATCGAGTTTGGCGAAACACTTTCCCCCATTCAGCCTGGCCAAAAGGTGGCTGATCACCGGCACCGGGTATGCATTAGGGCGGATCGCCTTGTTAATTGTACACTTATAGTCAGCGCAAATGCGCACCTCCCCGTTAGCCTTTAGAGCCGTTACAATTGGAGTTTCCCACTCCGCGGAATCAACAGGAATAAGAATCCCCTGGCCCACCAGTTTGTCCAGTTCCGCCTCTATCTTGTCCTTGAGTGCGAACGGCACCCTGCGCGGTTTGAGTCTTATCGGGCGGACCTCCGGGTCTATGTCGAAAGCTACAGGGGGTCCCTTGAACTTTCCGAGTCCTTTCTTAAAAACGGCGGGATGCGCATCGCAAACCGCTTGTATTGGGTCCCCCCCCACGGTATGCACTCCCCCTATGAACAAACCTAAGGGCTGAAACCACTGTGTCCCTAGGAGGCTACAGCTTCCCCCCTTGAGGACAACCAGGGGCAGTTCCGCAGAATGTCTCTTAAAATTGACCCGAAATTTCCCGACCCCCAACACCGGAATGCTGTTCCCCTGCACGTCTCGTAGCGTGGACCTCAACGCTTTAAGTTTGGGCCGCACGTGGGGGTCGATTTTCAAAAACTCTTTCTGGGGGATTATAGAATAGGAGGACCCCGAGTCAATTTCCATCTTAATAGGGGCCCCTTGTACTAATACCTCAACGAAGTAATGGGACTGTCCCGCGGACACGCTGAACACTGGGGCGTCGTCCTCGCTGTCGTCCGAGACGCGGCCCACGCCATCCTGCTTCCTCGTGGTCTGGGCGCCATCTTTGGGCCTCGCTGGACGGTCCGGTCTGGCCGCACGGTCTTGTGACTGCCTCCGGCCCTCCTTCCGTTTTCTGCATGCCTTGGCGATGTGCCCCCGACGGCCGCAGGTGTAACACTCGGCCTTCCTGAACGGGCATCTCGCGCGCTCATGGGCCGCTCCGCAACCCTCGCAGCGTCGACCACCCTTTCGGACCTTCTGGACCTCCTCGCCGTCGCTGCCTTCCGTAGACGACTTTGAGGCCCGTCGAGTTGCATGCACCGACTGTCCGGACTTCCCGTGCACCGAATTTTCCGCCTTGCCGGCTCTAGGACGCCACTCACGCCACTGGTGCATCTCGTCCACTCCAGCATTCGTGGACTCTGCGGCTTCCGCGGCCTCTACGACCTCTGCCAGCGTGGGTGGCGGTTCCTTATTCATCAGGCTGCGCTGTACCTCCTTGTCTTTCAGGCCACACAACACGCCGTCCCTGAGGGCCATCTCCAGGATGTCGCCCCATTTACAGGGGGCGGCGGCTATCCTCATGGCGGCCACGAATGCCTCAACCGACTCATCCGGCGCTTGGACTCGCCTCCAAAACGCGCTCCGAGCGGGAAACATTGCCCTCGAGGGAGAGAACCGCTCTCGCAGCAGCTTCATGATGTCGCCCGCCTTAAATTCGCTCACCTTCTTCGGAGCGATTATGCCCACCAGCGTCCGCTTGGTTTCCATCCCGAGCATTCTGGTGAGGATGGCCCTCTTCCTCTCCTCGTCGTCTTCTTTGACTCTGAGTTCCACCAGTGCCGCCTGGAAGTCCATCTCTAGCAGCTCCCAGTCTTGCGGTTTGGTGATGTTGAACCCGCTCTGTGCCCTGGCTGTTCCGTGGGGATCCATGATCCCACCTTCGTCGCCAGTTTGGTGTATGCAAACCAAGACACAGGACACAGCCTCGGGCTGGGTTAACTCAGGTTTATTGCATCGTGGACAGAGGGAACATGAGGTAATGGCGGATCGATAGCTCTTTATATACAGTAGTAATACATTTGAACGTGGTGCCATGGTAGCCCATTGGCTACTGTCTGCGTGACGTCATTGCGGGTCACGCCCTTCTTGTCCAGGTGTAGGTGGTGGCGGGAAAACTTCCCGCGCTGTTGCCTTTGATGAGTTCGGACCAAGAGAGCTTGGACGCTCGCTGCTGCCAGCTGGTGGTCATTAGCTCGCGTCCTATTACAGGGTTTATATGATACAGCTGAAGGTTACATTGTTGCTATAGGCAAGGTTACATTGGCTCAGATACATTGTAATCCATGTGGAAAGGTAAAACCATCAGAACACAACAACGTAGATCTTGGGAGATGACAGAGGATGGCAGATGACAGAGGAGCCTGGTGTGCTGTGGTCCATGGGGTCGCAAAGGGTTGGATTCAACTGTCTGACTGCACAACAACAAAAAAACTCTCTTACCTTGAAAACTCTAATAGGGTCAATATGGGTTGGATGTGACTTGATAGCATCAAACATAACAAGCTTCATATGAACCTGTGTCTCCTCTCCACTACCCTCCTATCGCATCTATTTGTTTTCTCTGTCACCTCATAGCATATGTCTAATAATGTGCTGATCGATGGTGAGAGTGATGAAAATGCTCAAACATAGGCTGACAGATGAGAACCAGGGGCAAACTTGGATGGTGCTGGTGAGTCCTGAAAGAGGAGGAAGAAAATGGCTCAACAGTTTGGCTTTGCTGCCACCATCAGCTTAAAAAATGTTCACAAAATGGCTCTTTAAACCAAATCCAAACTAGGCCCTGTTAGTTGCTAGGCTGATTTTTTATTTAATAGCTGATTTTGTCACTGCTGGACATAGTGCCAGAATTATACAATTCAGCTCTGAGAACTGGGGTGGTGTAATGCAGAATTGAGCAAGGTGAGGTCCTTCAAGTTTTTCCCTTGGATCACTCCATGCCAGCATAACCAATATGGATAACCAGTCCTTTCTTCTAGGGCAGTGGTGGTGAATCTATGGCATGCATGCCAGAGGGGGCATTCAGAGCCCCTCTCTATGGGCATGCTCACTGTCGCTCCAGCACAGAGTTTGACCTGCCACTCTGTCCAGCAGCCCAATGGGAGTGTTTCCTCCCTCCCCAGCACAGAGTTCACCCTGCCCCTCTGCCTAGCAGTCCAATGGAAGCGCTTCCTCCCTCCCCTATCTGGAGTAAGGCAGGTGACTCACATGCAGCATGAGGGTGCAGCGCAGTCGCCAGCCTGTTAAATCTGTGGCAAAATTGAGTTTCAGCACTTGGTCTCTAAAAGGTTTGCTATCACTGTTCTAGGGGCTCTTTGGGACTGTGTAACTTACCCCTGGTGATAGAGACTAGCTTTTCTCCCAACATGCATGATGGGGAATCAAACAGCATACAGGTCAAGTTTCGGAAAATTTCTGTCAAATAAGGGAAATTTCCTGGCCAAAACAGGAAACTGGACAGCTATGCTTATCCTGTGCTGTCCTCCAGTTTAACTCCACTCTAATTGCAGTCTAACTAATATGGGATGACGGTGAGAAAGAGTGTAAAATACGGGGGTTTGACATAAATTTTCCAAAACTTGACAGGTATGATCAAACAGGAAGACGGGGCAGGGCCTTATCTCAAAAGCTGCAGGCAGGAAACTCACTGTTACCAATCAAATTAGTGGCATAATACATTAGGCTGTAAAGCTCCTTCTCACTGATACCCAGTGTTGGTGCATGCAAGTTTGTTATTTGTGCAATAGTTACCTGTTTGCTGAGCCAGGGGTTGGAAGGTGGATTTCTCATTGAGCCTCCCAGGAGAAAACCCAACATTTATGGCTTCAGACAACCTGCACTAGAATGCCATCAAAAGAAGGGAATGGTAAACCATTTCTGAGTGCTCTTCACCTAAAAACCCCTGAAAAGTGGCACTATTGAAAGCAAGCAATTTATTATTGAAGAATGAGAGATAAAGCTATAGGAGTGAACAGAGACAGATGAAGGAAGAATATGCATGGTAGCAGATTAGTTTTCTCCAATCATATACCATAATCCTACAAAATTAAGTGCCATGCAGAGCATGATGTCTTCGTGTACCAAAGTAACCCCTGCATTTCCCTCTAAGTCAGCAACAGGTTGCTGGGTAAATGTTATGCAAGTGATGTCACACACCATATATCACTGAAAGGAAAGATCAAGTCCAGCTGGCATGGAGATGGATGTGTTCAGAAGACAGAGCTAATGACCAAAGATTGGCAAATATGGAACTCTGCCAAAAAAAGGAAAGACTGCTCTGCTTTAGATGCCTGGCATAATTTAAAACAATTTTCATTAATGAAAGAGTGGGACAAACTGCTGTGATTCCCCACCACTTATCTTTTTTGGAAGCTGAACAGAAAACTATTATCTTACCCTTTCACAGTATGCAGAACATAATCAGATCCTAGATCACACAGCCTCTATTTATATTTATATTGACTAAGCACTGGATGGGGTACACAGAAAAAGCCTCCTCGAAGATTGTTGTATTCTTGAACCACAATTGGATGTACCCTGGTAATGGCAACCTTGTATTTTCGGCTAATCTTTCTCACACTAAGTCAGGTGAAAGGAACTACGGAATGAATTCGCCAAAGGGTGCCTTCATTTTGACAGTTTCACATCTGGCCTAGACATGGAAGAAGCACTGAATGTCAGTGGAAGGAGGGCAAGGTGGAAGGAGATTTTTTAAAAAGCTTTTCTCCTCTGCTAGTATCTATAAAGATCTTATAACATAATCCTATATATTTCCTTTTCTGTCAGTTAATGAGCACAATGCTAACTTCTACTCAGAAAGAAGTATGCCCCAAATGAGTTCAATGGCTGTTACTTTCAAGTAAGTTGGTAAACAATTATTACTTTAAAATAATGATCTGGTTAACTCAGCCTTTTTCTTTTTCTTGCCATTTGCTTATCTCCTGTCATAAGACAAAACAGACCTGTAAAACAATGTGTCTTTCTTTACTTTAGCTTAACTGAAGCTGGGGATTTTAAAAAGCAGCTTACACAAGTGTACACACACTAGATTCAAGTAAATTTACTATTTTAACCATAAGTAATACAGCCTGTGGCTTTGTCTCAGGTTTATTATCCTTAGAATTTTAAACAGTGCCACATGGGTAAACTAAAATTGCCCTCCCTTGGGGACTTATGGAATCCATAGAATTCCTGGTGGTTAGGTCAAGGCCTTGGTCTTACTGTAGAACAGTGAGATGGAAAGGGTCATTTTGATACAATCATGGCCAAGCTCCCACTCCAGTGTCGTGGAGTCCATAATTCCCCTTGGTTTACAGAAGATAAAGATAATGAAACAAACTGGGTGACTGCTGGATTGCAGCTGGTACAGGTCTTAAATTAACTATGATCAGAAACTAGTGAGGATTTCACAGTGCTCCTCATTATACTGCAGTTAAGGAGGGGGAGTTGTTCACTGATGTTGTTATATTGTCCACCTACTAACCAGCATAATTGTTCTGAGTGGTTAAGAACTGGGACTAGACTCAAAAGACTAGGAGTTAAACCAGTGATGGGCATCAACAGGTTTGTACCAGAACCGGTTGCAGAAATTCTGGCTGGCCCAACCCACCCAAGTTCTGAAATAAAGTACTGTAGTCCTAATTCGGGTGCAATGCAGGGCTTTCCCCTGGCCACTCCCACCACAGCCACAGTATGGTAGTAAAAATTTTTTTGGAGCCCACCACTAAGTTAAACCTTCAGTCACGTTTTGTGAAGGGTTTGCTAGACACCTCTAGGAGAAACTCCATATTTGCTCGGAATATGATGCCATAAAGATTAGTATCTAGAAACATGTCAAGCGCACCATTTAGTCAGGTTGTTGTTTTTTTTTGGGGGGGGGGGCTCAGTTTCAGTTGCTTCAGCCTGATGATGCGGACAAGTTACCTGAATCGGTCTATTCCACCACATCTATATTTGACCTTTTCCCATTGTTATTTATAAAATCTAGCAGGGGTGGGTTGATTGTGCAGGTCCGGGAGGTGGTAATTGTCTCCTGCCTTCTGCTTTGAAAGAGACAGTAGTGTACCTTCTCCTGAAGAGAACCTCCAATGAAAATTCAAGGTGTGTGTGTCATCAGTAAAACAATTCCTTAAATATCTCACATAAACAAGAAACCCTGTTATTGTACCCACAATTCAGGTGTGACTTGATGGCACATAATAAAACAATAAATAGATGGATAATGCTACTGTGGTGTTGAAAAAAATTGAGTAGCATATGAAAAATCACAACAGCAATGGTCTCTGGAGACAATTCAATTACTGGCCAATTGCCTGGATACAACATTTTTGTGAAGCATTTAAGGATTTTATATTCCCTGTCCAGACGCAGGCACTGCCGCTATTATACTGTTTGTTGCTGCCTCCTAGAGGCTAGCTAGCCTCATTCATTGTATCTGATATCCAAATTCATTTCATTATGTAGACCCAACACATTTCATTGTATTCACCTGCACATCCCCGGGCATGCATGGATGGGTTTGAGCACACTGGATTGTACTGTAAACTGGATTGTACAAATGCAGTATAAAATAACCTGAATGTGACAGTTATTGAGCAGAATAGAAAGTGGAGAGGAATGATGACAATTAGACTGCCACAATAACTGGAGGACTACATGTGGCCAGACCCTAAAGTAAAGCATTAGATAGCTACGGTATATCTATATACTGTATTCTACATTCTGTATATGATTTGGGGGAGGGGAAGGGAATGCTATTTAGGGCAAAGGGAATAGAAGGAACAAGGAGCACATGGAAATTAGAAGTGAGCAAAGTGTACCACCCAGGAAGGGTTGTAGCCAGGATACTAGGATGGTGGGGGTGGGGGAGGTTCAGGAGGGGCAACAATGTCACACACACATATAACATTGGCAACCTGGGGTGGATTTTGGGGGGGAGGTGTCTGGCTGTTCACTCAGGAGGGTTTTCGTCCCCCCCCAGGCCCCCTCTGGCTACGGCTCTGCACCCAGGTCAGTATTTTAAAAGCACTTTTGTGATCGCTGGATCTCCCCTCTCACCCCCTTCTTCTTCCTTATACTAATCCGAATATTGGTGATCATTAAGGTGATCAGCCATGAAGACTGTCCTGAGAATATAATGCAGTGACCTTTCATCTGCCTTCCATATTGCAGCATGACAGTATACCACTGATCCAGTTCTGCAAATTACTTTCTGGTCCAGGGCCCTTTTGGCATGCAAAGTTCTCATCAGCCCCAGGCCAGTATACAGTAACCCTATGTGTCTTGTAGACCTCATGTTGCTGACCTCTGAACCTCCTTTTGCTAGTGTTTCTCTGTTGAAGCATAGGGATATTTATACCATTCAGACCACAAAAGGGAGGGCTATCCATAGGAAAAGGAAGATGAACTACTAACTTTCCAACCAAGTATTGTGTCCATTTCTATGTGAATGGTAGGATAAGGAGCAGTGGTTAGATGGCAGTGTTTAGTATCATGGCACGGAAATGTTACCTGCTATTTTCTACATACAGTAATCTATACCTATAAAATGGTGCATTAACCGTTGGAATGTGACAAAGGATGTTGCACCAGGCCCCACTAGTCCGTAATGGGCCTCCGTTCACTCGCCCGAACCCGGTTCGCAGGTAACTGTCGGGTTGAAATTTTTGACCCGGGGGCAGGAGCCACCCAGTCGCAAACAAAAAAAGGGAACTTCAATTCCCAACGTTCCTTGCACCGCGCCGCGCCAGAGCCAATCAGGCTGAGCGGCGCGGCAAAAGGAACGTTCGGAAACGCGCCGCGGCCAATAAAAAAAAGCCGCAGGGAAAAAACCACCGCACAAACTGAAAATGCAAACGACAAACTACAATCCCCAGCATCCTGCGTGCCATGAGCGTGCAGAACGCTGAAGAAGCCGGCGCGCGAAAAATAAAAAGAAACCCACACCATGAGCGCAAGTCCGCCGCAGGCGGACGCAGCACCCAGAAAAAAGCAAACCCCGAAATCACTATAACATGCAAACCCACCAGCCATCTTGCACGGAGCAATGGGGAAGAGAGGGACACCCTCTCCCCCACGCTGCCCCGCCGAAGACATGGCAAGCCCAGCGAGACAAACTCGCTGGAAAAAATTCAAACCCCCCCAACCGCTGCCAAAATCGCCGTGGCAGCAGCAAACAAACACAAAACAAAAAAAGGCCAGCAAGCAAACCCCCACCCCACAAACACACAAACCCCAAAAAAGCCAGGGCCATGGCAATACCCTCCCCCAAAAGCCGCATGAAGCAGCGAGCCAAAAACCCACCCAACAAACACACACACTGCAACCCAGCCCGGGCCACGGTAATACCCCCCCCAAAAAAAAAATGCCGCATGAAACAGCGATGGTATTTCCATGGGCCAGCCATCAAGACTGGCCCATGAAAATACCCAAAACACAAATCAAAAACATTCAAAAAAACCCAAAAACATTCAAAAACACACACACACAGAAACCCCCACCTCAAACACTAAAAAACAAAAACATTCAAAAAGACACACACAGAAACCCCCACCCAAAACCAAAAACATTCAAAAAGAAACACACAGAAAACCCCACCCAAAACCCAAAACAGACACAAAACACCCCCCAAACCCAAAACAACCCCCCTCTATAAAAAAACGGAGAGAGCTTACCATTAGACATCTTGCCTCCATGAAAACCAGAACTGAAATAAAGAGAAGAAGAGACTCACAGGAAGAAGCAATACCCAAAAATTGCTCAACACCACCACCCAGTGGCCAAAGAAGAAAAAACATCCAAAATATTACCAAAAATTCAATAAATCCCAAAAATTAGGGAAATCAATTCCAAAAACATTCAAAAAATCCAAAAAAATATTGTTCACAGATAAATAAATAAATTTTCAATAAAAAAATACCTTCAATTTAATAAAACATATATTTACACATTTTTAAAATTATTATCCAAAGTTCATTTCCATAAACAAAAAACCTTCAAAAACCACTTTAAAAAGCCTGGCAGTGAGGTAGCCGGCACTAAAAAAAAAACCCACTAGGAGCGCAAGTCCGCCACAGGCGGACGCAGCGCCTCAAAGCCAAAAAACCACAAAACCTTACAACACCATTTAAAACAGCCCAGCACCATTGGTGCAAGAAAAAAAAGGAAACCCTTTACTATCCAACACAATTTTAAAAAGCCCGGCACTGCCGGGCAAAATATACTAGTACCTCATACAAAGTCAGCTTCATACAACATCGGATTCATACAACATTGCCTAATTCCTTGGAAAAAGTTGCCTCATACAAAGTCACTGCGACTTTGTATGAGGCATTGGGGTTTTCCCAGGTTTCATTGTGCCTTGGCTGTATCAAAGGCAGGACAAATGCGTGCATTGCTCTTGTGGGTTTTGCATGAGGCAAAGAGTGTTTAGGAGTGGTTTTGAGCATGATTTTGGATTTTCTGAATTTTTTCGTCAGAATTTCTAGAAGCATTCCTGGGATTTTTGCAGCATTCTTCAGGTTCTTGGACAATCAGGGTTGTTTGACATGTTTTTGTAATGTTTTTAGCCTTTAGACAATGATTTCTTAAAGTTCTGTTAGTTTCCTGTCTGTCTCCTTGACTTTGCCCTGAAGTCTGTGCTGTTACAGTACAATGTATCTCTATGGAAACAATGTTCTATGAGGTATCGCGGCAAGGATTTGGACGTTGTATGAGGCATCGCAGCTAGGATTTTGCATGCCTCATACAAAGTCCAAATCTGTATAAAGTCCAAACTTGTGGAACCAAGTTTGGACGTTGTATGAGGTATCACTGTATCAACGTTTTGTCAAAGAGACTGTGAAGACCAGGCCAGTTGGCAATGCTACCTCTTATTCCTCCCTAGAAAACATGTTGCAGGATCCAAGCAACAAAGAACCCCTTTATGCCAAAAGTTTGTATTAACTAACTAACTCCTGGGACTAGACCTAGGTAAGCCTAATTTTTAGGGTCCATGAGAAAAACAACAACCTTTAAAGAACCACAGGCCCAATCAACCACAGAATAATGCCAGATTAAGCTGAGTTTACTGTTATAGATGTAGAACAATGTACTTGAGTCCGGGTTTACTTTGAAGGCAATCTGGGTTGTGATGGATTTGCCTCAGTTTTATTTGTGGCTAGCTATTTTGCCCGGCCTTGCCGAGCAGGTATTGATTTTGTGTTTTTGGTGGGGTGATTTTTTTTTTGGGTGGCTTATTTGGAAGGGAGATAGGCAGGTGCCCAGCAGGAAAGGCGCCTTCCCTGTTGGACACCCACCTGTTGTCTTGGTTTTTCCCCCATGCTGGTTTGAGGCCAGCTTCGAACCAGTGTGGAGGAGGGGCAAGGAAGTGCCCAGCAGGGAAGGCGCCTTACCTGTTGGACACCTACCAGTTGGCTTGTTTCATTTCCCTCGGTAGGCAGAGGCCGAAGGCAGCCATGCTTTGCCCCCCCCCGGGGTTAGGCGCTCTTCCCTCCATGTGGCAAGGGCGGAACGGAACACCGTTCTCTGCCCTCACCTCACGGGGAAGTGTTTCACTTCTCCTGGTAGGCGGGGGCCGAAGGCAACTGTGCTTTTGGCCCCCGGCCCCCGGGGTTAGGCACTCGCTTCTCTCCATGTGGCGAGGGTGGAACAGAGTGCCGTTCTCTGCCCTCACCTCAAGGGGAAGTGTTTTGCTTCTCCTGGTAGGCAGGGGCCGAAGGCAGCCATGCTTTTGGCCCTGTCCTCCCAGGGATGCTGAATGGAACGTCAACGGGATTTCTCCTGTGCATGTTGGCTGTTGTTGTTTTTTTAGTGTGCGCCAGCTGTCCTGCCTCCTCCACGCCCGTGTCCTCCTGCCTGATTGGCTGAGGCGTGGCACGGAGGACGCTGGGAAGCGTAGTTTTTTCATTTTCCCATGTTCGTGGGACACTGGCCCCACTCTTGGCTTCCAGACCCTTGCTGTGATGTTGTCAAGGACGAAAGGTAAGTGTGGCCGGGGCATTATGGGATAGGCTGGACATGTGTGGTCACGCATTCCACACACGCACGGCCCAACCCCCTTTTTATAGTTATAGATTTGAGATAAGTCTCCCAAAAGGATGTCTCTGAAAGCATTATGTAGATGATTACCAATCAAATGAAGTGCATTCATCATCAGGATCAATACCCCTATAGTAGTTATATGCATTTTGAACACCTGAATGTCTGCTGAACTGGATGCATGAGAACCCAATGACTAATCCTATTAATTTTACCAGTTCAACTATGACCTTACTCTTTAGTTAATGCTAACAATAGGATACAGGCTGTTGCATCTTACCTTAATTCTTTCAAAGGAAAAAGTTTTAAACTGAAATAAAAAAGAACAAAACTTTCAATTAAAAATAAGACTGCAAACCTGAACTACTCTTAAATGCCAGTGAACACAGGGTAGCCAATCGTAACCATTTTGCCATGTAATTTGGAGAATGAATGAGATTAGAAATATATATCACTCCATACCCTAAAAGTGCTAAAATTAGTCACTCTTTTGTAACTGATCTTTTTTTTTTACTCATACACATGGAGTTGCCTGTTGCTGGCTCAGATGCAGTCCTTCCAAATGCATTGATCTACAAAACCCCTAGCCCATCCTGAACAGGGATGGAAGAGGCTGTAGTCTGACACATTTTGTGAGTACCATGTTGGGGATAGGTAATTTTACTCTGCCTGGCAGTAGCTTTCCACAGCCTTGAGTAAGGATGGAAGAAGTGAATGGTGGATCTTTAAGGGGTGTTTTCTCATTGGACCATGACTTATTTGTAGCACATTGCTGAAATGTGAAAAGAAAAGGTGTTCTCAGGGGAGAATTGCCATGAAGACTGCTTGGTTTTCAGAAGAAATATTTAGCATTTTGGGATTGTAAATGTGCCTCTTACAGCATCAAAGAGCTTCTGCTTTCAAATATTTATTTAAATCAAGAATTTAATAGCTCTCTCCCTGGCTGTGCCCTCTATCTCCCAGGCCTCAAGCAGTTCGTGTTTCCTCTCAGGAAATACAGTCCATGCCAAGATGTCTTTTCATGTTGTTACACTTAGCACAACTGGTGATGAGTCTGGTGAAACGAGACAGGAAAGAATGGCAAAGAAGTATTTGAGAGGGGAGAAAGGTAATTTAAAGGGAATTCCCTTACATGTCGTTGTTGATCCTGCATACTAGTTCTCCCCTTCCTTCCCCAAGTAGTAAAATGCTGAAGCTAACCTTTCATGTGAACAAAAATACAATAACAGGAAATTTACATTATTAAACTAAACAGGTATAGAATCAAGTACACAGGTAGCATTATAACCATCACGGTACTAGATTTGGTCTCCTGCCCTCTAAGCCAACACTTAACATAGCACTTAACTGGTTGTAACACATAAGATTTTTATAACATGCTATGACTAACTGACCACATCTGTGTTGCTTCTCAGTTGCCCAGTCAGTCTTATGACTGTTAACTTAAAAATGACCTCTCTCCATTCTCTGGACACCAAAAAGACAGTCTGCCAATTTACAGCAGACCTAGCATCACTGAGAGATGGGGGGGGGCAAAAATTAGCTCTTAATATTGACTCCACTGGCAGAGATTTTGAACAGAGGGTTTGGGAAGAAAGCAAGGCTTAATATGCGGTGAAATAGAAAAAGTCTTTATTTTCAGATCAAAGCGTGTACTCCTCAATCTAAAATAAGTCTATCCTATCCCAGAGCAAATGATCTAACCAGCAATAGATGGAAATTGCTAGTCTGGCCCCGACTGGGCCAACCACAGGAATTTTTATACAGTACCTTATCAGTGATAAAGAGAGGGGATAAGGCTTTCTCTATCTAGGCATTTCATTCATGCAGGTATACAGAGTTATACATGAGCATCTAATACATTAAAATCTAAGGTAGATGAAACAAATTCAATAAAAGTTACAAACAATTCCGCGAGATATGTATGGGGTCGGGTTCCTCCTCCTCAGAAAAATCCCCCAGGATATCTACGAGAACATCCCCCCTTTCCCCCTCTCCCCTTGGTGGGGGCCCGCGGCCCCCTTTTCCTCCCCCTTGGGCTGAACGGGTGGGGGAGAACCCTAACGCTGATTTTTTCTCTGTTTGGTCTGCGCCCTGCTCATCGGGGACCCTGCGTCGGAGCTGGTCCGCGTGCCGCCTCCACAGTAGCCCTGTGCTGGTTTCCACGCGGTACGACACGGGGCCGGTTTGCTCCACAACTGCGCCCGGTACCCAGGCTGGGCCCGTGCTGGCGTAATTCCTGCAATGCACGGGGGCGCCTACACTGAAACTCTTTGTGGCCTCTAGCCCAATGTTCCTTCCCTTGTCCTCTACCCTCGTGGGGTCTAGCCTAGTGAGGATGGTGGTCAGTTTCCTACGCATTAAGAGCTCTGTGGGGGAGTATCCTGACGCCAACGGGGTCACCCTGTACCCTAGCAGAAACTGACACACTTGTAGGTTCAGATCCCCGGGGCCCATGCGCCGCAACGCGTCCTTCGTGGTGCGGACGAGGCGCTCCACTTGACCATTGGTGGCTGGGTGAAACGGGGCGGAGGTGATATGCCGAACGGCGTTAATCTCCATGAATGCCCTAAACTCGGAGGACGTGAAACAACTAGCGTTGTCGCTAATTAATGTGTCGGGTATGCCGAACATGGAAAAGAGCCTCCGCAAATGCTTAATGGTCTGGGCCGAGGAGGTGCTCGTGACTGGGATAACCTCCAACCACTTGGAGAAGGCGTCCACGACAAGAAGAAACAGGGTGCCTCTGAACGGGCCCGGGAAATCAATGTGCACCCGGGACCACGGCCCCTTAGCCGCGTCCCACTCCCTGTGGGGAAGGCGGGCCTCCTCTGGTCTGGACCATTGGCAACTTTCACCATGTGCTCGATGTCGGCGTCCAACTGGGGCCACCAGAAGTAGCTCCGGGCCAGCGCTTTGGATCGCACGATGCCGGGGTGGCTGACGTGCAGCAGTTTGAGCACCCGCGGCCGAAGGGAAGTGGGAATCACCACCCGCTGCCCCCACAAGAGGCACCCCCTCTCTAGGGACAGCTCTAACTTTTTCCTGAAAAATGGGGCGAACTCCTCCGCTGGGGAGGACGCCGGCCACCCTTTCTGCACCCAGGAGCTAACTGCCGCTAACGTCTTGTCCTTCTCTGTCGCTTTGGCAATGTCGGCGGGCACTACGGGGGGCGAATCCAGCACCTCTATCATAAGAACCTGATGGTCTCGCTCCCCCTTGCTCACCTGGCTGGGCATCAGGGGGAGGGGAGACCTTGATAGAGCGTCCGCATGGCTGATCTCTTTCCCGGGCCGGTAGACCAACGTGTGCTGGTACGCATTGAGAAAAATAGCCCACCTGAGCATCCTCGGGGACAGGATCTGTGGTGTGGGCTTATCTGCGGTAAAAATGCCTAGCAGGGGTTTGTGGTCCGTTACAATGGTGAAGGGGCGGCCATACAGAAAATCGTGAAATTTTTTCGTCCCCGCAACTATCGCTAGTGCCTCCCTGTCTGTCTGTGCGTAATTTCTCTCTGCTTGGGACAGGGACCTGGAGTAGAATGCTATCGGGGCCTCCCTTCCGTCTTCCAGCACGTGGCACAGCACCGCCCCCACCCCCACCGGGGATGCATCACAGGTCAGGACTACCGGGCGTTTGGGGTTGAAATGGGTCAGTATGGCATCAGACGCTAGGAGACCTTTTAGTTCACTAAATGCCCTTTCTTGGTCATCGTCCCACTTCCATGTCTGGTCTTTTTTTAGCAGTTTGTGTAGCGGTTCAGCCACTGCTGCCTTCCGGGGGAGGAAGGAGTGGTAAAAGTTGAGCAGCCCTAGGAACGACTGCAGCTCGGGCTTGGAGGTGGGGCGGGGGGCTTTCTTAATGGCGGCCACCTTGGATTTGGATGGTTTTATCCCCTCGGGAGTCACACAAAACCCTAGGAACTCAACCTCGGTCGCGAAGAAGACGCATTTGTCCTTTCGCAGTCTCAACCCCGCTTTTTCGAATATTGTCAGGACCTTCCCCAACCTCTTGGCCAATTCGACCCGACTCCCCCCCGTTATTAACACGTCATCAAAATAAGGCAACACCCCCCCTAGCCCCTTCAGGAGGCGTTCCACGAGTGACTGGAAAATTCCAGGCGCCGAATTTACGCCGAACTGAAGGCGCGTCACCTGGAACGCCCCCTTATGGGTGACTATGGTCTGTGCAGCAGCTGCGGCAGGGGACACCGTAAGCTGCTGGTAGGCCTGTGCTAAGTCGAGCTTAGCGAAACACTTTCCCCCGTGTAACCTGGCCAGCAGATGGCTGACTACCGGCACCGGATACGCATTCGGGCGGATCGCCTTGTTGATGGTGCACTTGTAATCGGCGCATATGCAGACCTCCCCATTGGCCTTTAGTGCGGTTACAATTGGAGTTTCCCACTCCGCAGAATCAACAGGCACAAGGATTCCCTGGCCCACCAATTTGTCCATTTCCGCCTCTATCTTGTCCTTGAGTGCGAACGGCACCCGGCGTGGTTTGAGTCGAATTGGGCGGACCTCCGGGTCTAGGTCGAATGTCACTGGGGGCCCCTTGAATTTCCCCAGTCCTTTTTTGAAAACTTCGGGGTGCGCCTCGCACACCTCCTGAATCGGGTCAGTCCCCACGGCGTGCATCCCAACAGCACCCCCCCAATAAACAAACCCAGGGGCTGAAACCATTGAGTCCCGAGGAGGCTGCAATCTCCCCCTTTAAGCACGACTAGAGGGAGAGACGCGGCGTGCTTCTTGAATTTAACCTGAAATTCTCCAACCCCCAACACTGGAATGCTGTTCCCTTGCACGTCCCGTAGTGTGGACCTCAACGCTTTGAGCTTGGGTTCTCAAAAACTCCCTCTGGGAAATAATTGAATATGAGGACCCCGAGTCAATTTCCATTCTAATGGGAACCCCTTGAACTAGTACCTCAACAAAGTAGCGGGGGTGTCCTGCGGACACGCTGAATACTGGGGCATCGTCCTCGCTGCCGTCGGAGATGCGGCCCACGCCGTCCTGCTTCCGCGTGGCTTGAGCGCCGTCCTTAGGTCTCGTTGAGCGGTCTTGTCCCGCGGGACGGTCTGCCGAGCTTCTCCGGGTCGCGCGCCTCTTCCTGCACACCTTGGCGATGTGCCCGCGGTGGCCGCAGTTGTGACACTCGGCCTTCCGAAACGGGCATTTTACGCGGTCGTGGGCCGCTCCACAGCCGTCGCACCGCCGGCTCTCTTTCCGGACCCTCCGGACGTCCTCGTCGTCGCTGCTTTCTGCGGACGACCTCGAGGCTCACCGGGCCGCATGCACCGGAGTCTCTGCCTTGCTCGACCTCGGCCGCCAGTCCTGGAGTTCTTGTACCCCAGCCTTTGTAGCTTCCGCGGCCTGTGCCGCTCTGATGACCTCCTGCAACGTGGGAGGCGGCTCTTGGTTCATTAATGTGCGCTGGGTTTCGGCGTCGTTCAGGCCGCACAGCACACAGTCCCGGAGGGTGATTTCGACATTCTCCCATTTGCACGGGCCGGCCGCCAGCCGCAGGGCCGCCACGAATGCGGCGACCGTCTCCCCGGGCGCTTGGACTCGCCTCCAGAACGCACTCCGAGCGGGAAACATCGCCGTGGCGGGCCGGACGTGCTCACACAGCATCTGCATGAGTTCCTTGGCCTTGAATTCGCTCACCCTCCTCGGTGCGATCAGGTCCACCAAGGTCCTTTTGGTTTCTTGTCCGAGCATCCTGGTGAAGATGGCCCTTTTCTTTGCCTCTTCCGTGACTTCGGACTCAATCAGTGCTGCCTGGAAGTCCATTTCGAAGATCTCCCAGTCGTCCGGTTTCCTGATTTCGAAACCGGCGCATGTCTTGGTCCCGTGGGCTGCCATGATCCCACCTTCGTCGCCAATTTAGTGTAAGGGACCAAAGACAATGAAATAGCCGAAGGGTTGGCTTAACACAGGTTTATTGCATGATGATCCGGAGGAACATGTGGTAATGGCGGATGGGTAGCTCAATATATACAGCTGGCTATACATTTGAATGTGGCTCGTCGACAGACTATTGGTTGCTGCCTGCGTGACGTCGTAGAAGGTCACGCCCTTCCTGTCCAGGTGAAGAGGTGGCGGTAATCTTCCCGCGCTGCTGATCCAGGTGAATCTGAGCCATGAGAGCTGGACGCTCGCTATTGCCATCTAGTGGTCACTAGCTCGCGTCCCCTTATCAGGTTTACATTGATACAGCTGAAGGTTATAATGTTGCACACAGAAAGGTTACATTGTTACCACATGGCTAGGTACATTGTTAAAGGCACAGCTTTACAGAACACAACAATAGGTCAGTTCTAACTTAGACTACAATTAACTGGATTCTATTTGCTATTTTAAAGTTAACTGACCAGTCACCTTTAAGGGCTTATTTGGTACTCTCCTGCTGTGAGGAGGGAGGGGGCAAGGAGTGGCAGAGGGTGAGCCCTTCCAGATGTCCTATTGGCAGCAATCTTCCCCATCTATCGCTGAATGCAGGAAAGAGGATACCATTTTTATGGCTGTGAAAGCATCACCAGGCCTCTCTGAATTCCTCTGAACAAGCTTCAAAGAGTTCCTGTTTTCCCCCCTCTATATGCCATCTGCCCCTCCATTGGAAACAACAGGACAAAAACACAAAATGATACCACATTAATGCTTAATTCAATATATATCAGTCTTCTAACCTACTCATAAGATGTTCCTACATTATATCTTCTAAATAAAACATACTACGTGACAATCTAACAAACAGTTCAAAAGATATTAAAAGAAATAGAGATACAATATTCTGATGCTTTGTAGGAACGAGCCTAACTTATATTTGAACCTAATTTATATTCCCTTATTTCCCTGTTGGGAAAAGTAAAGGTTTCCCTTGCTCGAAAGCCAGTTGTATCCGACTCTAGGGTTCAGTGCTCATCTCTGTTTCAAAGCCGAAGAGCCAGTGCTGTCTGCTTCTGCAGACATTTCTGTGGTCATGTGGCAGGCATGACTAGACACCGGAGCGCATGGAGCGCTGTTACCTTCCCACTGAAGTGGTTCCTATTTATTTACTTGCAATTTCTTGATTTCGAACTGCTAAGTTGGCTGGAGCTGGGACAAAGACGGGAACTCATTCCGTCCTACAGTATTCGGGAATCGAACTGCTGACCTTCTGCACATAAGAACATAAGAACAGCCTTGCTGGAACAGGCCACAGCCCATCCAGTCCAGCATTCTGTCTCACACAGTGGCTCACCATTTTCTTCAGGGTATTCCCAGGGAGATGCCTTCACCTGCTTAGGATTCCCTGGAAATGGCATTGAGAGATATCCTGCCTATCTCTCCAACCCCGAGGTTGTCCTTAAGTATCCATAATTATAGCCATTGATACCCTTGTCCTACATTTAGGGAGGAAAAAAACAAATTTACAATACAAAATAGGGGTACATGATTCAGTAATGCTATGAGCAAGGATCTTTGAAGCTGAATATGAGCCAACAGTTTGATGCGGCTGCAGAAAAAGCAAATGGTATTTTAGGTTGCATTAACAGAAGTATAGTCTCCAAAAGCCATGAGATACTAATTCCCCTCTCTTCGGCAATAATTAGGACGCATCTAGAGCTTGATGACCAGAAGGTCGGCAGTTCAAGACTCAAGTGCTGCGTGTCAGAGTGAGCGACCATCATCTGTCCCAGCTCCTACCAACGTAGCAGTTCAAAAGCAAGAAATTGCAAGCCCCCCCTTTCCTCCAAGGTGCATAAGAACATAAGAACAGCCTTGCTGGAACAGGCCACAGCCCATCCAGTCCAGCATTCTGTCTCACACAGTGGCTCACCATTTCCTTCAGGGTATTCCCAAGGAGATGCCTTCACCTGCTTAGGATTCCCTGGAAATGGCATTGAAAGATATCCTGCCTATCTCTCCAACCCCGAGGTTGTCCTTAAGTATCCATAATTATAGCCATTGATACCCTTGTCCTCCATGAACTTGTCTAATCCTTTCTTAAAGCTGTCAAGACTGACAGCTGTCACCACTTCTTCTGGCAGGGAGTTCCATAGATCAGTAATCCTCTGGGTGAAAAAGTACTTTCTCTTATTTGTTTGAGAACTAGTACCCAAAAGTTTCATCGAGTGTCCCCTAGTTCTAGTGTTGTGCGATAGGGAAAACAGTTTTTCCTTATCTACTTTGTCCACACCGTGCATGATTTTATAAACTTCAATCAGGTCACCTCTTAGACGCTGTCGTTCAAGAGTGAAAAGGTCCAACCGTTGTAGCCTCAGATGGTAAGGAACGTGTTCCAGTCCCCTAATCATTCTGGTTGCCCTCCTCTGTACTTTCTCCAACTCCATAATATCCTTCTGGAGGTATGGCGACCAGAACTGTACACAGTATTCCAGATGGGGCCTCACCATAGATTTATAAAGAGGCAAAATGACACTTGCTGACTTATTTTCTATACCCTTCCTAATGATCCCTAACATTGAGTTTGCTTTTTTCACTGCTGAGGCACACTGGGTTGACATCTTCATTGAGCTGTCCACCAGGACACCAAGGTCCCTTTCCTGGTTTGTCGCAGAGAGTTCAGACCCCATCAGTTTATAAATGTAATTGGGGTTTTTGCCCCAACATGCATCACTCTGCACTTACTAATGTTGAAGCTCATTTGCCACTGTTTTGCCCACTCCCCCAGTGTCAAGAGATCCCTCTGGAGCTCCTCACAATCTCTCACAGTTTTCACTACCCTGTATAATTTAGTGTCGTCAGCAAATTTGGCTACCTTGCTTTTTACTCCTACCTCTAGATCATTTATGAAGAGGTTGAAAAGCAGGGGTCCCAGTACTGAACCTTGGGGGACCCCACTCTTTACTTCCCTCCACTTGGAGAAGTGTCCATTTAGTGCTACCCTCTGTTTCCTGTCCCTTAGCCAGTTGCTGATTCAGGACAAGACCTGTCCCTTTATTCCATGACTGGTAAGTTTATTCAAGAGCCTTTGGTGTGGGACCTTGTCAAAAGCCTTCTGAAAGTCCAGATAAACAATGTCAACTGGATCCCCCTTATCCACATGCTTGTTGACACTCTAAAAAAATTCCAACAGATTAGTGAGGCATGATTTGCCCTTGCAAAAGCCATGTTGGCTCTCCTTTAGCAGCACCTTCTCTTCTATGTGCCTATTAATTCTATCTTTTAGGATGGTTTCCATCACTTTACCTGGGACACATGTCAATCTGACAGGTTGGTAATTTCCTGGATCACCCCTGGATCCTTTTTTGAAAATTGGTGTTACATTTGCTACCTTCCAGTCATCAGGCACAAAGCCTGATTTGAGTGAAAGATTATATATTTTGGCTAGGAGATCAGCAATTTCATCTTTAAGTTCCCTGAGAACTCGTGGATGGATGCCATCTGGTCCTGGTGATTTGTTAGTGTTTAGCTTAACAAGACATGCAAGGACCTCCTCCCTGGTTATTTCTATCTTGCTTAATTCTTCGGTTTCTGCCTGCTGTCCATGGCCAATGTTTACCTTGCATTAGCCTTAAGGCTAATCTTCTCCTTTGTTTGATTAGTCATTGCTTAGCTAGGCCAAGAATTGGCCTATTTGTTCCTAATGACCTTCTTGTCAATTCAATGGATGTGTATTTGAGATTGGGGAAATCTTACTCTTGAATGTGGTTTTCTTTCCCTTGTGGTGTATGTAAAAAAGAAAAATAACAAACCAACTTTATTGAATGAAATAAAATGAAATAAATGGTGAAGCCGGAAATTATGGTCACATGACCAGGCATGCATGTGATGGAGAGCAACCCTGGCATCTTGTCAATTAGAAGTGGAAAGTCAGGTAACTTTATGCAAATAGAATTCCAGCCAGAACAGTTATTTTAAGTACAGTGGAACCTCGGTTAACATAATTAATGCATTATCCGGGACGTTTCTTACAGCAAAAATTACTTTAACCAAATTTCCCATAGGAATGCATTGAAAACCAAAATACTTTAACTGAAATGCAGTTTCCCATAGGAATTCAATGAAAACCAATTAATCCGTTCTGAAAAAAATTCTGTAAACCGAGCCACTATTTTCTATGGATTTCCTTTTGTTATGTGATTTTTATGTTAACCGAGCCATTTGTTAACCGAGGTTCCATTGTACTTTTAAAAACTACCACTCCCATTACATTCTCATCATTCTTTTAGGTAAAGTGACAAAGATTTCAACTCACCCTGTGCCAGTTACTCATTACTGAGTGCTAAAAAGACCTGAGTGTGGGAGCTAGCAAATGAGGGGGCAACTGGAGACCCTGTTAACCCAAATGGATAGCCACCATTCTTCTATCTGCAGAATCTAGCTAAATAGTTCAAAGAGGTTTTGACGGGAGGAAAAATTCCTGCAGGGAGCAATAACAGACACCAGAGGGATCTCATCCAGAAATGCAATGGGAGAGCATAGCAGCCACTTAGCAACAAGATGCGGAGACTTGCAGCAAGCCATTTCCTGAGGCTGGCTCTTTTTGAACAGCTCAGCTGCCTCTCAGATCAGGAGGGCTCTGGTCTATAATGTATGTGTCATTGCTGAAAATGCTTGCCCATCCTTCCTCCAGTAAGTGGTCCTGATAGTATAGGGAAGAAGAAAAGCCTAACTTTCAGAGCGAGCACTTTGAGCATTTTGTCTCTTGCCATTCTAAAAAGGAGATGACTCACAGCACATTCCGGTTGCTTGGAACAAAAGGGTGTTTTGTGGTGGCTAAAGTTACATATAACAATCAATTTTCTTCTCTTCCCAGCTATTATCAGTACCAAAATATAGAAGGGAGTTATATAGCTTCACTTAGCATGACTCACAGCAAAACCACAAACTTTTCAAAGATAGAAAAGATTTTCTCTCTCTCTCAAGGGGAACAAATGTGGTTAAACAGAGGTGTGATCTAAATAACCCATGCTTTTAACATAACATTTAAAACTTTCAATGTGAGATATGTAGAAGGTACAATGACTTGAATATTCATCCTGAGGGGGAGGGAATCTTTAGGTTGGAATCCCCCACAAACTACCATGATTCGGGCAGTTCATAGATATCCCTCATACTCCTCGAGATACGAGACAAGGTTCTCCTAGAACAGAAGAACTGAGGTCACCATTAGAACGTCAGTTTGGGGAATGTAATAATAAAGAGTACTTCCAGAAATGCGAGGACCCTCAGGAACAGAAAACCTTGATGTTCCGTCCAAAAGCTTGAAGATAGTTTTTGGTGGGACTATGAGGAACCATGTTTTTTGATCTTCAGTTCTAAGTTTTCCACTACAGAAACAACACAAGACCTATGGCTTCATAGCCCATCTCCCCAATGATATGTGCCTTTTTTTTTTTGACTCCTAATTCCCAGTGAATTTTTGCTTGTGAGTTGCTGCCCTTTCTTTTTCTTTTGGGAGGTATGAAAGCAAAGGAATCTGAGGAAGCCATGGATCATAAAAACAGCTTTGGTATCTGCAGGTGGCTGCAGGGCAACACTTTATCCACAATTGATTTATATCCTACCTTTCTACTAAACAGTCTTTAAGTTCCTTTCCTGGAAATACCAGTAGTCTGTTTTTGGATTATCAATACTCATATAATGAATAATCCTGTACTTGTAAGTTTAACAGCCTACAGATAGGGCCTGAGAGGCTCCACTGGAGTGTCTGATGAGATTGGCAGCAGAAGAAAAGTTGTGAACAGCTAGAATCTGGAAAGTCACCTTTACGAAAGAGTAATCACTGTTACTATTACTCATTGTCTGATTCCTTCATTTAATTTCAGCTCCATTTTTTCTTATTACTCCTCTACTACCTATTACTGTGGGGCTGTGGTGGCTCAGTAGTTAAGAAGCTCACCTTGTTAGCTGGAAGGCTGGCAAGTCTGCAGTTTGAGACCTGAGTACTGCATGATGGATTGAGCGCCTGTCTCTGTTCCAGCTCTTGGGAACATGATAGGAGCCTCATTTGGGCATTCTCTGAGTGGAGTTTCTCCCGCAAAAATCCTTTCAACCCAGAATAATTTCTGACACAAAATTATTATTATTATTATTATTATTATTATTATTATTATTATTATTATTATTATTAATAATAATAATAATAATAATAATAATAATAATAATAATAATAATAATAATAATAATAATAATAATAATAATAATAATAATAATGATAATAATGATAATGATATTGATATTGATATTGATATTGATATTGATATTGATATTAATACCTATTACTTTTCCATTATTTAATTACTTGGAAGGAGAATGGAATCCATTTTTAAAAAGTAAGAAAATGGCCTGATTTGGGGAAACACACTTAGAAATCCTGAAAATCATTTTGACCCCCACCCAAAGTATTGATAATATGCAAACAGTCAAATACTAGTCAGCACATGAAAAATGTGCTGTTAACAGTTGCAATATTATTTCACTAGAAGAACATACTGTGTGATATTACAACTGTTGATCTAGTTACTTCAAAAAGTAACATAACAGGCAACTGTCAAGTGTGATGAAGAATAGCAAGCTGGTGAAATTAGTGCCATTGAACAGGCCAGATAATTGCAAAGAAAAGCTACCAAGTTTATAAAAACTTTGGGTAATTTTGTAGAAGAGACAATCCACAAAGCCCAAAACTAGTATGAACTTTGTATAGGCCAGATTGCTAAGGGCTGCACACTCCCATCTAAGACTCAAAGGAATGTTAAGAAGCATAGCTGTAGCTTGGAACCTTGCACTGCGGCATTAATTTAAATCAGATGATCTGTAATCTGGGGATAAGGAATTTACAGTAAGGAATCACGTCCAACCTTTATGTGTTTTTTGGTTCTGGGAATGGTGCATGTACAGTATAAACTCAACATGTACCAGTTTTCCTCTCCATGAAAGAGATACAAGGTGTGTTGATTCAGAACAGAGAAGGAGCCATCTCTTTAACAGGTGAGTTACTCTCATCTCAGAGAAGCACCAGTGAATGTGCACAATAGCAAAAATACCTCACACTTAATATATCAGTTATTAGGAGTGGGCCTTTCATGTTTTAACAAAAGGGGGGAAAAGACACGAAAGAGTCTCTTTTGTGTAATTTATGTTCCTGCATGATTTGACAAAGCAGAGTTTCTGAAACATGAATGATTCTTTATTACAAATTAAGGTAATACAAAAGTTGTATGCTTCCTTTGTGTTCCTTTGATGTAACATTTTTTCCTACCCTTTGTCAAATTTCCAAAGAGATTTTTCATCCAACAATGTCAGCATGAGGGTTGTCAGTGAGCTATCAGAACATCCAAGACCTTGAAAAACAGGGAGGAATGCTCTTTTTACTTCATTCATCCCTTGCGGGTGGAATTACTATCAGCTCCTGATAGCCTCCATCTTGGTTTGCTGCCTCACTCCCTGCATTTTCTTCTTTTTGTACCTTTTTTTCTTGACTTTTTGGGAATCTCCCCAAATTTTTTTTGGGATTATTTTTGCTGCCAGTTTTCTCAAGCCTCCTTGATATTATTTTTAAGATTTCTTCTTCCCCTGATTTATTTGATGACTCCTCCCTTTTTCTTTTTGACCTTTTACTTTCTTAGATTATTTTGTCTGCTGCTTGCCCCACAGAAGCAATACACTATTATAAGACGTGGGTTATGGGGTGGTAGTGTTGCCAAGGGCCGGCTGCCCCCCCCCCCCGTCTTTTGATCCTAACAGATACAAAACCAGGCAGGAGACAGCATCTTCCGTAGTCTGATTATTTTATTGAGGATGTAAAGTCACACAGAGCATTCATCATAGTGCCAAAATAAGAAACCTAACTAGAAAGCCAGGAGGGCTTTCACCCTAACCCCCAGAACCCCCGTACCACATTAACTATATATTGCATATTGCTTCTGTGGGGATTGTGGGCCAGTGGGGTGGACTCTGTGCTGGCTGTGTCGTTTCGTCTCTTATCGTTCTTGGTCTTGTATTGCAGTGTTGGTTGCTTTTGTGAGTGGGTGTTATTTTGTGCCAGGCAACCAGTGCCTGATTGGCTGCCTGATTCTTTGTCTTTTTTTCCCTATTGTGCTGCCCCAGCCCAGGGAGTCTTTGTTGTGCTGTATGTGTAGCACCCAATGTGTATTTATGTTTTATGCTGGCTCTTTGGCTATAAGCACTGAACCCTAGAGTCGGATACGACCGGCTTTTGAGCAAGGGCGACCCTTTCTGTTTTTTGTGGGAGTGCTTTACTGGTTTTTTAATTGTTTGGTGGGCATACATGAAATATACAACAAAAGAGAGGCTCTGCCCGAGAGAATCCAAAATGAAAAAATACAAACCATTTTGCTGTGCATATCCTTAGCAATTATACAATAGTGGCTGGCTTTAGTTGCCAGTCACTTTTTCTAACCACAGTGGAACTAACTAGTTGCTGGGCTTTATTTGAGAAGCCTAGACTGATGTGAAATTTAAACAGAACTTGACAAATACATTTTGGACTACAGTTCTAAATTCCTGAGCCAGCATGGCCACTAAGGATTCTGGGAGCTGTAGTCCAAAAGCTAACATTTCCAAGTTTTGGGCAAAAGGTACCCAGGGAAACCCGCTATTCCCCAACTCTCTGTTCAATCTGACAAAAATAGAATACAAAGAGTCCATAAATCATCAGCAAATAAAATTAACATCTTTGCACAATTGTTCTCTTTTTTAATTTAATGTGATCATTTGATACAGGATAAATGCCCTCTAGTTGTGATTAAACATTCTCTCCCCAGCCATATTTCCCAGAATGCTTACCTCTGATATCTGAAACAATTATGAGCGGTGGTTTTGCTGGGCAATACCATTATTGACTTTATAAAGGCACCCTTGAATCCCCCTTGCTTTGCAAAGGGAAGTGTGAAGCAATATTCAACATTTGTTACTTCTACTCTGCTCTTGCTGTTTGACTCCCTTGCATACCAAAACTGTAGCTCTTAGCAACTTGAAATCCCATCCTAATTAGCTTTCATTTAACAAAACGCCTTTGTACACAGCTATAATGTCAATCACCTCTTGTTCAAGGGATGCAAAAGAAAGTGGCATGGTATTTAAAGTATAGGGGTCAATGTTTCTAGTCTCTTTTTGTAAGTGAATAGCCTCAGTGATGTATTCTGTGCATGTGAAACTTGGCTTGAAAGCTAATTACAGGATATAAATACAGTAAGTTACTAAGGCAGGACTTAAAATCAAACTGTAGCATAAACAACAGCCTTTTGCATAGTCAGGCCTCCCTTGAGAATCTCATCAATATTTTGTTATGCATCACCCACATGCCCTTTGTTTCTTCATACAGTGGATTTAGCATTTCAAAAATATAGTTAAACAGAAGATTAGAGCACTTTCTCATTCTGGTCAGTTCATAAATGTGGTAAAGAGTTTTGGAGTTGTTTTGGTCGGTTGCTTCTTGTGCTTCAATGCCTTTCTGTTCTAGCCATTTCTTCTTGTTCTTCCTACAGCTTTTCTCCATCAATCGGTTGAGCTCTGTGTATCTACTTAATCTGCATCTTTGACTTGATCCCATTTTAAATTTATGATTTTCCTTTCATTGATCAGCTTCCATGACCTATCTTGGATCCATTGTTCCTTCCATTGTCCATAACATCTCCCAATAGTGTTTTGGGTACATTCTACATTGGTATTTCTGAGATTGTTCCAGAGGCATTTCACATTCACCATGACCTCAAAAAGGCCAAAGCAATTGTATAGTTTCAAAGTAAAGAAGTCAGCCATTATAGCCTCTCCACTGCAAACAGTCCTTTTGATATAGGTTTCCTTAAATTTTGAAGATTCAGCTTAATTTCTGCCCTGACAAAATAATGTTCTGATTCAATGTCCGCCCCTCTGTAAGCCCTTTCATCGCACAGGATGATTGACACTTCTGACTAATACAGATTAAATTAATCTTATTAAAGTTGCATATGTCTGGTGACCACCAAGTTTCCTTGTGCATATGTTGATGTTGAAAGTATGTATTACTGACACAAAGTCTGTTGTGTTTGCCGAAAGATGCCAATTGCTCACCATTCTCAGTAAGGTGAACCGAGAATGCATAAATTCCGATCACATTCTCTAATCCACCTTGGTTGCCACCCAGTTGGGCATTGAAGTCTACAATAAGGACCTTCAAGTTATAGTTTGGAATACTATCAAAAGTGTCCTGATCTTCACCATTGCCAGTCTCAAGCCCAGATGTGAAAGGAAGAGGGTTGGACATCAGGTTAGCAACCTGTCCCCGTAAAACCTATATAACTGCTATAGAAAACAACAAGGAACATTTCAAGTATTTCAGGCCAAATAGGTGGGAGTTCTGTTTTGAATTATATGACAATACTGGTGCAAATGGCAATGGGGTTCGGTGTCCGAAATCCAAAATAATCTCCTCAGACAAGAACATTACAAGAATTGGAACATGGAATGTACTGACACTGAACCAGACTAGACGATTTGCCCAACTTCTACAGGTTTTTTATGATTACAGGCTAGAAATATTGGGTGTCAGCATGGTCAGGTGGACAAAGAGTAGCTGAATTAAGAGCAATGGCAGAACTATACTGTATATAAGCCTTGAAGAGCAACATGAAAATGGGCTCAGCCTTGTTTTGAGCGAACAAGCAATAAGGGCATTCATTGGGTGGAAACCAGTTAGTGATTAAATAATTACATTGCCCGCCAGGCACCTCTGTCCTCCACCATCTTCCTCAGTCCACCCAGCTCTGTGCCCATTGCATCTACAATACCATCTAGCCATCTCATTTTTGGCCGCGCCCTTCTTCTTTTGCCCTCCACCTTTCCCAGCATCAAGGCTTTCTCAAGTGAATCCTCTCTTCTCATTTGATGTCCAAAGTACTTTAGCTTCATCTTTACTATCTGACCTTCTAATGAGCAATCAGGGTTGATTTCTTTTAGGATCGACTTATTTGTTCTCCTCGTTGTCCAGGATACTCTCAAATCTCTCCCCCCGACACACACATTTCAAAGGCATCTATTCTACTGTGCTCAGCTTTCCTAATGGTCCAGCTCTCACAACCATACATTACCACTGGGAATGCCATTGCTTTGACTATGTGAATTTTTGTTTACAAGGTGATGTCTCTACTTTTAACTATGTTCCCCAGGTTTCTCATAGCTTGTCTCCCAAGCATCAGTTGCCTTTTTATTTCATTTTTAAAATAATTTTTATTAGTTATAAAAAAACAATACAAAAGAAAAAGAACATAGTTGAAAAAACAAAATGCAATTCATAAATCAAACTACATTAAACAAAACACATACAATTACAGTAATCACCCTGTGTATTTACAACTTGTAGGAGTCTGCAGGATGTCACATTTTTCACCATTTCCAAAAATGTATGTATTCTGGTACGTGGCTATCACTTTGGTCTCCTTTCAATGAGTGATCCACAAATGGTTGCCAAATTTTCCAAAATCTATTTTCTTTGATTTTTCCCTAATATTTATTTATCTCCCATGTCAATTTATCATTCAATGCCAGATCCCACATCTCTTTATACCATTCCTCTACTTTTAAAACTCTATCAAGTTTCCAATTCCTTGCTATGCACATTCTACCCGTTAACAGCATAATAGTTATTAACTCCTTAATATCTTCTTTTACCTTTAAATTTTCCACATCTCTTAGCAACACAATATTTAAGTCCAATTTACATTTTAACCCCGTAATGTCACATATTTCTTTCTCAATTTTCCCCCAAAACTCTTTTATGACATTACATTTCCACCACATGTGTTCATATGTCCCCAAAGAGTTTTTACATCTCCAACACATTTTACTTTTAGTATTATCCATTTGAAATAATCTCTCTGGGGTCAAATACCACTTCCATAACATTTTGTAATTATGCTCCTTCATTCTAACCGGCAAAGTTCTCATATATCTTTTTCTCCATTTATTTTTCCAATTTTTTTCCGGGATTTTTATATTCAAATCCTGTTCCCAACATGATTTCAAAGTTTCTTGAGGATTACCTTCTTTATTTAGGATTTTATATATTCTACTTACTATACCCTTTAATCCTATATCCTTTTCTTATCTTTAGCACCATCTCCTTCAGCCTTGTATCTAATTTTGTTGGGAAGTTTTTAATATCCTCTAATTCTATTATTGGAGATACTTCTGGACTCAATTCCTTTTCGACCTTATTCCAAACATCCAACATTGTCTTCATCATCTTGTTTTTAACAGTTATTTTCCCTTTATTATTACCTAGGAATATCCTTTATCCACTTGACTTAGCTCCTTCATCTCTACTTCTTCCCATAATACCCTTTCCCTTGCTAAAATCTTCACAATATTTTTAATTTGGAAGGCTCTATAATAATTCCTCAAATTGGGTATCCCCAATCCTCCTTCTTTCTGAGGTAAATACCAAAAAATCCTAGCTATTCTAGGCTTTCGTCCTGCATTACAATAATTATTTATTATATTTTGAAAATCTTTAATTTCCTTATCAATTAATCTAATTGCCAATGCATCAAATAAAAAATTATTTTTGGCAACAGCATCATTTTACTTAATGCTATCCTGCCAAACCAGGACAGTTTGATCTTTTTATACAATTCTATTTTCTCTTTAATTTCCTTTTTCTGTTTATCATAATTTAATCGCTTAAGGTCTTCAATTTTATTTGAAATACTTATTCCTAAATATCTCAAACAATTTTAACTTGAAGTTTAAACTTATCCTTAATTTTCTCTTGTTCCTCCTTCTCAACATTACAGAATATCATTTCTGATTTGTCCCAATTAATTCTCAGACCTGTCATCTCTTCAAAATCGTTCAGATGGCCATGTATTTTTTCTAGTGCGTTTCTAGAGTGCTTCATTATTACCAAGGTATCATTTGCATACAAACTTATTTTATTTTCAAATGTCCCTTCAATACCTTTATCCCCTCTTATAACATTTGCTAGCAACTCCATAGCCATTATAAACAATATTGGAGATAATGGACAACCCTGTCTCGTTCCTGCCTCCAATTTTATTTCTTCTGTATTTTCATCATTTACCCTGACTTTAGCAAATCCAAATTGCTATAACTGTTCAATCGTATTACAAAATCTATTTCCAAATCCCTAACATCGAATTATCTCTTTAATTGTAACCCATTGCAAGGAATCGAAAGCCTTAAATATATCTAACAACAGTAATCCAACTTTCTCTTTTGTTTGTCCTACTAAATCAATCAAGTCCAGAACTCTCCTTATCAGATCAGACATATGTCTTCCTTTCAAGAATCCAGCTTTATATAATTACCCATAAACCTGCTCAATCTATTTGCAATTATTGCAGTAAATATCTTGGCGTCTTGATTTATCAGAGAAATAGGCCTCTACGACTCCACTTTTTCAACATCCTTTCCAGGCTTTGGCAGCAAGACAATTATAGTTCTATTCCATGATGTCGGTATCTTTCCCCCATCTAATATGTAATTAAACAATTTCAACAATCTTGGAACTACACAATCTTTAAACTCCTTATAGAAATCCGCTGTCAACTGACTTTTACAAGGCCTTTTGAGAAATAGTTACTCCTATATTACGCAAATTATATAATTATATATTAGATGGAGGGAAAGTGCCTGATTCGTGGAACAAATCTATAATAGTATTAATCCCGAAACCAAATAAAGAGCCAGAAAGAGTAGATTCATAAAGGCCGATTTCCCTGTTGAATCAAGATGCCAAGTTGTTTGCAGCTGTGATGGCTAAAAGGATGAGTAGTTTTATGGGAAAGTATATACAAAGAGACCAGGTAGGATTTCTTAAGGGACGACAGTTAGGAGAACATATAGTAAGAATTTTAAATATCCTTGAAACAGCAAAAAAGGAAAAGTCTAAGATATGTATCCTGGCATTAGATTTATTTAAAGCTTCTTTACAGTGGCAAACAATATACACAATAGTACAGCAAATGGGTTTGGAGCTAGGTTTAAACATGTAATTAAACAATTGTATAGTAAAGCGCAAACAATTATAAAACTTAATGACGGATATACTAAGAAGATTGAAATTTCTACTGGGACAAGACAAGGCTGCCTTTTGTCTCCAATACTATTTGTGTTATCAATGCAACTGCTAGGTAGTGCCATCAGAAGAGATCAAGATATTGAGGGTTTACGAGGTCATAAAGTTAGTATGTTTGCTGATGACACGTTATTAGTTCTAAAGAATGCGAAAAACGCGATTGGTAGAGTCCAAGATCACCTATATAAATTTGAAAGAATAACTGGTTTAAGAATCAATTGGGAAAAGACAGAAGCAATTGCGTGTAATTATAATCAAAAGGATAAAGAAGAAATTAATAAAAGGTATAAAATAGATATAAAAAAGAGCTTGAAATATCTAGGAATATACATATCTGAAAACATAAAGGAGCTTCAAAAGTGAAATATAGATAAATTGAGAGAAGACCTAAAAGAGAGCATAGCAAAACTTAATAAATTAAAAGTGTCCTGGTTCGCGAGGGTGAGATTGGGATGTATGAAGATATTACCCAAATTGAATTTTATTATAGGTAGTCTTCCATTAAAAATGGATAACAAACAATTAAAGGAATGGCAAAAAATGTTGGATAGATTTTGCAATGCAGGAAGGAGGCCCAGGATAATGAAATCGCTGTGGTACCAAAATCAAGGGGATGGAGGGTTAGGAATACCTAACATAGTAAATTATTACAAAGCATTCCAATTGAACAGAATTATAAATTTACTATTTCAGAATAAAGACGAGTTTGAGGATGCTAATCAGATGGAATATACAAAGTATATGGGGAGCCTTTTTTTGTGTACCCAAGAAAAGAAGATCCATATCAAGACTAGAACATTAAGAGAATCTTATATATTTTGGAAAGGAATGAAAGAAACGTTAGTCAGAGGAGATTCTCCGATTTTGGAAGTTTTTGATTTTTCTGATTGTCCTTTTAGTTTGATGAAAGATATGAAACAGAAATTAAGAATGAATAACATAGTACAATTGAATGATTGGTTATCAAAAGGGTCTACATACCAAAAGAGAGAAGAAGTTTTCCAAAAATTAGATTTAAATTGGTTTCAAAAAATACAGGTAATAAAATGGGACAGTAAAATAAGAAAGAGGAGTCAGACTGCTAGAAAGCCATCAAAATTTGAAGAGTTGATATCTATATCTATAAATCTGTGCGTTAACCGTTGGAATGTGACAAAGGATGTTTAACCAGGCCCCACTAGCCCCGACCGAGCCTCCATGCACTCGCTTGACCGGGGTTCGCAGGTAACTGTCGGGTTGAATTTTGCGGCAGTGGGGCAGGAGCCCCCTGAACGCAAACAAAAAGAAAGGACTCCATTTCCCAATGTTCCTTGGGCCACACCGCGCCACAGCCAATCAGGCTGAGAGGTGCGAGCAAAAGGAACGTTCGGAAACGCACCACGGCCAATCAAAATGAAGCCGCAGAAAAAAATGCTGCACAAACAGTAAACAGAAACCCAAAACTACAAGCCCCAGCGTCCTGTGCGCCATGAGCGCGCAGAACGCTGAGGAAGCCTGCGTGCGAAAAATAAAAATAAAAAACACACTGGGAGCACAAGTCCGCCGCAGGGGGACGCAGCGCCTCAAAGCCACGCAAACACCCGCCGGCCTTCTTGCACAGAGCAACAGGGAGGAGAGGAACTCCCTCTCCTCCACGCTACCCTGCCAAAGACACGGCGAGACCACCACCGACCTTAACAAAAGTTGAGCCAGGGTGGGAAAAAACCAACAACAGAGGGAGTTCAAGGGGGGAGGCATTCCCCCCCCTTGAAAGCAAAACAATTCATCCGGAAAGCAAAGGAACCGGACGGCACTCTGCCCGGTGCCTTTACTTTCCGAGTAAGTGTTTCGCTTTCAAGGGAGGGCGAAGGCATCATTGCCTTCACCAACCCTTCAAGGTGAACACATTCCCAGGTAAGCAAAGCCAGCGGATGGCGCTCCACCCACTGACTTTACTTACCACAAAAATCACACACAAAACATCCAAAAATAACCAAAAACAAACCCAAAAATAACACAAAGAAGAAACACACAGGAAACCCCCCCACGCCAAAAAAAAGAGAAAAGAAACTACAAACCCCCAAAAGAAATTCAACCAGAGAACTCACCCACACAACCTTCCTCCACGACATCCGGAACTGAAATGAAGAAAGAAAGAGACTACATACCGGAAGAAGCGACACCCAGAGGCCAGTAGAGAAAAACAGTCAAAGTAAAAGAAAACCTCAACAGCACCACCCAGAGGCCACAGGAGAAAAAACAGTCAAAAATATTCACACAAAAAATCTAAAATTTCTAAAACATTTCTTAAATCCTGTGTACAGTTTTCACTCAAAAAAACCATCTAAACACAGTTTAAAAACATTGAATTTTTAAAAACACATACTTACACATTTTAAAAATTATTATCCAAGGTACAACTATTTAAAAAAATCACATAGTAAAACATTATTTGGTTAAAAAAAATAATTGTAAAAAATTATATCATCCTTTCCTCTTTTTTTAATCCAAAAAAACCACCAAAAAAAGCTAATCACAGTTTATAACAGCCCGTGCGTATAAATAAACATTATAAAAATCACAAAACCTTTCAACCTTTCAACACCATTTAAAACAGCCCGGCACCATTTGTTCAAGAAAAGAAAACCAAACCCTTTACTATCCAACACAATTTAAAACAGCCCGGCACCGCCGGGCATAATCTGCTAGTATAGTATAAGAAAGGGGATCATGAGTAAGAAAGGTATGGTAAGTAGGTTATATAAAATGTTAAATAAAAGGGAGGGACCGCAAGAGGTTTTAAGGAGTGTATGGGAAGAAGAATTAAGCACAAAGATAAGTGAACAGGCCTGGAAAGGAAAATGGAGGCAAAGAATAATGAATAAGCTTTCTATTAGAGAAAGAGAGCATAATTTTAAATTAATTTAGATGTGGTATTTGACCCCAATTACGCTACATAATATAGATAAAAAAGTTCAAATAAGTGTGGGAGGTGTAAAAAAATGGTAGGTACATATATCCATATATGGTACATATATGGGTTGTGAATATACCCAGAAATGCTGGAAGATGGTTGAGCAGGAGATTTGTAAGATTGTTAAAAAAAATATAGAATTGAATCCCAAAATTATTATTTTAGGGCAGTTTGAAGGCATAGATCTTGATGATAATAAGAAAGAATTATTGACCATCCTATTTTCGGCTACAAGACAGATCATTGCCCTAGAGTGGAAGAACAAGATGAATATAAGTAAAGAAAATGGTATGGGCAGATCTGGCGTTTGGCTTTAAATGATAAACTAACATCAGAAATGAAAGTGGAAAGAGGAGACGCCAAGAAAAATCTTTTTTGGCAAATTTGGAGACCATGGGTAGAGTATAGTTTGACAAGTAAAGATGCAAATAAGCCTTTACAGGAGGAATGTAAATTTTGGGCAAATTTATAAATATTAAAGTTATTTATATAAAGTTTAATATATTGGAGTTAATGGTCAGCAATATTATTATTATTATTATTATTATTATTATTATTATTATTATTATTATTATTATTATTATTATTATTATTATTATTATTATTATTATTATTATTATTATTAATAATAATAATAATAATAATAATAATAATAATAATAATAATAATAATAATAATAATAATAATAATAATAATAATAATAATAATAATAATAATAATAATAATAATAATAATTTCTCAGCACTGGATGAGGGTGGAGGGTGGTAGTTGTTCAGGTGTTGTGATATAATGTGGCATATGTTATTTTGTTTGTTGTTTGTGTTTTAATGAAAATAATAAAAAATTATATATATATTTTAAAAAAAGAAATCCGCTGTCAATCCATCCTCCCCTGGAGATTTACCTAACTTCAAGTTGGCTATTATATCCTTTACTTCTTTTTCCGTTATTCGCTCTTCCATTCTATTTTTATGCTCCAAATTTATCTTTTTTTTTGCAAATGCTTTTCCAATTGTTCTCTCAACTTTTCCATATTTATATCTTTTTTAGTGTACAAATTTTGATAAAAGTCTTTCACTATCTCAATCTTATCCTTAGCCTTATTACATCTCACACCTGCTTTGTTTATCAAAATTCCAATCTCTCTTTTCAACCTCTTTTCTTTAGCAGCTCTTGCCAATAATTTTGAATTCCTGTTGCTATATTCAAAATATTCCCTCTTCAAATATAATAAATCTTTTTTAACTTTTTGTATATCTTTTCCTATCAACTCTGACTTTAGCCTTTGAATTTTATCAAAAACCGTTTTGCTATTTGTCTTTACATGTTCCTCTTGTAATTACTTAATCTCGCTCTCTATCTCGAGCTGTTTATCCCTACATTGTTTATTTTTAATGCTAGCCAACTTAATACATTCCCCTCTAAATACCGACTTCATGGCATCCCACACAACATTATAACTAACCTCTCCATTATCGTTCCATTTCCAACTTTCATTCCAATTTTCAATTATCTTTTCTTTGCTCTTTTGATCATAAAACAATTTATCATCATATCTCCAATTCCTCCTGCCTTTTTATTTCATGGCTGCAATCACCATCTGCAGTGATCTTTGATCCTAAGAAAGTAAAATATGTCACTGCTTCTACTTCTTCCCCATCTATTTCCCAGAGACATAGGACCTGTTGCCATTATCTTTGTTTTCTTGATGTTGAGTCTCAAGCCAGCTTTTGCACTGACTATTATATATGTCTGTTGTATATATCAGTGATGGCTAACCTTGGCACCTCAGGTGTTCTTGGCATACCTGTCAACCTTCCCAATTTGGCCGGGGAAACCCCGTAATTTGACGTCTATTGACGTCATAACCCGCCCCCCGCTGCCAAAACCCCGTAATTTGACAGCAGGGAAAATGCTTTCCGTGCATGCGCGGAAGTGCTACGCCACTTGCGCAGCCCCTATGCAAGCGGTGTAGCGCTTTCCGCACATGTGTGGAAGGGTTTTACCCCTTCCACGCATGCGCGGAAGCACTACGCCGCTTGCGTAGGGGCTGCGCAAGCGGCATAGCGCTTCCACGCATGCGTGGAAGGGGTAAAACCCTTCCACGCATGCATGGAAAGAGACCTGCGCACAAGCGATGTGCGCAGGTCCCGTTTTTCCGGAGCCGCGGGTTGACAGGTATGGTTCTTGGACTCCAATGACCTGAAGCCCACGTCAGCACTCCTGCTAATCAGGGCTTCTGGGAATTGAGGTTCAAGAACACCTGGAGTGCCAAGGTTAGCCATCACCGGTATAGACTATTATACAAGACTATTATGCACAACAGATAGTACAGATAGTGGTAAAGTCTATCAGAATACCCTTATTATTATTAGTTTCTTAAAATCAGAAAAACAACATTGAAATTTGTTACTGGCATGACGGATATTAATGTTGTCACAGGTTAATAACAGTGCCTTCATGTTCCATGGTTCTAGAAACATACTGAATCAGAGATACCTTCCTGTTCACCCCCTCAGTGAAGTAGTTTACAACATATTATACTTCTCTCTCTCTCTCTCTTGGAAATTTTGACCTAAATTCTTTTCTGAAATCAAGAGTTCTTCCCTGGTTTATTGTGCTTCATATTAGTGAATAATACATGTTGTCTCCGGTAGCATGTCAGACAACATTTCCATCAAGATCCATAGTGTTTCAGAACAGATCTCCCTTCACACCAGTATGATTTCTCTGGTTTGCAATGTTACAGTTACCACAAACTTTACTAGAAAACTGATTTCTTCAAGCAGGAACAATGTTCAATGCATATTTTGCATATTGTTTGAACAGCCAATAAATTTGTTTCCATCATTTAAAGATGCAAATTAAAGACTAATGCATTTTTCCTTTTTTGAAAAATGTACATACAAGTGGTACATCATACAATGATTTTAATCTGTTCCACAGACCTCGTTGTTGTATGAAACAATTGTTATATGATGCATGCATCGTATAGTGATTTTCCCTATGGGATGCATCCTAGGTAAAAGGTTTCCCTTGCTTGAAGGCCAGTCGTATCCGACTCTAGGGTGCAGTGCTCATCTATCTTTCTAAGCCAAAGAGCCAGCGCTGTCTGCTTCTGCAGACGTTTCCGTGGTCATGTGGCAGGCATGACTAGACACCGGAGCGCACGGAACACTGTTACCTTCCCACCGAAGTGGTTCCTATTTATCTACTTGCAATTTCTTGCTTTCGAACTGCTAGGTTGGCAGGTTAGTTATAATGTTGTATGGGATGCATCCTACAATGATATATATTGTTTGCTAAGTGGTTTTTCCCATTGAAAAATTGTTGTATGGTTTTTTCCATAGGGAAAATTGTTATGTGGGATGTCATTTCCCCTCAAAACCTACTTATTATGTGATTTTGATGTTATACGGGCGATTGTTGCATGAGGTTCCACTGTATTTACATTTTTGCATCAGAATTCTCTTCTCAATCCTGTCAGGCTGTACCCAAAATAAATTTTATAATTACAAAGTATTCACCTTCTTTTTCATGGGTAGATTTCCAGCAACACCACCAAAGGAAACAGGAAACGGCTGCTAAGAAGTTAATTTCCATAATTGTTGTTGCTTTCACTTACAGCTTCCTCTGAGACGACTTGACTACTTGTCTCAACTTTTCAGTCTGTTTGTCTTGAACACTCTGGACTCATCCAGATGGAGCATTTGTTCCAGTTAGTACTGCTTGAACAGTGATCTTACTGACAATTCTGCCATACTTCTCTTTAGAAATCAGCTTCTTTTTAAGGAATGGTTAAAAAATATTTCAAAAAACTTGAAGAAACAATTTAAAAAACTAAAGAGGCAGAAAAGCCTTATTATGAGTAATCAGGAGGCTTTAAAAATATACATCAACTTTCCACTCATGGTGCTATGCAAATTTTTGATCTTCAGTTGCAACAGATTATTGGGGTTACTCTGAAATTTATCTATTTCATCTCTTCTCTTTGAATACAGCAAAGCCTCACATAAAGAGCGCCTCATTTAAAGACTAACTCGCTTAAAGAGCAGAATTTTCTCTGAATGGTCACCTCGCTTAACAACTAAAACCAACCAAAAACTCACTTAACAACTAAATTGGGGTTTGCAACCCCCCCCCCCATACACACACCAGAAGTTACATTTGGTCACTTACAGTTGTGTTTCGCTTAAAGAGCAAACTTGCTTACAGAACAATCCCTTGGAACGCATTATTAATGCTCTTTAAGCGAGGTACCACTGTATTGGTAATCTCATCTAGGAGACCATCATTCAGATTCTCAGTCTAGTTAGAAGGTCCGTATCAGGTCCCCAGATTGATATCATTGTTATTTCTCTCTTCTATAATTTTCGTAAATGCTCGAGAAGCATTCCATGCTCCAACTCATTGATCTCCTTACAATGTTAAATATCAATTAAATACAATGCTATTCTTTCTTCCTTCCCTGTATCTTTCCAATATGTTATATCCTTCAATCTGTACATTCCAGTTGAGTCTTATCCCACTAGCCTTCATTAATTCCTACTAAATCACATTTACCTTCTTGTGCTAAGAGTTCAAGTCTTTTGAATTCTCTTTGAATTTTGAAAAGCTACACTTGAAAAGATGAAGAAATTTCTATGTTGGGAGGGAAAATGTCACAACACTATATGGAACTGGGCCAGGATGAGAATGCTGATGGGGTTTTGAGAAAGTAAGACTCATACATTTTGCCATTCCTCTTGATCCTGCCTTCTGCGGCAACTCCAAATGGTAATTACAACTAGAAGAGACTTACTGAACCAATGGAAATTACAAAAATGGGGAGTTAACAAGTTTTATTCATTCAATAAATCTACTCCAATTGGAACCAACAGTTGAATTTAGCTCCCTGTCTTTGTGGATATATAATTCCAAGAAAACCTAATGGCTCACAGAAATCAAGACCATACCATTCACTCTGTAAGTGATATCTGATCTTCTCCAGGAAGATGCAACCAAGATCACACACTTCCCCACATAAGCAGTTAGCAGATACAGTATACTACAAGGATTCTCAACCTGCAGACCATGGGCCGGGTGCAGCCTGCAGCACCATTTCATGTGGCCCACCACCACCTCCACCACACCAGGAAATGCCATGTGGTAAAGGAAGGGCAAAATGGTCATCCAGCCCCTGAAGCTGACTGAGGGAGTATGACCTAGGGCCAGCCCCCGGCTTTAAAAGGTTTAGAACGGCTGGTATACTAGGTGTAGCCTTGGATCAAAATTTAAGGCTGTTCTTAGTGCTGATGACTGCCTCCCTCCAAAATTAGTTTTTTGAACTCACAGGATGCTCCACTGCTCATTTCTTTCTCTGAATGGCATATTTGCCCTGGTGGCATCTTTCCTGCCCACAACAGGGATGAGCCATAAGCACAGTCACTATAATTCTGGCTTATGTCTTTTAGTGAGAACTGCCCACATAACATTCCCTAGTCTGCTTAGCCAGAAAGAGCTACAGGTCCTTTTAAATTAAAAAGGAAAACATACTGTCTCCTAGATGAGATAGTAAATCTGGTTCCAGATTGTGCTACTACAGATTTAGGTGGGATCTTGGGAGAGAAGGCCAGACTAGAAACTGTTAGCTTTTACGCAGGGGCAAAATGTGTTCCTACAAAGTCACTCTGCTGTGAATCTATAATAGGTAAATGTCGCCTTTGCTCGAATGAGCGCCCGTCTCTGTCCCAGCTCCTGCCAACCTAGCAGTTCGAAAGCAAGAAATTGCAAGTAAATAGGGACCACTTCGGTGGGAAGGTAAACAGCATTCTGTGCACTCTGGTGTCTAGGCATGCCTACCACATGACCACGGAAATGTCTCCAGTCTCAGGCATTGCTGGCTCTTTGGCTATAAACAGAGAGGAACACTGAACCATAGAGTGCGAGGTGTAAATGCAAACAAACAAATAATTCTAATAAGTAGACAAGTCCAAAGTTGTCAAAAAGAGTGAAGTTGTGCCCCATTAAGTTGCTGTTCTACTAAAATATAACATTATTATTATTATTATTATTATTATTATTATTATTATTATTATTATTATTATTATTATTATTATTATTATTATTATTATTATTATTATTATTATTATTATTATTATTATTATTATATTTCTATACCACCCAATCAACAAATGTGACTCCAGGTGGCTCACAACAGTACACAATAGACAATAAAATTACAATAAAAACATTTGCAATAAAATACCGATCGTCTAAGTACAAAAGTTCAAAAGCGGCCACAGACAGTCCAGGGGCTAGGCTTGCCAGGCTTGCCAGGGGGGCAGTGTCCAGCCCCCACTCCAATGGCCAAGTCTCGGCACCAGAACAGCACAACTCCAGTCATGGGCATGGCCTGGGGTTGCGGCGGCGCTCCTGCCGTCCGGAGCGGCAGCTCTTCAATCCACGGGCCATCATTCCAGAAAAGAATTAATCACAAATAATTTGTTATTTCTAGCAAGTTATTGCTAGACTCTTGTCGCAGCATCACTAATTTAATTTGTTTATTGACTTTTTTGGACTTTTAAATTGTACAATAACCAGCGTTCCCTTGATAGTGTACAAGGTATTTATATGTACATACACACCATAATGGACAACAAGACTGAGTCATGTGGCTACAACATGTAAAAACAAAATAAAACAGAAGCCAGATAAGAATTCTAAAATTGAAATGAACTACCAGTACAAATAATTCTTAAAAAGCCCAGGAAATATATTTTTAAAAGTCTCCTGGTGCCAAAAGACAACCACAGAAGTGGCAGGTGAACACTTGGGAAGGAGGGTACGAGCACTAGAGAGGGTGGGGATGGAGCACCTGGAATAGTGCCTCAGATAATGAACTTAAGCTGCAAGCAGTAATTAAGAGGAGACACAGGAGCTCTCTACTGACCCTGGTCAATGTTCTTGTTCTGAACTGCCTGCCTGATAAGCATTGTCAGCTAATGGTCTAACTTAGGGGTGGGGAACCTGCGGCCTTGAGGGAAGCCTGGGCTTCTGGGAACTGAACTCCAAGTACACCTGGAGGCCTATGGTTGAGAAATTCCTGGCCTAGAGGAAACAGGGTAGTCCTCCAGGTGTTTTGGAACTTCGCTTATCAGAAGCCCAAGTTCCCCTGACCCCTGAAGGCCACAGGTCCCCCATCCCTGAATGGTGCTGCCCTTGTCGCTCCTAGATGTGGAAGTAAAACTTCTGCTTCCAGGAGCGATGAGGGTGGTGTGAGCAGTGGTGGGCATCAGCAGGTTTGCACAAGTCCGCCAGAACCGGTAGCAGAAATTCTGGCTGGCCCCACCCATCCAAGTTTTGAAAAAAGTAGTCCTAATTCGGGTGCAACGCAGGCCTTTCCCCCAGGCCACGCCCACCATACCACACCCACAGTGTGGTAGTAAAAAATTTTTTTGAGCCCACCACTGGGTGCAAGCCAGATGAATTGGCATCAGGGGCCTGATCTGGCCTGTGGGCTGTAGTTTGGGCACCCCTGGTTTAAGCAGAGAAACTGGCAGCTTAAAATCTATCTCATCCTGTTGCAAAATTGATTGCAAGGCACATTTTCCTTCCGCTTCCGGTGGTGGGAGGAACCACGTGAACGGCCCGTGGCCCGAAAAGTTTGGGCACCCCTGGTCTAGGGTACTCTATTACCATAGGAGAAAAACAACTTCTGGGTACCATTACCCAGAAAAACAATTTCCCAAGCTCTGCAGATAACATTATTTGCCTCTTGTTTTTATACCCCCCCCTTTCCTCCAAGGTGCATAAGAACATAAGAACAGCCTTGCCCATCCAGTCCAGCATTCTGTCTCACACAGTGGCTCACCATTTGCTTCAGGGTATTCCCAAACAGATGCCTTCACCTGCTTAGGATTCCCTGGAAATGGCATTGAGAGATATCCTGCCATCTCTCCATCCCGGAGGTTGTCCTTAGGTATCCATAATTATAGCCATGGATACCCTTGTCCTCCATGAACTTGTCTAATCCTTTCTTAAAGCTGTCGAAACTGACAGCTGTCACCACTTCTTCTGGCAGGGAGTTCCATAGACCAGTGATCCTATGGGTGAAAAAGTACATCAAGGCAGCAGGTGTTGCGCCCTTGCTCTGCCTGACGCCTAGGGAGTGTCATCAAGGCAAGTGGACCTGAGCCCAGGCCTCTTTGGGTCTGAGCCCGTGATGACAAACCTTGGCACTCCAGATGTTCTTGGGCTTCAATTCTCAGAAGCCCAAGCCCCCGTGAATCCACACGGAGGGGTTTACTGCGATTCATCGGCCCGTGCCTCCCTCGTCGCTCCCGGAAGTGGAAGTAAAATGCGCCCGCGCCCGTACGGGACGGATGAATCCCAGTAAACCCCTCTGTGTGGATTCGCAGGGGCTTGGGCTTCTAGGATTTGAAGTCCAAGAACATCTGGAGTGCCAAGGTTCGCCATCGCGGGTCTGAGCCCACCACGCTCACCGCTAGGCATTCTTGGGACAGACTTGAAGGTCTGTACAGATGATGAAGCTCCGGAAGTGAGCCCTGCTTTCTCTTTCGCCTTCTCGGTCGCCCCCCTGGACAGAAGCAGAAGCCCAGGCCCAGACATCCGAAGTCAGTGCTGGAGATGCTTCCTGGTGCGTCGCGGAGGGCGGATGGGCAGCACCAGGCGGCAGGGCAGGCCCTTCCTCGGGGCTGGGCCTCGGCTTCCCGGTAGTAGCTTAGTGGATCCGGAGCCGGGCGGGCGGAAGCCATGGGATCCAGGTACCTCGATCGAACCCGGGCAAAGGCGGAGCGCGACGGGGGTGAGGCGGGGGGGGGGCGGCGGAGAGACAGCTCTGTTTCCCCCCCCCTCGCCAAGAGGCTTCGCCCACCCGCACCCAGGGGGAGCCGGACTGCGGGAGCTCCGCCTGGCCCAGGAGCCGGACTTAGCCCCCCTCGATGCCCGGCCGACACCCACCCCACCCCCCTTCGCTGGTGCCGCAGAAGCGAAAGGGTTAAGCCACGGAGGGGCGGGAGGGGGACGGACGACGACGACGACGGGGCGGAGGGAGGCCGGCCCGGCTGTCAGGAGAGAGCATGTGCAGCAGTTGACAACCGTGTATCCGAGCTATGGGTCCCAAGTTGCACGGGGTCACTTGATCTCCGGCGGGCGGCGGTGGCGCGGCGGCTCCGCTTCCAGGGTCTCCCACCCCCACCCCACCCCCGGGATCCTTCCCATGGAGGCGAGCGGGACCCGGCCCGGCTGCTGAGCGGGGTGGAGCCGCATCGGCGGCAGACACCAGTAGCAGCACCTGCCCGGGGGAGGAGGAGGAGGAGGAGAAGGGGGCCCTCCATGTTCCTCCGCCCCGCCCCGGTAGGTGCATCATTCGGCAGAGGCCCGGGGCGGGGGGGGGGCAGGGTTGGGGCGGTGGTGCGCGGCCGGTGTCGAACCGCGTGGGGATTTCCTTCCCTGGCCGATCCCAGCCCGGGGAAGCCCAGGTGGGGCGGGGGTGGTGGTGGAGAGAGGAAGGCACCATCTCAGAGAGAGAGGGGTGTGTGTGTGTGTGTGGGGGGGGGGCGCGAAATCAGCACTTGACTGGGCGGCGGAAGGCGAGCCGGCGGGGAGGGAAAGCACCTTCCTTCCCTAACTCCCCGACACGCCCCTCCCCCTCCCCCGACGGCCGCGGGATGGATGCTCCACTCCATCCCGACCGACGGACAGGTTGGCTCGGTGGATCGGGCCCGCCGTGCAAAGACGTCGAGGAAGCGCCCCCGCCCCCAGTGGCAAGGGACCTTCTGTGTGTCGCCCTGCTTGTCCTGCCCCCCACCCACCCCCTTTCCAGAATCCAGAGGGACTCCCTCCACCCCCTCCCAGCCGTCCCCTCTCTTGGCGCGGCATAGACTGGAATCGATCCGGAGTCCCCGGGCTGACGTCAGGTGTTCCCCGGGTGATGCCTGCCTTGGGTGACGCTTTCCAGCCCTTGCCTGGACGGCCCCCCTCCTCATGATGTCCCTCCGCTTGCTTGGGTTCAGCTCTGGGGCAGGTCGTTTGAAGTCCCCCCCCCCGCGCGTTTTACGAAGGGGAAACAGGCCGGGAACGAGGAAGGAAGTCTTGAACTTCGTTAGAACTTCGCCCCAGAACGTCGGGGCTGATCTGGCCCACAGGCCGGATGATTTGACATGGGGCTGGATCTGGCCCACAGGCCGTAGTTTGGGAATTAGACAACCAGAACTTCTAACGAAGTTAGAATTCCCAAACTACAGCCCGTAGGCCAGATCCAGCCCCTGATGCCAATTCATCTGGCCCGTGGGCCAGATCAGCCCCGACACAAATTCATCTGCCCCACGCCACCCTTGGCGTTCCCAGAAGTGGAAGTAAAACACACCCGTACATGCATGTTTTATTTCTGCTTCCAGGAACGACGAGGGTGGTATGGGCCAGATGAATTGGTGTGTGTGTGTGTGTGTGGGGGGCAGATCTGGCCCACAGGCTGGATGAATTGGCATGGGTTTTTTTTTCGAGATCTAACTTCATTAGAAGTTCTGGTTGTCTAATCCCCCTTTCTCCTCATTTTTTCATTCCTTATCAGAAATTTCCAGAGGGGAAATAATGTTGCTCTGTTGACTCCTGCCGTAAAGCACCAAAGAGCCTTGTTGTAAATTAAAGACTAACAAGTCTTATTTGGCATAAAGGCAAATTGAGAATCCTTCTAGAGTGCAACAAAGCTTATGCCAAACAGGACCTGTTTGTCTTTAAGGCTCTTTGGTGTTTTTATTCTCTTATCGTGTACCTCATTTATGTATATCAGAGAGAAAACAAACCAAAACAAAAAGGACAAAAACGTTGTGGCACCTTAAAGACTAACCCCTGTATTTTAATGTTATGTCTTTTATGTTCAGTACTGTGCGTTACATGCCTTCCACCTCCTCAGTCCCTTTGTGGATCCGATGGTTGCCTGTGAAAAGGCACACAGCAGCTCCACACATTACTGTGAATGGCTGTAGCATTTTCTGTGCTGTTTACAGTTACAGGCTTAACATACTTATTTCTCTGAAATTTGTCATAGATCTGTATTTTCCCTACAGTAATAAATGTGTTGCGATTGTTGTTGTCATGTGCTGTCAAATAGTCTCCAACCTATGGCAACTCTATGAAGGAGAGAGCTTCAGAATGTCTTGTCCTCAACAGGTCTGCTCAATTCCTGTAAACTCAAACCTGTGGCTTGCTTTATGACAGGGGTGCTTTAGTGTAAGGGACCAAAGACAATACAACAGCCGAAGGGTTGGCTTAACACAGGTTCATTGCATGATGATCCGGAGGAACATGTGGTAATGGCGGATGGGTAGCTCAATATATACAGCTGGCTATACATTTGAATGTGGCTCGTTGACAGACTATTGGTTACTGCCTGCGTGACGTCGTAGGAGGTCACGCCCTTCTTGACCAGGTGAGGAGGTCGCGGGGAATCTTCCCGTGCTGCTGATCCAGGTGGGTATGATCCATTAGAGCTGGACGCTCGCCACTGCCCTCTGGTGGTCACTAGCTCGCGTCCCCTTATTAAGCATACATTGATACAGGTGATGGTTATAATGTTGCACACAGAAAGGTTACATTGATAACACATGGCAAAGGTACATTGTTAAAGGCACTGCTTTACAGAACACAACATCCCTCCCCCCTAGGATGAGACGAAGTCTCTCAGCCATGATGGCTTGTTGCGTGTGCGTGTGGGCCGTGAAGAGGGCTGCCCCCCCGGGGGCGTTATTGCTTCTTTGTTCCCTGGTCCCTTGTCCTGAAATGGGAGAGGGAGACTCGTTAGTGGCTTGCCGCTGTCTGGCGGTCTTAGGGGAAGGGAAAAACTCCATTGTGGGGAAACCGGGGGCCGTTGGGGCTAACGAAAAACCCCTCTTCTCGCTTGGACGGGTGGGGGACCACTCCAAACCCCCCCCCCGGTTCTGGAAATCAAAATCTAACTTGGTAGGGGTACCCGCATTTGTGGGGACTTTCCGCGAGATATGTATGGGGTCGGGTTCCTCCTCCCCGGAAAGATCCCCCAGGGTATCTATGAGGACATCCTCCTCCCCCCTTGGTGGGGGCCCACGGTCCCCTTTTCCTCCCCCTTGGGCTGAACGGGTGGGGGAGAACCCTAACGCTGACTTATTTCCTGCCTGATCAGTGCCCTGCTCATCGGAGACCCTGCGTCGGAGCTGGTCCGCGTGCCGCCTCCACAGGAGCCCTGTGCTGGTTTCCACGCGGTACGACACGGGGCCGGTCTGCTCTACAACTACGCCCGGAACCCAGGCTGGGCCCGTGCTGGCGTAATTCCTGCAATGCACGGGGGCGCCTACACTGAAACTCTTCGTAGCCTCCAGCCCAATGTTCCTCCCCTTGTCCTCTACCCTCGTGGGGTCTAGCCTAGTAAGGATGATGGTCAGCTTCCTGCGCATTAAGAGCTCTGCGGGGGAGTATCCTGACGCCAGCGGGGTCACCCTGTACCCTAGCAGAAACTGACACACTTGTAGGTTCAAATCCCCTGGGCCCATGCGCCGCAACGCGTCCTTCGTGGTGCGGACGAGGCGCTCTACTTGGCCATTGGTGGCCGGGTGAAAAGGGGCGGAGGTGATATGCCGAACTGCGTTAATTTCCATGAATGCCTTGAACTCGGAGGACATGAAACAACTAGCGTTGTCGCTAATTAACGTGTCGGGTATGCCGAACGTGGAAAAGAGCCTCCGCAAATGTCTAATGGTCTGGGCCGAGGAGGTGCTCGTGACTGGGATAACCTCCAACCATTTGGAGAAAGCGTCCACTACAAGGAGGAACAGGGTGCCTCTGAACGGGCCTGCGAAATCAATGTGCACCCGGGACCACGGCCCCTTAGCCGCGTCCCATTCCCTGTGGGGAAGGCGGGCCTCCTCCGGTCTGGAGCATTGGCAACTTTCACAAGTGCCGACCATGTGCTCAATGTCGGCGTCTAGCTGGGGCCACCAGAAGTAACTCCGGGCCAGCGCCTTGGATCGCACGATGCCGGGGTGGCTGACGTGAAGCAGTTTGAGCACCCGCGGCCGAAGGGAAGTGGGAATCACCACCCGCTGCCCCCACAAGAGACATCCCCTCTCTAGGGACAGTTCTAGCTTTTTTCTGAAAAATGGGGCGAACTCCTCCACTGGGGAGGATGCGGGCCACCCTTTCTGTAGCCAGGCGCTTACTGTCGCTAATGTTTTGTCCTTCTCTGTCGCTTTGGCAATGTCGGCGGGCACTACGGGGGGCGAATCCAGCACCTCTATCATGAGAACCTGATGGTCCCGCTCCCCCATGCTCACCTGGCTGGGCGTTAGGGGAAGGGGAGACCTAGATAGGGCGTCCGCATGGCTGATCTCTTTCCCGGGCCGGTAGACCAACGCGTGCTGATACGCGTTGAGAAAAATGGCCCACCTGAGCATCCTTGGGGACAGGATTTGAGGGGTGGGCTTATCCGCGGTAAAAATGCCTAGCAGGGGCTTGTGGTCCGTCACGATGGTGAATGGGCGGCCATACAGAAAATCATGAAATTTTTTCGTCCCCGAGACTATCGCTAATGCCTCCCTGTCCGTCTGTGCATAGTTTCTCTCTGTTTGGGACAGGGACCTGGAGTAAAATGCTATCGGGGCCTCTCTTCCGTTCTCCAGCACGTGGCACAGCACTGCCCCCACCCCCACTGGAGATGCATCACAGATCAGAACTACTGGGCGTTTGGGGTCGAAGTGGGTCAGTATGGCGTCGGACGCCAGGAGGCTTTTCAGCTCACTGAATGCCCTTTCTTGGTCATCGCCCCACTTCCATGCCTGGTCTTTCTTAAGCAGCCTGTGTAGCGGTTCGGCCACCGCTGCCTTCCGGGGAAGGAAGGAGTGGTAAAAGTTGAGCAGCCCCAGGAACGACTGCAACTCGGGCTTGGAGGTGGGGCGGGGGGCTTTCTTGATGGCTGCCACCTTAGACTTGGATGGTTTTATCCCCTCAGGAGTCACACAAAACCCTAGGAACTCCACCTCGGTTGCGAAGAAGACGCATTTGTCCTTTCGCAACCTCAGCCCCGCCTTTTCGAATATCGTCAGGACCTTCCCCAACCTCTTGGCCAATTCAGCCCGACTCCCCCCTGTTATTAACACGTCATCAAAATAAGGCAACACCCCCTCCAGTCCCTTCAGGAGGCGTTCCACGATGACTGGAAAATTCCTGGTGCCGAATTCACGCCGAATTGGAGGCGCGTCACCTGGAACGCCCCCTTATGGGTGACTATGGTCTGTGCAGCAGCTGCGGCAGGAGACACCGTGAGCTGCTGGTAGGCCTGTGCTAAGTCGAGCTTAGCGAAACATTTCCCCCGTGTAACCTGGCCAGCAGATGGCTGACTACCGGCACCGGATATGCATTCGGGCGGATCGCCTTGTTGATGGTGCACTTGTAGTCGGCGCATATGCGGACCTCCCCATTGGACTTTAGAGCAGTTACAATTGGAGTTTCTCACTCCGCAGAATCTACAGGCACAAGAATCCCCTGACCCACCAATTTGTCCAGTTCCGCCTCTATCTTGTCCTTGAGTGCGAACGGCACCCGGCGTGGTTTTAGGCGAACAGGGCGGACCTCCGGGTCCAGGTCGAAAGTCACTGGGGGCCCTTTGAATTTCCCCAGCCCCATTTTGAAGACTTCGGGGTGCGCCTTGCACACCTCCTGAATTGGATCAGTCCCAACAGCGTGCATCCCCACGGCATGCACCCCCCCAATGAACAACCCCAGGGGCTGGAACCATTGAGTCCCGAGGAGGCTGCAATTTCCTCCCTTGAGCACGACCAGGGGAAGGGACGCGGCGTGCTCCTTGAATTTGACCTGAAATTCTCCAACCCCCAGCACTGGAATACTGTTCCCTTGCACGTCCCGTAGCGTGGCCCTCAATGCTTTGAGCTTGGGCCGCTTTTGGGGGGCAATTCCGAAAAATTCCCTCTGGGAAATTATTGAATATGAGGACCCCGAGTCAATTTCCATCCTAATGGGCACCCCTTGGACAAGTACCTCAACAAAGTAGCGGGTGTGTCCTGTAGATACGCTGAACACTGGGGTGTCGTCCTCGCTGCCGTCGGCGATGCGGCCCACGCCGTCCTGCTTCCGCGTGGCCTGGGCGCCGTCTTTTGGTTTTGCTGGGCGGTCTCGTCCCGCGGAACGGTCTGGGGAGCTCATCCGGGACTCGCGCTTCTTTCTGCACACCTTGGCGATGTGCCCGCGGCAGCCGCAGTTGTGGCACTCGGCCTTCCGGAAGGGGCATTTCACGCGGTCGTGGGCCGCGCCACAGCCGTCGCAACGCCGGCTCTCCTTCCGGACCCTCTGTACGTCCTCGTCGTCGCTGCTCTCTGTAGACGACCTCGAAGTTCGCCGGGCCGCATGTACCAGAGCCTCTGCTTTGCTTGACTTTGGCCGCCAGTCCTGGAGTTCTTGGACCCCGGCCTTCGTAGCTTCTGCGGCCTGGGCCGCTCTAACGACCTCCTGCAGCGTGGGAGGCGGCTCTTGGTTCATTAATGTGCGCTGGGTCTCGGCGTCGTTCAGGCCGCACAGCACACAGTCTCGGAGGGTGATTTCGACGTTCTCCCATTTGCACGGGCCGGCCGCCAGCCGCAGGGCCGCCACGAACGCGGCGACCGTCTCCCTGGGCGCTTGGACTCGCCTCCAAAACGCACTCCGAGCGGGAAACATCGCCGTGGCGGGCCGGACGTGCTCACGCAGCAACTGCATGAGTTCCTTGGCCTTGAATTCGCTCACCCTCCTCGGTGCAATCAGGTCCACCAAGGTCCTTTTTGTTTCTTGTCCGAGCATTCTGGTGAAGATGGCTCTTTTCTTCGCCTCTTCCGTGACTTCGGACTCGATCAGTGCGGCCTGGAAGTCCATCTCGAAGATCTCCCAGTCGCCCGGTTTCCTGATTTCGAAACCGGCGCATGTCTTGGTCCCGTGGGCTGCCATCCCACCTTCGTCGCCAATTTAGTGTAAGGGACCAAAGACAATACAACAGCTGAAGGGTTGGCTTAACACAGGTTTATTGCATGATGATCCGGAGGAACATGTGGTAATGGCGGATGGGTAGCTCAATATATACAGCTGGCTATACATTTGAATGTGGCTCGTTGACAGACTATTGGTTACTGCCTGCGTGACGTCGTAGGAGGTCACGCCCTTCTTGACCAGGTGAGGAGGTCGCGGGGAATCTTCCCGCGCTGCTGATCCAGGTGGGTATGATCCATTAGAGCTGGACGCTCGCCACTGCCCTCTGGTGGTCACTAGCTCGCGTCCCCTTATTAAGCATACATTGATACAGGTGATGGTTATAATGTTGCACACAGAAAGGTTACATTGATAACACATGGCAAAGGTACATTGTTAAAGGCACTGCTTTACAGAACACAACAGGTGCCCAAACTTTTCATGCCGCAGGCTGGTCACGTGGTTCAGGGAGCCTGTTGCTATGGCACAGGGGCCGGATTCAGCCCCCGATGCCAATTCATCCAGCCCATGAAGCCCTTGTCACTCCTGAAAGCGGAAGTAAAACACACCTGTACAGTCGCGTTTTACTTCTGCTTCCAGGAGTGATGAAGGTTTTGTGGGCTGGATCTGCCCCCCTGGGCTGTAGTTTGGGCACCCCTGCTTTATGGTTTTCCTCTTTTCCTGCTGCCTTTCCCCTTTCCCAGTGTTACTGTCTTTTCTTGCCTTCTCATAATGTGCTCAAAGTAGGACAACTTCAGTTTCATCACATGATTTGCTCAAGGGCCCACTTGTTTGTCTTTCTCGCAGTAATAATAAAAGTATGATTATGATTAAATTAACAAATGACTCTGGGTCCCACTAGAGTATTTTGACAACAGGCTTATCTAAATGCCAGGATGAGTTTCCTAGGCATCTAGAGCAGTGTTGCCCAACCTTTGGTTTTTGGACCTCAATTCCCAGAGGCCTAAGTCAGTTCCCCAAAGCACTGATCAGCAAATGTACTGACTTAGGCTTCTGGGAATTGATGTCCCTCTGTGAGGCGTGTGTCCCCTGTTGGGAACCACTGAAATAGAGAGTGGCAGCACACACATGTATTATAGGAAGGAAAGGGAGTGTAGAAAGCAAATATTGTTGATGTAGGATTCTTCTGATGGCTAAGATGTCATATATGCATGTACCTCACCTGGATTCTGTGCACAGGTTTACCTTACACTAGATGACAAGCAGCTGCTAAATGTGTGAGCAGACTCCACTGAAAAAACATTGTGTTTTGAAATGGAGTGAGGAGGTATGAAGTTTTAGTGCCTGCAGCAATAGATGTATTTGTGATAGTGCATTCATACACGGAAGTTACCAGTGGGTAAAACATATATATGTGAGTCCAGTGCTGGGAATTGTCTCATTTCTTCTACTAGCAATAGAAACCATGGAACGTCTTCTGTATTTATTTGACTCTGGGTGTGTCTCGCTCAGTAAAAGTCCTAAATTTTGTCGGTTTTGTCAGATTCCAAATTGATTAAAAGATGGAAGAACAGCTGATGCACAGCTGAAGCTTGTATTATCTTGCCAAAATGTGGGTTGTTTTAAACTACCTGCCGGGAATCATTTATTTTGCAACGATTCCTGAATCGGAATATTCAGGCTTGTGCATGCATGTCTTGGTGCACATTGTGTCTCTTGGATCTGCCACAGTGACCATGGTGGTAGTGGCAGCAAGGGGCATGGGAGGGGTCATCTCTTGGGAGAAGAGGCAGGAGCACAGGAAAGGAAAGAGGCAGCAATGTGGGTGGGTGGGGGGAGATGGTTGGTGGGGCCCACTCTTTCCTCCCCTCCTCTTTCTCTTGGTGGAGGAGGAGAAGGGAAGGACATTCAGGTGTTCTGCACCCAACATTGTGGCATCCCTGTTTCCTCTGGGCTGGCTAAAAAAAACCAGCTTCCTCTTGTCTCTGGCCACTGTCACATACCTGTCAAGTTTCGGGAAATTTCTGCCAACCCCCCCGTATTTTACACTCTTTCCCACCATCATCCCGTATTAGTTAGACTGCAGTTAGCCTAGAGTTAGACTGGAGGCCAGCACAGGATAAGCATAGGTGTCCAGTTTCCTGTTTTGGCGTGGAAATTTCCCTTATTTGACAGAAATTTCCCAAAACTGGACAGGTATGCACTGTCATGGTATGCATGTGTACAACAACTCAACAGCATGTGTTCTGAAAAAGAGGTTTTTAACCCCAATTTCAGCATAGTATTTTCAGCCAGTCAAGGTGCACCCTTATGTGTTAAGGCACATGTTCAGAGAAGTCTATTTCTAGAAAGAATGCTCCCCCAAGTGGCAAAAAAGATGTAATTGTGAAGTCATGTTGCAAGAAGCATGTGTTATCTGGATTATATATGGAATACCTACAATGGCTCTCTAATTGTGTCTAATTCTAGAGTCATGAATAACAAACTAAATCATGTTGCTAGGGAGAAAAAGTTGTAAGAACAGAAAAGACAGACCTCTCTGATCATGAAGGTTGGCCTGTAGTTGATTTGATGTGACTGCACTACCGTATATACTTGAGTATAAGCTGACCCGAATATAAGACGAGGTACCTAATTTTGACCTGAAAACCCAGGAAAATAGATTGACCTGAGTATAAGACGAGGGTGGGAAATGCAGCAGCTGCTAGTGAGTTTCAATAATCAAAATACATGAAAACATGGTAAAATTAATTAAATTTTTAAATTGTTGGTGCGTCTCAATCTGGCACAGTCTTGGGACCCTCATGGTCATTGACACGAGTGTAAGCCATTTCCCCCTTTTGGGGCTAAAAACTCAGCTTATACTCAAGTATATACAGTACTTTTCTTTTAACTCTGAACTGAAGCTAATAAAAAAGCAGAGGTCTCTTTGGAGACTAAAGAACTGGATGGAGGAATGGCACATTGCTTTAGATTTAAGTATTTCTGGCCTAGAAAAAAATGCAATTTTTAAAATTAAATACTTATAGCTAAAGTACACATAATTATAGATATTATTTTAAAACAATAGTTATTTCTGTCAACATGTAATTGGCTTGAGGCTAAATGAATGTCATGCAGGTATATATGATTTCTGATCAAGAAATATTACCCTCAAGCCAATTACATGTTGACAGAAATAACTATTGTTTTAAAATAGTATCTATAATTATGTGTACTGGGCAAGAGGGAAGCATCCTGGAGAATTTTGTAGATGGTTGACAGAGTCAGTGTTGTTTGGATGGAGGTGAATTTGCCAATGACAGTTAACACATTCAATGAATTACTGACTGAATGGTAAATCAGCTTGGATTCATTGGGTCCATCCATTCTTCTGGCTAGGACTAATGATTAGCTCAAACTAGTAAACTCTTGGGAATAATTGATCAGACAACAGATGATTTCTTTATTAAATCACAGGGTATGTATCATATCCTAATGAATATGTGAGACGTCCGCACATGACAATAGTGTTTGTGGTAAGGAAATCTGAGCGGAACCTTTGCAAATTCCATACAAGGTTATTTTGCATGCTTTGTTCTACTCCTGTTGGTCAGGGGGAGGGAAGATGAAATCTATCCAAGGCGCTTAAATCTGAACTCTTGGGTTGTAGGAAATTCTTTTCAGTCATAGCTTCTGAGATATCGTTAGATTAGATTTTAAGCTGTATTTGTAGCTATATCCTAGACAGAGACACATACTTTATAAAATGGAATCTGAAATTCTTGGAAGGCTGAGTTTTGCAACCATTACAAAACTGTGATTCTCCCTCTGTTTTTGAAAAGAAACCTGGTTATATTTGGGCAACTCAAGAGCCTTAAGACCTGGCTTGCACAGCGGGTGTGTAAGGCGGCTGGGGAGACTAGCCATCCTGGGGTGGCTTGTTTAAGTATTGCCCAGGCTGCCAGCTTTTGAAAAACCTTGTGATGCGGCATTGGGAGAGCATTTTTAAACAAATCTAATTTTAATGCTTTTAAAATGTTTTTGTAAAGTTTTTATTTGTTTTATGTGTAAGCCACCCGGAGTCGCCTTGGCGGCAGTAGAAATGTGAGTAATAAATAAATAACTAAATATCATGAACACCTGAAATACATCTCTAATAAACAATACATTTCTCAGAGCACGGTAACTGTTACTGTTACAATTTCTATAACAGAGAGCTATAGATCTTGAGGCACTTATTTAACTTCACAATAAACAAGTAAGATAAGGTCACTTTCCTCTGTCTCCATCCACAAAGTGGAACTTTAAAAAAGAAAACAGTGATAAGGCTACTCTCTTGAATCCCATATATAGTCTCTGCTGTTTCTGAGGTTTTAAGGATTGGAGCATTGATGACAGGTTCAGGGATTGTTTACTGTCTCTTAAACAGGACTGCCTTCAGAAATTTTTGGGCCCCATACTGAGCAATCCTATTCCCCCACACACACACATTTTGACCATGCCCCTCTGTGGGTGTGGCCAAATCTAAGCATGGCCAAATCTGTGGGCATGGCAAAATTTGGCCATGTGTCATACCTACCAGATAAAGCTAAAGGTTTCCCTTGCTCGAAAGCCAGTCGTATCCGACTCTAGGGTTCAGTGCTCATCTCTGTTTCAATGCCGAAGAGCCAGCGCTGTTTGCTCTGCAGACATTTCCCTGGTCATGTGGCAGGCATGACTAGACACCGGAGCACACGGAACCTTGTTTAACTTCCCACCGAAGTGGTCCCTACTTATCTACTTGCAATTTCTTGCTTTCCAACTGTTAGGTTGGCAGGAGCTGGAAGAAACGAGAGGAGAGCACCCCGTCGTGCAAGCATTTGGGGCTTGAACTGCTGACCTGCCGACCTTCCCATTGTTTAAGTTCAACGGAGAAAGGGAGCCTGGCTCGGGGAAGACTGAGAGCAGCATGGGAAGGGGAGGGGGGATCCGATGGGCCAAAGGAAGCTAGGGATCCCCGATACCCCACCCCCACCCCCACCTCGACACCCCTTCTTCCCTCCCAGGCAATGGGGAAAGGCTCCCTGGGAGCTGTCTGGTGCCTTTACCTGCCTTCTCCCTGGGGCCTGATTTGAGGGGTGATGGTGGAAAGGGGGGCCCTCCCCTCGCCAGTGCCTTACCTTCAACAGGGCACTGCAGCTGACGGCAGCAAGTTCCCTCAGGCTGGCGGTAGCCGAAGCGCCGGCAGCAGCCATTCTGGGGGAGCCAGTGGGGGGGCGTCGGTGCTGCCACCGTTGCTGCCAAGGGGTGATAACAGCCAGGAGCGGCCCTAGTTCCCGGGTTGCTCTCTCCTGGTGATGCTGTCGGGTTTTCCCCGCAGTGGTTGCCCACGCTGCTCGGGGCTGCCGGGGGCTGCTGGGGATGCAGTTGCCCTCTCCTCCGCCGCAGACACCACCTCTGGCCCCGGCACGGGGTCTCTGCTAGACCAGCGTGCCTCATGGGCTGAAGTTTTGACCCCAGATCTCCGGGTCTGGTGGGGCATGCACAGTGGCACTGCGTGACATGGTTAAAAAAAGTTTAAAAAGTTAAAAAAACATTCACAAAGCTGATCTATTGGCCGCCTGCTGCCGGGCCCCTGTCAGCTCCCTGGCCAAGTACTGCAGTCCCCCCTGGTACCCCCCGATGGTGGCCCTGTTCTTAGGTAAAGGTAAAGGTTGGCTTTCCTTGAAAGCCAGTTGTATCTGACTCTAGAGTTCAGTGCTCATCTCTGTTTATATATATGTTATATATATATATATATATATATATATATATATATATATATATATATATATATATATATATATATATATATATATATATATATATATATATATATATATATATATATATATATATATATACATGTGTCTTCTTTTTTTTTAATTTTTATTTCTCGATACACATCCAATAATTAAAAAAACAAGAGATAACACACAGAACAATATAAGAAAATAAAGGACAAAATACACAATAATATAAATAAACAGAGAATGAGAGAAAAGAGAAGGGAAAAAAAAGAAACAGCAAAATATCACCACGTGCTATATACAATGCTACGGAGACAGAATTTCCCCTTTTATCTATTATCGTCTCAAAAATGCAATGTAATCCGGCACCGGCAATTGCCCATGACCATTAATCAAGGTATAATCTATCAAACATTTCCAAATTTCCTGAAATTTGCTTTCATTAATTAACCCTTTTCTTAAATTTAACTCCCAGGTAAGCTTATCATTCAGCGCAGTATTCCACAACTCCTTATACCAATCCTCTATTTTTGGGGTAACATCACATTTCCAATATCGCGCTATACACTGTCTAGCACTGGATAACATAATTGCTAACAATTCCCTTTTTTGTTGCTCTACCACCTCCACATCTGTTAACAAAATTAAAATTACATCCAATTTCATTCTTACATCTAGAATTCTCCCAATTTCGTGTTCCACCTTCAACCAGAATGAGTTCGTCTCTTTACACCCCCACCACATATGCTCATATGTTCCAATTTCCCCCTTACACCTCCAACAAAATTTCGACTTTGTATTGTCAATTTGGTGTAGTCGTACCGGAGTCAAGTACCACTTCCACAATATTTTATAATTGTGCTCTTTTATTCTTACAGACAAAGACCTCATTATTCTCCTTTTCAATTTTGCATTCCACTGCTCGTCTGTAATTATGATATTCAAATCTAGCTCCCATGTTTCTTTTAAAGCTTTCTGATGCTGATCTGAGTCATCTAAAACCTTATATATTTTGCTTACTAACCCCTTAACTTTTACCTGCCCACTTTTTAGACTAAGTACCAACTCTTCAAATTTCGTCCGCTCCCTATCCAAGCTCGTTTCATCTAAATATCTTTTATTCCAACTGTCAATAGACATCAGTTGAAGCCAATTCAATTTAAGTTGTCTACCTAAATCTAACTTTCTTTCCTTGTCTCTACATGCTATTATCCAATCCTTTAATAAAGTTATATTATTCTTATTCAATACTTCTTCTAATCTCCTATCCATTCTCAGTGGGAATGATTTCATATCACTCAGGCCTAATATTGGGGACAACCCTGGTGCCAATTTATTTTTCAATAATGTCCAAGTTTTTAAAAGAGCTTTTAACAATTTATTTGTAACATTAATTTTTACTTTCCCTTTGCCCAAAAACATTAATATTTCTTCACCCAGTTTCTCTCGCAATTCAATTTTTCCCCAAATCGATTCTTCTTTCACTAAAATTTTACAAATATTCTTCAATTGAAATGCCCAATAATAATTTTTAATATTTGGAATTCCTAACCCGCCCCTTTTTTGTGATGAATACCATAAAAACTTTGGTATCCTGGCCCTTTTTCCACCGTTACAAAAATTATTTAATATAGTTTGAAAAACCTTTAATTCCTTCTCTTTCATGTATATTTGCAGGGTATCAAATAAGAAATTTAATTTGGGTAAAAGCTTCATTTTACATAGCGAAACGCGTCCAAACCACGACAAATTTAGCTTCTTATACCGTAAAATCATTTCTTTTAATTCTTTTTCCAATTTATCATAATTTAACCTCTTTAAATCATCGTATTTATTTGAAATGTTTATCCCCAGGTATTTTATATTATCTCTAATTTGTATTTTAAATTTAGCCTTTAAACTTTCTTGTATGTCCAAATCCACATTAAAAAGAATTACTTCTGACTTATCCCAGTTTACCTTAAGTCCCGTCACCCTTTGAAAGTCCTCTAAATGCCCATATATCTTCCCTAGTGCATTCTGTGGATTTTTTATTGTTATTAGGGTGTCATCAGCATATTGGCTAATTTTTATACCCTCAATTCCAATTAATTCCTTATCTTCCCTTATTACATTAGCTAACAATTCCATGGCCATTATAAATAAAGATGCCGACAATGGATCTCCTTGCCTTGTGCCCGCTTCCAATTTAATCTCCCCTGTTAATTCCTCATTTAATTTAACCCTAGCCGAGCCTTGCTGATACAACTGCTCAATTACCCCACAAAATTTTTGTCCGAATCCATATTTCTTTATAATTTCCTTTATAGTTATCCATTGGATCGAGTCAAAAGCTTTGAATATATCCAGGGATAAGAAACCCACATGCTCCTCTTGTTCCTGAGCAATAATTGTCAAGTCAACCATCCTTCTCGTCAAATCCGACATATACCGATCCCTCATAAATCCCACTTGATCCTTATTAATGTATTTGCCACTAAAACTATTCAATCTATTAGCTAAAATTGCCGTAAAAATTTTTGCGTCCTGATTCATCAGGGAAATCGGTCTATAGGATTCAATTTTTTTCAGATTTTTCCCTACCTTTGGAATTAAAATTATAATTGTACTATACCACGATTTAGGAACTCTCCCTCCCTCCAAAATATAATTAAAAATCCTTTCCATTTTTGGTAACAACATCTCTTTAAAGTCTTTATAAAACTCCACCGATAAACCATCCTCGCCTGGAGCCTTGCCTATCCTTAACCTTTTTATGACCTCCTTTATTTCCTTTTGTGTTATCTTTTCATCCATATAACTCCTATGCTCCAAGCTTAAATTTATTCTTGACCACTTATCTAAATATCGCTCTAATTCATCCTTATTTACGTCCTTCCTCGAATACAATTCCTGATAAAAAGCCTTGACAATTTGAATTTTATCTACTAACTTATTACACCTTCTACCATACTTATCTATCAAAACTGAAATTCCTCTTTTATCTTTCTTTTCTTCAGCCGCTCTAGCTAATAGCTTAGAATTTTTATTACTGTACTCGAAGTAATCTCTTTTCAAATAAATTAAATTCTTCTTTACCTTTTCAATATCTTTTTCAATAAATTCTCTTTTTAATTTTTGCATTTTATCGAATATGTCCCTATCTCCCGTTCTTGCATGAATATCCTGCAATTTCTTTATTTCGTCCTCTAACTCTTTTTCCTTTTCCTTATTTTGCCTATTATTAATACAAGAGAGCCTAATGCTTTCTCCCCTAAATATTGCCTTCATGGTATCCCATAATATTCCATCATTTACATCCTTTGTATCATTAATTTCCCAGCATTCTTCCCATCTTTTTATTATCATTTCCTTACTCTTTTGATCTCTATATAACCTTGTATCATAGCTCCATGTACCCCTTTTTTGTTTTTCATCACTTAGTTTAAATTCCGTAATTATTTTAGCGTGATCAGATTCCTTAATCATACCAATTTCAATATTTTCAACCTTATCTATCATACTTTCTGAAGCCAAAACATAGTCAATTTGTGAATAAGAATTATGCACGTGCGAAAAAAATGTATATCCCCGTTCTGAGCCTCTAATTTTCCTCCAAACATCCTGTAATCCCGTTATTTTTAACCACCTATCCTTCACCCTATTAGCACATGTACGCTTAGCCACATTTGTAGTATCCAAACCTGATCTGATCAAATTAAAATCTCCAACCATTATTAACTTGGACACCCTTTCTGATTCTATACTTTGATACACCTTATCTAAAAATTCCTCCTGTTTTTCGTTTGGCGCGTATACATTAACAAAGGTTATATCCTCATTATTAATAAATCCCCTTGTTATAAGAAATCTCCCTTCTGGATCTACAACTGTCTTTACTTTTGTAAATCCTAACTTTTTTGATATTAATATGGCAACCCCTCTTGCCTTAGACGTACCCAATGCCTTCTCATAATATTCTATCCCCTTTATATACAATTTATTTACATCCTCACTTTTTTGATGCGTTTCTTGCAAGCATATCACATCTGGCCTATCTTTCCTAATTACCGCTTCCAGACGTTTCCTCTTAATAATACTGCCGGTGCCTTTCACATTCCATGATAACACCCTAATCGATTTCATAATTCTTTATTACTTTTCGCTTGCAACAATTCCATCTCCTACAAGCATGTGCTAATCCAACCCACAAAACATAAGCATTTCAAGACGAAAAAGAAAAACACCCCTGCAAAACAAGGGGGGAGGGGAGGAGGGGAGACAACACTCACAAACCAAACCACCACTTCTCCTGCCTAATTACCCATTCTAAATACTATTTAATTTTTCATGCCACCGATTCCACATGAGGATTCTATCATCGCTTTATATTGTGCCTTACAGTTACTTCAATTGCAATTTTTACACCGTTGTATCATTCCACACTACCTAGTTCATCCTGGCTAGACAACGCCACCCTCATATCCTTCATCCGCTCTTCCTCTTCCCTGTCATATGTTGTATAAACCCCTGCTATTATCAGCTCCTCTTTAAGATCTTCCCATTCCTTGGAGTTTTGGTCGATTATCTTTGCCTCTGCAAGTATGTCTAAGACATATGACCCATCCCTCAACACCTATGGTTTTCCAGATACTATGAATTTTAGCTTTTTTAAGGCAAGCCAAAAATAAACAATTCCTTTTCCCCTCAACTTCCTGGTTACTGGTTTGATTTGTGTTCTCCATGTTCTCTCGCCAATAGAAATATCGTTATAGATCTCTATACTATTCCCTTCCATTTTCAATATACTTGACCCAGATTTCCTGATATGTCGCATTAACATCACCTTCAAACCTTCACTAGCAAACCTCAATAGCACATTTCTGTCTGCTGTATTATGCTTCTTAGACCCTAATCTATGCACACTTAATACATCCTCAGCCTCAAACTTCCTATCCATACCTAAATCATTTAACCAACTCATTATTCTGGCCTTCAGCTGATCAGGGCGGGCCTCAGAAACATGCCTAATTATAATATTTCTTTTTCTAGATTGGTCTTCAAGTAACTCCAGTCTCACTTCATGATCATCCACTTTTACTTCTCTCCCTTTAGCTTTTTCCTGCACCTCTTGGACATGTCTCTTTACATTTTCAACCTCCTTTGAAATTGAACCCATTCCTTCTTTTACATCATTCACCTCTTCCATTATCTTGGCAATTTCAACTTTAGCTGATTCCATCAAACCTGTCACCACTGACAGCATTTTTTTGCTGAAAAGCCTCAAAACTCTCTTGCTGCAGTTTAATAAATTCTTGATTATCCCTCGCTCGCTGCTCTTCTAAATTTTGGAACTTGGTCTGAAGGTACTTCTCAAGACTATCTAGTCTCATTTCAATAGAGCCTCTACATTCATTCACATCAGGGCTATCCCCTTCCACACTTTCCTCTACACCTCCTTCTATTACTTTCTTTTTTATAGCTCCCCAAGCATTGGCCTCTTTAAATTCAATTTGCTGATCCTCTTGATTTATATCTAACTGTTGTAATTGCTGTTTCTCTTGTACTTTCTTCTTTGCTGCCATGCTTGCTCTAAGCCTATCTAGCTCCTCAGCTTCCAAAATTTCGTCCTTTAAGGACTTCCTTCGTTCCTCACCACCTGCTCTTACTAATCTACCTGTTCTTAGCCAAATTGGATCTATTTCTATCTCTTCTCTCTGCTGCTTTCTTTTTTCTTTTCGACTCATTCACTCTATTCTAAAATAGTCCTAACCAGGTCTACACAACTTTATCCACGCTTTTAGCCAATCTTAACCTATAAAACCAAGTGTTCACCGTTGGAATTGGCTATGGGCTGCTGTGCGTCGCCCTACTTACCCGTTCCCTCCCTTCGAGAGCACGGGCGAATTCCCTACGCAGGTCAACGAAGGATTTAAAAAATCGCGATTGGGGCATCAGCCCCACTAACGGCAAGAAACGTAAAGAACTTCACGTCCTGAAAGTCCTTGCGCCGCGCCGCGCCAGAGCCAATCAGGCTGAGAGGCTCTCGCACTGAGCAGCGTTCGAACACGCGCCGCAGCCAATCAAAAGAAAAGGATTTTTAAAAAACGCAGCACAAACACAAAGCACCAACACATTACTACAAGCCCCAGCGTCCTGCGCGCAATGTGCGAGCAGAACGAGGAGGCAGCCGGCGCGAAAAAACAAAACTAAAAAAACCGCCTCCACAACCATTCAACCCCACGGGCGAGCCAGCATGGCCCGTGGGGGGGGGGAACCCGCCGCCGCTACTCTTCCGTTCAAAGGGCCGGCGCACGAAAAATAAAAGTTAAAAAAAAGCCCACCGCCGAGCCAGCATGGCCCGTGGGGGAAACCCCCCCCCCACCGCCACCATGGCCCTTCCGATCGAAGGGCCAGCCGGCGGGCCAAAAAAACGAGAAACAAACAAAAAAATAATGCACCCCCGGCCGCCGCTGCCCTTCCCTTCGAAGGGCCAGCCACAGCACCAAAACTTAAAGCAAACAACCCACCCACCCACCCCCCGCAACTGCCCTTCTTTCCCACCGGGCCAGCCAGTATGGCCCGTGGAAAAAAAAGAATGAACACCCCACTGCCTCTGCCCTTCCTTCCCATGGGCCAGCAAGTATGGCCCGTGGGAAAGAAAGCCTCCCCGCAAATGCCTATCCTTCCCACGGGCCATCCAGCATGGCCCATGGGGGAAAAAAACATCCCCGCAATTGGCCTTCCTTCCCACGGGCCATCCAGCATGGCCTGCGAGAAAGAAAGCCACCCCCCCACATACACACACTTGAAAAAACACAAACAATCTCAAAACAAAACCATTCAAAAACACACCAAAACCAAAACAATAAACACACAAACAGCCAAATATGAGGAAGATAAACACACACATACACCCCCCAAAAAGAATCAACCCCCAACCCCTCCCCCCAAAAAAACCCCCACATACCTTACAAAAAGACGTCTTCCTACTATGAGAACCAGAACACAAATGAGAAAGAGGAAACTTACAGCTCAAAAGCTCAACACCACCACCCAGCGGCCAAAACAGAAACAACATTCTACAATATTTAAAACATAATAATTCTACATTTAATAACATAATTTATACAAACATTCAAAAAAAAAAACCACACTAATCTCAAAAATTACCAAAATAAAGCCACTTTTCACTATGAAAAACCAAAACAAAAAAAAGAACATTTTAAAAAACAAAATTAAATTTAAAAATAAATAATATTATTCAAAAAAAAATACACCACCATTTAAAACAGCACATCACCATTGCTTCAACAAATAAACGAAAGCCTTTAGTATCCAACACGATAGGACACACTCCCTCAGACAGCTTTGGGGGCCGGATGGCCATTTTGCCCTTCCTCCACCACATGGCACTTCCACGTGTGGTGCAGGAGTGTTTATTAAAAAAAAACCCCAAAAAGGCATTGTTTTATTTTTTAAAAAAAACCCAAAAAAAGCCCGGCATCGCCGGGCAACCCATGCTAGTACCCTATACAATTGTCGCCTTATGCCCCAATACATAAACAACCATAGTTTACAATCCCTTTTATAATTAACTTCAACCACTATGGACTTTCAAGTTAATCCAGCTCATTACTCAACACAAGGCAAGTATACAAAACACAGGTCTTGAAGAAAGAAAAAAAAATTGTTCCTATAGTCCAACCAGTTGAGCAGTACACAGCTGCACTTGATGATAAAGCAACTCCAGGGCTAGCCTTGATTTTATCACTGTCCTTGGCACAGCAGCTGTGAAAACTAATTTTCTTTTTTTTTTCTTCACTTTCTTTCTTCTTTCTTCTTTCTGCCACAGTCAAAATCACAGTCACAAATTGCCCTCCACCGCTTAAACACAAGCTCTATTTTACACCCCCACAATGGTCCAATGATCAGGGCTCATGGAAGGACCCTGCCCAACAGTCACTCAAACACAATATCCTCTGCCCTTCCAGCACACCACTTGTAAAACAAGTTCAACACAAACCAAGTCCAAGTTCCAAGGATAGAAGAAATAACACTCCTTAAGGACTTCCACACTTTCAGCCAACGCTCAGTAGTATTTTCGGGGGACGCACATCCAACCAATGCACTGGTCAACACGGGCTGCCCAGACTCCTGCTCCGGATTAGGGCCCTTTGGGATCAATTGGGACTCACTTCCGCACCCCCCAATTGACTCCCCTCAGACCCCTATCCCCACAGAGTAACGACTCCTTCTCCGCCCGACACAACCAGAGCACTCTCCTGACCACTTTGCGTTCCAGCGTCCCCAAACTCCAAGCGGCGCCGAGACTTCAGCCACCCACAAAAGCGCTTCTCCTTGCGAGACCTCCCTCCTAAACTCCGTCCTCTGTTCTCCGGCAGCGCCACTCCAGCCGAGACCAAAATCGTTATTTCCTTCCACCCTGGAACTCTGCACGCAAGATCGTGCTCGGCTCTCCTCCTCTCTCCTCTGCTCCACTCCGCCACTCGAGTCTCCTCCAAGCGCTGCCGAACCCCAGATTTTGCCAAGATTCACTTCTCTCAAACATAGCTATTGCCAGCTCCCAAGGAAGCTCTTCTCTTTGCTGTCACCTCTGCTCGTAAACTCCATTCTCCAACAGCACCACTAACTCGGCTCTCTGCACTTGAGAAACAGCTGCAACAGTTTTACTCTTCCCCGTTGTCCTCCAGGCTCCAAATACCTCCAGTTACAATCTACCAACTTCACATTCCTTCCAGAAACATTTTCCTTCAAAAACGTAACAGTTTAGCATTATATATCCCCTTATATATTTGTGGCTCCCCTTTCCAGGCAGTGGTGAGAAAAACGATGTGCTGAGTCTGCCATGATGCTCCTCCCCCCATCTCCGTTTATATTTATTTATTTATTTATTTGAATTTATATTGCCGCCCCGTCACCAAGGCGAATCCGGGCGGCTCACAAATATAAACATCACATAACAATAAAACAGGAACCTCAAAACTTTTTTAAAAAACCCGTTAAAACTTTTAAAATATCCTTCCAACAACCACAAATTAAAATTGAACTAGAAGCTCAGATGGCCCTCATATAAACCGCACCGGCAGCACCCCCACACCCGCTGTGCAAGCCAGGTTTTCAGATCTTTCCTGAAGGTCAACAGCTCTGCCTGGAGGCGCAGCTCCATTGGCAGGAGGTTCCATAGGGCCGGAGCAGAGACTGAGAGGGCCCTCCTTCTAGTGCTAGAGAGATGAGCCTCTCTAGCCGATGGCACCATTAGGGAGCCTCTTTGGTCTGCTCTGGTGGGGCGCGCAGATGTCCTTGGGATGGCACAGTCTCTTAAGTATCCTGGCCCACTACCATGTAGGGCTTTAAAGGTCATCACCAGCACCCTGAATTGCACCCAGAAGCATACTGGTATCCAATTCAGCTGCTGCAACAGGGGTGAGGCATGGGCATAACGCTCTGACCCCATCACCACATGGGCAGCTGCATTTTGGACCAGTTGCAGCCTCCGAATGGTCATCAAGGGCAGTCTCATGTGGTGCATTGCAGCAATCTAGTCTGGAGGTGACCAGAGCATGTGTGACCATAAGCAAGGAGTCCCGGTTCAGGAGCGGGCATAATTGGCGGATAACGTGAGGTTGTGTGAAAGCCCTTCTGGCCACGACTGCCACCTGCTAATCAAGCAAGAGTTGTGAGTCCAGGAGGACCGCCAAATGGCGCACTGGGTCTGTCTGAGGCAAAAGAGCCCCATCCAGTACCAAAGATGGTAACTCCCGGGATAACATGGGGCACCTGACCCACAACCACTCAGTCTTGCCAGGATTCACTTGTACCCGTTGTATCCCATTGAGACCCTTACAGCCTCCAGACACCTGGATAGGACTTCCACTCCATTGCTTGGATCACCACAGGCTAAGATGTATAATTGAGTAACATCTGCATATTGATGATACTTCACCCCATGGGACCAGATGATCTCCCCCAGAGGTTTCATATAAATGTTGAATTAGAGAGGCAAGAGCACCGAGCCCTGAGCCACCCCTTATTGGAGAAGCCTAGGGCTGGACCTCTCACCCTCCAACAACATCGTTTGTGTCCAGCCCCTCAGAAATGAGGAAAACCAGGACCACACAATGTCCTGGATCCCCAATCCTCGGAGTTGTTCCAGAAGGATACTGTGGTCGACGGTATCAAAAGCCGCTGAGAGGTCAAGAAAAGCAAGGATGGACTGATTACCTCCATCCCACTCATGCCAGAGATCATCCAACGGCATATCCGGGCCTGAATCCTGACTGAAAAGGGTCCAGACAATCTGCTTCATCCAGAACCCACTAGCTTTCTCCAATATCTTCCCTAAAAAGGGAAGGTTGGATACAGGCCGAAAGTTGTTCGATATTGTCCGGTCAAGTGATGGCTTCTTCAGGAGGGGGCGCACCAATGCATGTTTCGATGGTGTGGGAAACACACCCTCCCACAAGGAAGCATTATCCATCACTCTGACCCAACAGCCTTGGTCATTTTAACCAACCAGGCGGGGCATGGGTCTAATACACAGCCCAAACAGATCTAAGGAACCTGTCCACTTCCTCAGGGACAACTGGATCGAACTGATCACAGGTAACATGGCAAAACTGTGATCCAGTCAACTCCTGACCTATCATGTCCACGTTGGGATTAAATTTTGAGCAAATCTGAGCAATTTTCTCCATCAGATAATCAGCAAGATCATCAGCTGACCCCTGCCCTCCAGGTTCAGGCCACCCTCTACTGAGGAGAGACCTAGTCACCCAGAACAGGGTCACTGAGTGCTTATCTGCAGAGGCAATAAGGGTGGTGAAATATTGACGCTTCACTGCCTCCATCGCCATAAGGTAGGCCCTAACCACGGCTCTAGCAAGTGTTTGGTCGGAATCACTTTGGGTCTTCCCCCAACGGTGCTCTAGGCGTCTCTTTGCACATTTTAGATTCCTCAATTCCTCCGTAAACCACAGAGATGAGCGGAGCCCACGTGTGCAGAGAGGCTGTAGTGGCGCGATCACATCCAAGGCCGCCGTTGCCCCCCGTTACAGAGGCCAACCAGGCTGAGTCGTGCAGCTATTTATAGCGAAAGAGCCAGCGCTGTCTGCATCTGCAGATGCTTCCATGGTTATATAGCAGGCATGAATAGACATTGGAGTGCATGGAATGTTGTTACCTTCCCACCAAAGTTGTCCCTATTTATCTACTTGCAATTTCCTGCTTTCGAACTGCTAGGTTGGCAGGAGCTGGGACAGAGATGGGAGCTCATTCTGTCATGCAGTAATCGGGTCTCGACCTGCTGACCTTCCAGTCATCAAGTCCAGCGTCTTAACCACTAAGCCACCGTAGTCCCGTTAAACTCTCTTAAACAAGCGCTATTCAACATATATATTTAAAAGAATCCAGACAGGCTCTTTAGCATTCTTTCTTCTTTCATTTTGCTGGGTACTGATAGACAATTTTCATTATGTACCTGATATATCACTTCTGTTATTTTTCAAGACTAACATGTGAGAAAAGCAGAGGTCTGCACAATTCATATAAAAGCACTAAGTGGAGTGATAATGATTTTAATTCCTCCTTCTCATAATTCTTCTTTTCTGGGTGCAGATAGTCTTTGCATTGTGATTTTTGAGAGCGATGGGCATGTTTTTTATTAATGAATGCCACCATGATGACATGGTCATGAGTATTCAGCTTTGGATTCACCAAAACCTTTCATCCACCAATGCCATTCCAGTTCCCAGTGAGCATTACAACACTTGATGCCCTCTTGCCTTCACCTGTTGGAAGAGATGCAGTAGCAGAGTGGCATAGCAAGCCAGACCAACAATTTGGTTTCCGTCTTGCAAGATGGCAATACAACATTTGTGACAGCAAATTGTGACAGTGTATTAAGGTGTACGAGGAAGGTGGGAGAGAAAGGGAGGGCGTGGGCTGAGAAAATGTTGGAGGTTTTGTGGACTATTGACTATTGGGAGGGTCCATCAACAGCCCTGCAGTGGGACTGAGAGGTTGGCAGTAAAAACAATTGGAACAGAGGCATAGGATGGTAACTTTGAGTAGCATGCACCAGAACAGAAAAGGCAAGTGAAGAATGACACAGGAGGTCATTAGCTTTTTAAAAAATGATTCCCATATATCCTTTCTCATGTTCTGACATCCTTACAATGCCCTTTTCTATCAAGGCTCAAGAAAATGTGAGTGGAATGGCACTAACTAGTGAAAAGATAGGGAGCTACAGAAATGATAGGTACAGGTATGTGGAACTTACAGTAGATGTAACCCTCTGTGTGACATAATGCAGATTGGATGCCAGGAACACTTAGGTAAAGCTCACCCTTGCTCGAAAGGCAGTCGCATCTGATTCTAGGGTTTAGTGTTCATCTCTGTTTATAGCCAAAGAGCCAGCACTTTCTGCATCTGCAGACTTTTCCATGGACCTGTGACAGGCATGACTAAACACCGTATTGCACAGAACGCTGCTTATCTTCCCACTGAAGTGGTACCTATTTATCTACTTGTAATTTCTTGCTTTTGAACTGCTAGGTTGGCAGGAGCTGGGACAGAGACAGAAGTTCACTCTGTCATGCAGCACTCGAGTCTCGAACTGCAACCTGCCGACCTTCCAGTCATCAAGTTCAGCATCTTAAGCCCAGAAACCCTTAAGGTAATTATAAACTTCCCAACACATTCCTTTTTGGTTTTGAGGCTCGCTGGACTCTCCCTTTTGTCCCAGGGAAGCCTTTGGGAGAATTTGTATTCAGAAGGAATTAATAGTCAACAAAATCTCTGCCTGATCACTTCCAGCAATCCTACCAGTGGCAGTGATCTGGTGGTGTATTCCAATGATTAAAAACTCACTCCCCCTGTCCCAAAGCTCTCTTGGGAGCCTCAGAACCTGAAAGGAGAGGGTTGGGAAACTTTTAATTACTTTCTGGTTCAGAGTCCAGGTGACACCAGTGCAGTTAAAACAAGATTTTGCCCAATAAGTAAGTAGCATAACACTGGGAGGGACAGGAACAATAAGTTATGTATTAAACCATAAAATGCTTTTTGCTGGTACAGACCACAATAATGAGGAATTGGTCTGTTGTGAACAAAAGATAGAGGTCTGAATTTCCCTTTTATGGGTGTAAAGAATAACTAGGGAAAGCAGATAAATTCACAATCCATGCATAGGACTGAAATCATCAGTAGAACAAATTGTATGGTGTTAGGTTGGAGCAGAGTCTACCCAAACTTAAGAACTTTACAGCCCAGTTTACTTTATAAAGTTAGATGTTTAAGACCGTTCATAGTTTAATTTTGTCCGGAGCACACCTTAAGATAGCTTCTAGTACTAGATTTAAAAAGTTGGATTAGAACTCTGAGGCTGCATTCTGGGGAGACGTAAGGAATATTGCAACCTGAGCCTAAGAATACTTACTCAAATAGTAGTTCCACAGATTTTGGGCAATACACTTTCTAGGAAGTGTGCAGAAAATTGCAGCCCTAAAAATAGGATGTTTATGTGACTTATGGCATTTATAATTCACGTTCTACACATGTATGGTAAATGTTGTTTACAAGAATATGTACATTTTTACATGTATTTATGTATTGCCAAGAAACAGCTGAAAGAGCTACATATCCGGTAACAAATTATAAACTGCTTTTTAAAACACATTATATAAATGTACCAAATAAACAAGCAAACAAACAAAATAATGGAAACAGATTTTTCATGATCATAACCCATATTCCTCTTTTATTTTGCCCATTAGTAAAGACAGTTTTTTGTCCTGCTTATTAACATAGGAAATAAAACTTTCTCTGTTAAAAATAAAAGGGGAAAGCATCTACTCAAGGAGAAATGAAACAATTTTCAAGAATACATGATAATCTGTTACTGGATTGGTAATCCACAAGAAAGCTGTTTTTATTGATACTCCTTTTTATAGTACTCCAGGGTGCTGGACTTTCTATTTCTCTTAGAAGCTAATTAATGTTCATCTTTAACCTTTTAATTTGACCATTGTTGTCCAAAGAACTTTAATCTTAACCTATAAAACCAAGGGTTAACCGTTGGAACTGGCTATAGGTTGCTATGCCTCGCCCTACTTGCCTGCACTCACCCTTCCTGCACACGGCTGATCTGGGTCCGCAGGTCAACGAAGGATTGAGAAAACCGGCAGTGGGGCAACAGCCCCACAATCGCGAAAAAAGGGAAACAACTTCACTTCCCAACATTCCTTGTGCCGCGCCAGAGCCAATCAGGCTGAGAGGCTCTCGCATGGCGCAGCGTTCGGAAACGCGCCGCAGCCAATCAAAAGAAAACCATTTTTTAAAAATGCAGCACAAACACAAAGCACCAACCCATAACTACAAGCCCCAGCATCCTACGCACCATGAGCGCGCAGAACGCTGAGGAAGCCGGCGCCCAAAAAATAAAACAAAAACACCGGGAGAGCAAGTCCGCCAAGTCGCGGGAACCAAAGTCCCCCTCCCCAACGGCGCCTAAAGCTCCCGATCGGGGTTTCCCCTTTAATATCACTGGGAGGGGGGTGTTGTGCTCCCCCTCTCTACTGGCTCCCCTGGGGTTGGGAGGGTTGGGGGGACCAAAGGAATCTGTCTCCCCAACCCTCCTGACTCCAGGGGACCTGGCAGAGAGGGGATTCCCTTCCCCACACACACACATGCCCCATATTGAAGAGAAGAAACCAAGCGGTTACTTCTCTTTAAAAACGGAGTTGGGGGGGATCCCCCTCTCCGATGGCTCTCCTGGGTCCGGAAGGGTGGGGGAGACAGACCTCTTTTCTCCACCCAACCCTCCCAAACCCAAGGAAGCCAGTGGAGAGGGGGATCACAACCCCCCCTGATATTAAAGGGGAAACCCCAATTGAGATTTCCCTTTTAATATCAGAGGGTGGCCTGGATTCGATCCCCTCTCCCTAGTCCCATGAGTCTGGAAGGTTTGGGGGGACCAAAGGAGTCTGTCTCCCCAACCCTCCTGACCTCAGGGGACCTGGCAGAGAGGGGATTCCCTCCCCCCCACACACACACGCCCCATATTAAAGAGAAGAAACCAAGCGGTTACTTCTCTTTAAAAACAGAGTGGGGGGGGAATACTTTTTTGGGAAAAAGTATATCATCCTTTATTCTTTTTTTCATCCACAAAACCAAAACACCAAACAAAACTCATCACTGTTTATAACAGGCCACCAAAGAAATTTGGGTAAATACAAATTTTAAAAATTTCAATTATAGACTAACCTCTTCTTTACAAACATTAACAACAACAACAAAAACTTTCCAACACCATTTAAAACAGCCCGGCAACGCCGGGCAACCTCTGCTACTATCAAGTAAAATGCAAAGGGCTTGTTTTATTATTAACTGCTATTGAGGGGCTGCTTACAGAAATGGTGCAGGCAGGGAATAGAAATTAGATACAGTATAGGAGAGCATACATAATAATAATTTCATGTCAGAAATTATTCTGGGCTGAAAGGATTTTTGCTGGAGAAACTCCGCTCAGGGGCCACCCAAATGAGGCTCATTTCATGTCCCCAAGATCTTTTCCCAACAAAGTGGTCCCTATTTATCTACTTACAATTTATTGCTTTCAATTTGCTAGGTAGGCAGGAGCTGGTACAGAGACAGGCGCTCAATCCATCATGCAGTACCCGGGTCTCAAACTGCCAGCCTTCTAGCTAACAAGGTGAGCTTCTTAACCACTGAGCCACCGCAGCACCTGGAGAGCATAACATTTTTACACTAATGCTAGGGATAGTATAACTAAGTCTTTGCAGATATTGACTCTCAGTTTAGGACTTGAATAAAATTAACAGTTCAAGCCCTAACCACCTAAGAACTGTTAAGGTCACGACTGAGTATATATGCAGTTCCTAGTAGAGTTGTTTTTTGGAGAGTTAGGATGTTCAAGTCCGACAAGTCCAAAATTTCCAACTATCTAGGGAGTCCTTTAGGTATTGCTCCAAGGGCTCTGATCACTATGGGAACAACAAAAGATTTCTTCCTCCATAGACGTTGGATTTCAATTTGCAAATCATGATATTTTGTGATTTTCTCCAGTTGTTTGTCTTCAATTTGTGCTTCTCCTGGTATAGCAGTGTCAATAAACCAGATCTTCTTCCCCTCCACAACAATTATATCAGGTGTGTTGTGAGGCAAATTTATTATTATTATTATTATTATTATTATTATTATTATTATTATTATTATTATTATTATTATTATTGTTGTTGTTGTTGTTGTTGTTGTTATTGTTATTGTTATTGTTATTGTTATTGTTATTGTTATTGTTATTGTTATTGTTATTGTTATTGTTATTGTTATTGTTATTGTTATTGTTATTGTTATTGTTATTGTTATTGTTTCAACCTTACTCCCATAACTCCTGTGCAGATGCAGATGTAACATCCCATAATTTAGAAAGTAGGTGTCTCTCTATACTCTTCCCCATGAACATTCCCACCTGTTTCTTGCTGCTTTTAGTATGGATGTGATGCTTTTTTAAAAGCATCACATTGATAGCACCATTACCCTTAATTCATGGAGTTTTGTTTAGTATATTTTTGTTATCATCTTTTGGGTGGTGGGGACAAGTGACCAACTGTGCTTACCCTGGAAAGTAAGGAAATCAGTATTCTAAAAAGTGCACGGATTTTCTTCTCATCAGTCCTTTAACTTCCAATCCCATGTCCTGAATTAGGACAGATTGTAGTAATAAAAGTCTAGGCTAGTGCTGGAGAACCTTTTAGAGATCAAGTGCCCAAACTGCAACCCCAAACCCACTTATTTACTTCAAAGTGCCAACATGGCAACAGGAGAGGGAGGAAGCACTCCCATTGGGCTTCTGGGCAAAGGGGCGGGATGAAATTGTGCTGGGGGAAGGGAGGAAGTGCTCCCATTGGACTGTTGGACAAAGCAAACTCAGTGCTGGGGGAGGGAGGAAGCACTCCCATTGGGCTGCTGGGCAGAGCGAACTATGGCATGCATGCCATAGGTTCACCACCACTGGTCTAGGCCTGTAGTGGCAAACTTTGGCATTCCAGGTATTCTTGGACATCAATTACCAGAAGCCCACTTGCTGATCAGAGCTTCTGGGAATTGAAGTCCATGAATAGCTGGAGTGCCACGGTTCACCACCACGGGTCTTGGCTTACTTTCAGAATGAAACTTTGCCTTAGTTTATTAACAAATTGCCATTAAACTCTGTTGCTTGGCATAGTAGCTTGCATTTGACTAGGACCATTGAATCTATAGATTTTTAGTGAATCAACTTCACCATAAGGTCAAATGGGCCTATTCTGGTCGCAGTTATGCCAAAGTAAGTTATCATTAGAATAGGTCCATTTGAATCAATAAAATTTAGGGAAAATCTCAACTGGTTCAATTGACCTACTTTACTGCCACTTACTCTGCTGAGCAACATGATTTCAGATAGAATATCGAATAGAATACATAAAGTCTCTCTTTTACTTACGAAGATATGGGGAAAGTTCTTATTCCACTTTTTCAAAGAATTTCAGTAGTCTCTGTCTAGCTCTTGCAAATAGTAGGTGTGATGTGGGCTCATGTAGATTATCGTAACATTATTATTATTAACATTTGTATTAAGCTGCTTCTTACCAGTTAAAACAAAGCATAAAACAATAAAAACAAGCACAAGAAAATCCACAAATAAAAATAATGGTGCCCTTCTTATCTAGAATTAACATTAAACTATAGATCTTGTAGGAATTCAGAAACACAAGGCAAGAGAACATCAGTTGGGATTCCGAAGTTTTCCTAAAGGACCATGTTTTCACTTGTCGGTTCAAGAACTGTAGGGATTGGGGCCGTGAGGAGGCCCTTAGGATCCCGGAGGAGACTGGTCAAAGGAACGACACGAGGCAAGATGGAGCGAAGACCAGTGATTTATTGAGGGACAATCATCAGTATATATTATGCAGAAGGCTGCGCATGGTAGGATGGTTATCTGACAGAAAATCACATCACCTATTTACTCAGGTTAATTGGGAATCTCTTTTGGGGAAGTTAATTAGTGCGGGCAAACACTGACCATTGTCTGAGGCTTAGGCTAGGGTAAATATGGCTTCTATTTGCACCAGAGATTAAGTTTAACTCAGAGTGAGTAATTGCCTAATACGTAACAGAGGTTAGAGATTTGCTCTCTCAGCAGGTCCGCTGGTCAGGTCAAGGAATTGGGTGAATCAAACCCTATCATTTATCCACCCCCCTTAATTTCTCTCTACTGGCAAGGGCCAGGGGCCAGGAGCGTGCTCGCTAGGTTTAACCTCTGCCAGAGGCCATGCGTGCCAACTGGGCACGCGGAATCCACATCTCCCCTTTCTGTTTTATTTAAGGACCTGACCGACGACTCTGCGCAAGAGGGGTACCAGCTGATGAGCGGGAATGACGCTTCGGGGTTCCGTCCATGGGGGACATCTCGATAGCAGTGAGGGAATACATTGCACGAAACAACACACTGTTGTGCCCAGTATTACCACCCCCACAATCACTTTGAGTGTCATCTGAAGCCGTCCCCATGGGGACCACGACCACAAGGAGTCCTACCACCCCCATGAAGAATCCTCCTTGATGTCCCTAACTAGGGTGTGGAGGCCCGTGAGCTGGCTCTGTATCTTGTGGGTATTGTCTGTGAGATTTGAGCAACACATGCTGTGGACAGACTTGCAGCCCATATGATGTAACAATAGGGGATAATCGATAGCTGCTTGATTATCCAGTATGGCATGGCGAAGCTCTGCCTGCTCCTGGTTGAGCAGCGCTATTGCTGAGGAGGTGTGGTTGATGGCTTTTGCTAATCCGCAAGCCAATTGACCAATTCTCCGAGCGTTGCCTATGGCTAAGCCTGACACGCTGAATATACTGACTACAGCCTGGTTTTTCAGAGCTGTGGGTCTGAATTCAGACTGCTTTCTGTAGCAAGGCAAGATAATGAGATGTGTCATTGATACTGTGACCTGGGTTGATTCTAAGCTATCTCTGCAGCTTCTGGCATTGTGCAAATGTCTTTTCTAACACCTATGGGGAGGTGTGAAGATAAACTGGGGATTACCGGCTACCGGGTGCTCAATCTTTCCAAGCAATGGGCCGGTGCAAACATAGGCCGGTCTGGCTTCCTTTGGTGGAAGCTGGCCGTTATTAACAACATACAGAAATTCAAGTGTCCCTTGCAAATCCCAACTGGAGCATTGTACAAGGCATGTATAAATAAAGAGCAACTACAGATAATAATAGCAATGAAAAACATTCAGCTGCTTCTTGAGGCTTCCCTTCTTGGTGGGGCTTCATGTGCACCTTGAGTTTGGAAAAGTCCTTAGAAGTGGCACTGAGTGTGCAAAATGTTCATAGAAATGTCTTTGGAGATGTAAGTCATAAAGGAAGACGGACAGCTGATGACATCCAGGACAGTGACTGGTGCCGCTCTTTGCAATCGTCCGGGTCTGATTCTGGCCTCTGGGACCTGCATGGGGAAGAGACTTGTTTGGGAGATAAAAATTCTGAAAGAGTTAGTTGGTTTTTGCACTTATAGGGTAGCAATTGCTGTGCAACTATGGGACGTGGTTTCCCCCCCTTTCTGTTTGTTTGTATTAATGCAAACGTGCATGTACTGCCATTTGCCAAAATGTGGGGATGTGTGACGTCCCTTTGTCACACCTGGATGGCCTCTGTCCCTCGTGGGTTGACCCCCCACGAGGGCCCCCCCGGTGTCCCTGCACGATGCAGACAGGAACGGACTATGCCTTGGGCTTGGGAAAGTGGCAGGTTGAACTGCCTTGCGAGCGCTTGGCATTCTGATGAGAGAATGCACGACTCTGAATTGGAGTAGTGAGAAACAAACTTAGCAAATTTTTGTCTATCGCGGGAGTGATGTGTGCTCCCGGTAGACTGTGAAGCAAATTCCTAGGAAACTGGCTGTCAGCAATTATGTTTAAGCGTTCTTTGGCAAGGGTGCGCAAGGCGAGGTTCACGGCTGCCAACTCTGCCCGCTTGCGGAAGAGTCAGGAGCGTGCGCCAAGCTTGGTCCTCTTGCCAAGTAAGAACCTAATATGTGCGACCCCCATAAGTGAAAACTGTCCTAGCCCCCCCGAAGAGGAACCAGTGACATAAATTCACACAAGGTGACTGTCTGCGTTTGAAGCGAGACGAGTCTGGGGTCTTATGGCAAACCTTGGCGCATGAAGCGCCAGGCTTCCCTTGGGTAAATTTCTCAAGAAGGCCCCCCTGCGCACATCCACCCATGGCGTGCATGCACACGTTTAGAAGAGTGCCAGATGGTGGCTTAGCCTTTTGCCTGCGCTTAGACTAGCAGCAAAAAGGGAAGGGGTGGCCTAAAAATGCCTGTATCTGATTGAAGGGTGTGACCTGACTGCACTCTTAAAATTGTCCTAGGCAGTCCTGGCTAATGGGTGGCACTCTGCACATGCTTGGGAGCTCAGGGACTAATCCTTCCTCTGTGCTCTGGAGTTTGCAAAATGTGTCTGCACACTAGAGAGGGTGCTGCGGGCCAGGTGCCATACTTAAAATGACCTACTATGACTTATTAAAAACAAGCCAACTATGACGTGCCAGCTGTAAGGAAATAACACACAAAAATGAAAAGACACACAAGTTAAACATTTCCAGCAGGGAGTTCCACTGGCGAAAGGAGGGAAGGAGGAAAGACAAGTCAGAAGTTAGCACAATGGGAATGCAACAACTCTTATCGTAACGAAATCAGATTAGGTCAGGTAACTCTGGAGCCTGTGAAAGGAAGCAATTTAAGGCTGTAGAAAGAAAGAAATTGGTTAAGGCCTGGAGAGGAATTTTGTTCCTACAAAAAGGGTGAGTATTTTCTGAGTATACAGAGCGCAAGAATGTTTGCGTGCTTTTTCCTGTGAAAGGGGTGCAATGAGTGAGTTACTTTGCACAGATTAAAGTCAAAATACCAGAGCAATATCTTTCCTAAGAGAATGAAGGAGAGTTAGAACGATTCTCAACCTGCGGCCAGATGTGGGCAAGTGGGCCGGAAGTGGCCCACGTTGCTCTGCCACTACCCCCACCAAGCCAAGAAGGGCTGTGTGGCGAAGGAAGGGCAGGATGACTGTCCGGACCCCCAGAGCTGCCTGAGGCCCCGGAACTTTGGCCCCTGACTTTAAAAGGTTGAGAACAGAGGTTACAAGATGATAACACAATACACACATGAAGACAATGCAATTCTCTCACTCCTAGTGAGATACGACTTCCAGACGCTAAGAGACATTCAAAAAACCTTAAACACAGAGATGGGGGTTTGAGGAACACAGACGTAGGAAGGGGCCCCATAGCTTATGATACAGTGAGGAAAACTCATAGAAGTTATTTTTGTTTTCAGATCGCGCTTCTGAAAAGAAAAATCTGTAAGGGTTGCAGAACCGGTTTCCAAGAGTGGCTTAATCCTTTGACAAAGAAAAGTCTCAAGGGAGGAAGGGGGAACCACCCCGCCCTATTGTAGGTTAGGATTCCCCCCCTCCTCTCCTGCTTAAGCTGCTAAGCAGGCAAGGCAAGGGGCTTTGTTCATCATGCTTCCTCAAACTTTAAATAGTTCCTGCCCATGAACAGAGTGCAAATTGTTTAACACATATTTCACAGTGACATTACCACGCAGTTACACACAAGGAACACTTTTCCAGTCATACTGTGGTCATAGAGACAAGGCTTTTGCAATCATACACAGTTCTTGCAGTCATACATTCAGTGGTGCACCACGCATACACACATTTATTTATGCATTCGCACATTCCTCCCCTGATCTGCAGCGTTCTGTACTACACATGAGGAGATGGCTAATACACAGCTGGCTATTTTACAACCATCTGGGTGCTTCTACTTAGGGGCAAGTTTCTCTGGGCTACTCCCAAGGTGAGACAAGTAGGTTCTGCCTGTGCCCTGGGGGAACTCGGGGTACTATTGCTGGGATGGTTCTTCTGGCATAGCCAGGGCGATGGCTGCCTCCTTTCTAGCCTGGGCCAAATGCATGCCAGGGTGGCCATTTGGCATTAAGACAATCTTTTGAAGATCTGCCTGGTCTAGATTGGCTTTCTCTTCTAAGGTGTCTCACTTTTCCACACTGGAAGCAGGCGCCTTGGGGTTTTGGCACTGCTCTGCGCCTGAGTGTGGCGATGGGTCTGCTCTGGAGCCCTGCGTGGCCAGGGGCCGTGCAGGTTTCCGTGAGCAGTGGGCGCTGAGCAGCCCTGCCTGAACGTGTGTCTGCCTTCAGATAGGCTGAGCACAGCAGTTGGGCGCTAGCTAATTGTGCCACTGGCAATTTCCCCGTGAATGGATCTTCCTCACCCCTGCGCTGAATGAAGTTCTTTCTTTGCAGGGAACTTTTAACTGTCAGAGAAGCGCCAAGGCCTCTCATGCCATGAATTCCTTCAGTGACGTCTGCAGCTGTCACTGAGGGGATGCTCCCTACACTGCCCTGCTTAAGCTGAAATGGCGGATAGAGACTTCTTGGGGCTGATGGTTCTGACTGCGCTGGGGTTTTCTGGGTCTCTATCCGGACTGGGTCTACCTCTGCTGAGAGTTTCCTACATTTGCTCCATGTGCGAATTATGCCCTCTGGAGCTTTCGGGGGTTGCTGAATGCAGTCTCCTATCTGATCCCAGAGCTCAAGGGTTAACGTACCTACTTCTGGGTAAAGCAGGCAGTGTTCCCCTAGGTACACCAAAAGTCTCGCTAGCTCCCTGCTGTGAAAATGAAACTTAAATACCCTGGCCAGAATTCTGAACTCTCCCTCACGAGTTCTTTGGCTAGCGGATGGACGCTGACGCTGAGGACAGGTCCCCATATTACCTGCGATTGGGTCCTCGGAAGATTCCTCCTCGGGACGAGTCGACGCGTCTGTGGCAGGCAATAGGTTCTGGCGACGACGCTTCTGGGTAGAGCTCGGAGCGTGGACTGCGGCCACGGGCCCTCGGTGGCCACTGCGCTGTCAGGGGCTCACAGCTGCCCTGAGCGGAACGCGTTTTTCCCTTTGGCGCAAGCCGCCGCGAAAGTCGGGAGCAAGCTGTAGGAAGCCTCTTCTGTAATGCCTCGCCGCTTGGGCCGTCTTCCCGATCGGCTGGCTTACCGACCGGGCTGCCGCGCTGTCCTCCGGGATGATGGGACAAGGTTCTGGCGCAGAACCTGGCTGTGCTGATCGCTTACTCACGAGTAGACCGCTCGGTGGTCGCTTACTCTCGAGTAGATCACGTCGGGGTCACCAGATGTAGGAATTGGGGCCGTGAGAAGGCCCTTAGGATCCCGGAGGAGACTGGTCAAAGGAACGACACGAGGCAAGATGGAGCGAAGACCAGTGATTTATTGAGGGACAATCATCAGTATATATTATGCAGAAGGCTGCGCATGGTAGGATGGTTATCTGACAGAAAATCACATCACCTATTTACTCAGGTTAATTGGGAATCTCTTTTGGGGAAGTTAATTAGTGCGGGCAAACACTGACCATTGTCTGAGGCTTAGGCTAGGGTAAATATGGCTTCTATTTGCACCAGAGATTAAGCTTAACTCAGAGTGAGTAATTGCCTAATACGTAACAGAGGTTAGAGATTTGCTCTCTCAGCAGGTCCGCTGGTCAGGTCAAGGAATTGGGTGAATCAAACCCTATCATTTATCCACCCCCCTTAATTTCTCTCTACTGGCAAGGGCCAGGGGCCAGGAGCGTGCTCGCTAGGTTTAACCTCTGCCAGAGGCCATGCGTGCCAACTGGGCACGCGGAATCCACAAAGAACCAAATGGATGAAGCCTGATTAGCCTTCCTGGACAGGCTATTATATAAAATTGGTGCCACTATTTAAAAGGCACTGTTCCTAGCAAACACCTGGCAGACTTCAGTACAGGATCCTAAATTCTGAGTAGAACAGATATGGGAACCAACAGGGGAAGATTAGCACATTCAGAATGGAGCATGGGAACTAATAAACAACTAGGACAAATCACAGAAAATTGCTGTAATAAGCAGCTACTGACCAATGCTTACAATGAACTTAATAGCAGTTGCTTTTCACCACTGCACATTTCTCAGCCCCTTTGAAGGGCAGTCTCATGTACAGCGTGTTGCTGTAGTCCGATACGAAGGTTACAAAAGTATGAATGACACTGGCCTGGTCTGACTTCCCAGTGCAGCTGGCTCACAAACCTAAGATGTTAAAAGCTTTCCTACTATTTACAATCAAATAGTCATCTAAAAATAGTGCTGGATCAAGTAGCATCCACAGACTATGAAAATTATTTTTAGGGGCAGTGTGGCCTTCTTCAAAGAGGATGTTGCACTTGTTTTCAGTTCAGATGGCCCATTGACCAAGAGCACCACTTCATCTTATCTGATTAAAGTTTCAGTTTCTCTCCAACATTTTTCTGTTTTTTTTGTTTTTTTATTATCTCTCTAAAATCTGATAAAAACAAAAGCTACAGCTAGGTTTTACTATCTTATCCAATTCAACTGCATCCAGCAGCAGCAGCATGCAGATAGCAGGGGTGTGCTGGGCACCTTGGGAGGGCGGTGGACAGGAAGTGATGAGGGCACCTATTGGGGGGTTGGGGGGAGAAATCCCATACATTTCCATTACCTCTGCCTGCCTCTGGGAGGCGCCAGTCACTAGGGCACACCAGGATGAGTCCCTTTATCCCTGTGGGCCAGCACACCACTGGCAGATAGCATACCTGTCAAGCATCCCGAATTGGCCGGGAAATCCCGTATTTTGGCACGCGTTCCTCCCCTTCCCCAGCGCCGTCCTGTATTTAGAATGGCTGGGAAAGAAGTTACTGTGCACGCATGCACAGAACCCATCTGTGCATGCAGAAATATGTTCTGTGCATGAGCAAAGCAAAGGGGTTCTGCGCATGCACAAAGGAGTTTTCCTGCACATGCGCACCCGGGCCGGAGCAGTTCCTGTATTTTCCGGAGCGGCGCTTGACGGGTATGAGATAGTGATCAAAATCCTGTTGTTTAGTGAAGTAAATTCACTACAGTAGGCCTGCTGAATCAATGGGGAGTTGGTGTATCAACTCTACTCTTTGTTTTGTTGACGTGAAATTGTTCTGCATTCTCTAAACTGTAATATATTATAGCTAAAATACATCTGTGCACATTTTAATGAAATAAGCCTTGAATACTTATTTGATTATTCTTAGGCACAGAATTGGGGGGGGGGGAATCAGTAACAGTAGTATTGTTAAAGCATCAGCATGCATAATAGCATCGTTCCCAAATAGAACCAAATTAAATTATTGATCAATCTGACCTAGGATAATAAAGAAGTTCCCAGTTGATGTTTAAAAAAATATGTGTAAGTGCAGAGAAGTTGCTTTGGGAAGAGCAGTTTAGAGATGAAGATGTCACAACCAAGAAAGCACTATCTTTGGTCACCACTTGCAAAACATCAAGGAAGGACCACAGCTCAGCTTTAAAAGCACAGGCAGGGCTATATGGAAGAATTAAGTAGGCCCTCATGTGCCCAGAAACGAAGCCAAAAATAGTTTTAAAGACAACCCTAGCTCTTTGAATTGCCATTGCAAATAAATAGGTGGAAATAGGTTGTTTCTCAGCTGGTGATACATGTTTTCTTTTATGTGTTACACATACTTGCAGTCTTGTTGAGTTGAATAGTGAGCTCCCATCTCTGTCCTAGCTCCTGCCAACCTAGCAGTTTGAAAGCAAGAAATTGCAAGTAGATAAAAAGGGGCCACTTTGGGGGGAAGGTAAACGACATTCCATGCACTCTGGTGTCTAGGCATGCCTGCCACATGTCCACAGAAACATCTGCAAACACAGACAGCTCTGGTTCTTTGGCTATAAACAGAGATGAGCACTGAACCCTAGAGTCAGATAGGACTGGCTTCCGAGCAAGGGCGACCGTTACCTTTACCTTAGTTGAATAAAGCTGGTGCCCTAATGTGGATTTTGTATTGTGATCAGCACAACTACATCTGCATTTTGTCTCTTTAGTAGAAACCTTCCAGTTGTATTTCAAACGAAGGGTAGCTTTGTCATGCAGTTGAAGTAGCTCTTAATTCTGTAATTTATCTAAGCATCCGGTCTAGCAGCAGTATGATCCAAAACATTACATGTCCATGATTAGCAAAAGTTGGCTTGTTTTTTTTTAACATTAGAGTCAGTGCCAAATGTGCCACTTAGACAAATTCCTGTTAGTGTTATATAATACTAGCAGATTTTGCCTGGCGGTGCCGGGCTGTTTTAAATGGTTTTGGAAGGTTTTTTTTCTTAATGTTGGTAAAGAGCCGGGCTGTTTTAAATTGTGTTGTAAGGGATATATATATATATTTGGTAATTTATGTAAAAAAGAGGTGTGTTGGTGGTTAGGGGTGGTTTTGGGTGTGCACAACCACCACTACCCATACAATACCACTCCAACCACCAACACACACATTAAAAATTCCTGGCAAGGCAGGAGTGTTGTGTGTGTGTGTGTGTGTGTGAGAGAGAGAGAGAGAGAGAGAAAGAAAGAAAGAGAAAGAGAAGCAGTGTGTGTGTGTGTGTGTATTGTCCCCCCAACCCTTCCAGAGCCAGGGGACCCAGCAGAGAGGGGATCATTCCCCCCAATAAAACAAAACACTCCATTTTTAAAATGGAGTGTGTGTGTGTGTGGGGGGGGGTATATTCGATCTCCTCTCCCTGGTCCCCTGGGTTTGGTAGGGTTGGGGGGACAAAAGGGGTCTGTCCCCCAACCCTTCTGGACCCAGCACCTTTCATTGCCTCCCTCACCCACCCCCTAACCCTTACCTAACCCTTATCTTTTCCTGGCTCCCTCCAGCTGCGTCTTTCAAAGTCTTTCCCTTCAGCTCTCAGTACGCGTTCCCAGCCGCCTCTGTGCTTGTATCCCTCAGCCTGATTGGCTGAGGGGTTTCACAGTGCAAAGGATGCTGGGAATTGAAGTCCTTTTTCTTTGTTCACATTCGGGGGGCTCCTGCCCCACTGCCACATTTCTCAACCCGACAGTTACCTGCGAACCCGGTTCGGTGAGCGCAGGGAGGCTCGGTCGCGGCTAGTGGGGCCTGGTGCAACATCCTTTGTCACATTCCAACGGTTAACGCACAGATTTATAGGTATAGATGATCCAAACCTCTTCACTTGAGATTCTCATGTAAATTTTAGGCAATCATCTGTTCTTTCTACAACCAGAAGACTGATTCCTGGCAACACTACAACCCCAATATGGTAACAGAAGTGTAAGATGGTATGTAGGTGTTGTAGCAGATTTCAGAGAAATGTTAGTCTGTTTCAGGAAAAACAAACTGAAAGCAAAAATATTGTAATATCGTTGCGACTAACACTTTTATTTCAATGTGGGGTTTCCTGGATTAAAATCCACTTCTTCAGATATATGCAATCTAATATCTGGGCCATAAATTTGTATACATTGTTCATAATAAGAGGTTTGGGAATGGGACCAGGCATGGAGATAGAAAATAGGGGAATAACAGTTGCACCTGCTAGTGCAGGGGTTCCCAACCTAAGGCCCACGTGCCGGATCAGCATACCTGTCAGGTTTCGGGAAATTCCTGTCAAATAAGGGAAATTTCCCAGCCAAAACAGGAATCTGGACAGCTATGCTTATCCTGTGCTGGCCTCCAGTCTAACTCCAGTGTAATTGCAGTCTAACTAATATGGGATGATGGCGGGAAAGAGTGTAAAATACGGGGGTTTGACAGAAATTTCCTGAAACTTGACAGGTATGCGGATCAGGCTCATGACGCCATTTCATGTAGCCCTCCACTCCCTCAAGAGCATTTTCAAAACAAAATGGCCACCCCTTTGAAGCTGTTGGGACAAAATGGCTACCCCCATCATGCAGGCAGGGCAAAATGGCTGTCCGGCCCTCGAAGCTGACTGAGAGAGCATGACCCAGCCCCTGGCTTGAAAAGATTGGGAACCCCCATGCTAGTGTGTTTCCAAGATGAGAATTGTATTATTAAAACAGGCAGTGAAAACTGAAAATGTTGATAAAATTTAAGTTTTAGGAAAAGTGGGTTGTATTGTGTCTTCCATAAGAGCAGAAGCAAAAAATAGATGCTTGGTTATATACAAGATGAGAGAGAGTGTGTGCTTTTATTAAAGGCTGAAATCCTGTTGCTTAGAATAAGCAAATCCATGACCTTCAGTCTTCTCCTAACCAGCAAATAAAAGAGTCCCTGCCATGATTTCAGAGCTGTATGCACATGCTTTCTTGGTGTGCATCTGCATGTACTCCTGAGAATCATGGCAGGGTCTTTTTGTTTGCTGGTTAGGAATAGACTGAAAGTATGGCTTTTCTTATGCTAACAAACTGGATCTTAGCCAACGTATAATGGTTGAAATCCTGTTGTTTGATTTAGTAAGTTGCGCCGGGGTAGGTTCATTGAATGATTGGGGATTTGGTGAGTCAACTTTCTTAAAGTTCCATCAATTCAAATGGGCTTATTCTATTGTGACTTACTACTCTAAAGGAAGTCACAACTAGAGTAGGTCATTTGAATTGATATAATTTATGAAGGAATGATTCAGTGGGCCTACTCTAGCAGCATTTATGAATGGAATCCACTTCAGCTAAATTTCTCTTTCAGATCTCCCTTTGTAATCTCCCAGTGATCTCCCAGTGATGCAGTCAAAGTCCTTTCCAGCTGTCTGGAGGCTGTTGGGGTCTGGATGGGGGCAAATGGGCTACAGCTGAATCCTAGCAAGACTGAGTGGCTATGGATAGGGGGTCCTGTGTTATCCCGGGAGCTACCATCTTTGGTTTTGGATGGGGCTGTTTTGCCCCAGACCAACCCGGTGCGCAACTTGGGGGTCCTCCTGGATTCGCGGCTGCTGCTAGAAGAACAGGTGGCGGCTGTGGCCAGGAGGGCCTTCGCCCAACTTCGGGTGATTCGTCAGTTGCGCCCACTCCTGGACCGGGACTCTTTGCTCATGGTCACTCACGCTCTGGTGACCTCCAGACTAGACTACTGTAATGCGCTCTACATGGGGTTGCCCTTGATGACCATTCAGAGGCTGCAGCTGGTCCAGAATGCCGCGGCCCGGGTGGTGATGGGGTGTGGACGTTATGCCCATGCCTCACCACTGCTTCGGGGGCTGCACTGGTTACCAGTTTGTCTCCGGGTGCAATTCAAGGTGCTGGTTTTGACCTTTAAAGCCCTACATGGTAGTGGGCCAGGGTATCTTAGAGACCGCATCGCCCTAAGGACGTCTGTCCGTCCAACCAGAGCGGACCGGAGGGGCTCTCTAATTGTGCCATCAGCCAGGGGGGCTCGCCTCTCTGGCACAAGGAGGAGGGCCTTCTCCGTGTCCGCACCAGCCCTTTGGAACCTCCTGCCTGTGGAACTGCGTCTCCAGACGGAGTTGTTGCCCTTTAGGAAGGAACTAAAGACCTGGCTGGCAGGCCAAGTTTGGGGTGCGGGTGGGGATGGGGGTACCGTTGGGTGGTTGGTATAGAGAAGTGTGCCTTCCCCCAAGGTCCCTTCGGTTCTTGCGCACCTTTTAGGGGTGGTTTTTTTTAACTTTTAACTTTTTTATCATGTGTCTTTTATGTATTTACTGTCCGCTATGTAAACCGCCCTGAGTTGGGTTGTACCTGAGTGGGCGGTATATAAGCGTGAAAAATAAATAAATAAATAAATAAGAGGCGCCGTTGGGGAGAGGGGGTGGCTTTGACATTTGCCCCCCCCCCGGGACTCTAGCCCTCAGCCCCTCGGGGCCTGGGAGGGCAGAAGAGGTGCCGTTGGTGAGAGGGGGTGGCTTTGACATCTACCCCCTGACTCTAGTAATATCTTATTACTTGTAAACCACCTTGGGTCACCCCTTAGGGTGAGGAAGGCAGTATATAAATATAACAATAAATAAATCCCTTTCTTTGTAATAGTCACTTTGGGATGAGTACCAGAGTGTCCTAGGAGGCTAAAATGTTCTGGCACTAATTTTTGTGTGTTGTTGAGCCATAGGTCAAATTTGTATCAGTTTATTCTTTTGCACAGATATTGTCCTGTTGATGCTGTTGGACACAGAAGGGCACTGCTGTCACATAACACAGTTAGAGGATGAAAGAATAAATGAGATCTGATGTTGCTGTTGACCTTGTTAAGATATAGTTGTAGCAAGTTCCTAAAATATATGTATTCTGATGGCCCAAGAAGATATAGCATTCCACAAGACCTTTGGATCATAGTAGAGAGTCCCTTCAGTCATTGTTTAAAATTACCCTCTGGTTTAAAACCTGTCAACATAATAGGGAAATTGAGTCTAAGACTTCATATCTATCTCCTCTCATATAAATCTCTTTCTCCCTTCTTTGAAAAGGCATACTATTTTCCAATTAATTTGTATTTACAATGAAATAATAGGTGGCAACTCTGACAGTAGTTGAGAAAAAGAACCAGCATTTAACAGTGCTCCGGCTCATTAGCAGAAAAGAATGGTTACTAATGCTAATTAGAAATAATGATGATACTCTGTGGTTTGTTAAACATGTTTACGTTTTTCTCAATGACATGAATACCAATTTGTGTCAAAGAGAAACTAGTCACAACCTCAGTCACATCTAATGGAAAGTATTGTATATGCTATTTTTCACACAGTGTTCATTCATAATAGTCGTGGACTCAAGCTTTGATAATTCTGATAGCATGTCAGTCCTATGAAGACTAAAATGGATTTGTGTTGTAGTGGGGATGAGGCTAAGGAAGTGTGTCACCTTGTGCTTTGCCTGCTGCAACTGAATTAATTAATCCAGTTCAACAGTTTGGAGTAACTCTTTTTAATAAATCCTTTCCCTATGCAGTCTTGGCTTCAGGCTCTATATAAAGATGGATTAAAGCATAAAGAGGATCTCATCCATTAAGCACCTTCACTGTCTTGGGTTATCTTCCCTACATTGCATAAGATTTGAGGACTGGGATTGGTGCTTATTAATTTGAAGTTACCTGGTAGACATGAACAAGAATTTGACTCTCTCTGGTACTTGTTCCATTTCGTGCCAGCATCTTTGCTCAGAACTGAGCATCTGCTATATATTTGTTTTGTGCTGGAGAGGTGCCTGAAACCATTTGCTCTTTTTGAGTGATGCAACCTGCCAAGATGGCAACAACAGGCATAGAAAGAGATAAAAAGCATCCAGTTCCATTAGTGACGTGAATGTACAAGGCAGATATCAATTGTCCTTATTTAAAATCCTGGTTTGGTGTTTACTTTTAAATTACTACATTGCAGTGATGCCTAAGCTTGGTGCTTTTAAATTCTATCCTGCAGTAGCTGAGCTGATGTTGATGAGAACATGTTCATATCAGTTTTATACTACCTTGAATTTAAATCTCTGTATCATTCTTCATCTATGAAATCCTGTATATACATAGCCTTCCAGGAGTCCCAGATTTCTTGTAAGGAGTGAGCATTTGCAGGTTTGAATATAAGCACATAGTTTCTGTGAATGATGTTTCAAATGATCTGGATGAAAGGAGGATTTTTCTTTCCACATTGCTGTCGTTTGTATTATGAAATGTGTGTAGTCTTGCAATAAGTGAATGGATAGGGTGTAAAACCTATAGACATTATGTCATTCTTCAATCAGAAGTCATGACAGCATTTTCAACATCTACCTTCAAAGTGCATTTCTTTTTCAAATTTTAGCATCATGTTGTCAAATCATGCTCTGAGATGCAGTAACAAGTATTGTAAGCACTATATATATGTTGTATAGTATAAATCAGGAATTTTCAACATTTTTAAGCTGCAGGCCGGGTCACACTCCCTCAGGCAGCTTCAGCAGCCAGATGGCCATTTTGCCCTTCCTCCACCACATGGCACTTCCTGGTGTGGCGGGGGGGGGGCACATGAAATGGTGCTGTGGGACACAGGTTGAGAATCCCTGGTATAAATGCTGTGGCCAGAATCCTTTTGTTAATGTAGTATGCCATCACACGAGCAGTAAAACTCTTCTGGAATTTGTGCAATGAGTTATCCAATATCACTGTATGCAAGCATCAGCATTGTAACAGGAGTGATTTCCAACTTGTCATTCTCTGTAACTAGGAAAATGACAAGCTAGAGATTATAGGAGCTCAATCAGCAATATATAGGATTCTGGACTATGTGTTATTTTTTAAAGAAAGCAATAACTTGATAATGGGGAGGGGATGCATTAAATGTATTGTCTATCCTGTGTCCAGCCTTGGGTGTAAGCAAGATAATGAACTATGAGAGAGGGGTGAATTTTGTATTTGTAAAGTAAAGAAAAAACTAAGAATGATCTTAGTGATATTTAACCTAAAGTGCATACTGCCTAAAGCAGAATGTGAACAGTTACTTTCAAGAATATGAAAGTGACAAGCCGAAACCACCTATAACTGAGTAGTGACATAATGAAGCTCTCGGGTCTATTAATTTGGAATCCGTCTTGACAGCATGTATTTAAAAGGGACTGCTGGAAGAGAGAAGGAAGCAACAATTTAAAAGTCTGTGTTTTTTTTCTTCTTCTCTGTATCCAACCAATACTTCATGAAGTGGTGTATAACTGGAGAGTGACAAATCCTAATAAATGCCAGAACAATTGCCACTGCAGAGTTCTACATATGTGTGCCTTTAGTTGGTACCCCAAGTATTGGCAGCCATCTGACTATTAACACCTCTGTTCCTATGAGACATGTTTTAATGTTTCTTTTTTTAAAATATATTTTTATTAATTTTTATAAACAAACAATACATAAAATAATACATAAAAATAAAACCTATATAAACATACCTAAAATACAAAATAATCGAAACATAGCACGACCTATCCTAATACATTATTCCAACTATCTTTGTAAATTTAAATGCATAAACTCCTTCACATTAACCCCCTTCAACCACATCCTTAATATTCTGGATAGGAAGCCATGACAAAAAGAAAACTGATAACACCCCGTGTTTATGTACAATGCCCTGGGGACTCAGAGTAGCACATTATATTACCTCCAAAAACTACTTTGATCTGGTACAGGTCTGTTTCTTTCACCTCCCATAGAAGAATGATCCACAAATGGCTTCCATATCTTCCAAAATCTATTCTCTTTCAGATTACCCCTTTTTTCTTTTATTTTCCAAGTTAATTTATCATTCAATGCTAAAGACCACATTTCTTTATACCATTCTTCAATCTGTATATTTACATCATTTTCCCAATTTTTAGCGATACATTGCCTACCCGCTGTAAGCATTATTTCTAATAATTCTCTTTCGTCCTTATTTCCACAAATAGCTTCCACATTCGTTAACATGGTGGTACTCAGCCCCAGTTTGATTCTTTTACCAATTATTTCACCCATCTCTTTTTCAATTCTTTTCCAGAAATCTTTTACCAGATTACAGCTCCACCACATATGTTCATATGTCCCTAATGTATCTTTACATCTCCAACACATTCCATCTTTTGTATTATCAATTTGGTGTAACCTCACTGGGGTCAAATACCACCTCCATAACATTTTATAATTGTGCTCCTTTATTCTAACTGACATAGTTCTCATTATGTTTTAATGTTTCTACCATGTTTATCATATTACTTTGGCTTGGTGTTCTGTCTACTGGTCCTCTGGTATGGAAGTGGGAATGGCTGATGGGTCTTCTTGGCCAGGTTATGTTGGTGTTCCCTCCAGATGGTATCAAAAGGTAGGGAAGTACCTGATTCTACAGGCGTTCTGCAGTCTCATTACAAGTGAAACACAATTCAATCAGATGGCAATGTACTGTATACACTCGAGTATAAGCCGACCCAAATATAAGATGAGGCACCTAATTTTGACCTGAAAACCCAGGAGAATAGATTGACCCAAATATAAGCCGAGGGTGGGAAATGCAGCAGATTGCAAGTGAGTTTCAATAATCAAAATACATGTAAATATGGTAAAAGTAATTAAATTGTTGGTGCTTCTCAATCCGGTATGGTCCTGGGACCCTCGTAGTCATTGACCTGAGTATAAGCCATGTCCCCATTTGGGGGCTCATTTTTGGGGCTAAAAAACTCAGCTTATACTCGAGTATATACAGTAGTTTGTGTTTTGGCCTGCTCGTGGCATTTTCCAATGCAAGCTATTTTGTGGAGACTACATGATGTGTAGGAAATCTCAAAAACCCCAAACCTGCCCCATGCCCAATACAGATGTATTTCTTCTAGCAACAGGGCTATTCTTTTTTGGAGTGAAGCTGGAGCAATTGGGGACATATGTAGCAATAAAAAAATCTAACCGCAGGTGAGTAATAATTGTCTTCTAAAATGCATAATTGAAACATCATGTCCATTTTACAGATGACTTCAGTAATAAAATGAAAACAATTAAAACTGCAACCCTATACAGAAATGTTCAGAAATAATCCTATCTGAGATCTATCCAATTGACTGCCATATTACTATGTGTAGAGCTGCAGACAAAATCACGTATTCTAGAATAAACAGTGAAAGAGTGGATGAACCAGGAATAGAACTGAACTGTCCCAGTAAACAGCCCACTGCCCTCTTCACAGAGTGTGTAACAGTTGGAAAATGTTAATCTGCTAAATTGCTAAGCAACTGTGTCCTGACCTCAATCCCTATTGGATCAAGGGGAGTTTTACTGATGAATTACATTTTCTGTTCTTAAATCTTGATAGAGCTTTTGTGGTGGGATTTTATGAGAATGATGCCTTCTCTTCTTGTCCATAGGAATTCAATTCCCCACCCCAAATTTGTTTGATGTATTTGCAAAAGCATAAACGGCCAAACATTTCCCTACTATGAATAGCTTTAAAATCAGTTGGCAGAGAGCAGTGTGAAGTTTCACTGAAAATTTTAAAAATAAATTCTTCATTCTTTTGTTAATTCTCTTGTTGGCGCTAAATCAGCCTTACCATGTAACTGCCATATTAAAGGCCAAACAAATACAGAAACAAAATATGAGATATCAATTAATATTTCATTATCTATCAGAAAACAAGGAAGGGAAAAGAAGCTTAGCAAGGCAACAGGAGATCTTTTCTTTAGGAAAAGGTACATCTGTATTAGGAATATTAAAAGCTGCTTCTGAATTGAATTGGACTTGTTGATCTGTTTAGTTCAGTATGGATTTTTATTTATTTATTTATTTTTCTGATTTATATTGCCACCCAACTCCGAAGACTCTGGGCGGCTCACAGAAAATAAAGCCAATCACATTTTAAAAACCAATAAAAACCCATTAAAACTGCCACCAAAAATTACTCCAACAAACTGCCACCAAAAATTACTCCGACCCCTACAGATTAAAAGAGGGAGATAGTGTTCTTACTAAATCAGCCAGCAGGCAAGGGTCACCACATTGCTGGTGCCCCACACCTGCTTTGCCAGTCAGGTTCTTAGCCCTTTCCTGAAGGACAACAACTCCGTCTGAAGACGCAACTCAATTGGCAGGAGGTTCCATTGGCCTGGAGCAGACACTGAGAAAGCCTGGAAAAGATAAGATTGCTAGGTCATGTGACTGCTGTTTTCATCTTTATTCATGTCTTTCCAAGCCCAGTTTGGCAACTATAGGGACTGAATTAGGAACTCTTAGAGTACAAAACAATATCCAACACGAAGCTATAGACTTTGCCCAATGTACTGTATTGGCTTCTGCCCATATCGACTGATACATTCAAGATCCACAAGCAAATTTTGTAACCCAAGTGTCTCTTAGACTTCAGCTGCATTCTTCAAGTAAGCTTGAGTTCCTGAAGATTAAGTATATCTTGTCACAGATAATCATTATTTCTGGAAGAGAAGTTGTATGTTGCTTATTCCGCTTGTCAGTGAAGCGCTCTGGCTGTTCAGATCTCTGTTATCAGTGTTAAATGTCTGATGAGATTCTTTTGACAGCAGAAAAAGAGAATAGGACTGGCAACAGGTTTGGAACCTGACAGAGTCTTTTGAGTGCCACTCATAAAGTAGATACCATAACTGACTTTTAATTATTATTTTTTGTGAAGATGAGTAACTAGCATTATTTTGAGAAATTCCTTCATTTTCCAAGCATTTTTTTCTTAAGCAGTTTTGATTTTAGGGCCTGGAATTTCAGGATCAAGATTCCTGCGGATTTTTCAATAAAGGTGCATGACATTAGTCAATATGGTTGGCCACACTCTTCTCAGAAGTCCTTCAGTGTACTCCGCAACACTATGCTTTAAGAGACAAGAATGACTCCAAAGGTCACAAATTTTGCTCAATTTTCATTATAATGGGGAATGAACTTTTAAGTGAGAAGTGTGTTGAAATGGAAGTATTTGGATTTGCTTCGAAGTTGGTTGTTCAAAAAAATTTTTTTTCTTCAAAATTTAGTGCAGACAGTTCTGAGGAAACATGGGATTTTTGTCCTTATAATTTTGAGGAGGTTAATTGCATACGCCTGATCCCTAGTTTAGGTGACTTTAATGCACTTTAAGTAAGCTTCCTTTTACAGACAGGCCAGAAACATCCGTTGGACAATAACGGAGCTGCCAAGGATCAGTTTCTGAGACCTGACCCTATATTATTGTACAAATATTCACAGCAGCTTCACCAGTTACTGCTTTCTTTCTGGCTCAGTTCGACGTGATTGTGATTATAAAGCCCTGAAAGATCTGCCACCTGAGTGCTTGTAAGAGTTGAGGTGTTCCTGTTCTGCAATCTTCATTCTGTTTTTCAGAATTCTTCCTTTCTTCTTCTTCTTCTTGATGTTGGAAGTACAGCAGTTAGGCATGAAGGATGGGCCCTTTGGGGCAATGTCACACCAAAGTGGAATAGCCTGTCAACAGAGGTTTGCTGCAGCTTCTTCTTTGCATTCATTTATGAGGGCAATGTGCTTATTTCAGTAGTGTTTCTGGGAAGAGTCGTTTTTAAAATTGTCTTTGACACGATACTGTCTTGTTGCCAGTGAATGTATGTCATGCTGGATTGTTTAGCATTGGGGTTCTTATTGTTATTTGTTTTATCGTTTGTCACTGTGATGCTGTTATTTGCCTGTTTTGTAGTCATGGTAGAAAGGTACAGTGAGAAATGTTGGTATAAATAAATTAAAAGAGTCAATTTTTGTTTAAATGATCTTATTAATGCAATAGTAGATTACACCTTTATTAGACTACTAGAGAGAGAGAGAATACACACACACACACACACACACACACACACACACACACACACACACACACACACACAGACAGAGCCAGTGAGCTTTCATGAGCAAAATTCCACTTCTTCAGTCAAGGTAAATCCTTGCTCAAAAGCCAGTTGTATCCGACTCTAGGGTGCGGTGCTCATCTCCATTTTGAGCCAAAGAGCAAGTGCTGTCTGCATCTGCAGACATTTCCATGATGATGTGGCAAGCATGACTGTTGTTGTTCAGTCACACAGTCGATTCCGACCCTTTGCGAACCTATAGACCATTGTCCTCCAGGCACCTCTGTCCTCCATACGAGCCCCAGAAATTCATGGCAGAGGTCTGTGCCAGATCTACTTGAGAGAGGTGAGTTAAAGTTTCTCTTCAAACTGCCTCTGGGATGGGTGGGGATGGTCTAAAGCCACATCTTGAGACTGTACCCCTCCCCCCATGTGTTCTATTCATAAAATAATGGTGCTTAGTCTGAAAAAGTAGATTTTTACCCATGAAATTTTGCTAGGTTTTCAAATCTTTATGTGACCGAATAAATGCATCGCCTACTTTCTTTCCTTTGTATAATATTAAGAACCCATTCTTTCTGGATTACAAAATAAATTACAGTTTTTAAACAAAACAATTATTATAGACATTTCTAGGAGATAACTGTACTAGTCTGTTGCAACAATGATGGCAAAAAGCCTTGTGCTTATTAAGGACTAAGAAGTTCTATTTAGTATAACATTAATGTAGCCAAAGTAGACAGATATTTATACAGCAGTGAGGAAGGTAAGACTATGAAATGGAACACAAATACGAAAGGCCCAGCATCAAAATGGTGCCAGTGATCAAGAAGCGACTTTGGTCATCCTTTGAGCTGACAAATAAAGGGAGGTTAGTTCAGATAACGTACAGCTGGTTACTGTACATTATGAGTGTGTGTAATGCCAAGTGATATCTATGTATCTGTGCCATGTACCTGCGTATATCCCACTGAATAGAACCAATTCCTCTGAAACTGGATGTGTTTAGACTGCAAGTAAAGGTTAGACAAAAATTCAAAACAAACCACTGTTAGGGCAACAGCTTGAAACTAAAAGATCTTTGGGAAACTCCTCCTAAATTGTGAATCCCATCATTTCTGAAATTGGTAAAATTTCCAGTATTGGCCTTTTCTTCTTGTTGCTCTTATAGACTGCAGCAGAAGCATTGACTGAAGACAGAGAGTGACTGGTACAGAGGAGCTCTTAAAAAGAAACAATGGTGGGGTGGTTCCAGAAGCTGCACTGGCCACTTTACTGGACAGAGAGAGAGAGAGAGAGAGAGAGAGAGAAGTTATTACTCTTTTGAACTACAAGTTGGATAATACTGCAGCCGTCATGGCCTGTCTTTGGTCTGTGGGCTGTTTATTCTTACTGGTCCTTATTACCGGAGATCAACGTTGCGGCTGTATTTGAACTGAACTGCTATAGTGATTGTAAAAATGTATATCATTTCGAAATGTCCTCTCCCTTAACGCCTCATTTTCCCAAGAGGGTTTATTTTCTGACTCTTTGCTTCTGGAGTTTCATTGCTACACAGGTTTTTAGACCACTGAGACACACGTCTTTCTTCTGAATATTATATTCTTCTACCGTATGTAGCTGCTATTTAAAACATGTTTTCAAAGAATGGTCCTGTAGCTGCTGAAACCTCCAGAGTCTCTTTTCTTTAGTATTGAAATATATGTTGAATGTGTCTAGTGTAGGGGATGTTGTTCTGTTTTCCATATTTGTTGGCATATTGTTATGATTTTAATAGAATCAGTCTCTGTAACTTTGAAATAGCTCAGTATCCCATCTACTCCTGGTGATTTATTTATTTCAAGTTCCTTTAAGAACAGGTTTCATTTAACTTTCAACAATTGCAGGTTCTTTGTCAAAGATTCACCTTTAAGGAATCTGCCATCTGTAGTGTAATGTGGATTGTAGAGAAATGAGGGGAAGTTTTCCTGCTGGGTTTAAAGTCTGCCAGCTGCTGGATATGAGGGTGATCTGGCTGCACCTCTCATCACCCCATTGATCACAAGAGTTGATTGGGCTGATCTGGCTAATTAAGTGACTGTCTTTTCTTCCCTCATCTGTCCACTTACATCCTTTCTGAAGCTACACAGTCAGTGGAAAGTGACAGTTGTCCCAGAGAAGAGTGGCTGGTCAAGGGTGTGTGATAACTACGCTCCACTTCTAGAACCTCTTAATAACTTCAAGGTCTACTAGTAGGAGAGTATAGAGGAGTTAAGTTTCCAAGAGTCCAGACACATCCATGCGAGGTGCTGCAAATGCCATTTTGATTTCTTTTTAATAAAAAGGATTGCCTGCTGTTGACATGAAAGGATGAAAGGATGCTTCTCATTTGTCCTCCAGAACTATTAAAGGAAGTGCGATATCTTCCATTAGTAGTTGAAATAAAAGCAGAGCACCATGTGGGCCTCAAAGAATGTAGATGTATTGGCAGCTGATCAAGGGAGTGAATAATTTATGCCACCAAGGCCTCCTGTGTGTTCCCTCCGTTTAAGCTGCTTTGGAGATCTTCTTGTCTAGATGCTGATAGGTAGTCTTTTAAGCTACAGGTATAAAAAGCCTCACAGACCTTGATTATTGCCTCTGTCATCCTTCTGGCTTGCAGTTGATGGTGTATTTTCGTAACAGAATAGAGACTGTGTGCTTGATTCTCATCACTCCAGAAAGGTGGTGGTCCAAGACGTTTAGGAGTGGGGGGCAACCACTAGAAACTGGCTCCTACTCTAGGTGAGTCATTGAAAGCAGTGGTTTGGCTAGAGCTGCCAGGAGATGTGTGGTGGGCTGAAGAGGGCAGACTCTCAGTTCTTAACTGGTAATTGCTTTGGTTATGTGCCAAGCAGCTTTTTTAAAGAGACAATGAAAGGCAAAGCACATTTTACTCTGCTGAAAAATTTCTAAAATAAATAAAAATGGCTGTGGCTTTGTTGGAGCCACCTTCTTAGAGAGCCCCTATGGTGCAGTGGCTAAGCTATAGTACTACAGCCAAAACTCTGCTCATGATCTGATTTTGATCCCAGAGGGATCAGGGTTAATACAGCATTCCATTCTTCTGAGCTTGGTAAAATAAGTACCCCCAACGTGATGAAGCCAAAATGCTAATTACCTTGTGAACCACCCAGAGAGTGCTCTAGCACTGGCATGGTATATAAGTGCAATTGCTATTGCCATTGTTTCTTAAAAAACAAATCTCTTAATTAACTGTCCAGCAAAGTAAATTTGTTGTGCGGAGGTACTTCCTTGCATCAGAGTTGGCAGAGGAAAGTTTCAGAGGGGAAATATCTTTCCCTGCCTCTGTAGAGGTCTCTTTAGGTCAAGAGTGAGGTGTATTGTCAGGACAGCTGGGTGAGAGAAAAAGGTCTGGAAAAAATAGACAGAAGGTGTCTTTCCGGGGCTAGTACCTATAGGCTACAGACAGTTATTGGTTGTAAAGATTACACCGCGCTTTGTCATCGATGTTTGCAATTGAAATAATAGGTGGCTGCTGTTAGACTGGAGAAGGTCTTTCATAAGTTGCTACTCAAAAGATTGTTGATTCAACTGGCTAGGTTCCTATTTGCCAAATCATGGCAGTGCATGGTCTACTTATTAATCCAAATGTAAGTCAAATTTCTTAACAATGGGAATGGGCTCTTTGCCCGCACCCTGTCAAAATTGTTTCAGTCACATTGTTTGCCTTCTAGAGCTGCAAGTTTTTAATGACTATTTGGTTGTCCTATCTACCTGTGTCCAAATAAATAAATAAATAAATGGAAGGAAAGAAGGAAGGAAGAGGCATGGGTGGGGATCAGGGAAGCAGCAGGGAGTTTGAGGATGGGCAAACTGCTAGCTCAGGATGGGCAAAGCCCACCCTGGCCACCCACTGGCTATGGCCTTGGTGGGGATAGAAATATATGCATGCAACACTTCTGTCTAAAATGCATGAAACACATGGGATTTGCCTGTGGTGAAGAAGAAGAAATAAAGGTGGAATTTGTAAGATCCTGGCTTAGTGGTTAAGACACTGAACTTGATGACTGTAAGGTTGGCAGGTTCACAGTTCGAGACCCGAGTACTGCACGACAAACTGAGCTCCCAACTCTTTCCCAGCTCCTGCCAACCTAGGAGTTCGAAGGCAAGAAATTGCAAGTAGGTAAATAGGTACCACTTTGGTGGGAAGGTACATTCCGGTGTCTAGTCATGCCTGCCGTTTGTCCATGGAAACATCTGCAGATGCAGACAACGCTGGCTCTTTGGCTATAAACGGAGATGAGCACCAAACCCTAGAGTCAGATACAACTGGCTTTCGAGCAAGGGCAACCTTTACCTATTCAGTACATTACAACGCAGGCGACTCTATCCACTACGCCACACTGGGTATCCCATAACATTCACTATATACCAGAAATAAAAGCACTTTGCAGCAGCATTAAAAACTCCATCATGTTTTTTTGTTTTGAAAAACAACAGTGAGAGCTTAAATAGAAGAGTTTTTGCCTGTTATCAAATAAGCTATAAAGATGGTGAGTTGGTTCCCAGATCTTTGGGAAAATTCCACCAGTTCTTCACACATCCTGGCAAGGTGTATAAACATTTTATTACTGCCTTTGCAAACTGCCAAGTAACTCTCTCTGTCTTGTCACCTCCTCACCGTCCTGTTCCCTTTATGTTTGGACCATCTGTGAAGCCTTTTTCTGGGAGGAAGTTTCACAAATGGCTAAGCTCCAGTTCTCACCACCATGTAGTGTCAACTCTTCCTCAGCACATTTTTTGATGGGGTCGGCATAGGGGTCAGCATAGTTTGGCCCACTGCAAAGTTTTTATATTTGTTACTCTTCTCCTTAGTTTTTATATACGTAGTTGAGCAGTGGCTCAAGTGGCTAAGATGCTGACTGGGAGGCGGAAGGTCAGCAGTTCGATTCCTGAGTATTGCAGGACAGAATGAGCTCCCGTCTTTGTCCCAGCTCCTGCAAACCTAGCAGTCCAAAAGCAAGAAATTACAAGTAGATGAATAGGTACCACTTCGGTGGGAAGATAATCAGCATTCCGTGCACTCTGGTGTCTAGTCATGCCTGCTACATGTCTACAGAAGCATCTGCAAACACAGACAGCGCTGGCTCTTTGGCAAACAGAGATGAGCACCGAACCCTAGAGTCGGATATGACTGGCTTTCGAGCATGGGAAACCTTTACCTTTACTAGTTGTTACATTGCTTTGTTTATTTTTTTAAATCTGCTCTTCCTTTAAGAAGCTTAATCAAAGAAGCACAAAGGGTCTTCAATTCTCAATCCCAGTCTTCTTTTCCATAAGCAGCTGCTTTAAATCAGGTAAATTAATCCGCCTGTCTGGCCCAGTATTGCCCCCTCTGACTATCAGAAATTCTTCAGGACCTCTGACAGAGATTACTCCTTTAGGAAGGAGATTTTTTTCCTGTATTTTTTTAATATGCCTTTACTCTATTTTATCCCCCCCCCAAAAAATAATAATAATAATAATGCACAGTGGCTTAGTAGTTCAGACACTGGACTTGATAACCAGACAGTTGGCAGGTCAGCAGTTCAAGACCCAAGTGCTGCATGACAGAGTGAGCTCCCATCTCTGTCCCAGCTCCTGCAAACCTAGCAGTTCAAAAGTAAGACATTTCAAGTAGATAAACAGGTACTGCTTTGATGGGCAAGGTAACAGCATTCCACATACTCTGGCATATAGTCATGCCTGCCACATGGTAAATCTGCTTATTCATTTACTCAGGGATCCTCAACCTTTTAAACCCAGGGGCCAGTTCATGCCCCTTCAGACTGTTCAGGGGCTAGACTGGTGGTCCCGCTGCCGCCAAACGCCCACCAATGCTACCCCAATGATGCTGGCATTAGCTGGACCACCCCAAGCCACACATCACCGCCAGTGACCACCCCAAGCCACTCCCCACTCCCACCCACAATGCTTCCCTATTTACTGGCATGGAGGAGCTGCATGCCACAAAATCATCCAGCCCATGCCCTGGCACCAGCCTTACATTTGCCCTGCTACGGAGCGCTGCCAGGGACACACCAAGCCAAGCAGAGGGGACAAGGATTGAGGTGGTGGCGGTGGAAATGGGAGCTGAAGCGAGGGTGTAGGCTGGATGAGTTGGTGCCTCAGGCCAGATCCGGCCTGCAGGCCATAGGTTGAGAATCCTGGCATTTAATAATCCTAAAGTAGTGTAAAAATTATGTAGAATGCAAAAATCTTCTCCTTTTTTTATTTGATCAAGTCATTTTTACCTTACTGTGATATTCTTTGCATATGATATGATAATCAGTGCAAATACTTTGAAAAACATCAAATTAATTCTTCCTTTATTCGTGTCAGATGCACCATTCTTTGGAAGCTAAAATTAACACATCTAAAACAAAATAGAATTTAAAAGGGCTAGATGACATCCGCCCAATATTGGGTCACCTCAATAGCATTTCCTCTTGTCAATATAAGGTCTTCCTCAGTGCACTTTGAGGGGCACCGTGTGCATTGTATCATATGGGAGATAGTTTGTTCTTCTCCACATTCACATAGGCTGTAATCTACAGGAAAACCCTGCTTCCTCAAATTAGCTCTTGATCTTCCTACCCCGGCACACAGTCTGTTTAAAGCTTTCCACACAGGACAGGCCATGGTTGTTCTTGGCCAGGCTGTAGAGAGCCATGTTTGTACCGACTGATCTTTTGCTTTTCCTTTGGAGGAAATATGGTTAGTTTTGGAAAGAACTGTACATGGGGAGTCAGAATATTATCCATACAGACTGTCACTGTGCTTCAGTTCTGCCCAATATGCAATAGGCACATCTGAACAAGTTGTTCTGTGTTAATCTTCCACAATTTATTATTACCTAATTTGAACATTAATGTCTTAGCTTCTAGACAAGGTTCTTAAGGCAGTTATATCATTTTCTACTATACGTCTTCCCACTTACCTACCAACTGTTCAGTCATTCATTGCTTTGTATATAGTTGCCCACAGACTTGAAATTTGTTTGCACACATTTGAATACACCCACACTCTGAACATATCAAGCAGTTAAAATCAGCATGTACAGATATTGCAAGGATTCAGACCAGCCAGAGCCTCAAAGATTGCATTACACAAAAAGAAACAGTCGTATCAGTGTATAGAATGTCAGATTAATGCAAGAATGCGATTAGGCACCAGGTTACAGAATATACCTTCTGTAGCAGGAGAATGCAGAAGTAAAACATTCCAAGCAACCATGTAATTTTCTTACTTTTTTAAAGTCATGAGATGAAAATTATTATTTCCAACATTTCAGCAACAATAATTAATATTAGAAATTTTTCACCTCAGCTAACATTGACTTGTTATTTCATAAACATCATTCGTTGGAAGAAAGGCCATTAGTGACTCTCTTTTTTTGCATTTTTACACCTTAATAACATAGACTGTGATAAATTACATTTATGAACAGACCAACTATAATGGTAACTTAGCTGCCACAGAGTACTGTATAATTGAATGAATTTCTTTTGAAAAATAATGTTCCAAGCTCTGATTATGAGCTCAGGCATGCTTGGCAATGCATATTCTACCAGATTTTACATCTGAGTACAGTATTAGACTATGAAAATCCTGGAACACTGTCTCAGTGATTGTTCAGCTGCTGCATTTTATGACGTATGACAGAGGTTTGTACAATAGAGTAGTAACCTCATGAGTACTGTACTTTAAACTTATAGGCTACTATGCTGGAGTAAAAAGTAATAATGCTGACAACGTGATGGATGAGAGAGCATGGAATGTGATTTGCAGTTTGATGATATCTGGGAGTAGAGGTAAGACTGTAATTCCTGGTATTGTCCAATCAGACTATATTTTGAGAAGTAACTCTTCCTGTTTCTACTCTCAGACTTCATCAGACTCCAAAATCACAATTTATCACATTCTCTAGAGTTCACAGTACTATTATCACAAACTTTCTTCCCCATCATTGGTGCATATTTGCCCCTGTGGGAAGGTGTGCCAACCAAAGTACTGTACAACTGTCTTTCTTGTCTCATCTTCCAATGAGAGATGATTAAAGGCCATGTTTCATTTCTTTTAATGAGCATCCTTCAGCTCCTTCGGATGGATTTATTGTAGCAGGTGTCTCATATATTTCCTAAACTCTTTCCTGAAATTTGAGCATTCTGTTTACTGTTACCCGTAAACATGGCTACAGCTGCCAGAAGGCTTTGCAAACTGGAAGTGGTCTCCGTACAGTTTCCTTCTGGAAAAAAAAGTATTGGGGTGCTGTAAAGCTGCTAAAAGGACTGTGGAGGCTTAGTGGTTAAGACATTGAATATGACAACTGGAAAACCGGCAGTTTGAGACTGTCCCAGCTCCTGCCAACTTAGCAGTTCAAAAGCAAGAAATTGCAAGTAGATGAATAGGTACCACTTTGGTGGGAAGATAATCAGCATTCCGTGCACTCTGGTGTCTAGTCATGCCTGCTACATGTCTACAGAAGCATCTGCAAACACAGACAGCGCTGGCTCTTTGGCGATAAACAGAGATGAGCACCGAACCCTAGAGTCGGATATGACTGGCTTTCAAACAAGAGCAACCTTAACTTTTGCCAAAAGCTGCTAAGTGTAGTGTTCACTTGTTCCCTCAGCAGGGGTATGTCCACTCCCTCCCTCTTTCCTCTTCATAGGGTGAACTGCTTTTGTGCAGGATGTGGTTTCACAAGTACTCTGGTTCACTGAGAGCCTGTCCAGGAAATAAAACAGTTAGAGGCAATATAACCCTCTTTACTTTGCATGTGGTAACCTACATGCAAAGTGGGTTTGAAACTTTACCCCAAACAGAGATAATCTGGCACCCAATGACTAGATCAAGTCAAATTGTTTTTGGTGCTTTTGTGTCCCGTTGCCATAAGGGTACCAGAATGCCAGTGATTAAGTTGTTTCATAAGGGGAACTTGGCACTGATTGTTTTCTTACCTCTCAGAATTGCTGTATTGGGGGGGCAGGGGGAGGGAATGTCCACAGTGGCAGTGGAAGTGTGCCTGTTTCCCCAAACCTCAGAGCTTGCTAAAGGTACCTTGTTGTTGTTGTTGTTGTTCAGTCGCACAGTCGGTTCCGACCCTTTGCGACCCTATGGACCATTGTTCTCCAGGCGCCTCTGTCCTCCACCATCCCCCTCAGCCCTCCCAGCTCTGTGCCCATTGTGTCTACAATGCCATCTAGCCATCTTATCCTTGGCCTCCCCCTTCTTCTTTTGCCCTCCACCTTTCCCAGCATCAATGCCTTCTCAAGTGAATCCTCCCTTCTCATTTGATGTCCAAAGTATTTTAGCTTCATCTTTACTATTTGACCTTCCAATGAGCAGTCAGGGTTAATTTCTTCTAAGATTGACCTATTTGTTCTCCTCGCTGTCCAAGGGACTCTCAAAATCCTCCAATTCCCAGAGACTTCTAGCCATGCTGGCTGAAAGCATTTTGGAGTTAGGATCTGAAAGAAGGACATTTCCTGAATTCATAGTAATGAAATTCAGCCTCTGTATAGTAAGGGAAGATGAAGGTAAGTTTTTGAGCATAGCTTCATATTTGATATGTTGCCCATTCTTTCTTTTTGTAGCATTTTGATAAGTTTTGTTCTAAACCTTCTTAGGGCCTGTCTACACTGGGCCAGTGCAGAACATCTTTTTAAAAGCTACTCCATGCTGGAGGGATTTCTATATCCAGATAGCATTTTGCTCTTCCAAAGGAGTATGCTTCCCAGCTGATGGGAGAGACATCTCCCCCTGTCAGCTGGGATGTGGCTCCTTCAGCTGTGCCTTATTTTATCCTATTCCCATCATTCATATACCCTGGGGATGGGAAAAACCCCAATGGGGGTCTCAAAATGGGGGCGAGTTGGATTAGATTGGCCCAACCCATGTGCACGTTATTGGATCAACTCACCCCAAAAGCGGACTATATGCCTATGTAGACAGCCTGTATGTTTTCTTCTAGAATGGGTTGATATGTATGAATAGCATCTGTGTGGTGGTACTGCTTATTTATAGTTAGTTGTTTAGGATTGTTCTTCTATGTAAGGCATTTTTTATCATTCCTCTAGGCAGCCCTTTTGTGGGGTTGTTGCCAGGGTTCATACTAACACAGTGTATGTTGTTATAGATGCAGGCTGTTCATTCCCCAGCTGTATGGCAATGTAAGAGCATGCATACAGTCTCTAACAATCAAAATAAGAAAATCCTGCCCAATATCTTGATCCTTTGAAACTTCTTGCGCATATGTATAACTCTTTTAAAAGCACTGTGTGCTGCCCCCCCCAACCTCTTGAGTAAGGATATGTCAAATTTCTGCTTTATGTGGTGAACACGTTTATCTCCACCGCACATCAGTGCTAATGTACCCGTTCATTTCTTTGTGAAGAGAAGTCTTTGTGGAGGAAAGACCTTGTGTAACATTTGTGCACTATTGAGATTAGGGAAAATGTAACAGTGATACGTCTAGAGTCGATGAACATGTATTCTGCAATTTCTAGATTTATAGTGTCAGCTTTAAGGAATAGTTGCATGTGAACCAATCTAAAGAGTGTGTAGAAAATTATTTTGAAATGTGTTTAGGAGGAGAGTGGATACAGAATTAGTGTTTGTTCATGAGTCACTTGCATAATGGACAAGTAAGAAAATACAGTAGCTGAAATCCAGTAACAAGTCAAAACTAAAAGAGGCCCATGAATCAGTGGAATCTAATGGAGGAATTGACTCACCAAATTCACATGATTCAGTGGACCTATTTAAGTTGTGTCTTACTATTGGATTTCTGCCAATGTTTCCAAAAACATGGGCATTATTAAAATCAAGTTCTCATCTTTGCCACTGAATTTAGGGGCCATGTGTTTGACAACACTTCAGTAGATCTAAGTCCATAAAAATGGAGTAGACTGGAGAGGAAAAATTAAGATCTATGGCAGAGGCATGATGTGCATAAAAGTATAGATGCAAAGGGGAAATTAGCTCAAGAATACAGACAAAGCTTAACCATATACACCAGGTTCATTTTTATATTTCCAGAGCAGAAAGACAGATTTCTACTTCTTTAGCACTCAATTGGCAGGCTGTTCCCATACAACTTCTAATAGTAGCAGAAGAGCAAGAGGCTATAGAAATGAAGAGTTGAATTTTTATTTTTTTATTTATTTTTATTTATATTCATATTTATATAGCTGCCTAACTCACAAAGACTCTGGGCAGCATACAATCTTAAAACCCTTAAAACAAGAACACCCCCAATAAAACAAATTACCCTGCTAAAACCCCCACACATTAAAAAGTAGAAGATTGCTTTGATATTAAACCAACCAGCAGGTGGGGGTCACAACATCTTCAGGACTCCACACCTGCCCCACCAGCCATGTTTTCAGATCTTTCCTGAAGGGCAGCAATTCTGTCTACAGCCTTAGTTCCACTGGCAGGAGGTTCCATAGGGCCGGAGCGGACACAGAGAAGGCCCTCCTTCTTGTGCTAGAGAGACAGGTCCCTCTAGCAGATGGTACAAGCAGAGAGCCCCTCCGGTCCACTCTGGTTGGACGGACAGACATTCTTGGGGTGATGCGGTCTCTTAGGTATCCTGGCCCACTATCATATAGGGCTTTAAAGGTAATGACCAGCACCTTGAATTGCACCCGGAGGCAAATTGGAAGCCAGTGCAGCTCCCGAAGCAGTGGTAAGGCGCAAGCATAATGCCCACACCCCATCACCACCCAAGCAGCCACTTTCTGGACCAACTGCAGCGTCCGGATGGTCGTAAAGGGCAGCCCCATGTAGAGCGCATTGCAATAATCTACTCTAGAGGTGACCAGAGCATGAGTGACCATGAGTAAGGAGTCCTGGTCTAGGAGCGGGCGCAACTGGCGAATCACCCGAAGTTGGGCAAAAGCCCTCCTGGCCACGGCTGCTACCTAATCTTCAAGCAGCAGTCATGAGTCCAGGAGGACCCCCAAGTTGCGCACCGGATCTGTCTGGGGCAGACTAGCCCCATCCAAAACCAATGATGGTAGCTCCCGAGATAACACCGGGCCCCTAATCCATAGCCACTCAGTCTTGCCAGGGTTCAGTTGTAATCCGTTGTCCCCCATCCAGACCCCAACAGTCGCCAGGCACTCGGACAGGACTTTGACAGCATCACTGGGATCACCATGAGACGAGATGTACACTTGGGTGTCATCCGTGTACTGATGGTACCGCACCCCACTAGCTAATAGTGGGATGGTTTTAAGAGCCATAAACAAATGGAGAAGCATACATTTGCATGGCTGTGTGAGGGGTAAAGAGAACAAATAGTAAGTGATAACGGGGGGGGGGGGACAGCAATAACAATTACACTTATATAACACCCCATAGCACTTGAACACTCTGGGTGGTTCACATTGTAATTAGCATTTCCCCCCAAACATGATTATTATTATTTATTACGTTTAATTTCTATTCCGCTTTCCCGGCACAGGTGCCACTCAAAGCGGCTTACAACATATAAAAATACAATATCATCAAACAGCAAGATTAATAGAAATGCAGTTTCAATAATATAAAACAGATACATCATAAAAATGATACAGCCACAGAGAAACAGTATCCCAGTATTCATAATCCTCACACGTCCCGGCGCAGTAGAAAAAGCCACAAAAAGTCATGGTTACACCAGCCCTTGCCAACCTCCTGGATGACAAAGGGGACAGGAGGCACAACAGCTTCTCAGCCGGGAGACTCCTTTTATCTCCCCGCCGATGGAAGGGGCGGGGAGAGCGTGGCGGGGAGAGCGTGGCGGGGAGAGCGCGGCGGGGAGAGCGCGGCAGGGAGAGCGCGGCAGGGAGAGCGCGGCAGGGAGAGCGCGGCGGCTCACAGTGGCGGCATCTTCGGAGTCTCCCGGGCCGGGGGAGACTCCCTTTATGATGGGTACTGGTTTTACCAACCTTGGAAGGATGGAACATTGAATCATCTTTCTGCTCAAAATTTTGAATTCTTGCATGAATTCAAAATTATGAGCAGAGTTTTGGCAGAGAAACATGTCAGAATGTTTCAGGAAAATGGTGAAAGGGAAAGCTTCATTCCTGTTTTGCTCTGAATTTCAGCAATTCATAGAGGGCAATGATTACACAGTTTATAAAGACTATTGATCAAGAATTCACAAGTGGGTAGTCACCTTGATTTCATTTATAGCAAAAATGAATCACATTGTCAATTGACATCTCTTAAAAGGCAGGGATGTGGCTTTTTCAAATAAAAAACAGCTGCAGAAACACTACTCAGAGAATATTTTTTTAAAAAATGTAGCATGTTAGTCTGTGTTTTAAGCAGTTAGTCTTTAAAGTGCCACAACATTTTTATTTTTGTGTTTTGTTTACACTGATATTTGTTTGTTTGTTTGTTTGTACCCCGCTCTCCTGGTGCAAGCACCACTCAGGACAGCTAAACAACAAGGAAAAATACAATACAAAAAACATTTAAAACATTTACAGCTAAAAACAATTACCTAAAAAACCCCAGCTAAAATCCAAGTTAAAACACATAAAATTACTATTTTGTCACTTAAAACTACCCTCACCCTCCCTCTACCCACATTAAAACAGGATTACCAGAATAATAAGAATCCCCCGCATGGGTTAAACCACCCAGTGTGGTTGAGTAGAGGAGCAACACGTATCCCACACCTGCTGGCATAGCCAAGTCTTTAGCATTCTTCTAAAGGGGAGTAATTCAGATTGGAGATGTAGATCGGGTGGTAAGAGGTTCCATGGGGCTGGGGCAGACACGGAGAAGGCTCTTCATGGTCTCAGTGAGATGTACTTCTTTCGCTGATGGGACCAGCACTGAGCCTCATAGGACGGGCTAAGTATGTAGGGGTGATGCGGTCTGTTAAGTACCCTGGTCCAATGCCACAAAGGGCTTTAAAGGTCAAAACCAGCACCTTGAATTGCACCCAGAGGCACACTGGAAGCTAGTGCAGCTCCCAAAGCAGTGGCAAGGCATGGGCATAATGCCTGCACTCCAACACCACCCGGTCAGCCACATTCTGGACCAGCTGAAGCCTCTGAATGGCCATCAAGGACAGTCCCATGTAGAGCGCGTTACAATAATCCAATCTGGAGGTGACCAGAGCATGAGTGACCATGAGCAAGGAGTCCTGGTCCAGGAGCGGGCGTAATTGGTGAATAACATGAAGCTGTGCAAAGGCAGAGAAGGGGCTGTGAAATAAAAAGTAGTGCTGTACTACTATCTAATGGTCCACCTGGAGACGATAACACTTTATGAGTGGAGGATTATTGTTATTATTGTTGTTGCCAGACCTTTGAGTTGACAGCTTGAAATATCCCTTGAATGGAACCAGTTTGGTTATATAGGCCTCTATCAATGTCTGGAGTAGTTATGATTTACATGCTTTCTTATGGGGAAACTCTTAATTCAGTTACAGTTAAGAACATATAAGTCATAATGACTTCAGGTTTCTTAGCAATTAGTAGCTTATGTGTCTGTCAGGAACATTTTGCTCCTCTATGTTATGTCAAAGCCTGTAGCTGCATCAGCCTCTCAGAACAACACAGATGTAAATAAATTGCTAGGGGAGGCTGGAAATAAATGTGCAGTTGTGCAGGTCTCTAATAACACCCTAAAATAAATGAGTAACATCTCTTAGGAAGATTCAGTTTCATATATTTAATTAGCTAAATTACTAAGTGTGTGTTGACCGGGCAAGTGTACTTCCACACTAATGATATCTGTGACAAAGGTCATATTTTGTATGGTAGTGGCCTCAGTACAGAAATTCTGCCAGTTTGTACTACTAGACTAGAAGGACCAAGAGTTATAATAGTGGGGTGTGATTTCATGTATTCATTGTAATTTGACTTACTTGTTTTCCAAATATTTTTTCTAGTCACATTTCTAGTTCATTTTAACCTTTGCTACATGCTATCCTCCCCATGTCAACTGGGGAGAGGCTTTCTAAGAGGAAGGGAGATCTTAATAGACCAAGTTACGATTTACTTTCAAGAAGGCAAATTGTTACGTGCAGGCTGATATATAGGAAGCATTATCCAAACTGTGATAAAATTACAAAGAGAAGGGATTGCTACAGAGAATAGCATCAGATAATGTTTGCCCTTGAGTTCTCTGTGCAGTTTTAACATCAGTTACTGTACTTCTAAAATGATAACTGTTGTGAGCTCACATCAGAAGCTCACTAATGTTCTAGAAACAGACTTGGAGATTGTTGTGTTCTGAGTTCTATGCATTAAAACAACCACCAACTGTATCAATGTATTCCGTGTAATTAGGTCGCGAGCTAATGTCCACCTGGTGGCAATAGCGAGCGCCCAAGCTCACAAGGTTCCAATCCCCAAAGAACTACAGCGCGGGAAGATTTCCCGCCACTACCTCACCTGGACAAGAAGGGCGTGACCTGGAATGACATCACGCCAGCGGTAACCAATGGGCTATCGTGGAGCCACATTCAAATGTATAACCACCGTATATATTGAGCTGTTCGTCCGCCATTACCTCATGTTCCCCTAGACCACCATGCAATAAAGATGTGTTAAGCCAGTACTACGGCTGTTCCTGTGTCTTGTTTCTCATACATTAAATTGGCGACGAAGGTGGGATTAATGGATTCCCATGAGATCAAGACACACGCTAGTCATGCCGGTTTCGACATCAACAAGCCGGAAGATTGGGAGCTCTTTGAAATGGACTTCCAAGATGCGCTGGTGGTGTCCGACATCACGGACGAGGAAAAGAAGAGGGCCATCCTCACCCGGATGCTAGGAAATGCCGCCAAGAGAGTATTGGTGGACCTGGTATCACCGAAGAAGGTGAGCGAACTGACGGTCAAGCAGCTCCTGAAGGCCATGCGTGACCATTTCCAGCCCTCGGTTTCGATGTTCTCGGCTCGAGACGTGTTCTGGAAGAGAGTCCAAGCGCCCGGTGAGTCCATCGCCGCCTTTTCAGTGGCCCTGCGGTTGGCCGCCGGCCCATGCAAGTGGGAAAACCTGGAAATCGCCCTCAGGGACCGCATGCTGTGCGGCCTGTGGGACGAGGAGGTTCAGCGAAAGCTAATGAACCAGGAGCCACCCCCGACGCTGCGCGAGGTTGTGAAGGCGGCGCAGGCCGCGGAAGCCACGAGGGCCGGAGTCAAGGGGTTCAGAGAAAGGCCCCCACAGGCCGACAAGGCAGCGGGGTCGGTGCAGGCAGCCTGGCGGGTGCCGAAATCTTCTACGGAGAGCAGCGACGACGAGGATGTCCGGAAGGTGCGGAAGGAAGGCCGCCGTTGCGATGGATGTGGAGCGGCCCACGACCGCATCAAGTGCCCGTTCCGGAATGCCGAGTGCCACAACTGCGGCCGCCGGGGGCACATCGCCAAGGTCTGCAGACGACGGCGCAGGGACCAGAAAAGCTCGCCAGACCGCTCGCCGAGGACCAAGGAGGGTGCCCGGCCCGCGAGGAAGCAGGACGGCGTAGGCCGCAGCTCTGACGACAGCGGCAATGACGCCCCAGTGTACAGCGTGTCCTTGGGACACCCCCGTTATTTTGTTGAGGTACTGGTGCAAGGGGCCCCTGTTAGGATGGAGATAGACTCGGGGTCCTCCTATTCAATCATGTCCCAGCGGGAGTTTTTGGGAATTTCCCCCCACGTGCGCCCTAAGCTCAAAGCGTTGAGGTCCATGCTGCGGGACGTACAGGGTAATAGCATTCCGGTGTTGGGGGTTGGAAAATTCAAGGTCCAGTACAAGCAGCACACCGCAGAACTGCCCCTGGTTGTTCTCAAGGGGGGAAGTTGCAGCCTCCTCGGGACTCAATGGTTTAAGCCCCTGGGTTTGTTCATTGGGGGGGTGCATGCCGTTGGGACTGACCCAATACAGGAGGTGTGCGACGCACACCCCGAAGTGTTCAAGAAAGGACTTGGAAAATTCAAGGGACCTGGATCCGGAGGTCCGCCCAGTAAGACTCAAACCGTGCAGAGTGCCTTTCGCACTAAAGGACAAAATAGAGGCGGAACTGGACAAACTGGTGGGCCAGGGGATTCTTGTTCCTGTTGATTCCACGGAGTGGGAGACTCCGATTGTAACTGCACTGAAGGCCAACGGGGAGGTCCGCATATGTGCTGACTATAAGTGCACCATTAATAAGGCGATCCGCCCTAATGCGTATCCGGTGCCGGTAGTCAGCCATCTGTTGGCCAGATTACATGGGGGAAAGTGTTTTGCAAAACTTGACCTGGCGCAGGCCTATCAGCAACTCTCAGTAACCCCTGCAGCAGCTGCTGCGCAAACAATAGTCATGCATAAGGGGGCGTTCCAGGTGACGCGCTTACAGTTCGGCGTGAACTCAGCGCCCGGTATTTTCCAGTCACTTGTGGAACGCCTCTTGAAAGGACTGGATGGGGTCTTGCCATACTTTGATGACGTATTGATAACGGGGGGGGGAGCGAGGAGGAGTTGGCTGAAAGGCTAGACAAGGTACTGGCGGTGTTTGAAAAAGCGGGGTTGAGGTTGCGGAAAGACAAATGCATCTTCTTCGCGAAAGAGGTTGAGTTCTTGGGTTTCCGGGTAACCCCTGCGGGAATTAAGTCCTCCAAATCAAAGGTAGCCGCCATTCAAGGTGCCCCTCGCCCCACCTCCAAGCCCGAATTGCAGTCGTTCCTAGGGCTCTTAAATTTCTACCACTCCTTCCTGCCTCGGAAGGCTTCGGTAGCGGAGCCGCTGCATAAGCTACTCAAGAAGGACGAGGCGTGGAAGTGGGGCGAGAGCCAAGAGAGGGCGTTCATTGAACTGAAGCAACTCCTAGCGTCTGATGCCATCCTCACCCATTTTGACCCCAAGAAGCCGGTGGTTCTGATATGTGATGCGTCCCCAGTAGGGGTGGGGGCGGTGCTGTGCCACGTGCTGGAAAACGGGAGGGAGGCCCCGGTAGCATTTTACTCCAGATCCCTGTCCCAGGCTGAGCGAAACTACGCCCAAACAGACAGGGAGGCGCTAGCGATAATAGCGGGGACTAAGAAGTTCCACGATTTCCTCTACGGCCGCCCCTTCACCATAGTTACCGACCACAAGCCCCTGCTAGGCATCTTCACTGCGGACAAGCCCACACCCCAGATCCTGTCCCCTAGGATGTTACGGTGGGCCATCTTCTTAAACGCGTATCAGCACACGTTGGTGTACCGCCCTGGGAAGGAAATAAGCCACGCGGACGCCCTGTCGAGGTCTCCCCTTCCCCTCACGAGTAGCACCGTGGGCGAGGAGGACAAAGACCGCCAGGTACTCCTGATAGAGGTCTTAGATTCGCCTCCCATTGTACCCGCAGACATCGCCAAGGCGACCGGGAAGGACAAAACGCTAGCTCTAGTCTGCTCCTGGGTGCAAAAAAGGGTGGCCAGCGTCCTCCCCGGCGGCTGAGTTCGCCCCGTTTTTCAGGAAGAGGCTAGAGTTGTCCATAGAAAGAGGGTGCCTTCTGTGGGGTCAGCGGGTGGTGGTCCCCGAATCCCTGAGGCCGAGAGTGCTTAAACTGCTACACGTCAGCCACCCTGGAATTGTCCGCTCTAAGGCTCTCGCCAGGAGCTATTTCTGGTGGCCCCAGTTAGACGCCGACATCGAGCACATGGTAGGCACTTGCGAGAGCTACCAATGCTCCCGGCCAGAGGAGGCGCGCCTGCCGCACAGGGAATGGGACGCGGCGAAGGGGCCGTGGTCCCGGGTGCACATTGATTTTGCGGGCCCTTTTAGAGGGACACTTTTTCTCCTCATTGTAGACGCCTATTCCAAGTGGTTGGAGGTCATCCCAGTCACGAGCACCTCCTCGGCAACGACCGTGAAGCATTTGCGCAGGGTTTTTAGCACGTTCGGCATACCCGACACCCTAATTAGCGATAACGCTAGTTGCTTCACGTCCGCAGAGTTCAGGGCATTCACCGAGATCAACGCCATTAGGCACATCACCTCCGCCCCCTTCCATCCGGCAACAAACGGCCAGGTCGAGCGCCTCGTGCGCACAACCAAAGATGCGCTGAGGCGCATGGGCCCTGGGGATCTCAACCTACAAGTGTGCCAATCCCTGCTAGGTTACAGGGTCACCCCCCTTGCTTCTGGGTACTCGCCCGCAGAACTCTTAATGCGTAGGAAGCTGACCACGATCCTGACCAGGCTAGACCCCACTAGGGTGGAGGACACAGGGAGGAATATCGGGTTGGCGGACACGAAAAGTTTCGAAGTCGGTGCCCCGGTGCATTGCAGAAATTACGCCAGCGCGGGGCCGGCTTGGGTCCCGGGTGTCGTCGTTGGAAGGACGGGTCCCGTGTCGTATTGCGTAGAGACCGTCACGGGTCTGCTATGGAGACGACACGCTGACCAACTCCGTCGCAGGGTTCAGGAGCACCAGGGCGCGGCCGGCGAGGAAAAGGACTCAGCGTTAGGGTTCTCCCCCACCCGTTCAACCCAAGGGGGAGGTGAGGGGGGCCAATGGTCCCCACCTAGGGGGGAGGAGAGGGATTCTCTCCCCATAGATATCCTGCGGAATCTTTCTAATGGTACCCAGGGCATAGATATCCTGCGGAATCTTTCGAATGGCACCCCAGGTGATAATTCTGATTTTCATTTACAAAACCGGGGGGGTTTTCAGGAGTGGTCCCCCACCCATCCAAGCGAGAAGCGGGGTTTTCCGTTAGTCCCCAGTGCCCCCGGTTTTTCCGTCTCTTCCCCGAGAACCGCGGAGCCGCAGCCAGTCACTAACGAGTCTCCCTCTCCCGTTGCAGGACAAGGAGCCAGGGGACAGAGAAGCAGTAGCACCCCCGGGACAAGCCAGTCAGCGTCTCGCCCAAGGCGCGTTTGCAATAAGCCATCTTGGTTGAGAGACTTCGTCTCATTCTAGGGGGGAGGGATGTTGTGTTCTGAGTTCTATGCATTAAAACAACCACCAACTGTATCAATGTATTCCGTGTAATTAGGTCGCGAGCTAATGTCCACCTGGTGGCAATAGCGAGCGCCCAAGCTCACAAGGTTCCAATCCCCAAAGAACTACAGTGCGGGAAGATTTCCCGCCACTACCTCACCTGGACAAGAAGGGCGTGACCTGGAATGACGTCACGCCAGCGGTAACCAATGGGCTATCGTGGAGCCACATTCAAATGTATAACCACCGTATATATTGAGCTGTTCGTCCGCCATTACCTCATGTTCTCCTAGACCACCATGCAATAAAGATGTGTTAAGCCAGTACTACGGCTGTTCCTGTGTCTTGTTTCTCATACATTAAAGAGATGTTCTACCAATAACTGTAGAAAGTATGCAGTGATCAGACTGTGACCTCTTCTGATTTATTCTGTGGCTGGGGAACAATCAATTGCCAGACATGGTTAATATGCAGTTATGGGAAATTCAGCAGCCTGAATTCAGTCTGTTCTGACTTTGCATCAACAAGAAAATTTCAAGATCAAATGAAACTCCCAAATCTTATATGTGACAAGAATAAAAGAGAGAAATGAGCGTTGGCTAAGTAATGCAGCTGATTACCCAGCTGCCCTCTTGACTCTATGGTACCTATTGGAATTAGATTAATTAGACATAATCAGTGGGTGATTCCAAGTTTGGGAGAGAGCACCATAGCAACCACCTTTTAAACATGCCCACTTCTTCTAGGACTGCTTTCTTTGTAAAGACATGCCAATGTTTCTGCCATCTGATACAGAAATTTAAAACCCGGGTTGATTAATGACCTTGATGAAATGTTTGACAGTCTTTGGGGACAGTTAGTCCAGATATCTGTCATCAAGTGCCTTGCTGATGAGACAAGTGAATCCTGCAGCTCCGAAAGCTCCTCTTTCAACTTCTTGTAGCCAGTGATGTGATGATGCCTGCCTTGAGAAGAAAGAGCAGTTGGGGACTTTGTACCAAGAAGCAATTGCAACATTCAGAAATTCCTTTCCCACACTTGAAGAATGGGGTATGTGGGATGTTTAATCTTTAAAGGCAGCTGCAGGGCCTCATGTTGGCTCTTAATGCACAGTTCTGCAATGTGAGTGCTCCCCGTTTTGGACTAAAATAAAACAAAACATATTGTGGCACCTTAAAGACTAACTGGGCATATTGCAATGTGAGCATTTGTGGATCAAGTCAATTCCCACAGACATGTTTCAGAAAGTGGACTTGGGTCTCTAAAGAAGTGGGTCTGATCTATAGAAGCTCTCTTTGGAATATACCAGTCTTTAAGGTTTTTGTATTTTATTTTTGTCTTGTTTTTGTCTGATATGCTTACAACAGACTAACATGGCTGCTTCTTTGAAAACTGCCCATTTTGGTAATTCTGTGTTATGTAGAATTAGTTGTGCGTATGCACAGAGGCTGTATGATGCTCTATGATCATACAGTTTTCTGATATTGAAAATAAACTTCTTACTTCATCATAGGATGGCTAAAGAATAATCTATCAGCATGCTTATATTTCAACAAAGATACTTTGTGGACTAATATTTCCAGAATGCTTTCATTCAAAATGTAATATTTCCAAGCTCTGTATGACTGTGCTAGTTATGAATAGTTGAACCATCAGATGTTTGAAATACAGTACTACTGTTGCTTTATGTCCCCCATAGATGTTGTATGAAGACACAACTGTAGCAATCAATTCAAAGTAACATTAACAATGTTTTCCCTCGTGAAACAGTGTTAGTTATGCACTGCTTTGCTACAGAGAACACTTTTTTGCATACTCTCTTCACCCTCATAATACCTCAAGGAAGAATGACTCTATACCAGGAGTTGTGGGCCGTGTCGAGCCCACAGGCCACAAGTTGAGAAACCCTGCTCTATACTAACTGTGTGATGGAACTAAGTATACCCTGTGTCTTTTTCAAATGGTGATTTCAAATCCGGGGGAGAGTGAAAGAATGTAAACATGTTTACCTCATGAGTTGCCTCGTGTTGTAGAAGAAATGAAACCTAATGTGTGATTGACATGTCTTGCTGTAAGATCATTGGTTGGAATCCCTAAGGGGGTGGGCCAAAGGTGGACCCTGTGGGAGGAGATATATCCCTGTGACGCAGACACACACACTCAGACACTCTCTGGAATTTGTGCTTTGCAAGCAGCCAGAATGTAGAACTTTGAGAGAAAAGGGGGGAGGCCTTTGGGCTATCCCTCAGAGAACCAGTTTGGTTCATTTCCTTGCTTTGAATTGCTTCCTTATCTTTTGATGCACTGTATCCTGTACCTTGCTATGCTTTCAATACACTTATAAAATGCCTGAAGAGGTTTGGAGTAATTTCTTGGCTTGACACTATCTGATTCTACACACATCTGATGCCTGGGTTGTCTAGCCAGGGGGCTGCAACTCAGAAGGACAATAGAGCCTACTTGTGAGTAAGGATCCTATTGTTACACTGATTAGTTATGTGACCACTTTCAAATATACTGCCTTGGTTTTATTGAGTTTTGATTTTTAAAAAAATCAGGGGCGGGGGGGGGGAAGTGATGTATATTCTCCCTTCAAACTCATCTATAACACTACCAAGCCAATGTGGTACTGTTAACTAAGTTATCCTATTAAAAAAGCGCTGAATTGAATAATTTCAAAGACCATTTAAAGTGTAACAAGAAAAATAAAAGAATGTCTTTTAAAAAGCAAAAAGAGATCACAAGAAGAAAGGTGTATCAAGTAAATACCGTGTATGTGTATTTTTCCACGATAAATGTGCATAGGATGGCAGACTGACTAATTTATCATGGTATAACAAATAAGGTCCAACATCACAAAACCGAGATAAAACAAATGTCACCTTTACCTTTTACTAAGCTTGTTAATGTCCACAATGCTGGTGACACTTTGTTCTTGCTGCCGTATGGCTATTACAGTTGACAGGAAAATGTTCTTAGCTGCTAACAATAAAAAGACTCTGCGAGCAAGAAACTAGAATGCTAAAACTTTAATCTTTACTGAATGAAGCATAAAACACAATACAAAAGGTCTACGTCTTATAGCTATAAGAAGGCAAAAATGATAGGATCCAAGTGTACCTGTGGGCAATGCCAAATTCCCCTTTTTCTCAACCTCTTTTATACTCTTTCTCATTCTTCCAGAACTGTAGCATACATTCCTAGTTGCACTGACATGTCACAGGATATTTCCATACTTTTTAAGCAATACTCTCTTGTGATTTAATATTTCATTTTGTTACAACCTTTATAGATATAGTTCCTTCTTCCTTTCACGTTTCTCACAGTCCTCACATCACAGAATACATTCCAGGTAGCCTAAGCTTGTTTTTAATTCTTCCCAAACCAGAGGCCTTTATATGAGGATTGTTGTTGTTCTGTCGCACAGTCGACTCCGACCCTTTGCGACCCCATGGACCATTTTCCTCCAGGCACCTCTGTCCTCCACCATTCTCCTCAGCCCACCAAGCTCTGTGCCCATTGTGTCCACAATACCATCTATCCATCTCATCTTTGGACGCCCCCTTCTTCTCTTGCCCTCCACCTTTCCCAGCATTAAGGCCTTCTCAAGTGAGTCCTCCCTTCTCATTTGATGTCCAAAGTACTTTAGCTTCATCTTCACTATTTGTCCCTCCAATGAACAGTCAGGATTGATTTCTTTCAGTATTGACCTATTTGTTCTCTTTGCTGTCCAAGGGACTCTCAGGACTCTCCTCCAACACCACATCTCAAAGGCATCTATTCTTCTGCGCTCAGCCTTCCTAATGGTCCAGCTCTCACACCCATACATTACCACTGGGAATACCATTGCTTTGACTATGCGAATTTTTGTTTTCAAGGTGATGTCTCTGCTTTTCACTATATTCCCCAGGTTTCTCATAGCTTGTCTCCCCATAATCAATCATCTTTTTATTTCATGGCTACAGTCGCCATCTGCAGTGATCTTAGATCCCAGGAAAGTAAAACCTGTCACTGCTTCTACTTCTTCCCCATCTATTTTCCAGGGACTGATCGGACCTGTTGCCATTATCTTGGTTTTCTTGATATTAAGTCTCAAGCCAGCTTTTGCACTCTCCTCCTTCAATCCAATCAAGAGGTTCTTTAGGTCTTCCTCACTTTCTGCCATTAGGGTGGTATCATCTGCATATCTCAAATTGTTGATGTTTCTCCCAGCAATTTTGATCCCATATTGTGATTCCTCCATCCCTGCATTGTGCATTATGTGCTCTGTGTATAGATTGAATAAGCAGGGTGATAAAATGCAGCCTTGTCTTACTCCTTTTCCTATTCCAAACCACTCTGTCATTCCGTGTTCTGTCCTAACTGTTGCTTCTTGGTTCATGTACAGATTTCTCAGGAGGAATATGAGGTGTTCTGGTATTCCCATCTCTTTAATTACTTGCCACATTTTGTTGTGGTCCACACAGTCAAAATCCTTGATGTAGTCAATAAAACAAAAGTAGACTTGTTTCTGGTATTCTTTTGTTTTCTCCATGATCCAACGTATGTTGGCAATGTGGTCTCTAGTCCCCCTGCCTCTTCTGAAACCGGCCTGCACCTCTGGTAGTTCTCTCTCCACATGTTGTTGAAGTCTATCCTGTATTATCTTGAGCATCACCTTGCTGGCATGTGGGATGAGCGCAATTGTTTGGTAATTTGAGCATTCTTTGGCATTGCCTTTTTTTGGGATTGGAACATACACTGATCTTTTCCAATCCTGTGGCCACTGTTTTGTTTTCCAAATTTGCTGGCATATTGAATGCAGTAGTTTGATTCCATCATCTTTTAGGGCTTTGAAAAATTCAACTGGGATACCATCATTTCCACTAGCTTTGTTGTTTGCAGTGCTTTTTAGGGCCTTTCTGACTTCACTCTCCAGAATGTCTGGTTCAAGTTCAAATTTCTCATTATTGTTATTATCAGGAGTGTTTAGGTCCTTTTTGTAGAGTTCCTCTGTGTACTCTTGCCATCCTTTTTTGATCTCCTCTGCTTCAGCTAACTCCTTTCCATCTTTGTCCCTTATCATGGTCATTTTTGCTTTAAATGTTCCCTTGATTTCCTGGATTTTTTGGAAAAGATCTCTAGTCCTGCCTCTTTTGTTGTTTTCCTCCATTTCTTTGCACTGTTCGTTCAGGTAGTTTTCCTTATCTCTCCTTGCTTTCCTTTGAAATTATGTATTCAGGTGGTTGTATTTTTTCCTTTCTCCTTGGACTTTTGCATTCCTTCTTTCCTCTGCTATTTTAAGGGCCTCATCAGACAACCACTTTGCTTTCTTCCTTTCTTTTCTTTTTTTTTCATAAATATATTTACTGCAAAGTATATATTAATCATAAAGTTTGAAAGAATGCTTGGTACATTAGATAAATTTACAGAATTCAGTCTTCTTGAAGTATGTTTACAGACTGGTTATCAGACTAAGCTTACATGGACATTTTTGACAGAAATTTCACCATAAGGTTGTAAGATCAGTATAGCTGCCTTCTAGTGGTTCTTCCCTACATGTGGTATAAAAAGGAATATGGTTGTGTGAAATTCTTTCCTATTAACAAATAAACAGTCCACACCTCTCTGCATTTCTGTATTCTTCACACAGACAGAATATAAGGACATTAAGACATTTGTAAGAACAGAAGACGTAAGGACAGAGGTAGCTCACCTCTTCGCAACACAAGTGTTAAAAAGTAGGTGAAGGCACAAAAAACCCTCAAAAAAGTTCACTTTAACTGTTTTAGCCCAGAGCAAGGAAATAAATTGAAACTTCAATCTCTTGAATGTGGCACAGGAGAAAAATGCAGCTAAATATCCAGGGACATTATGAAAAGCGGAAATTCAAACCTTGATAAAATAACGGCAAAACATCTCATTTATTTACTGTAAGTATCTCTACGCAATCTGCCTCCCTCACCTATCCCAGTATGTTAAGACATGCAGAGTAATTAAAAATGGCAAAGTAACTAGTAAGTGACTGTTTTTTGGCCATCCCAGCTGTGACACTGTGAGATTTTGGTTTGACACTACCCTTAGTGTACATCTTTTGTCTGCCCTGCTACTCAGGCTGCTTCCTGAGCCCAGGAGGTTGCCTGCCCGCGGGCGAGGACTGGGCGCGACGGGGGGTCCGGGATGGGACTCTGCATGCCCTGTTTGGGCGGTGCTGCCGACAGCGTAGTGGAGGCGCCTGACCCGGAAATGAGAAGAAGACAACTTGCAGAAGCTGCAGAAAAAAGGCAAATGGAGGCTGCTTCCCGTGGCATTAAGAATCCTTCTTCTGTGGAACAGAGGAAAAAGAAACAGGAAGAAATGGAGAAACGTCTTGATTCTGCTGTCCCTGATGGAGGAGGATTAAGATGGCAAGTCGGATAATTTTGCCTGCTGTTCCTAAAGGGGAAGGAAAGGGTGAATGTCCTACTGCCAGTATCCTGCCTGTTCCTACAGCTGAGTGGAATTTGTTCATTGTTTGGCTTTTTGCTGTTGCTTGTCTATGAAAATGCAGCAGTACTGTGCCATGGTAGCAGGGCTTCCTTTCTTTTCTTTTGGTATGGTTTCTCTTGCTGCCTCCTGCATGATGTCCCGCGTCTCTGTCCATAATTCTTCTGGTACTCTGTCTATCAGGTACAGGACATTAAATCTGTTCATGACCCCCACCGTGTATTCTTTAGGGATGTTGTGTAGGTCATATCTGTCTGGTCTAATTCTTTTCCCCATTTTCTTTAGTCTAAGCCTGAATTTTGTGATCAGTAGGTTGTGATCTGAGCCACAGTCTGCTCCAGGTCTTGTTTTTGCTGACTGAATGGAGGTTCTCCATCTTTGACTGCAGAGTATGTAATCAATCTGATTTCGATGCTGGCCATCTGGTGATGCCCATGTGTAAAGTCGCCTCTTGTGTTGCTGGAAGAGGGTGTTTCCTATGACTAGTGCATTCTCTTGGCAGAACTCTATCAATCTTTGCCCTGCTTCATTCTGTGTTCCAAGACTGAACTTGTCTGTTATTCCATTTACTTCTTGATTTCCTACTTTGGCATTCCAATCTGCTAAAATAATGTGGACATCATTTCTTGGTGTCTGTTCTATGAGGTGTTGTAGGTCCTCATAGAACTGGTAAACTGTGGCTTCATCTGCATAGACTTGGCACATAGACTTGGATTACAGTGATATTGAAAGGTTTGCCTTGGATTCTGACTGACATCATTCTATCATTTTTGATATTGTATCCCATTACTGCTTTCCTCACTCTTTTGTTGACAATTATGGCTACTCCGTTTTTTCTGAGATTTTCTTGCCCACAGTAGTAGATATGATGGTTTCCAGAGCTAAATTCACCCATCCCTGTCCATTTTAACTCACTGATGCCTAGCATGTCAATGCTTATTCTTTCCATCTCATTTTAACCACTTCCAGTTTTCCTTGATTCATAGACCTCACATTCCATGTCCCTATGCAGTATTGTTCCCTGCAACACTGTATTTCTCCTCCCCCTTTCGTATCCCTCCCCCTTTTCAGATCTGCTGTGCTGAGCATCCCCTTGTTTTGCCTTTTGTTTTGGTCCATACGTTTCTCTTGGCAAACTTTGTGGCGTGCCTTGCTGGTCTCTACGCCAGTCTTTTCCCATCACACATGTTATCACAATTTAAACAGTTTTAAAACAAAGTATTACCATGCACAATATCACAGTTTATCACATAGTATCAAAATAAAAGTTGAACTAATTAAAGAAGGGAAAGAAAGAAAGAAAGAAAAAGTCCACTATATCAAGTCTTTATGTAAGTCAGTTTCATGTACAGTCACTATGTCAGTTGCTATAAGCCATCTATGTTTATTCAATTATATTATTTCAGTTCGATTACTTATCCTTTGCATGCATGCAGCAGCTCTCGCCACCCTTCGGCCGCATGGAATTGGTCAAAGGCGCCGACTCGGGCCTCGCTGTGATGGTGGTTGTGGATGGTATCTCCTGGGGGTGGTCAGGGGTCTCCGGAGGTGTCCTTCTCTCTGGCCCCAGGTCTTTGGAAGGGGGGGAGGGGCAGGATCTTTTACTCACCACCCCCTGGCCTCTCTGGATGGCAGGGCCTTTTAATTCTTTCTCACACAGTACCTCTTTGGAAATTCCTCAGATAGCTGTATTTAGGAGACCAATCATTCTACTTTAATCTTCTACTTGAGAACAGATTGATTTCATGAACTTCTAAAAGCACTGCTCAAACTGAATTTTCCATGTGACTGAAATCTAGTACTTTAACTTCTGGCATTTAATAGCAATAGATTAATTTTCAAAATAAACATTCCATTAATCATGAAATTTCTTTCATTTAGTACCAATAACTTTCAAACCCAGCATTCCAAATCTTTGCCAAAAAAAGTCTCTCTCTCGCTGATTAAAAATCATCAAAACTGAGGAGTTTAAACCATGTTTGGGGTTGTTGTCAGTAAAACACATTTATAAGGTACCTACCCACAAGAGGCTGACCACCAAGAAAGCTCCAACTTGTACTTATCAATGTCTAGATGATTTATAAGTAAAGCAGGCTTTTAGGTAATTTAATGCCAGATTGTAATAAAAATTGTATTAGATCTGCATAAGAATAGTCAGGCTTTTGACTTCCACTTTGTTCTGAACAGGCTATCTCTACCTTCTGTGCCAGAAGCAAACTGGTCAGAATATAAGGACACTCTATGTACTGTACTGAAGTTGGATGAGTGTAAGGTCAATGTATACTGTCAAAAAATTGTATTGTCTGTGAAAACTTTTCACCCTGTCTCTTCATGTTTCTATATGTCTGAGGAAAGGTTTCCTTCTTCCTCTATGTAAGCTGTGAGAGCTCTGGAATAAAGAGGGACATTGATTTGCAATCCAGAGGTCCCTTTGTCCTCCATGCTGCAGAATGTGTTTGTGTCCATGTTTTTAATAATTGTATAAAAAGTGGCTTTTCCATACATGGACATTGATTTAGTAAATGTATGCTTCAGTTACAACAAAGAGGTTACATTTCTATGGATCTTAAATAACTGTGCTGAAGAATGCCTGTTCAAAAAACAGCTGACCCTAATCAAAGCACTATTGCATCCCTATTACAAATAAATGGTATCAGTGAAAAGAATAAGCAACCACTCGCCTAGCTCCAAACTGCATTCTAGTTTGCTTTTACAACCATGCTGAATCTCTGTTTCTTTGTCTGTTTCCTGAAACTGAAAATATGTATACAGTAGTCCAAATCTCTTTGTCAAAGGATATTTAAAAAGGGCCCCAAACATACATATATCAGAATTATTCTCAGGTTGTACATGTCTTTGATAAATATTCTTATAATACAAAGTTTTGTTGGAGTTGGTCTTTCATTTATGCTCAGTAATAATAAAAATTTCATGTCAGAAATTATTCTTGGTTGGATGGATTTTTGTGGAAGAAACTCCACTCAGAGAACGCCCAAATAAGGTTCCTTTCATGTCCCCAGTGTTGGGCTCCAAAAAATTATTGCTACCACACTGTGGCCGTGGTATGGTGGGCGTGGCCAGGGGGAAAGTCCTGTGTTGCATCCAAATTAGGACTACTTTATTTCAAAACTTGGATGGGCAGGGCCAGCCAGAATTTCTGCTACCAGTTCTGGTGATCTGGTACGAACCTGCTGATGCCCACCACTGGCTGGGACAGAGACAGGTGCTCAATCTGCCATGCAGTACCTGGGTGTCAAACTGCCGACTTGCCAGCCTTCCAGTTAACAAGGCGAGCTTCTTAAACATTGAGCCACCACAGCAGTACTATTTGCTGAGTTAGGGGCTTTAGAAGCCCATTTGTTTGGTTGAACCAGAAAGCCACCTTTCTACAATCAAAAGCCACCAAACTCCTCCTATTCTAAAATTAACAGCAGCCAAAGTACAGGAGCTGCTAATGTTCAGTATATTGTGGCACTCATGTGCTTCAAGAAAGAGATTTAGGATGTGTAGTCTGTATGGACACTGACTGGGAGGCGGAAAGTCAGTAGTTCAATTCCCGAGTACTGCAGTGTTGTGTTCTAATGGTTTTACCTTCCACATGGATTACAATGTATCTGAGCCAATGTAACCTTGCCTATAGCAACAATGTAACCTTCAGCTGTATCATATAAACCCTGTAATAGGACGCGAGCTAATGACCACCAGCTGGCAGCAGCGAGCGTCCAAGCTCTCTTGGTCCGAACTCATCAAAGGCAACAGCGCGGGAAGCTTTCCCGCCACCACCTACACCTGGACAAGAAGGGCGTGACCCACAATGACGTCACGCAGACAGTAGCCAATGGGCTACCATGGCACCACGTTCAAATGTATTCCTACTGTATATAAAGAGCTATTGATCCGCCATTACCTCATGTTCCCTCTGTCCACGATGCAATAAACCTGAGTTAACCCAGCCCGAGGCTGTGTCCTGTGTCTTAGTTTCATACACTAAATTGGCGACGAAGGTGGGATCAATGGATTCCCAAGGAGCAGCCAGGGCACAGAGCGGGTTCAACATCACCAAACCGCAAGACTGGGAGCTGCTTGAGATGGACTTCCATGCGGCGCTGGTGGAGCTTAAAGTCAAGGAAGACGATGAGGAGAGGAAGAGGGCCATCCTCACCCGCATGCTTGGAACGGAAACCAAGCGGACGCTGGTGGGCATCATCGCTCCAAAGAAGGTGAGCGAATTTAAGGCGGACGACATCATGAAGCTGCTACGGGAGCGCTTCCAACCCGCGAGGGCGATGTTTCCCGCTCGGAGCGCGTTTTGGAGGCGAGTCCAAGCGCCGGACGAGTCGGTCGAGGCATTCGTGGCCGCCATGAGGGTAGCCGCTGCCCCCTGTAAATGGGGCAGCATCCTAGAAATTGCCCTCAGGGACGGCGTGCTGTGTGGCCTGAAAGACAAGGAGGTGCAGCGCAGCTTGATGAACAAGGAGCCGCCACCCACGCTGGCAGAGGTCGTCGAGGCCGCAGAAGCCGCAGAGTCCACGAATGCTGGAGTGGACGAGATGCACCAGTGGCGTGAGTGGCGTCCCAGAGCCGGCAAGGCGGAAAGGTCGGTGCACGCAACTCAACGGGCCTCAAAGTCGTCCTCAGAGAGCAGCGACGGCGAGGAGGTCCAGAAGGTCCGAAAAGGGGGGCGCCGCTGCGATGGTTGCGGAGCGGCCCACGAGCGTGCGAGGTGCCCGTTTAGAAAGGCCGAATGCTACACCTGCGGCCGTCGGGGGCACATCGCCAAGGCATGCAGAAAACGGAAGGAGGGCCGGAGGCAGTCACCAGACCGTTCGACCAGGCCGGACCGTTCAGCGAGGCCCAAAGATGGCGTCCAGACCACGAGGAAGCAGGACGGCGTGGGCCGCGTCTCGGACAGCAGCGAGGACGACGTCCCAGTGCTCAGTGTGTCCGCGGAACAGTCCCATTATTTCGTTGAGGTACTAGTACAAGGGGCCCCCATCAGGATGGAAATTGACTCGGGGTCCTCCTATTCCATAATTCCCCAGAAAGAGTTTCTAAAAATCGACCCCCACGTGCGGCCCAAACTTAAAACTTTGAGGTCCACGCTACGAGATGTACAGGGGAACAGCATTCCGGTGTTGGGGGTCGGGAAATTTCGGGTTGAGTTTAAGAGACACTCTGCGGAGCTGCCCTTAGTTGTCCTCAAGGGGGGGAGTTGTAGCCTCCTAGGGACACAGTGGTTCCAGCCCCTAGGCCTTTTTATAGGGGGAGTACATGCAGTGGGGGTGGACCCAATACAAGCGGTGTGCGATGCGCATCCCGCCGTTTTTGAAAAAGGACTTGGGAAATTCAAGGGACCCCCTGTAGCTTTCGACCTAGACCCGGAGGTCCGCCCGATAAGACTCAAACCGCGCAGGGTGCCCTTCGCACTAAAGGACAAAATAGAGGCGGAACTGGACAAATTGGTGGGCCAGGGGATTCTTATTCCTGTTGATTCCGCGGAGTGGGAAACTCCAATTGTAACAGCTCTGAAGGCTAACGGGGAGGTGCGCATTTGCGCTGATTATAAGTGTACAATTAACAAGGCGATCCGCCCTAACGCATACCCGGTGCCGGTGGTCAGCCACCTTTTGGCCAGGCTAAATGGGGGAAAGTGTTTCGCTAAGCTCGACCTGGCACAAGCCTATCAGCAGCTTCCCGTAACACCCGCCACGGCCGCGGCACAAACGATAGTCACACATAAAGGAGCGTTCCAGGTGTCGCGTTTACAGTTCGGCGTGAACTCGGCACCCGGCCTTTTTCAGTCGCTTGTGGAACGCCTCCTGAAAGGGCTGGAGGGGGTGTTGCCTTATTTTGATGACGTATTAATAACAGGGGGAAGTGAGGCCGAACTGGCAAAGAGATTGGACAAAGTACTAACGGTGTTCGAGAAAGCGGGGCTGAGACTGAGGAAGGACAAATGTGTCTTTTTCGAAACCGAGGTCGAGTTCTTAGGGTTCAGGATTACACCCGAGGGTATCAAGCCATCCAAATCCAAAGTAGTAGCCATCAAAAAGGCCCCTCGCCCCACATCCAAAACCGAGCTACAGTCATTCCTGGGGCTCCTCAATTTTTACCATACATTCCTTCCGCGGAAGGCGTCCGTGGCCGAACCGCTTCATCGGTTGCTTAAAAAAGAGGAGACTTGGATGTGGGGTGACGAGCACGAGAGGGCGTTCAAAGAATTAAAGCAGCTCTTGACCTCTGACGCAATTCTAACACATTTCGACCCCAAACGGCCGGTGGTCCTAGTCTGTGATGCATCACCGGTGGGGGTGGGGGCGGTACTTTGCCACGTGCTGGATGACGGAAGGGAGGCCCCGGTTGCATTTTATTCAAGGTCCCTGTCCCAGGCAGAGCGAAATTACGCACAAACCGACAGGGAGGCATTGGCAATTGTAGCGGGGACCAAAAAGTTTCACGATTTTTTGTATGGTCGCCCGTTCAAAATCGTGACGGATCACAAGCCCCTGTTAGGGATTTTCACGGCAAGCAAGCCCACCCCGCAGATCCTATCACCGAGAATGCTGCGATGGGCCATTTTTCTCAACGCTTACCAACACGAGTTGGTGTACCGGCCCGGAAAAGAGATCAGCCATGCTGATGCACTTTCGAGATCCCCTTTGCCCTTGTCGGACGACCAGAAGGCTAGAGTAGGAAGGGACCGCCAGGTGTTACTAATTGAGGTTTTAGATGCACCCCCAATAGTACCAGCCGATATTGCGAGGGCGACAGGCAAGGACAGGACACTCGAGAAAGTCAGCTCATGGGTACAAAAGGGGTGGCCGGCATCGTCCCCAAGCACGGAATTCGACCCATTCTTTCGGAAAAAGCTAGAGTTGTCCCTAGAAAGGGGGTGCCTATTGTGGGGCCAACGGGTGGTGGTTCCTGCAGCCATGCGGCCGAGGGTGCTCAAACTGCTGCACGTCAGCCACCCGGGCATCGTTCGTTCGAAAGCGCTGGCCCGCAGTTACTTTTGGTGGCCACAGCTGGACGCGGACATTGAGCATATGGTCGGCACTTGTGAGGCATGCCAGGGATCCCGACCAGAGGCGGCCCGCCTCCCGCATAGGGAATGGGACACAGCAAGGGGGCCGTGGTCCAGAGTACATGTAGATTTCGCTGGCCCATTCCGAGGAACCATGTTTCTCCTGGTGGTGGATGCGTTCTCCAAGTGGCTGGAGGTTATCCCAGTAAAGAGCACGTCCTCCGCCACAACAATTAGCCAGCTACGGAGAGTCTTTTCCACGTTCGGTTTACCCGACACTTTAGTCAGCGATAACGCGAGTTGCTTCACCTCCTCGGAGTTCGAGGCATTCATGGGAGCAAACGCCATTCGGCATGTCACATCCGCGCCGTTTCACCCGGCCACGAATGGCCAAGTGGAACGGTTGGTGCGTACAACAAAGGATGCGCTGCGGCGCATGGGCCCGGGGGACCTAAATCACCAAGTATGTCAGTTCTTGTTAGCGTATAGGGTGACCCCCTTAGCGTCGGGTTACTCGCCGGCAGAACTCTTGATGCGGCGAAAACTGACCACGCTTCTGACCAGGCTGGACCCGACGAGAGTCGAGGATAAAGGAAAAAACATAGGATTGGCAGTCTCGAAAGGGTTCGCCGCCGGCGACCTTGTTTACTGCAGGAACTATGCAAGCGCAGGGCCAGCCTGGGTGCCAGGAACAATAATAGAACAAACAGGGCCAGTGTCATATCGGGTGGAAACGAGCACCGGCCTCCTCTGGAGGAGACACGCTGACCAACTGAGGCGCCGAGTGAGTGAAGGGCCGGTCAGTGGGGCTCAGCAACAGGATTCAGCGATAGGGTTCTCCCCCACCCGTTTAGCCCAAGGGGGAGACATTGAAGGACAGCAGTCCGAAACCGGGGGGGAAAGCGGTGGTCCCGACTCATATCCTTTTGATACCCCAGTTCTATCAGGGCCCGGGGGGAGGGAAAAGGAATGTGCGGCCGCCGCCGCGTCCCCCGAATGTAATTTTGATTTTGATTTTGGTTTTGCGAGCCGGGGGGGTTTTCAGGAGTGTTCCCCCACCCTTCCAAGCGAGAAGAGGGGTTTTTCGTTAGCCCCCAGTGCCCCCGGTTCTTCCCCGAGAAAGAGCACACCTCCCAACAACGCCGCGGAGCCGCGGCTAGTCACTAACAAGTCTCCCTCTCCAATTACAGGGCAGGAAACCAGGGGACAAAGAGAAGGTAGCAAACCCGGGGAAAGGCAGCCCGCATCGAGACCCCAGCGTGTTCGAAATAAGCCATCTTGGCTGAGGGACTTTGTCTCCTAAGGGGGGGGAGTGTGTTGAAGGTGGGCTCGAGACATTGTCTCGTCCTAGGGGGGAGGGATGTTGTGTTCTAATGGTTTTACCTTCCACATGGATTACAATGTATCTGAGCCAATGTAACCTTGCCTATAGCAACAATGTAACCTTCAGCTGTATCATATAAACCCTGTAATAGGACGCGAGCTAATGACCACCAGCTGGCAGCAGCGAGCGTCCAAGCTCTCTTGGTCCGAACTCATCAAAGGCAACAGCGCGGGAAGCTTTCCCGCCACCACCTACACCTGGACAAGAAGGGCGTGACCCACAATGACGTCACGCAGACAGTAGCCAATGGGCTACCATGGCACCACGTTCAAATGTATTCCTACTGTATATAAAGAGCTATTGATCCGCCATTACCTCATGTTCCCTCTGTCCACGATGCAATAAACCTGAGTTAACCCAGCCCGAGGCTGTGTCCTGTGTCTTAGTTTCATACACTAAATGCAGGACGGAATGAACTCCTGTCCTCTGTCCCAGCTCCTGCCAACCTAGCAGTTCAAAAGCAAGAAATTGCAAGTAGATAAATAGGGACCACTTCGGTGGGAAGGTAACAGCGTTCCGTGTGCTCCGTTGTCTAGTCATGACTGACACATGACCACGGAAACATCTGCAGAAGCAGACAGTGCTGGCTCTTCAGCTTTGAAACAGATGAGCACTGAACCCTAGAGTCGGATACGACTGGCTTTCGAGCAAGGGAAACCTTTACCTTTACCTTTAGTCTGTATAATTAGTATATATTATTGTGTTGTTAGGCACATCTCATCAGTCCTAGCTAATAGAGCCAATAGTGAGGGATGTTGGGACACTGAGTAATCTGTAACCCTCAAGTGTAAGGAAAGCAATGTTACCGTTACTAATGTAATTGCTGAAATTGCAGTAGCTCATTTTTAAAAAGAGTCAGCGTACATAACCAAGGACTGTTGAGATATGTTGGCTTACAGGTCCCAATATAATCACAAGGTCCCAATATACTCACAAGGTATGACAGGTATTAAGATGAAACACAACTGAAATGCCCCAGGTTGGGGCAGGCTAGCTTAAATATTCACTAACAAAGATGGTGGTCAGCATTTATATCTTTGTGTTCAGTAAGAGAGATTTTGTGCTTTCAAGCAACGTAGACAAAGAAGCACTTTCTTCAGCCGCACACATTTTAAAAGAGAAAGCAGAACACTCTAATCAATAATTCTAAATAAAGCTTTTACATGGGTACTTCAGGGAATACTTCTGTTGGTTTGTACAATGTTTCTTAAAATGTTATTTATATTTGAAGAGCGTTCTGGCTCCGTGTCTGTTGCAACTTTTTAGAAAGTAATAGAGAATTATAGTGCCGTGATGTACTTCCTGAATGATGTTTATATAAAATCCAGGGTGGATAAAAATCAATGATTATTTTTTTTAAAAAAAGATCAAAAAAATCAGATTTTTAAAATTTAAATTGGATTTTTATTTATTTAAATGCTTTTTGAGGAAAAATCTCTCTAAATATCGTGTTCTAGTTAAGGTACATTATAGTCTAAAGGTTATTCATCATGAAATTAGTTTTTAATTATGTGGTATAAGGCTGTATTAATCCATTCACAATGTCATGCTCTCCCAGAGGTTTCTGATTATTTGGGGCAAGTTTTCTATCTAGAAGATATTATCAAATCAAATGCTTGGTTTTGCTGTTTTCAAAACTGTGCTTTTGGATCTGCAACGATAACATGCCTCCTTCATAGCAAAAAATGTTATAAAATAAACATCAGAATTGAGAAAAAGACCTTAATCCCATTGTTCCTCTGCAAATCTATGTACACAGAATCAACCCCCTTACCTCTTAAGTGCTGCTACATTTCAAGAAGTTCAATGAATAGAAGGTTGTTTGGAATAGAATAGCACAAGGAGCAAAGTTTGAGGAGGGAGGGGCAAGCAGTAAAATAAAAGTGAATGAAACCTTTTGAGGACGGAACTCTGCATGTTGAGATCTTAATTTGTATAGCAGCCTGAAGTTTATCATATGGACCTGGCTGATGTAGTCAATGACTGTTAGTCTAAGTTTTTAAAAATATATTTACCACATCAGTTAACAAACATAGATGTTTAAGCAAATATGAGCATACATAATGCTATATAATGTTATTGTTTTGGTTAAATAAAACTATTTAAATGTTAAGGTAATATGAATGATTAACCTATTAAACTGGAGATGGTTCACCTTGCAGTAATTTCATAATTATCTATGTATTTCTAATGGTATATAACCACCAAATCAGTAAATTTCTGATATAACTGTAAAACTACTGTAATCTGAAAAGTTATTATTCTAAAAATGAAACCTTTGTCTGGTTGTAAATATTAAGATTAAAACAACTCCAGCAAAAATGAGTCTTTATGTAGAAAATCATGATTTAAATCAAGCCTTACTGACTAGTGATTTAAATCATGATTTAAATCATGATTTAAATCAAAGTAATTTAAATCAAATCCACCCTGATAAAATCTCTTATAACAATTACATGGGCTAGATTGGCTTCATTCAGTATTGTTTGGTCCCTCATTAATATGTACTAAAACAAAGTGAAATGGAATAACAGTAGTACCATTACATCCTCATAGATTATATTAGTGCTTTTCCTAGAATCCTGCAGGAGTAAAAAATGAATTTGGGACATTTTATATTCAAAGCATGTGTTCTTCTGTTCCATGAAGATCCTTTGCTGGTCTTTTCAGGAGATTTATATGTCCAGCATCAACATGTGGTGAAATCCATTCAGTTCAATGTCTGTATTGTCTTAAAGGTAGGGAAATATAGGAGCATCAACCCTAATTATTTCCACAGAATCTGCCTTTTGGGATTGGCATGTAAGATAAAATTAGATCGTGGGAAATTACTTTTTGAACAACTCCCAGAATTTCTAAACATTCTTGGCATTGTAGTCCAAAATAGTAACTCTACTAAGCTTTGATGAAATAAATCATTTTGTAGCATTTTGTAAATTGACAAGACTGTAATTAGTGGAGCAAATGGAATGTTGTTTACAACATGCTAACGTCTCAAAGGCAAAAGAAAGACTATCACTTCTTCTTGGTATACACTCATATAGAGGGAATGTAAAAATTATATAAACCGGAGAGTAACAACAAGGCCACCTTAACTATTCAATTTTACTGGGAATATACCTGTAGCTGATGTTTAAACAACATAGGCAATCACAACATGTCATATTGCAGAAGAGGGAGAAGGTTTGCAGCAAGATTCAAAGGCTTCTGCTTGGATCAAAGTCAAGGTAAAACTTCAAAAAGTGTGTTAATATTTGTTGTGATCCCTTTTTCATATCTTGTAATTCCCAGAGACATTAATGCTCTTGAGAAATTAGCATATATAGTATTAAGCTGTTGCTCCTTCCCTCCCTCCATGTTACAAATGCGAATTTCCTTGAAGAGTTTGAGGGGAATTAGAACTGATCTTATGTGTATATCTGCTATATATACATAGACTTTGTATGTGGAGCTCTGGACTTGTGAAAGCAACATCTTCAGTCATGTGGATAAACCTTTCAACATATAGTTGTTCACGTGTATAATCACATTGTTTTTGTGTACAAAGCTGTAGTGTATCCATACAAAGAACTCTGCACGCTCTCATTTACATGGTTGTTTGCTAAGGGCAGACTTCTGTTGAAGATTTCCACACTTAAAATGAATGCTATGCAAGTGTTTCAACTTCAGTGTCGCACAACTGCTTGCATATCTCATTGTATTTTCTGTTGAAACTTGCATCAAAAGGCTAGTCATCTCTTATTTTGATTAACTCTGTACTTAAGCAGAGTCTCTGACTCCCTCAGATATCCCACACTTTAACCTTTTGGTATCTACATTAAATTCTGATCATTTTGTTATTATAATAATAATATATAACAAGCTTAATAATTTCAGAATACTTTAAAAAATAGAGTTCAAAATGTCCCATGCAGAATTGTTCTAGATTATAAACTTGACTTCAATTTATTTTTATTTGTATGCGGATTAGCTTATAAAAGATTGAGATTTGGAAGAAAAAGAACAGGGGTTATTTTATTTTATTTTGCTTTTAATTTAAATAAAGACTAGTAAGCCCATCTCCACCCCCTTGCCGGCAAAATTTTGGGGTGAGAGGATTGTTTGAAACAGGTATAATATTTGAGTTGGTGGCTGTTTTGAAGAATGCAAGCTTGAGGCCTATTTTACTCTTAAATGAAGAGTTATTAGACACATTGGTTCTGCTAGTCTGTTCCTCACTGTTAGTGTCAAAGTTCTTATAGTGGTATCTTTAGCCCAACATCCCATTGAGGGACATTTTTGTAGTGGTTCCTAAGCTCCCGTCTTTGTCCCAGCTCCTGCCAACTTAGCAGTTTGAAAGCAAGAAATTGCAAGTAGATAAATAGGGACCACTTCGGTGGGAAGGTAACAGTGCTCCGTGTGCTCCGGTGTCTAGTCATGCCTGCCACATGACCACGGAAACGTCTGCAGAAGCAGACAGCTCTGGCTCTTTGGCTTTGAAACAGATGATAATTTTTAGGATTTTAGAATTTTGAAATTTTGAAATTTTAAAGTTTTGAAGTTTTTAAATTTTTAAATTGTACTGTATGGTACTATCTTAATTGGTGTTTCTGTAGCTGTTTTAAATTAAGGGGTATGCCTTATTCGAGTTGATATATAGCAACCGAGAAATTTCGTTGTTCCCGCAAGGGACAATGACAATAAAGATTTATCCTATCTTATCTATCTTATCTTATGAGCACTGAACCCTAGAGTCAGATACAACTGGCTTTCGAGCAAGGGAAACCTTTACCTTTACCTGCTGTTATATGTTGGACCACTTTTTGGTGTGTGCCAGCCAATCTCCAAAGGCAGCCTTTATACACACATTGATGACAGTCATGTGCTGCTGCCTTTCAGAATGGATTGTGTTTCTCTTAGGAAACATTGGCCTTTGCTAGAATCTTTGTTCTCTTTCTAATTTTATCTTGCAGGAATTGACTGCGCCCAGACATGCCTGTGAATGTGGAGGAATCTAGGCAGGTGAGTTTGAACAGCAGAGGTGGTTGTGCAGTAGGGAATGTCTCAAATGCAGAAAATCAAGAAGAATCCACGAAACACATTGTAAAACGTGTTTATATACTTTGCTTTCTTCATATCCTGAATTCTCTGGTAACATCTTTGCCCCAAGGTGAAACTGTAGAGTAGCATTTTCCAAACTGTGTTCCGTGGAACACTGGTGGACTTGAATTCCCAGAAGCCTAAGTCAGTACATTGGATGATCAGTGCTTTGGGGAATTGACTTAGGCTTCCGGGAATTGAAGTCCAAAAACCAAAGATTGGAAAACACTGCTGTAGAGTAAACCTTGATGCTAGCACAGCCCCGTTTGTTTGGAGTAGTGTAGGTAATCTGAGCAGATACTCAATTATTTTTTCTTTTGAGTCATCCGTTGTTGTGTGCAGCCCCTCTTTAAAACTGGAATCCACCAACATATGTAACAGGCAAGCATTATCTCTGTTTTTTTCAAGCACACATAATTCTTGCAATGATGTCTGTTGTGCCGTGTTTCTAAAACAAATGTCTTCTCTTAAGAACTGAGCTCAAGGAGAGTATGCTTCTCCTGTGTCCTGTTAAAACCAGGTATGGGTATAGCTGATCGGCTATTTCCATGCAGTGTCACAAAGTAGTTTTAAAAACTGTTCTTCACTTGTAAAAAAAACCATTGTGCTGCAAAAATTGTGCTTTTTGTAAATCAAGAAATTATTTTCAATTTGAAGGGCGAGAAAGTGGGTTTTGTTTAATGTTGTTTTTAAAAACAGTTAAAAGCACACAGGAAAGGAAAGGCAATTCATTAAACCTGTGCAAAGCTGATGGTGTATTATTTTCATAGCTCTATCTTTGTTTAGTGTTTAAGAACCAAGACAATAGAAACAGCCGTAGCCTGGCTTAACGCATCTTTATTGCATGATGGTCAGAGGGAACATGTGGTAATGGCGGACGAACAGCTCAATATATACAGTGGCTATACATTTGAATGTGGCTCCTCGGTAGCTCATTGGCTACTGTCCGCGTGACGCCACTCTCGGTCACGCCCTTCTGGTCCAGGTGAGGTAGTGGCGGGAATCTTCCCGCGGCTGTAGGTATTTGGGGAATTGGTACCATGTGAGCTAGGCGCTCGCTATTGCCCCCAGTGGTCACTAGCTCGCGTCCTCATACAGAAGGGTACAGTGTTACTGTTGGGGATTGTTACAACCACTCATTTGAGTGTTACATTACTTAAAGGCACATTACTCCATACACAACATCCCTCCCCCCTAGGATGAGACGAAGTCTCTCATCCAATATGGTTTATTGCAAGAGCGTTTTGGGCGCAAGGCTGGCTGGCTTGTCCCGGGGGCGCTATAGCTTCTGTGTTCCCTGGGCTCTTGTCCTGCAATAGGAGAGGGAGACTCGTTAGCGACTTGCCGTGGTTCTGGGTTTTCGGGGTAGGGGTAAACTCCATTGTGGGAAAACCGGGGGCATTGGGGGCTAACGAAAAACCCCTCTTCTCGCTTGGACAGGTGGGGGACCACTCCAAAACCCCCACCCCTGGTTTTGTAACTCAAAGTCAAAATCATCTTCCGGGATATCTACGGGGGCATCTTCCAGGATATCTACGGGGACAAACTTATTCCCTTCCCCCCTCGGTGGGGACCACTGGCCCCCCTCTCCTCCCCCTTGGGCTGAACGGGTGGGGGAGAACCCTAACGCTGAGTCTTGTTGCGCGGTTTCCACGCCTTGGTTACTGGGAACCCAACGCCGGAGTTGGTCTGCGTGCCGCCTCCAGAGTAGACCTGTGCTGGTCTCCACGCAGTACGACACAGGTCCCGTTTGCCCAATGACTACTCCCGGAACCCAGGCTGGCCCTGCGCTAGCGTAATTTCTGCAATGGACTGGGGCGCCTATTTCGAAACTCTTTGTGCCCGCTATCCCAATGTTCCTCCCAGTGTCTTCCACCCTCGTGGGGTCTAGCCTGGTCAGTATCGTAGTCAACTTCCTGTGCATTAGGAGCTCTGCGGGCGAATAACCTGATGCCAGGGGGGTCACCCTATACCCAAGCAAGAATTGGCATAACTGTAGGTTCAGGTCCCCGGGGCCCATGCGTCTCAGCGCGTCTTTGGTGGTACGCATGAGGCATTCTACCTGGCCGTTTGTCGCCGGGTGAAAAGGTGCGGAGGTGATGTGCCAGATGGCGTTAATGTCAATGAACGCCCGGAATTCGGCGGACGTGAAACAACTTGCGTTATCACTCACAAGCACATCGGGTATACTGAACAAACTGAACACCTTGCGCAACTGCTTAATGGTTGCGGCTGATGAGGTGTTTGCCACTGGGATAACTTCTAACCACTTGGAATAAGCATCCACTATGAGGAGGAAAAGCAAACCTCTGAAAGGGCCTGCGAAGTCAATGTGCACGCGGGACCACGGCCCTTTTGCCGTGTCCCATTCCCTGTGCGGAAGCCGGGCCTCCTTGGGCTGAGAGTTTTGGCAACTCTCGCAAGTGCTCACCATGTGCTCAATGTCAGCGTCTAACTGGGGCCACCAGAAATAGCTCCTGGCCAATGCCTTGGAGTGGACAATCCCTGGATGGCTGACATGCAGCGGCTTGAGCACTCTTGCTCTCAGGGATTCAGGGACGACCACCCGCTGGCCCCACAGGAGGCAACCCCTCTCCATGGACAGTTCCAACCTCTTCCTAAAACACGGAGCAAATTCTGCCGCTGGGGAAAACGTTGGCCACCCTTTTTGCACCCATGAACTAACTAGTGCCAACGTCTTATCTCTACCCGTCGCCTTGGCGATTTTCGCGGGCACTATTGGGGGTGAATCCAGGACCTCTATCATGAGCACTTGGTGGTCTTGTTCCACCTCACACACAGGGCTGCCCCTGTGGGGCAGGGGTGACCTCGATAGTGCGTCCGCATGGCTTATGTCCTTTCCGTGGCGGTAAACCAGCGCGTTCTGGTACGTGTTTAAAAAAATGGCCCACCTCAGCATTCTAGGGGACAGGATCTGCGGTGTGGGCTTGTCTGCGGTGAAAATGCCTAGCAGGGGCTTGTGGTTAGTCACGATGGTGAAAGGGTGGCCATATAGAAAGTCGTGAAACTTCTTTGTTCCAGCAATTATTGCGAGTGCCTCCCTGTCTGTCTGTGCATAGTTACGCTCTGCCTTAGACAGGGACCTGGAGTAGAACGCCACCGGGGCTTCCCGCCCGTTCTCCAACACGTGGCACAGAACTGCCCCCACCCCCACTGGAGAAGCATCACATACCAGAACCACTGGTTTCTTGGGATCGAAATGGGTTAGTATGGCGTCTGAGGATAAGAGTTGTTTCAGCTCATTGAATGCTCTCTCCTGACTCTCGCCCCATCGCCACGCCTCGTCTTTCTTTAATAATTTATGAAGCGGCTCCGCCACCGACGCCTTCCTAGGCAGGAAAGAATGGTAGAAGTTTAGGAGTCCCAGGAACGATTGCAATTCTGGCTTGGAGGTGGGGTGAGGAGCATTCTGAACGGCGGCCACCTTTGATTCGGAGGGTTTTATGCCAACAGGGGTTACCCGGAAACCCAGGAACTCAACCTCTTTTGCGAAGAAGACACATTTGTCTTTCCGCAGCCTCAAACCTGCTTTTTCGAATACCGTCATTACTTTGTCTAGCCTTTCCGCCAATTCTGACTCACTTCCCCCTGTTATAAATACGTCGTCAAAATATGGCAAGACCCCCTCCAGACCCTTCAAAAGACGCTCCACTAATGATTGGAAAATGCCTGGCGCCGAGTTCACGCCAAACTGCAGGCGCGTCACCTGAAACGCCCCTTTGTGGGTGACTATCATCTGCGCAGCTGCTGCAGCTGGGGTTACCGAGAGTTGCTGATAAGCCTGCGCCAGGTCCATCTTTGCAAAACACTTTCCCCCATGTAACCTGGCCAACAGGTGGCTGACTACCGGCACCGGATACGCATTTGGGCGTATCGCCTTATTAATGGTACATTTGTAATCAGCGCAAATTTGAACCTCCCCGTTGGCCTTTAGCGCTGTTACAATCGGAGTTTCTCACTCCGCAGAATCAACAGGAACTAGAATCCCCTGGCCCATCAATTTGTCCAGTTCCGCCTCTATTTTGTCCTTAAGTGCAAAAGGCACCCTTCGCGGTTTGAGTCTTATCAGGCGGATCTCCGGGTCCAGGTCGAACGCAACTGGGGGGCCCTTGAATTTTCCAAGTCCCTTCTTGAACACCTCAGGATGCGCATTACACACCTCCAGTATTGGGTCAGTTCCAATAGTATGCACCCCCCCCCAATGAACAAACCCAGGGGCTTAAACCATTGTGTTCTGAGGAGGCAACAGTCCCCCCCCCTTGAGAACAACCAGAGGGAGTTCCGAGGCATGTTGCTTGTATTGGACCTTGAATTTTCCCACCCCCAACACCGGGATGCTATTTCCCTGCACGTCCCGCAAAGTAGACCTCAGTGCTTTGAGCTTGGGCTTGGGGGAAATCCTCAAAAACTCTCTCTGGGAAATGATGGAATAGGAGGAACCCGAGTCTGTCTCCATCTTAACGGGGACCCCTTGCACCAGTACCTCTACAAAATAACGTGGGTGTCCCAAGGACACACTGTGGACCGCCGTGTCATCGTCACTGTCGTCGGAGATGTGGCCCACGCCGTCCTGCTTCCTTGAGGGCCGGATGCCCTCCTGCTTCTTTGGTGAACGGTCTGTCGAGCCTTTCCGGTCTTTGCGCCGTCGCCTGCAAACCTTGGCTATGTGGCCTCGCCACCCGCAGTTATGGCACTCCGCCTTCCTGAACGGACACTTACTGCGGTCATGGGATGCCCCGCAGCCGTCACAACGCCGGCCGTCCTTCCGACCTTCTGGATGTCCTCGTCCTCACTGCTCTCCGTGGAGGAGTGTGGTGCCCGCCTGGCCGCTTGCACCGAGCCTTCTGCCTTGTTGGGTTGTGGGGGCCTAGTCCTGAACCCCTTAACCCCGGCCCTCGTGGCTTCTGCCGCCTGCACCTCCTTTATGACCTCTTGTAATGTTGGGGGCGGCTCTTTGTTCATCAGCTTTCGCTGGACCTCCTCGTCCCACAGACCACACAGCATGCAGTCCCTGAGGGCGATTTCCAGGTTCTCCCATTTGCATGGGCCGGCGGCCAAACGGAGGGCCTCTGCAAAGGCAGCCACGGACTCACCAGGTGACTGGACTCTCTTCCAGAATGCGTCCCGAGCCGAAAACATCAAGACCGAGGGCTGGAAATGGTCCCGCATGGCTTTCAGGAGCTGCTTGACCGGAACCTCGCCCACCTTCCTTGGAGACACCAGGTCCACCAAAACCTTCATGGCCGGGAACCCGAGCATCCTGATGAGGATGGCCCTTTTCTTCCCCTTGTCCGAGATGTCGGACACCATCAGTGCGCTTTGGAAATCCATCTCGAACAGTTCCCATTCCTCCGGTTTGTTGATGTTGAAACCGGCCTGTGTTGTCTTGATTCCGTGGGGATCCATTATCCCACCTTCGTCGCCAATTTAGTGTTTAAGAACCAAGACAATAGAAACAGCCGTAGCCTGGCTTAACACATCTTTATTGCATGATGGTCAGAGGGAACATGTGGTAATGGCGGATGAACAGCTCAATATATACAGTGGCTATACATTTGAATGTGGCTCCTCGGTAGCTCATTGGCTACTGTCCGCATGACGTCACTCTCGGTCACACCCTTCTTGTCCAGGTGAGGTAGTGGCGGGAATCTTCCCGCGGCTGTAGGTATTTGGGGAATTGGTACCATGTGAGCTAGGCACTCGCTATTGCCCCCAGTGGTCACTAGCTCGCGTCCTCATACAGAAGGTTTCAGTGTTACTGTTGGGGATTGTTATAACCACTCATTCGAGTGTTACATTTCTTAAAGGCACATTACTCCATACACAACACTTTGTTAATGCAGTAACAAAAAAATGACTTGGCCAAATCTTGCCCATTTCTTTTTTGGCTGCATAAGGAGCAATCTGAGGTGCTCTGGTGGTTTTGATCAGTGAGAGTTCCTAGAGTTTTGTTCAGGTTTGGAGATCTACATATTGATTGTGTTTCATTATTTGACTGCTACAGATCCTGCCTTCAGCAGTCATTCCTTTCCATAGTGCTGTTTTGGAATGATGTTTTCATGTCACATTTCAATATCATCCTCATGTCACCATTCTTTGGTGGTCTTCATGTAAAATGTACTTAAGATTCATTGAATTTGGGAGGTGATCAAAATGTTCTAATGACAGAATGGTTTGGAATATATGGTTGTGAGAGTTGGACCATAAGGAAAGCTGAACACAGAATAGACACCTTTGAGATGTGGTGTTGGAGGAGAATTTTGAGAGTACCCTGGACAGCAATCTTAAAAGAAATCAACCCTGACTGCTCCTTGGAAGGTCAAACAGTGAAGATGAAGCTAAAGTACTTTGGACATCAAATGAGAAGAGAGGATTAACTTGAGAAAGCCTTGATGCTGGGAAAGGTGGAGGGAAAAAGAAGAATGGGGTGGCAGAGAATGAGATGGCTGGATGGCATTGTTGATGCAATGTGCACAAAGCTGGGTGGGTTGAGGAGAATGGTGGTGGATAGGGGTGCCTGGCATGCAATGGTACCTGGGATCGCAAAGGGTCGGACATGACTATGCTACTGAACAACAAAATGTTCTAATGATGAGTGCAAATCCTGTATATCCACACAGTTTGGCTTAATGGGTAATCAGATTCATTTAATCTTCTTTTGTCATTCTTCCCCCCCCTCTGTACATCTCAGAACAAATTTGAGAGCTAGTCAGGCTCATTTCCTGACGAGGGTGGTGATTTCTCTAGAAGAAAAAAGAAGCAAGTATAGGCACTGTGGAAATATCTAGAAACAAAGAACATTGAAGATAGTTTACTGTGTTTTCCTGCTTGAGCTACTCAGTCTCATCAGAAAGTGCAGAATGAACACTAAGCATTATGATTTTTCTTCATTTCCTTCTTGCTTGGCACAGGGAGAAATATTTCTAGACAAGAACTGCACCGCTGTGATGTTATATATAGTTTGTAACACTTTGCTACATTGAATAAACATCCTTTAAAGATAATAGGTGTTATGCCATGATTAAAATGGGATATGGATTGTACACAACTGCATCATGTTATGCTGATAAAATTTAGCACTCTCAGATATAAAAACTGAGTATATTTCAATACTCATATCAAGAGGATGTAGAATATTTTGTTTAAAGCAGGGATTCCCAACGTGTTCCCACCCCTGACACTCAGCTGTGGGGTCCGGAGGTGTGGTTGCTCCCAGTGCTTACGATTTCTTCTTCTTCTTCATTGGCAGCAATTGCACTTCAGTGGCAGCAATTGCACTGTTTTTCTGGCTTCATGCGTAGCCTCTGCCACTCCTCACAGTGCCGGGAGGCTTTTCAGAGCATTTTCGCTCCATTTTGGAATTTTTTGCTGCATATCTGCTGCGTTTCAGCAGCTAACACACACCGTTTGGGGATTTCCTGGTTCTGCGCAAGGAACCCAGGCATTGTCGGAAGCTCCACTCAGCACCGGAAGTCCCCAACCAGTGTGTGTTAGATGCCAAAATGTAGAAGACACATGGTGAAAAATCCCAAAATGGAGTGAAAATGCTCCGAAAACCCTCCCGCCGCTGTGGGGAGTGACAGAGGCTGTGTAAGAAGCCAGAAAAACAGTGCAATTGCTGCCACTGTGGTAAGTGACATTTTTGGACGTCCAGTGCCGGACGGAGCTTCTGGCAGTGCCTGGGTTCCCAGCGCAGGCTGTATTAATGAGCTCTGTGGGCCAGATTAGGCCCACGGGTCATAGGTTGGGAACCCCTGGTTTAAAGCACACCTTAGAAACATCAGAAACATGCATGTGGCAGTGATCTGCTGCTGGGTTCTTTTGAAGCTGCACTATTTATTTACACAAACAACTTAAAATAACTAAGTCTTCAGGTACCTGGAATTCAAATGTTCATTAAAAACCCAGCAAACAACCCATGTTAATGTATATTTTTGAGACCACTGATAAATTGCTGCCCTAGGATAATATGGGGAACACCCATAATTGCAGAAGAACTGGCCCCAAAGTAAGGAGATTGAATTTCAGCTTTTGAGTGGCTGTCAGCAAAAACTGTCATTAGCTAGGAATGGGTGGAAATTTTATTTTGCTTTGTGTTTTTTTGAATGAGAATTCACCAAAATACACAGATCCCTTCATATTTAGGAAGACAATTGAAAATGTTTTGGTTGTTCTTGTTTTTAAAATGGATGTGACAGACTCACCCATCCTAGCAGAGGCTTTTGAATGATGAGTTCTTGCAACATCTGGGTTTGAATCAACAATGTTTGTGGTGCAAAATTGTGATTGCTCCGTCTTTTGCCTGACAGTCTGGGCATCCAAAGATGAGATGGCTAGATGGTATTGAGGACACAATGGGCACAGAGCTGGACGGGTTGAGGAGGATGGTGGGGGACAAAGGTGCCTGGAGGGAAATGGTCTATGGGGTCACAAAGGGTTGGAATCGACTGTGCGACTGAACAGCAACAACAACTTCTATTTAACTGTTGCTGCACAGACACCTACAACGTTGGTCTTCTCAATGATTGAGATTATCTATACCTCTTTAATTTGGCCAGACTTGGATGGGAATTTAATCTCAAATTTTATAAGACTGTACAAAAATGTACCAGCTTCTTTGCAGCTGTGATAGAAAGAGCTTGAGATGTCAAAAATGTGGATGCAGGTGAAGTCATATCCATTTCCATCTGTAATCACCAGAAAGGAGTAAGTGTGAACTCCTCCTAGGAAGGCAACTCCTCAGTCAGATAATTGTTTTAGACACAGCCTTCCTTTTCTTTCTGACTCACCTGCAGAATGAGTGGCAGGCAAAAAGAAGATGCAAAGCTATTTTTCTCTCTGGCCTTTTGAAGAAGAGCATTTAAGTGAATATTTAAAAGTTGATTTAGTGCTGTAGGGACCACTTTGGTAGGAAGGTAACAGCGTTCCATGCACTCCGGTGTCTAGTTATGCATGCCACATGACCACGGAAATGTCTGCAGAAGCAAACAGCGCTGGCTCTTTGGCTTGGAAACAGAGTTGAGCATGCACCCTAGAGTCGGATACGACTGGCTTTTGAGCAAGAGAAACCTTTACCTTTACCGTTTTAGTTGTGGGATCTACACCAAAGAGATTGCTTCATTCATTATTTTCTCTAATTGCAGAGTTGAGACAGTACCACTGTGGACAAAACTGGCATGCCCAAAGGATTTCCCCCCAAAAAACAGAAGTATCAGATCCTTTTCCCAGCCATGCTATTTCTTGATGCCTTGCCCTCTCTGGCTCTTTCATGGTTGTACGTTAGCAGCTCTTTCAGAATACTTTTGAAGAGCAGATCCATGTACATCAGATCACAGTTGTCCTATGAGGAAAACTGAAACAACTGTACTTGTTTAGCCTTGAGAAAAGGAGATTGAGAAGGGATATGTTAGCACTTTTCCAATACTTGAAAGAAGGCTGTAAAAGAGGAAAGACAGGATCTATTCTCCATCATCCCAGAGTACAGGAAAACAGATATAGACTGAATATCAGGAGAAACGTCTTAGCTGTTAGAGCAGTATGACTATGGAAGCAATTACCTCAGGAGGTGGTGAGCATTCCACGAGAGAAAAAATTAGACAACAATCTGTCAGAACTCTTTGATTTGGATTTGTGCACTGTGCGGGTATTAGACTTGATGGTCTCATAGGCTGCTTCCTGCTCATAAGAACATAAGAACAGCCTTGCTGGAACAGGCCACAGCCCATCCAGTCCAGCATTCTGTCTCACACAGTGGCTCACCATTTCCTTCAGGGTATTCCCAAGGAGATGCCTTCACCTGCTTAGGATTCCCTGGAAATGGCATTGAGAGATATCCTGCCTATCTCTCCAACCCGGAGGTTGTCCTTAGGTAGCCATAATTATAGCCATTGATAGCCTTGTCCTCCATGAACTTGTCTAATCCTTTCTTAAAGCTGTCAAGACTGACAGCTGTCACCACTTCTTCTGGCAGGGAGTTCCATAGACCAGTAATCCTCTGGGTGAAAAAGTACTTTCTCTTATTTGTTTGAGAACTAGTACCCAAAAGTTTCATGGAGTGTCCCCTAGTTCTAGTGTTGTGCGATAGGGAAAACAGTTTTTCCTTATCCACTTTGTCCACACCGTGCATGATTTTATAAACTTCAATCAGGTCACCTCTTAGACGCCGTCGTTCAAGAGTGAAAAGGCCCAACCGTTGCAGCCTCAGATGGTAAGGAAGGTGTTCCAGTCCCCTAATCATTCTGGTTGCCCTCCTCTGTACTTTCTCCAACTCCATAATATCCTTCTGGAGGTATGGCGACCAGAACTGTACACAGTATTCCAGATGGGGCCTCACCATAGATTTATAAAGAGGCAAAATGACACTTGCTGACTTATTTTCTATACCCTTCCTAATGATCCCTAACATTGAGTTTGCTTTTTTCACTGCTGAGGCACACTGGGTTGACACCTTCATTGAGCTGTCCACCAGGACACCAAGGTCCCTTTCCTGGTTTGTCGCAGAGAGTTCAGACCCCATCAGTTTATAAATGTAATTGGGGTTTTTTGCCCCAACATGCATCACTCTGCACTTACTGATGTTGAAGCTCATTTGCCACTGTTTTGCCCACTCCCCCAGTGTCAAGAGATCCCTCTGGAGCTCTTCACAATCTCTCACAGTTTTCACTACCCTGTATAATTTAGTATCGTCAGCAAATTTGGCTACCTTGCTTTTTACTCCTACCTCTAGATCATTTATGAAGAGGTTGAAAAGCAGGGGTCCCAGTACTGAACCTTGGGGGACCCCACTCTTTACTTCCCTCCACTTGGAGAAGTGTCCATTTAGTGCTACCCTCTGTTTCCTGTCCCCTAGCCAGTTGCTGATCCAGGACAAGACCTGTCCCTTTATTCCATGACTGGTAAGTTTATTCAAGAGCCTTTGGTGTGGGACCTTGTCAAAAGCCTTCTGAAAGTCCAGATAAACAATGTCAACTGGATCCCCCTTATCCACATGCTTGTTGACACTCTCAAAAAATTCCAACAGATTAGTGAGGCATGATTTGCCCTTGCAAAAGCCATGTTGGCTCTCCTTTAGCAGCGCCTCCTCTTCTATGTACCTATTAATTCTATCTTTTAGGATGGTTTCCATCACTTTACCTGGGACACATGTCAAACTGACAGGCCGGTAATTTCCTGGATCACCCCTGGATCCTTTTTTGAAAATTGGTGTTACATTCGCTACCTTCCAGTCATCAGGCACAAAGCCTGATTTGAGGGAAAGATTATATATTTTGGCTAGGAGATCAGCAATTTCATCTTTAAGTTCCCTGAGAACTCGTGGATGGATGCCATCTGGTCCTGGTGATTTGTTAGTGTTTAGTTTAACAAGACATGCAAGGACCTCCTCCCTGGTTATTTCTATCTTGCTTAATTCTTCGGTTTCCCTCCCTACGAAGATAGGTTCTGTTTTCGGCATGTGGTCTCTATCTTCTTCAGTGAATACTGAAGCAAAGAATTCATTGAGTCTCTCTGCAATCTCTGTTTCCTCTTTAATAACCCCTTGCCTTCCATTGTCATCTAATGGTCCAATGGCCTTCCTAGTTGGGTTCTTACTTCTAATGTACTTAAAGAAGTCTTTGTTATTCCTCTGAGTATTTTTAGCTATACGCTCCTCAAAGTCTTGCTTTGCTTTCCTGATTGTTGCCTTGCATTTGTTCTGCCAGAATTTATGTTTCTGCCTGCTGTCCTCATTTGGACAAGCCTTCCATCTTCTAAATGAGCTTTTCTTGCTCTTGATCACTTCCTGAACAGCTCCTGTAAGCCACATTGGAGTCCTCTTGGACCTGGCAGTGCCCTTTTTCCTTTTGGGTATGCATTCCAATTGGGACTCTGTTATTGTTTTTGTAAACAGCCTCCATGCCTCTTGGAGTGTTTGGACTCTCTCAATTTTCCCTTTCAGCTTCTTTTTTACTAGTTTCCTCAACTTTGGGAAATTTCCTTTTTGAAAATTTAAGGTCTCTGTGTTAGATTTTATCAGTGACTTGCGGTCTATGTTCAAGTTAAACATAATTGAGTTGTGGTCACTGTTCCCTATTGGATCAGTCACATTAACATCTTGCACCAGATCCTGAGTATTACTCAGGATCAAGTCAAGGATTCTTGTACCTCTAGTTGGGTCTTCAACCATCTGTCCCAGGGAACAATCATTGAGCATATCTAGGAACTTTATCTCTTTATCATGTGCTGAACAACAGTTCACCCAGTCTATGTGAGGGTAATTGAAGTCCCCCATTATAACCAGGCTTCCCTTCTTGGATGCCTCCTTTACAACATTCTCCAACTGCCAGTCTCCCTCAAGAGTTTGGGTCGGAGGCCGATAGTATATGCCTACTGTTAGACCATCCTTGTGGCCTGGTACTCTTACCCACAGAGCTTCTAATGGTGACTCTAAATCACCTAGATATTCCAATTCATAAGATTTTATCACTTCTTTGACATACAAGGCTACACCACCTCCTGTTTGCCCCTTCCTATCCTTCCTGTACAGTTTGTAGCCTGGGATAACTGTATCCCATTGGTTATCATCCGTCCACCAGGTTTCAGTGATACCAATAATATCAATATTCTTATCTATTGCTAAGTATTCCAGCTCCCCTATTTTGTTCCGGAGGCTTCTGGCATTTGTATACAAACATTTATATATGCATTTCTGACACAGTCTTTTGTGTCCAGTTGCATTGTTAGACTGCCTCTTGCATCCTTCTGCTAGAATGCTAGTGACTAGCTCCTTGCTCTGCTCAGTAATTTTTGCATCCTCCTCACTACTCAAGTACACACTTTCCCGAACCGGATGCTGCCCAGCTCCTGTCGGCTTTCCCCCAGTTATCAGTTTAAAAGCTGCTCTGCAGCCTTTTTGATGTTGAGTGCCAGCAATCTGGTCCCATCATGGTTTAAATGCAACCCATCCCTCCTGAACAGATTTGGCTTGTCCCAAAATGTTCTCCAGTTCCTGACAAATCTGAAGCCCTCCTCTCGACACCACCGCCTCATCCACGCATTGAGGCTTCTGAGCTCTGCCTGCCTGGTAGGTCCTGTGCGAGGGACAGGCAGCACTTCTGAAAATGCTACCTTGGAAGTCCGGGACTTCAATCTTCTTCCTAACAACCTAAATTTGGCTTCCAGGACAGACCGCTTGGCCTTCCCAACATCATTAGTACCAACGTGTACCATGACAACTGGCTCGTTCCCAGTTCTCTCTAACAATCTATCTAGATTTCTTGTGATGTCTGCAACTTTTGCACCTGGCAGGCAAGTCACCATACGGTTATCATGTGCATCACAAATCCATTTCTCTGTATTTCTAATTATTGAATCGCCTAGTACAAGGAGCCTCTCTCCTGCAATCTGTTCATCTACATGCACCTCATCAACCATATTAAGGGAGAGAACCTCAGTTTGTTCCTGATGTGCAAAGTAATTGCCTCATTTGAAGATAAGCTTGTCCAAGTGAGGATCTATTGATATACAAGATATTTAAGGAGTGGTTTACCATTGGTAATTATAATTTCATGTCAGAAATTATTCAGGGTTGAAAGTATTTTTGCTGGAGAAACTCATCTCAGGGGACGCCTGAATGAGGCTCCTTTCATGTCCCCAACATATTTTCCCACCAAAGTGGTCCCTGTTTATCTACTTGCAATTTCTTGCTTTCGATCTGCCAGGTTGGCAGGAGCTGGGACAGAGATGGACACTCATTCTGTAATGCAGTACCCGGGTCTCGAACTGCCAACTTGCTGGTCTTCTGGCTAGCAAGGTGAGCTTCTTAATCACTGAGCCACCACAGTCCCTTTACTTGTCGGTGAGCTTTGATGGCTGAATGGGGATTCAAAATCAGGTTTCCTAAATCCTAGTCTGATACTCTATCAACTATACTACACTGGCACCCATCTATATCTGAATGAATGATTTAACAAGTATTTTTAAATAGTATTGGATTTTTATTTGGCAATATGTTAAATGTCTTTGTGTTATTTACCAAATGTAGCTGACTGAGTGTAGATTTCCACTTAGGCTTGCCTTGATTTGTTCAGAGCTTTAGGAAATTATTTATTTGAATCATAGCTTCTAGAGGTCCCCAGCCAGCATGGTAATATTTTAGAAATGTTCTAAAGCTGTTGTGATGGGGTAGACTAGACTATTTTCATCACATATTCAACAAAATGTAGACATATCCTGTTTTGAGAATGTGGTGTTAGGCGGAAGCATGAACTCAAGCAAGAATCCTATTACTTATTGCCAAGATCAGAGACCACCCTAGTAAATTGAAAAAGTGCTGGTTGTGTGCTTGGTCACCTATGCCTTTGTCCATTCAGTACACAATCTGCACTTCATCAAGTAGCCATGGTGCCTTCTACAATTTTGCTTTCAAGTGCTATAAAAAGCAAGAGAATACTGACCCAAGACTTTGTCTTGTATCCAGCTTTAAGGACAAGCTTCCCTGGGCAGAAATGATGTGTTCTTACATTCTTATCAGAGAGTAAACAAAACAAAAAGACAAATAATGGAATGATCTCCCATCTTTGTCCCAGCTCCTGCCAACCAAGCAGTTCAAAAGCAAGAAATTGCAAGTAGATAAATAGGGACCACTTTGGTGGGAAGGTAAACAGCGTTCTGTGCACTCTGGTGTCTAGTCATGCCTGCCACATGACCACGGAAATGTCTGCAGGAGCAGACAGCGCTGGCTCTTCAGCTTTCAAACAGATGAGCACTGAACCCTAGAGTCGGATACGACTGGCTTTCAAGCAAGGGAAACATTTACCTTTGCCTTACTTTAAACTGCTGTATTTTAATGTTAGCGTTCGTGGATCAGACATGATCCATGAAAGCTAAAATTAAAGCAAAGCATAACAATCACACTTCTATACCACCTGGGCGGTTCACAATAATTAACATTTTGCCCACAACATGCTGGGTACTCATTTTACCAACCTAGGAAGGATAGAAGGCTGAGTCAACCTTGAGCCGGGATCAGAATCAAACTTCCTACCTTTTGGTTGCAGGACAGCAGTTTACCCATTGCGCCAACAGGGCAGTTAGTCTTTAAAGTGCCAAAATGTTTCTTGTCTTTTTGTTTTGTTTACTCTCTATTAAGTTACCATTTCAAAAATTTGTAACATTCTCTTCTTCTTCTGACTATATTACAAAAATCAAAATGGGATTCTCTTCTAAACTCTGCTGATTCAGGAACCAAAGAGTGCCCAGTTCTTATTCTGTTCTTGAACAAATTGCTTTGAAGAACCTACTTTCATTATCGATTCCACTATTGCTTTATTTGATTTTCACTGTGTCAAAGCCTTGCACAGTCATCCTTGTTTACTGAGGTCTTAATCTCTCTTTCTCTCTCCCCTGCTCTCCTACAGAGTTCCTGCTGGGGATTGTGCGGAAGGATGGCAACTGCAGAACCTTTGACTGCTTTCTCCCGTTGGTACTTATATGCTATTCATGGCTACTTTTGTGAGGTGATGTTTACAGCCGCTTGGGAGTTTGTGGTGAATTTCAACTGGAAGTTCCCAGGTGTCACCAGTGTCTGGGCACTCTTCATCTATGGAACATCCATCCTTATTGTGGAAAAGATGTACCTCTACCTGAAGGACAAGTGTAACATTCTAGTGCGCTGCCTCATTTACACCCTCTGGACGTATGTTTGGGAGTTCACCACTGGCTTCATCCTGCGCCAGTTTGATGCCTGTCCTTGGGATTATTCACAGTTTGACTTGAACTTCATGGGCCTCATAACCCTGGAGTATGCTATCCCATGGTTCTGTGCAGCAGTCATCATGGAACAATTAGTTATCAGGAACACCCTGCGTTTGCGTTTTGATGAGAATGCTGAACCAGGGAGTCCCACTGCTGCTGTAACCTTGGCCAATGGCCATGTGAAAACTGACTGAAGAGTGACTTAGAGCTTATGGTTTGACTCAGTGAACTTTCCTGCCCCCTTATTGAGGATTTGTAATGACGGCCTCAAAGACAAAACTCCACCTTTATTGTATGATAAACAAACCTCCTGGGTATGGAGGTCTGCATGGGAAAAGTGGATCAGTCGGTTTTCTATGAATTTTATTCCTTTTTTTATTTTTAAACCACAAGTAGCATGGTCAGGTACCTGTTGGCTAGATAGTTTGACTTGTAACTTACTAAGAAAACAGATCTATTACCTCAATTTTATGGCATGGGGTAGGGGACGAGGGAATAAGAGACATGCTAGTCAACTATGTACATATTACAAGTTAGTAGATTGACAGAGATGCTCCAGTTAACTTAATGATTGGCTTCTGTTTCATTAGGCAATATTCAGGTGCTTGCTTGCAACCAATACCTCCCATGGGACCTGAGATGCTGCAGCGCCAAGGGAAAAAAAACATCCGTTGCTGAAATAGCACACTAGTGGCAGCCTACTGGGGAGGTAGAATTTGTCCTCTTATGTTCTCCTCCTAAGGCTTTTTAAAATTGCACCATACTATACGACAGGGTTGCCCAAACTTTTTGGGCCTTGGGCCAGTCACATGGTTCAGGGGTCTGGTCACTTTGACCCATGGGCCGGATCCGGCCCCAATGCCAATTCATCTGGCCTACAAAGCAGTTTGCTTCCACTTCCGGGAGTGACGAGGGCTTTGTGGGCTGGATGAATTGGCATTGTGGGCCAGATCCAGCCCATGGGCCATAGTTTGGACACCCGTGCTATATGATATTGTGGTGCCAGGCATCTTGCTGGATTTATATTAAACGATTACTTTTTTTCATCAGCCACTTTGGTTCTCACTCAAGAGGTTTTCACCCACTCTTATCACATACAAACACATGCACACATAGTTTAAAATAAAGACTAGTTCCACTGGAATAATTATTGGATTCCTGTACAAGCTGCATTTGGTTAAATAGCCAAAAGTCAGAGGTTGAAGTCTTCCCTGCCTCCTGGTAGAATTCAACAGAACGGCTTCTTCAGGTCTGTTCTTGTGAGTATGTCAGTAAATGCTCACATTATCAAAATTCTCTCTAGCTTCCTCCCCAAAATTGCTTTGTCAACAGCAAAATGTTTGGCTGTAGATGTGGGTCGTTGGGCCAATCACCTGGATTTTAAATCCCATGAGACAGATTGTTTGTGTACCGGTACATTTCTGTCCATGCTAGCCTTTTCTATGCCCTGCCAATTATTCTCGATACACAGCTGCCCTTCCCATGCAGCTGTTGATGAATCCCCTACTGATGATACCATACCAGTTGTGTAGAGCACGAAGGTGTTTCTGCTATGTAGGCGAGTTGTGGTTGTTGTAGCACGAGCTGCAGGTATTAGAATCTGGGGCAACTGTGAATTTCCCAAAGAGGCATGTGAGTTCCAAAGGCACTGTGAGAAATGTATGTCATGAAGAAGATGTAAGACTCGAGCAGCTGCCAAAGAATACTTGTTTCTGTTGTCATTCTTCCAGGGATTTAAAAATATATTTCTTACACCCACCCACCCCCACCTCCATGACTGCTGAAAAATAACAACTTTTCAAAAGCCTTAACAGGAGGGCTTGCTGTCATCAGGCCATCTGGACCAAACCAATTCCAGGTATCATTTGCACTGAATGGAATGGAACCAACTTAGCAATTTGTTGAATTTGTCAGGTGCGCTTCTTGTTATTGTCACAGAACCTCTTTCTTTGTTTCCTTGAAAATGAGGCTGTGCTACCTGGCTGACTGTTGGCTGTTTTCTCTACCTGTCACACAGTCCCAGAGGCACACAGCTATCTGTTGTTCTATGGAGTTCCGTCCTAAGCGAAGACAAAAGCAAAGATACCCTGCCAGACGGAACAGATTCTGGAATTGTCTTGTACAACAGACTCCATAATTTGTCATGTCTTTTCAGAGTGTGATTAATTTTTTCCCCTCAGTTGTGATGTCCATTGCTGGCAATGGATAGGCAGGAGCATGTGCAATAGATGTTTAATCATGCCCGCCTTTTGGTAGACAGTGTCTTCTGAAATAGTCAGCAAGCACACATACATATTAGAAGTATCTTTTTATAGCCGTCTGGGTTTTTTAAAAAACATATTTGCTACTGGATCAGACTATGTCTCCTGTATGGAATTGTGCTGCACACAACAGAATTATTTCTTCTCAGCCCTGCAATAGTGGTCAGGCTAAACTGGAAAATAAAATGGAGGGACAATTAATTGGTTAAAGATTCATTGTCTGCTGAAACACTCATAGTGCAATTCTGTACATATGTACTGAACTGCAGGTCATTTTTTGCAGTTGTTTTACTCCATTGAGCAGGAGACTGGCCTGGATGATCTCCAAAGGTCCCTTTTGGTACTACAATTCTTAGATTCTAAATGGCTATAGAATTGCAGCCTTAACCAATCATGGGGCTTAGTGAATACTGTGAATATTTATTTATTTATTTTGCTTTCTACTTCTCTAAGCTGCTGGTTTGGAACAACTTATAAAGATGAACCAGCTGAGGCTTCTCATGAATAACTTTCTGAAAAAACATTAAAACCTTTTTCTCCACATATTATATGATAGTGGGAATTGTGCAAATGGACATGGGCTACTCTTTCTCTTTGTGTTAAGCATACAGTAATTTCCAAAGTATCACATAAGGCTGAATAAGTATGGTTTTTCCACTCTCAGTGGTGGAGTTCTGTTATACATGCCTCTGCAAGACTGATTTGTTACCTGGGATTTTTAAAAATTCCAGAGTAGTTGGTCTTCAGGATTACATCTTTGTGACAGTGATATCTACCCCTCTGCATTAGCTTGTAGCACAGCCCCTTGTTTCTTGAGTATCTGATCTCATCTTAAATAGCATACAGTACATGTTTGACAGCTGGTCAATAATTGTTTGCTTATACCCTTGGTGGTGAACCGTGGCACTCCAGCTGTTCTTGGACTTCAATTACCAGAAGCCCAAGTCAGCACACCTGCTGACCAGGGCTTCTTGGAATCGAAGTCCAAGAACAGCTGGAATGCCAAGGTTCACCATCACTGGCTTATACTAAAGTTGGTCAGTTTGTTGGACTGCAATACCCATCATTCCTAGCCATTCCAAATGCTCACTACAGCTGATGAGCAATTGCAATGGAATAATGTATGGAGGAGATACACATTATTTCATGTATGCTGCCACTCCCAGCAGATGCTGAATAATGACTTGTCACCTTTTACAGTGCATACGAATAAGCTACATGATGTACCAGAAATTCCATTTCCAAAAGTGTATTTTATGCTACTTTACCTATGCGTCCTCAAAGGTTTCTTACTTTCATATACACACAAGTGCACTTTATTCACAATTAACACATCAGGAACTGACCTGGGCCTAATAAATTTACTAATGTCCATGTAGTGTCCATCACACAACCTAGTGGCTGTCTTTTAATATCCTTCATCCACTCCAACATACTGTGCATGTCAGGTCTTGCAGATCTTATTACTCTTCTTAGAGAAAATTAATTTGGCTGCAGCCAGACCTTTCGTATGTTACTTCGTTTATGTGTCTATTCTACTTTTCTCATTTTCAAGCAGGGGGAAATGGCTGATATTGATTTACAACTGAGTTCTTAGTCTATGTGGTATGTCAGCCACCTTCCTGACAACTGTCGACTAATAGCTGTGCAGTGAAGGAAACACTTGCATATAAAATATACAACAATAAAACACACATTATCTTCAGTTAAATAATTGCTTGTATGTGTATCCTCCTCAATAGATTAAAGTTGCCTGTTTGAGTTCACCAGCAATAAAAAAATTGTGGTTTGTTGGCTTTTCCATGTTATGTGGGAAGAGATGTATTTAATTTGTTTGAAATGAAGGGTTATAAGTTGCTTCTGCCTCATATCATGCTTGTGTTTCAGGTTATCTAACATTCATGTTCTCTCAGCTATCTGGATCAACATGAACATTACAGTATCTATAGAGGAGCATGCTGTCTGTGTGGTGGTGTTCCCTGTTCTTGGTCTAGATCAGGGGTTCCCAACCTTTTCAAGCTAGGGGCCAGGTCACACACTCTCAGTCAGCTTCAATGGCCAGACTGCTATTTTGCCCTGCCTGCACAACGGGGTGGCCATTTTGTCCCAACAACTTCAATGGGTAGCCATTTTGTTTCTTGAATACCCTTCGAAGGGTGGGGGCACATTAAATGGCACCGTGGACCAGATCTGGCCCACAGGCCCTAGATTTGGAACCCCGGGTCTAGATGGAACCAAGCTAGATGATCCAGTTTATGGCTGTTTCCTACATTCCATTCTCACAACTATACACTTTTTAAATTTAAGGTGCTTCTATAGAATTTGCAGTTCTTATGGCTCTAATTTTCAGACTAGTCAAAGGTTTCTAAATTACCATAAGTGGAATCAAACTGAAATACTACACTAGCATTGGTCCATCGGCATAAATTTAAGCTATGAATTGCCAAAGGTTTGTCATGCACCAAGTCACATGAGTGGTGTATAATAGCAAATGCCTATGCTGACTTATTATTCATAGCTGAGAGTTATGTCACTGGTATTACACTGGTGAGTGTAACTAATGTCTATAGATCTTCATTTTCTTCCTTAATAAATAAGGCTGGAATAAGAAGTGTTATCCAGATCTAATTCCCCAATCCTAAAAGAGAGTGAGAGATGAAAGTTTAAGCTTGTGATTCTGCACTCAAAAAAGCATTCCCACATGGACGTTCTAAACATTGGCAAATTTATGACTTATGATAACCGCTGAACTTCCACTCCAACCAAACTCATGAGCTGCATCCAGTTTGTGATACCATGAATTATTACAACGATGTCAAACAACTGCCATTGTTTCAGAAGTGGAAGAAGTATGATTATTTACTTTAAGGAATGGGATGTTTATGAGTGCTGTAGCACAATATTTAGCAAGAATTTCATTAATCTTACCAAAAGTGCAACTCAACCTCCACCTTTTAAAATTAATGTTAATGTTTATTTAATTTGTAAGTAGTTATAACTGACCAACCAACTGAAAAGACAAAACATAGAACAGCTTGTATTTTATTAATGAAAGGTAATCTGTTTAAATAGTTATTTTTTGAAGTGGTATTAAAACCCCTTTTTGAGAGACAGCTTGGATGAGAAAGAAATGAAACAAGTAGAACAATTAGCAGGTGAGAAAATTTAAAAACTAGCAATACAATCCTGTCTTTGAGTTACAATACATTTACACATAGAATCCCATATATCTAGCTTACCTGGGAAAAGTATATTGAACTTGAGTGAGAGTTCTCTATCTATAATGGAGCCATCAATCTGGACTCAAAATAGCCTAACTGTGCTTAGGACAATATGCAAATGTACCGTTTTCTATTTATGATGACACTATCAAAGCAGTAACTAGCAATTCTGATACCCAGGACGAATGACACTATCTCTAACCTACTTCATCCTAAAGAAAAAAAATGGATGTGAGTGACCACCAAGAAAAAGGAGGCAGAGGATGTGGTATCCTTCCCAAATAAAGTTAAAGTTTATGTTTCCCAAAAAGAGGGAAATTGAATAGGGCTGGAAGGTATTACCATTTATTTCCCCTACATTCACCAGTAGATTCACTTCTTGATTTCACTGCCCTTGAGACTTTGACACCCTAGGTCCAAACCTGGTTCTACCCCTGCTATCAAAGCCCACGTTTCATTTTGGTACCAAAAGTACCTAGTTTCACTCTGGATTAAAAATATATATTAAGTCCATATTCATTCTAGTACAGTACTTTCCTCTCTCTTCCCCCACACTGCTTTACTTTATTTCATTATTACAATTTTTCTTTTCATCCATCCACATGTTCATCAGCCTTTTCTCAAGTCACCTGGATGCCTGATAACTAACTGAGTCCTGCTATTGGGCTTCAGGCTACTTTTGGAGCATAAGATGGCTCACCGTCCTTATACAGCAAAGGTAAGGATGATTGTCTCTGATTGGAGAATCAACTGGAAAAGCTGTAGTCAGTGTTTTGGTTGGAGACCCAACAACACTGGAGAGGCATGGCCTCATCCCATACATCAGCCATGCAGGGTCCCTATTCCAAAACCTTTTCCTGCCCCTAACAAGTTAGTCCATATGCTCACTGGAATATGGAGAGTGCAGGATCTATCAAGTAGGTCCACACCAGATTTTTTTAAAAAATGAAGAAAAAATACCAACAGCAAACACAATCAAATGCCTCACCTTCTCCCCTTCTTCACTATAAATCCACTACATGCATCAGAACACTGTTCAGTCTTCAGGGTGCTTCACAAGCAACAGATATATCACAGAAATTTATCACATGAACAAATAGTTCAAAAAGGTGCTAATAGAGCTTTAAAGTGGATCTTGCACCACTTTCTTGGTAATGAAAATTTAAAACCCATATTGGTCAAAATGCTCATTTATACAACAAATTGCTAGCAGCCAGTGATGGCTAAGCTTGGCACTCCAACTGTTCTGGAACATCAATTCCCAGAAGCCCTGATAAGCAGGAGTGCTGACTTAGGCTTCTGGTAATTGAAGTCCAAGAACAGCTGGAGTGTCAAGGTTAGCCACCAGGGTGCTAGCCTCTCCTTTGTCTTCTATATGAACAACTGTAAGATTTTAGTACAATGTAAATAAAACCTCAAAAGCAGCTGAAGCACTAAACATTAAAATGCTTTAACATTTTAGGGACTACAATCCTGAAAGGAATAAGCAGGAAATAAATTGCTCAGCCAGCTGAGCTATATTTCAGGTTGGGCTACCACTTAGAGCAGGGGTGGCCAACCTTTTTACACTGTGGGCTGGACCACGCCCCCTCAGACAGGTAAGTGGGCCGTAGGCATGGTTCTGGTGGCAGTGGGTGCATTCACGTTGTGTTTTTGCCACTTCCACATCTTCCTGTGGTGAGGGCAGTGCATTTTTGGGGTGTTTTGACACATTTTTTGCACTTATGGCACGTTTTCAGCAGTGGAGGTGGCAGTGGCATAGGGATCCTCACCATGGGCCAGATTAATTGGTGCCAGGAGCCAAATTTGACCACCAAGTTATAGGTTGGCCACCCCTGGCTTAGAGGTATAGGGCCAAAAACCACTCCCCAGACCTAAACCAGCTCTTAGGTGGCCCAAGACCTGACAAAATGGCTTCTTTGCCCACTAGATGGGAGAGTGATTTTTTTTAAATTAAAAAAACAAACCAATACTTTTTCAAAAGCTTTGAAGTGGGAACACAGGGGGAAATGGTTGCCTTGTGTGCATGTTGAATACATTTGGGATCCCATGGCTTACACTTCAACCACTACTTCTACATATCTTCTGGTCAATCCCTCCTTCCATGATCAGAGGAACTAAACTGTTTTAGACAATGGTGAGACAAATGCTTTCATTTTCAACTGCTGAAACCATTTAAAACCATGTGAATGTTAAGCCCTACATGTGTCATATATACCCAGAGAAGTATTTAGGTTTCCATATTAGGGCACCATACTTAACCTATCCAGCTGTGATGATCTCTGATGTAATACGTAAATATGGCATCCTCCTTGTTCCAACCCCCAGAATTAACAGATAATCTCACCCATTTCTCATTGCTCTGGGAAAGCAGGGCTCTGTCCAGCTGATTAATTTGGTCAAGCAGCTCTCATAAGCCTCTTTTTCCTCTTCTTTAGTGTATGCAAACCAAGACACGGGACACAGCCTCGGGCTGGGTTAACTCAGGTTTATTGCATCGTGGACAGAGGGAACATGAGGTAATGGCGGATCAATAGCTCTTTATATACAGCAGTAATACATTTGAACGTGGTGCCATGGTAGCCCATTGGCTACTGTCTGCGTGACGTCATTTCAGGTCACGCCCTTCTTGTCCAGGTGTAGGTAGTGGCGGGAAAACTTCCCGCGCTGTTGCCTTTGATGAGTTCGGACCAAGAGAGCTTGGACGCTCGCTGCTGCCAGCTGGTGGTCATTAGCTCGCGTCCTATTACAGGGCTTATATGATACAGCTGAAGGTTACATTGTTGCTATAGGCAAGGTTACATTGACTCAGATACATTTCAATCCATGTGTACAGTAAAACCATCAGAACACAACATCCCTCCCCCCTAGGACGAGACAAAGTCTCGAGCCCACCTTAACACACTCCCCCCCCCCTTATGAGACAAAGTCTCTCAGCCAAGATGGCTTATTTCGAACACGCTGGGGTCTCGGTGCGGGCTGCCTCTCCCTGGGATTGCTACCTTCTCTTTGTCCCCTGGTCTCCTGTCCTGCAATATGAGAGGGAGACTCGTTAGTGACTTTCCGCGGCTCCGCGGCGCTGTTGGGAGGTGTGCTCTTTCTTAGGGAGGAACCGGGGGCACTGGGGGCTAACGAAAAACCCCTCTTCTCGCTTGGATGGGTGGGGAACACTCCTGAAAACCCCCCCGGCTCGCCAAATCAAAATCAAAATCACTATCGGGGGCAGCGGTCGCGAACTCCTCTCCCCCTTCCCCGGCCCCTGCTAGAGCTGGCGTATCAAAGGGATATGAGTCGGGGCCGCTGCTTCTGCTTCCTTCCCCCCATGCTTGGGACTGTTGTCCACTGCTGTCTCCCCCTTGGGTTAAGCGGGTGGGGGAGAACCCTAACGCTGAATCCTGTTTCTGAGCTCCACTGACTGGCCCAATCACCCGGTGCCTCAGTTGATCTGCGTGCCTCCTCCAGAGGAGGCCGGTGTTCGTCTCGACCCGGTACGACACTGGCCCCGTCTGTTCTACTACCGTCCCTGGTACCCAGGCTGGCCCTGCGCTGGAATAGTTCCTGCAGTGAACAGGGTCACCGGCAGCGAAACCTTTCGAGACTGCCAACCCCACGTTTTTCCCTTTATCCTCGACTCTCGTTGGGTCTAGCCTGGACAGGAGCGTGGTCAGTTTTCGCCGCATCAAGAGCTCTGCCGGCGAGTAGCCGGATGCTAAAGGGGTCACCCTATACGCTAAGAGGAATTGGCACACTTGGTGATTCAGGTCCCCCGGGCCCATGCGCCGCAGCGCCTCCTTCGTTGTACGCACCAACCGTTCCACCTGGCCATTCGTGGCCGGGTGAAACGGTGCGGACGTGATATGCCGAATGGCGTTTGTCGCCATGAATGCCCCGAACTCAGCGGAGGTGAAACAACTAGCGTTATCGCTGACTAAAGTGTCGGGTAAACCGAACGTGGAAAAGACTCTCCGTAGCCGGCTAATTGTCGTGGCGGAGGACGTGCTTTTTACCGGGATAACCTCCAGCCACTTGGAGAACGCATCCACGACTAGGAGAAACATGGTTCCTCGGAATGGGCCAGCGAAATCTACGTGCACCCTGGACCATGGCCCCCGTGCTGTGTCCCATTCCCTATGTGGAAGACGGGCCGCCTCAGGGCGGGACCCCTGGCAAGCCTCGCAAGTGCCAACCATGTGCTCAATATCCGTGTCCAGCTGCGGCCACCAGAAGTAACTCCGGGCCAGCGCCTTTGAACGAACTATGCCCGGGTGGCTGACGTGCAGCAGTTCGAGCACCCTCGTCCGCAGGGGCGCAGGGACCACCACCCGTTGGCCCCACAGAAGGCACCCCCTCTCTAGGGACAACTCTAGCTTTTTCCTAAAGAACGGGTCGAACTCCGTACTCGGGGACGAACCCGGCCACCCCTTCTGCACCCATGAGCAAACCTTCGCCAGTGTCCTGTCCTTTCCTGTCGCCCTAGCAATGTCGGCTGGCACTATTGGGGGAGCGTCTAAAACCTCAATTAGCAACACCTGGCGGTCCTTTTCTGCTCTCGCCTTCTGGGCGTCCGACAATGGCAAGGGGGATCTCGAAAGCGCATCAGCATGGCTGATCTCCTTTCCGGGCCTGTACTCCAACTCATGTTGGTACGCGTTGAGGAAAATAGCCCATCGCAGCATTCTCGGGGACAGGATCTGCGGCGTGGGCTTGTGCGCCGTGAAAATCCCTAACAGCGGTTTGTGATCGGTCACGATTTTGAACGGGCGGCCATACAAAAAATCGTGAAATTTTTTGGTCCCCGATACGATTGCTAATGCTTCCCTGTCGGTTTGCGCGTAATTCCGCTCCGCTTGGGACAGGGACCTTGAGTAAAATGCTACCGGGGCCTCCCTGCCGTCCTCCAACACGTGGCAAAGCACCGCCCCCACCCCCACCGGGGATGCATCACAAACTAGGACCACAGGCCGTTTGGGGTCGAAATGCGTCAGGATTGCCTCAGAAGTTAGGAGTTGCTTTAGCTCCTTGAACGCCCTCTCGTGCTCATCACCCCACATCCACGGCTCCTCCTTTTTCAGCAACCGATGGAGCGGTTCGGCCACGGACGCCTTCCGCGGGAGGAATGTATGGTAAAAGTTTAGGAGCCCCAGGAAAGATTGCAGCTCGGTCTTGGATGTGGGGCGAGGGGCCTTTTTAATGGCTGCTACCTTGGATTTAGACGGCTTAATCCCCTCGGGTGTGATTCGGAACCCTAAAAACTCGACCTCTGTTTCGAAAAAAACACATTTATCCTTCCTCAATCTCAGCCCCGCTTTCTCGAACACGGTCAGTACCTTGTCCAACCTTTTCGCTAGTTCAGCCTCACTCCCCCCTGTTATCAACACGTCATCAAAATAAGGCAACACCCCCTCCAGGCCCTTTAGGAGGCGTTCCACGAGCGATTGAAAAAGACCGGGTGCCGAGTTCACGCCGAACTGTAACCGCGACACCTGGAACGCTCCCTTATGTGTAACTATCGTTTGTGCCGCGGCCGTGGCGGGGGTCACAGGAAGTTGCTGATAGGCTTGTGCCAAATCGAGCTTGGCGAAACACTTTCCCCCATTTAGCCTGGCCAAAAGGTGGCTTATCACTGGCACCGGGTATGCATTAGGGCGGATCGCCTTGTTAATTGTACACTTATAATCTGCGCAAATGCGCACCTCCCCGTTAGCCTTTAGAGCCGTTACAATTGGAGTTTCCCACTCCGCGGAATCAACAGGAATAAGAATCCCCTGGCCCACCAGTTTGTCCAATTCCGCCTCTATCTTGTCCTTGAGTGCAAACGGCACCCTGCGTGGTTTGAGTCTTATTGGGCGGACCTCCGGGTCTATGTCGAAAGCTACAGGGGGTCCCTTGAACTTTCCGAGTCCTTTCTCAAAAACGGCGGGATGCGCATCGCAAACCGCTTGTATTGGGTCCCCCCCCACGGTATGCACCCCCCCTATGAACAACCCTAAGGGCTGAAACCACTGTGTTCCCAGGAGGCTACAGCTTCCCCCTTTCAGGACAACTAGGGGCAGTTCCGCAGAATGTCTCTTAAAATTGACGCGAAACTTCCCAACCCCCAATACCGGAATGTTGTTTCCCTGTACGTCCCGTAGTGTGGACCTCAACGCTTTAAGCTTTGGCCGCACGTGGGGGTCGATTTTCAGGAACTCTTTCTGGGGAATTATGGAAAAGGAGGACCCCGAGTCAATTTCCATCTTAATAGGGGCCCCTTGTACTAATACCTCAACGAAGTAATGGGACTGTCCCGCGGACACGCTGAACACTGAGGCGTCGTCCTCGCTGCTGTCCGAGACGCGGCCCACGCCGTCCTGCTTCCTCGTGGTCTGGGCGCCATCTTTGGGCCTTGCTGGACGGTCCGGCCTGGCCGCGCGGTCTTGTGATTGCCTCCGGCCCTCTTTCCTCTTTCTGCACGCCTTGGCGATGTGCCCCCGACGGCCGCAGGTGTAACACTCGGCCTTCCTGAACGGGCATCTCGCGCGCTCGTGGGCCGCTCCGCAACCCTCGCAGCGTCGACCGCCCTTCCGGACCTTCTGGACCTCCTCGCCGTCGCTGCCTTCCGTAGACGACTTTGAGGCCCGCCGAGTCGCGTGCACCGACTGTCCGGCCTTCCCGTGCACCGAATTTTCCGCCTTGCCGGCTTTAGGACGCCACTCACGCCACTGATGCATCTCGTCCACTCCGGCATTCGTGGACTCTGCGGCTTCCGCGGCCTCTATGACTTCGGCCAGCGTGGGTGGCGGCTCCTTATTCATCAAGCTGCGCTGCACCTCCTTGTCTTTCAGGCCACATAACACGCCGTCCCTGAGGATCATCTCCAGGATGTCACCCCATTTACAGGGGGCGGCGGCTATCCTCATGGCGGCCACGAATGCCTCAACCGACTCGTCTGGCGCTTGGACTCGCCTCCAAAACGCGCTCCGAGCGGGAAACATTGCCCTCGAGGGGCAGAACCGCTCTCGCAGCAGCTTCATGATGTCGCTCGCCTTAAAGTCGCTCACCTTCTTCGGAGCGATTATGCCCACCAGCGTCCGCTTGGTTTCCATCCCGAGCATTCTGGTGAGGATGGCCCTCTTCCTCTCCTCGTCGTCTTGTTTGACTCTGAGTTCCACCAGTGCCGCCTGGAAGTCCATCTCAAGCAGCTCCCAGTCTTGCGGTTTGGTGATGTTGAACCCGCTCTGTGCCCTGGCTGTTCCGTGGGGATCCATCATCCCACCTTCGTCGCCAATTTAGTGTATGCAAACCAAGACACGGGACACAGCCTCGGGCTGGGTTAACTCAGGTTTATTGCATCGTGGACAGAGGGAACATGAGGTAATGGCGGATCAATAGCTCTTTATATACAGCAGTAATACATTTGAACGTGGTGCCATGGTAGCCCATTGGCTACTGTCTGCGTGACGTCATTTCAGGTCACGCCCTTCTTGTCCAGGTGTAGGTAGTGGCGGGAAAACTTCCCGCGCTGTTGCCTTTGATGAGTTCGGACCAAGAGAGCTTGGACGCTCGCTGCTGCCAGCTGGTGGTCATTAGCTCGCGTCCTATTACAGGGCTTATATGATACAGCTGAAGGTTACATTGTTGCTATAGGCAAGGTTACATTGACTCAGATACATTTCAATCCATGTGTACAGTAAAACCATCAGAACACAACATCTTCCTTTTAAAATATTCTTGTCTACCTGACCTCTCTGAAGCTATATAACTTGCAAAGCACGTTCCAGTTTCCTTTCTACAGCACACAGATTGTAATTCCCAGGGGGAAGATGGATTTGCGGGGTAATGCTATTAGAATGATCACTGTAAACGCAGATCTGTTTTCCCATCTGTTGTACACCAGTACTTACAAATGACAGAGAAAAGCAGGTGAGATGGCTGTTGGTGTCACAGAAACATCAAAGATCACAACTCTAAGCACATTATTAAAAAAACACTTGCTTTCCCTGTTAATTTCTTGCCTTCCCAAGAGCATCTGTTTCATGACTGAGGAAAGCAGGATTTATTTATTTATTTATTTATAAATTTATATCCCGCCCTCTTGGTGGGGAACACCTCTCAGGGTGGCTAACAACATGAATAAAACAGTTAAAAACAGCAAAAGCTAAAAACAATCAAGTCCCACTAAAACAGTATATAAAAACCCCAGAACAAACCTAAAACATTCAAACATTAAAAAAACTACCCCGATCTTCCCTCCCCTACGGAAATACACAGGATCCCTCAGGCAGGCTATACGAGCCAGCAGCCCTGTGAGGTGGAATCTGACTCACCCCATACCCGCTGGCACAACTTTGTCTTTAACATCTTCCTAAAGGATAGGGGATCCGACTAGAGATGGAGTTCTAGTGGTAAGAGGTTCCACAGGGCTGGGGGAGACACGGAGAAGGCTCTCCTCCTGGTCCCTGTAAGATGGACTTCTTTTGCAGACAGGACCACAACTGAGCCCCTCCTGTCTGCCCTAGTGGGACGGGTTGAAAGCCTTGGGGAGATACGGTCTCTAAGATACCCCGGACCAATGCCATGAAGGGCTTTAAAGGTCAAAACCAGCACCTTGAATTGCACTCGGAGGCAAACTGGGAGCCATGCAGCTCCCGGAGCAGCGGCGAGGCACGGGCAAAATCACCGCACCCCACCACCACCCGAGCAGCAGCATTCTGGACCAGCTGAAGCTTCCGAATGGTCGTCAAGGGTAGCCCCATGTAGAGCGTGTTGCAATAATCCAATCTGGAGGTGACCAGAACGTGCACAGCTGGTAAATTACACGAAGCTGTGCAAAGGCCCTCCTGGCCGCGGCTGCCACCTGCTCTTCGAGCAGTACCCACGAGTCCAGGAGAACCCCCAGGTTGTGCACCAGGTCTGTCTGGGGCAACACTGCCCCATCCAGAACCAAAGCTGGTAGCTCCCAGATAAGCATGGGGCCCCGAACCCACAACCACTCAGTCTTGTCAGGATTCAGCTGAAGCCCATTGTCCCCGATCCAGACCCGCACAGCCTCCAGACACCTGGTTAGGACTTTGACTGCATCACTCGGGTCCCCATGGGCAGAGATATATAATTGGGTATCATCTGCATACTGATGATACCCCACACCGTGGGAACGAATGATCTCACCCAGCAGTTTCATGTAGATGTTAAATAATAGAGGCCATAGTACCGAGCCCTGAGGCACCCCACAAAGGAGCGGCCTAGGACTGAACAACTCGCTCTCTAAAGACACTGACTGGAACCGGCCCTTCAGAAAGGAGGAAAACCAGGACAACACAGTGCCTTGGGCCCCCAATCCTCTGAGCTGGCCCAGAAAGATACCGTGGTTGACGGTATCGAAAGCCACTGAGAGGTCGAGAAGAGCAAGAACAGAGGGGTTACCCCTGTCTTGCTCCCGCCAGAGATCATCCAAGAGTGCGACCAATGCAGTCTCGGTATCATAGCTGGGCCTGAAACCTGACTTAAACGGGTCCAGATAATCCGTATCATCCAAAAAAAACCTGGAGCTGCTGTGCCACTGCTTTTTCCAACACCTTCCCCACAAAGGGAAGGTTGGAAATCAGTCTGAAGTTTGAAATAACCATAGGGTCAAGCGATGGCTTTTTCAGGAGGGGGCGCACCAGCGCATGTTTGAAAGCCACTGGAAACACCCCCTCCTGCAGCAAGGTATTCACCATCACACTGACCCAGCTGCCCATGGTAGACTTGGCTGCTTAACCAACCAGGCAGGACAGCAATCAAATAAGCAAGTGGTATCACGAACAGCTCCAAGAAGTCTGTCCACTTCCTCAGGGGCAACAGGATCAAACCGATCCCAGATAACATGGCTAGACATTGCTCCAGCCCTCTCCAGGCGCTCCTTTTCCACGTCAGGGTCAAACCCCAAGCGGATGCGAGCAACTTTCTCTGCAAGATGGTCAACAAAATCGTCCACTGAGCACCGCCACCCATGCCCAAGCCCCTCCCTACTGAGAAGGGACCTGGTAACCCAGAACAGGGCTGCTGGACGACTGTCAGCAGAGGTGATGAGAGTGGTGAAGTATGAATGTTTCACCACCCTCATCGCCATGAGGTAGGCTTTAATAGAGGCTCTAACTCATGTTTGGTCACACTCGCTCTGGGTCTTCACCCAACGGCACTCAAGGCGTCTCCTAACCCGCTTCAGCTCCCTCAGATCATCAGTGAACCAGGGAGCCCTAAGCGTCCTGCGAGGTGGGAGAGGACGCATCGGCACGATTGTATCCAAGACCGAGGTCATTTCCCTTTCCCAAAGGGCAACCAAGGTCTCGGTTGAATCGTGCAACCTGTCCAGAGGAAACGGTCCCAGCTCCGTCAGAAATCTCTTGGAGTGCATAAGTCGCCGGGGCTGGCTGAATTTAACAGGCCCTGCCTCCCTGCGGTTATGCGCCACACCCCGAAAATCTAGAGTCACCTAGACAGTGATCCGACCATGACACAGGAGTTGTCTCTATGTGCTGTAGTTTCAGATCACTCAGCCACCGCTCCGACAGGAAAACCAAGTCAGGTCAGGGGAGTGGCCGCTGCATCTGGTGGGACCCCCAATTACTTGAGTCAGGCCCATGGCTATCATTGAAGCCATGAATTCCCGAACCAGCTCTGACGCCAGTCCCAGCGATGGCAAATTGAAGTCCCCCAGGACCATAAGCCCTGGGAGCTCAAGTGCTAGTGCAGCGACCGCCTCGAGCAGGTCGGGCAGGGTATCAGCTACCCTGCAAGGGGGCAGGTACAGGAGAAGGATTTCCAACTGACCCCTGAGACCCAACCAAAGAAGCAGCAGTTCACACCCCTGCACCTGTGGTGCAGTGGCCCTGGTAACTCCCAGTGATTCTCGGGCAACAATATTGACACCCCCACCCTTCCCCTGACCCCTGGGCTGGTGCCACACCCTGAACCCGGCTGGGCATAATTCAGAAGGCGGAACACCATCCTCCGGCATCAGCCAGGTCTCAGTAATGCATGCCAGGTTGGCCTGCTCACCCACGATCTCATCACATAAAAGGGGAGACTTATTGCAGACTGACCTGGCATTCACCAGCAGCAGCCTAAGGGGTCACTCCGAACTTGTTGTCCAGGACCCAGAGAATGACCTGGAGGGCTGGAACAGGACACAGATAACAAACATCTGTCCTTCGTTCCCTAAGTGCGGCCTGCCCCACGGTTCCCGCCATATCGCCCCATGCCTGTCACCACAGAAATATGAGCCCTAGGAACCTCACACTGGGCTCCAATCAGATTACCCCTCCCCCTACTCAAGGCTATGCCATCTTCGGCAATCCTGTGTAAGAAGGTAAAATATTGATTTCTCACGACCTCCATCCCCCCTCGCCGGATGCCCAGCTGACACAAATCTTTCCCTCCCTTTTGCATAGCCGAGCCCAGGAACAGCTGTGTTGGTGTCGGAGGCTGTGGTATAGAGGGCCTCCGAGACCCGTGGCGAGTCTTCATCCCACCCCGCCATTTGGACAGGTTGGGTGCCGAGGGTGCCGCACATGGGGCTGGTGGAGAAGCGATGGGAGAGGCAGCGGCAATGAAGGCAGCGGGTTTTATCCCGTCACCCGAGCCGCCTAGCTGACACAGGTCCTCCCCTCCCCTTTGCATAGCCAAGCCCGGGAACAGCTGTGTTGGCGTTGGAGGCCTTGGTGGAGAGGGCCTCCGAGGCCCACGGCGAGTCTTCATCCCACCCTGCCATTTTGACGGGTTGGGTGCTGAGTAAAAAGAGAATTATATGCAGGAATAAGTTGGTATAGCTGTAATTCAGTCACTCAGCACATACCTTTCATGGGTGATGCTCCTGGTTCAATTTCACTTAAAAGGTTTCAGAAAAATAGTGTGGCCTAAATTTGGCTTAAAGTTTCTGAAATTGAGAATCTGTGTCACCCAGAGGTAATATTATTTCTGGAAACTTCTTTTGGAACCAACAAGACATAGATTGTGAGGTTGTTGTGAACAATAGACATTGCTCTATAACTTTGTAGCATCTGTCCACTCATTTGCTAGTATAGTATTAGTACTATCGTAGTCACCACAAATGGTTCAGAGGTTTAAAAAAAAGACAAGAAGGTTATCTCAATAATGTATTTCCTAGGGCAGTCATGGCGAGCCTTGACACCCCAGCTATTCTTGGACTTCAATTCCCAGAAGCCCAAGTCCCTGTGAATCCACATGAATGGGTTTACTGTGCGTATGTGCAGTAAACCCATTCATGTGGATTCACAGAGACTTGGGCTTCTGGGAATTGAAATCCAAGAACAGCTGGGTGCCAAGCTTCGCCATCACTGTCCTAGGGAGAAAGCACTGCTGCACTACTTTAAAAAAAATTATCAGCTTTCTCAGATTTCTGTACTTGCAAAAGTATCACTCCAGTAAACTCCAGAAGGGAAGGTATCTTTGTTTTTCTTCTACATTGTCCCCATGGATGAAACTGCTACAGGCATATTCAAGTATACAGCACTCCCTCTTGATACATTTCTGCTATCTGTGTAGATTTGTAAGTAATGTGTACCTTATGTTACTTATCTTTATTTTGCAACATTTGTGCTGGTAAATATGTTCCAGGCAGTTGGTTAACTGTTTCTGTTTTATCCTTTTGAGAGCCTTTTTTAGGATCACTAGTTATAGCAGGCAGTTAATCCTAATGATCTCCTGGCTACATCTCTTCTTCTTCTTCCAGTGCCATATCCATTCTGGATATTGGCTAGAATCATAGTGATAGTCTTCCTGTTCTTAACTCCTCAGAACAGGTCTTCCGAAGACATGCCACACCAGTCTCTCAGGTTCTTCGGCCATGAAGTCCATCTACGTCCAGGGTCTCTCTTCCCAGGGATCTTTCCTTGCAGAGCAAGTTGGAGGATTCTATACTTTAGGTTGTTCCTCATGATATGGCCATGGTATTGGAGCTTTCTTTGCTTAATGGTCTTAAACAGTTCTTGTTCTTTATCCATCCAGCACAACATTTCTAACTGGCTGCATCACATCTTATTAAAATATGCCTCAAGGCAAGATCACAAATAGGCCTTTACAGGACCCCATGACAAAGAAGCTTGGCTCCGTTATTAAGATTTACTTGTTTCTGCATACGGGATAAAAAAGTTTTGACAACATGAAAACCTTTTCCCCAAACTCCCCCAAACTTGGCACAGGGCAAGAGCAGACTGTCTTGTGAAACATTCTTTTGTTCTGCTGCACAATAACATAGTTGCACTCTTATGCATCTGCAATTCTGTAAATAACAGTCTTTTGTCTTTAGCCCCAAGTCAAAATGGACTTTAGAAGAGAAATGCTATAAATATATGTGATCATACTGTATTTCTATTTGGATCCAGATAAAGCCAACTTTTAAAAACTCTTGATGATCAACCACAAAAAATGGCAGTTGGTTTGCAACTTGTAGATTAGCAAAACCTCACTGAATGGTAATCACACATTCTTTACTTTTTAAGGCAAATCCACTTCTAATTTTGAAATCTCTGCCTTATTTGGCTTTTACCTATAGATGTAATTTGACTAGCTGGACAAAACAAATCAGAAAGAGATACAGTATATTAAATTACTGGGAGGTTGGGAGGTTTGTGGGGACAAAACGGACTCTGGGGCTTGTAGTTATGGGTTTGTGATTTGTGGTTGTGGTGCATTTTTTTCTGCGGCTCGATTTTGATTGGCCGTGGCATGTTTCTTAATGTTCTTTGTGGTCACGCCTCTCAGCCTGATTGGCTGTGACGTGGTGTGGCACAAAGAATGTTGGGAAATGAAGTTGTTTCCCTTTTTTTCACGTTTGTGGGGCTGTTGCCCCACTGGTACATTTCTCAATCCTTCGTTGACCTGTGGACCCAGTTCGGCTGTGTGCACGAAGGGTGGGTGCGGGTTAGTAGGGCCAGGTTTAGGAACCTATACGAATTTCCAACGGTTAACCCTTGGTTTTATAGGTTAAGATATAGAAGCAAGCCACACTGACTCCGGTGAAACTTACTTCTGAGTAGCCATGTCTAGGATTACATTGCCTGAGTTTTACAAAGATTGCACCTTTAAAGGACCCCAGTGGGAAATATAGTATTACTTTAAGCAAGCAGGTCTCTGGTCACCCTGGATGTAGATAAAGTTGAAATTAATCCACAAATCTTCTATTTTGCTATGGATATTCAACTACTGTAGTTACCTATTATGTTTCACAAAATGCACAGTCACTGAAGTTATGGGCAAACAAAGATTTAATTATTTTTCTAGCTACAGGAATGAGAACAAATAGGATTTAGGGAAACTCTTCTGTATTTGGAACTTATCCTAGTCTACATCGAATGCTTAGTGCTGTCTTTGCAAGATCATCTAAAATCTTAATAGAAATTGGCATTGAGGGATAAGGTGAAAGACAGAAGAGGAGTACTGGAACAATGCTTAGGTCAGGCCTTGATATTTTGCCTAAAAGGGCTAGGGAAGAATTGCTACTGCTGCCTCCAACATTTGCTAGGTGGCTTTGTTTATTCATTAGTATGGTCCTCTTGATGGGCTCTTAAAAAAAAGCTGTTATACAGAACAGCATGTTTTTTGCAAAACAATTGGTCCAAATGGCTACTGCATATTTTGCTTTGTATCTTTGCTTCAGTAAGAGCTACACATTTATTTCTTTTTAAAAGGAAAGCTTAGAGTGGGAGGCAGTTTATGACCTAAATGAGCACCAGATGGTGTGTCTGAAATATGGTGGCAATCCAACCAATCAGGTAATATGGCAACCCTAGACAAGATAGGCCTTTGGTTGGATCAACTGTGGTTTTTTTTCTTATGTAACTATTTAAAATTACATCTTCATCAGCTCATAAAGATCACTCATTCCTAGTTTGAATTAAGCCCATGTAGCTGGCAACACAAGGATCTTTGAGGGATTGCGGTATTTTTGAACCACAATTGGGTGTACCCTGGTAACGGCAACCTTGTGTTGCTGACTAATATTTCTCACACTAGGTTGGGTGAAATGAACTGCAGAATGAACTCACCCAGAGGTGCCTTCATTTTGGCAGTTTCATATCTGGCCTAGATATGGAAGAAAAATAACATACATGTACTTGTCCATTGGAATACCCAAACACTGGTCGCGATCCTCCACCGCCGCCGCCGCGAGGAGGCTGCCCGCGGCCAGGAGCAGCCGCGGGACCACCCCAGCCGGGGGTGAGGAGGACCGGCCAGGCGGCGGGAGAGGTCGCGATCCTCCACCGCCGCCGCTGCGAGGAGGCTGCCCGCGGCCAGGAGCAGCCGCGGGACCACCCCAGCCGGGGGTGAGGAGGACCGGCCAGGCGGCGGGAGAGGTCGCGATCCTCCACCGCCGCCGCCGCGAGGAGGCTGCCCGCGGCCAGGAGCAGCCGCGGGACCACCCCAGCCGGGGGTGAGGAGGACCGGCCAGGCGGCGGGAGAGGTCGCGATCCTCCACCGCCGCCGCCGCGAGGAGGCTGCCCGCGGCCAGGAGCAGCCGCGGGACCACCCCAGCCGGGGGTGAGGAGGACCGGCCAGGCGGCGGGAGAGGTCGCGATTCTCCACCGCCGCCGCCGCGAGGAGGCTGCCCGCGGCCAGGAGCAGCCGCGGGACCACCCCAGCCGGGGGTGAGGAGGACCGGCCAGGCGGCGGGAAAAGTCACCATCCACCACCGCCGCCAGAGGCAGAGGAAGAGGAACAGCTGACCCACGGGGAAAACATCCACTGCTCGCCACTGCGATGTCACGGGAGCAAGGGGCCCAGAGACAACAACCCCACCTGGGGAGTGAGGACACAAGGATAAGTAGCTGATGTGGAAAATGTAGCGGAATTAATATAGCAACTGACATAGAGACTTTACACTGACTTAATATAGCAATTAACATAGAGACTGTGTTTTAGAGTGTGATAAGTATGCATGATAATATGTTGTTTAAACTGTTTTAAATTTTTTAAACTGTGATATGATGTATGATGCGAGAAAAAACATGGCGTAGAAACCGGCAAACCACGCCACAAAGCTTGCCAAGAGAACCCTATTGACCAAAACAAAAGGCAAAACAAAGGGGCAAACAAAGGGGCAGGCTAGGTGATACAGGATGCTTAACACCACAGAGTGGAGGGAGGGGAGGGACAGGAAGGAGGGAGGAGGAATGCAATGTTGTAAGGAGCAATACTGCATAGGGACATGGAATGTGAGATCAATGAACCAAGGTAAACTAGAAGTGGTAAAAAATGAGATGGAAAGAATAAGCATTGACATCTTGGGCATCAGTGAGCTAAAATGGACAGGGATGGGTGAATTCAGCTCTGGAAACCATCACATCTACTACTGTGGACAAGAAAACCTTAGAAGACATGGAGTAGCCATAATTGTCAATAAAAGAGTGAGAAGAGCAGTAATGGGATACAACCTCAAAAATGACAGAATGATGTCAGTAAGAATTCAGGGCAAACCCTTCAATGTTACTGTGATCCAAATATACACACCAACCACGAGTGCAGATGAAGCCACAGTGGACCAGTTCTATGAGGACTTACAACACCTCATAGAACAAACACCAAGAAATGATGTCCAAATTATTTTAGGAGACTGGAATGCCAAAGTAGGCAATCAAAAAGTGGAGGGAATAACAGGCAAGTTCGGTCTTGGAACACAGAATGAAGCAGGGCAAAGACTGATAGAGTTCTGCCAAGAGAACGCACTGGTCATAGCAAACACCCTCTTCCAGCAACACAAGAGGCGATTTTACACATGGACATCACCAGATGGCCAACACCGAAACCAGATTGATTACATACTCTGCAGTCAAAGATGGAGAACCTCCATACAGTCAACAAAAACAAGACCTGGAGCAGACTGTGGCTCAGATCACAACCTACTGATTGCAAAATTCAGGCTTAGACTAAAGAAAATAGGGAAAACAAAGAGACCAGACAGATATCACCTAGATAGCATCCCTAAAGAATACACTGTGGAGGTGATGAACAGATTCAATGGCTTAGACTCAATAGACAGAGTGCCAGAAGAATTATGGACAGAGATGAGGGACATCATGCAGGAAGCAGCAAAGAAAACCATACCAAAAGAAAAGAAGAGTAAGAAAGCAAAGTGGTTGTCTGATGAGGCTCTTAAAATAGCAGAAGAAAGAAGGAATGCAAAAGTCAAAGGAGAAAGGAAAAAATACAATCTTTTGAACACAGAATTTCAAAGAAAAGCAAGGAGAGATAAGGAAAACTACCTAAAAGAACAGTACAAAGAAATGGAGGAAAACAACAAAAGAGGCAGAACCAGAGACCTTTTCAAAAAAATCCAGGAAATCAAGGGAACATTTAAAGCAAAAATGAACATGATAAGGGACAAAGACGGAAAGGAGCTAGCTGATGCAGAAGAAATTAAGAAAAGATGGAAAGAGTACACAGAGGAACTCTACAAAAAGGAACTCAACACTCCTGATAGTCACAATGATGAAGATTTTGAACCTGAGCCAGATATCCTGGAGAGTGAAGTCAGAAAGGCCCTAAAGAGCACTGCAAACAACAAAGCTAGTGGAGATGATGGTATCCCAGTTGAATTTTTCAAAGCTTTAAAAGATGATGGCATCAAATTACTGCATTCAATATGCCAGCAGATTTGGAAAACAAAACAGTGGCCACAGGACTGGAAAAGATCAGTATATGTTCCAATCCCAAAAAAGGGCAATGCCAAAGAATGCTCAAATTATCGAACAATTGCGCTCATCCCACACGCCAGCAAGGTGATGCTCAAGATAATACAGGATAGACTTCAGCAGCATGTGGAAAGAGAACTACCAGAGGTGCAGGCTGGTTTCAGAAGAGGCAGGGGGACTAGAGACCACATTGCCAACATACGCTGGATCATGGAGAAAACAAAGGAATACCAGAAACAAGTTTACTTTTGCTTTATTGATTACACTAAGGCCTTTGATTGTGTGGACCACAACAAGATGTGGCAAGTGATTAAAGAGATGGGAATACCAGAGCATCTCATATGCCTCCTGAGAAATCTGTACAGGAACCAAGAAGCAACAGTTAGGACAGAACACGGAATGACAGAGTGGTTTGGAATAGGAAAAGGAGTAAGACAAGGCTGCATTTTGTCACCCTGCTTATTCAACTTATACACAGAGCACATAATGCGCAACGCAGGGATGGAGGAATCACAATATGGGATCAAAATTGCTGGGAGAAACATCAACAATCTGATATATGCAGACGACACCACCTTAATGGCAGAAAGTGAGGAAGACCTAAAGAATCTCTTGATCGGTTTGAAGGAGGAGAGTGCAAAAGCTGGCTTGAGACTCAATATCAAGAAAACCAAGATAATGGCAACAGGCCCGATCAGTTCCTGGAGAATAGATGGGGAAGAAGTAGAAGCAGTGACAGATTTTACATTCTTAGGATCTAAGATCACTGCAGATGGAGATTGCAGCCATGAAATAAAAAGGCGACTGATTCTTGGGAGACAAGCCATGAAAAACCTGGGGAACATGGTGAAAAGCAGAGACATCACCTTGAAAACAAAAATTAGAATAGTCAAAGCAATGGTATTCCCAGTGGTAATGTACGGATGTGAGAGCTGGACAATTAGGAAAGCTGAACGCAGAAGAATAGATGCCTTTGAAATGTGGTGCTGGAGGAGAGTTTTGAGGGTACCCTGGACAGCGAGGAGAACAAATAGGTCAATCTTAGAAGAAATCAACACTGACTGCTCATTGGAAGGTCAAATAGTAAAGATGAGGCTAAAGTACTTTGGGCATCAAATGAGAAGGGAGGATTCACTTGAGAAGGCCGTGATGTTGGGAAAGGTGGAGGGCAAAAGAAGAAGGGGGAGGCCAAGGATGAGATGGATAGATGGTATTGTAGACACAATGGGCACAGAACTGGGAGGACTGAGGGGGATGGTGGAGGACAGAGGTGCCTGGAGAACGATGGTCCATAGGGTCGCAAAGGGTCGGAATCGACTGTGCAACTGAACAACAAAACTGGCTTTTGAATATTAAGCTTCACTGTAATTTCCTAAAATTTTCTGTGAAGGGCATCTCTAGAATCTACACATACATGGAGATAAATACACAGGTTGTAGGTCTATTCTTTGGCAATGCCAAAGAATGCTCAAATTACCAAACAATTGTGCTCATCCCACATGCCAGCAAGGTGATGCTCAAGATAATACAGGATAGACTTCAACAACATGTGGAGAGAGAACTACCAGAGGTCCAGGCCGGTTTCAGAAGAGGCAGGGGGACTAGAGACCACATTGCCAACATACGATGGATCATGGAGAAAACAAAAGAATACCAGAAACAAGTCTACTTTTGTTTTATTGACTACACCAAGGCTTTTGACTGTGTGGACCACAACAAAATGTGACAAGTAATTAAAGAGATGGGAATACAAAAACACCTCATATGCCTCCTGAGAAATTTGTACACGAACCAAGAAGCAACAGTTAGGACAGAACACGGAAAGACAGAGTGGTTTGGAATAGGAAAAGGAGTAAGCCAAGGCTGCATTTTATCACCCTGCTTATTCAATCTATACACAGAGCACATAATACGCAATGCAGGGATGGAGGAATCACAATATGGGATCAAAATTGCTGGGAGAAACATCAACAATTTGAGATATGCAGATGATACCACCCTAATGGCAGAAAGTGAGGAAGACCTAAAGAACCTCTTGATTGGATTGAAGGAGGAAAGTGCAAAAGCTGGCTTAAGACTTAATATCAAGAAAACCAGGATAATGGCAACAGGTCCGATCAATCCCTGGAAAATAGATGGGGAAGAAGTAAAAGCAGTGACAGATTTTACTTTCCTGGGATCTAAGATCACTGCAGATGGCGACTGTAGCCATGAAATAAAAAGACGACTGATTATGGGGAGACAAGCAATGAGAAACCTGGGGAATATAGTGAAAAGCAGAAACATCACCTTGAAAACAAAAATTCACATAGTCAAAGCAATGGTATTCCCGGTGGTAATGTATGGGTGTGAGAGCTGGACCATTAGGAAGGCTGAGCGCAGAAGAATAGATGCCTTTGAGATGTGGTGTTGGAGGAGAGTCCTGAGAGTCCCTTGGACAGCAAAGAGAACAAATAGGTCAATACTGGAAGAAATCAATCCTGACTGTTCATTGGAGGGACAAATAGTGAAGATGAAGCTAAAGTACTTTGGACATCAAATGAGAAGGGAGGACTCACTTGAGAAGGCCTTGATGTTGGGAAAGGTGGAGGGCAAGAGAAGAAGGGGGCGTCCAAAGATGAGATGGATAGATGGTATTGTGGACACAATGGGCACAGAGCTTGGTGGGCTGAGGAGAATGGTGGAGGATAGAGATGCCTGGAGGAAAATGGTTCATGGGGTCGCAAAGGGTCGGAGTCGACTATGCGACTGAACAACAACAACAACAGGTCTATTTTACTACTACAGACTGAGCAGAAATCTGACTTTGTCATGGATGCAGTCATTCTTAAGGCAACTTACTCTCTTTAACATATTTCTGCTCTGGACCAAAATCTGAAGAAATACGAATTTCCTAATTGGAGAGGAGGGAAGAGTTTAAAAATAATTGTGGCTCCAGCTAAAAGAAGCAGGTGCAGATGTGTTGTTTTCTGTAGGAGGATACTTAGAATAAAAAGCTGCATCAATAAATAAATAATAGATTAAAGTGTACTTTGATTCATCGTGTCATTATGAGACAAATGGCTTCTAATGACTTACATTTATTTCAGTTGTCTTTGCAATATGTGTAACTAAATTTCTGCCAGAAAAGCATTCAGAACGGCACACAGCATAATAATTAAACCACAGTGCAATGCACATTAAAAATTAATCTATAAAACCACATAAAATGGTGCATAGATAATATTAAAACACCAGGTGGCATGAATAATAGTAGTCAACAAATGCACAACAGAGAATAATTTTTAAAGAACTTATCAGTCAGACCATCAACTATTTTTAGCTCTGTTTTACTTGAAATCTTATCCAATATTTTTATACTCAGCAAAAACAACAACAGAGTTCTGCACCAGAGTGCATTCTCGTAAAACCAATAAGCATATGAACATGCATCCACAACATCTAAGTGTGTGTATGTGTGTATACAACAAAATTAACATAAAACTCCTCAGAATGGAGAATGATCCAAGAAGAGCTAAACCACTTACTAAAAAGGATTCAAAAGGTGAGGGGGTGCCGGGCAAGCTGCCACCACTGCACTCCTGGCCCCGGTGGGGGTGAAGAGCCCCTCCCGGCCACACCATCGACTGGTGTTCCTGGGCTCCCCCCTCCCCCCTCGTCCTCAAAATGCAAGGGGGTGCCGGGTGAGCTGCTGCCACTGCGCTCCTGGCCCCGGTGGGGGCGAAGATGCCCTCCTGGCCTCACCATAGGCCTGGCATTCCTGGGCCCTGCCCCCCCCCTCGCCCTCGGACTCAAAATACTCTAAAGGCAGGGGATTTCGTGGGTGGTCTTGGCTGATTTGTATTTATTGCATTTTTGCATTATTATTGTTGTAATACTATGTACTGTTATGTAATTTTGCATTTTTATTTTTGTAAAACTGTATTTTTGCCTTGTACTATTGTAATATTGTATTTCTGTATTTTTTCTATATGTTGTGAACCACTATGGGTCATCTGCTAGATGAGGAAAGCAGTATATAAAAATAAATTCAAATCAAATCAAATCAAAAATCATTTAAAAGGTTCAGGTAAAAATACACTGGCCACTCATCTCTCTCTCTAACAAGCATGGGTTATTTAACAATAAACATAAGTTTATTGATACTGTCCAGAAATGCTCTAGGGAACCTATCCCTCGAGGATGTAATCTAATACATGAAACTGTTGACTTACTGAATGAATATTTTACCCTTTTTGATGCAAATCCACTCAGCGAAGAGACCATTAAAGCCAGACAACAAGTAGTGTCAGCTATCTCAGAGCACAAAAGGGGGAGATGGATTAAGCTCATAGAAGAAATTGACACAAGTCGCAGCTGTCAAAAAGCATGGAGATTACTTGATTGTCTTAATAATGATGTAACCAAATGTCTCAGCTAACCAAATTGTCCACCAGCTATTACTTAATGGGAAACTAGAATCCAACCCATGGAAAAACAATCCACTGAAAACTAAACAGAGGATAAGATGCAATGAGGTATGGAAGACAAGCCATCTTGACTACCCCTTTTACCATAGGAGAGCTGGAAGAGGCAACAGGCAGGTGTAAGAATGGTAAAGCAGCTGGCATGGATGAGATTCGGGTTGAGCAGATCAAAGATTTTGGACCAATAACAAAAAATGGTTACTTAGCCTGTATAATAACTGCTTGAACGTAGTCCAGATACCAAAGATATGGGGGAAGACTCAGGTGATACCTATACTTAAACCCAGGCAAGCAACCAGAAGACCCAAAAAGCTACAGGTCCATATCCCTTCTTAGTCACCTATATAAGATATATTCACATTTAATCCTGAACCGACTGTCTGTAATAGTAGAACCCTGGCTTATATCACAGCAAGCTGTTTTCAGACCTGGCAAAGATTGTACAGCACAAATTCTTAACTTAACACAGTACATAGAAGATGATTTTGAACTGAAGGAAATCACAGGTGTAGTGTTTATACATCTTACTGCAGCTTATGACAGTCAACCACGCAGCCTTGCAGAGGAAAGTCTCCCACATCATAAAGGATTTTAAATTCACAAAAATCATAGGCTGATTTTTTTAAACCGTAGATTTTTTTTTATTTCCAAGAACAATGCAGCCGATGGAGAATTCAAAGAAATGGCTTCCCGCAGGGTAGTGTGCTAGCCACCACAGTGTTACACTTATGGATCAAAGCTGAACAGGTGGATTTTCAGAGATGTTTTAGTACTATAGAAACTGGACAGGAATGTTTTAATAAATAAGAAAACCAAGAACTAGCATTTCCAGAGACATCTAAAAAGGCCTTATGTCTTATTTTGCAATTGGCACCACTCTTCCTTAAAATCAGAACAGACCTGATCATTAATTTCGAGCTGCTTTATAGAAATGTCAAGCAACACTGGCATTAAAATTAACCCTGAAACGTCAGTCTCAAAAGGCGGAGAGGAAGTCACCACATGTTATCTTCTGGAACAGAGATTTTTAACTGAGGGAGGAGGAATCTAGTGACAGAAAATTACACAAATGATAATCAAGTCTTTTCTGAGGTGAGATTAGCAACAAGCTGTGATTCAGTCCACCACCAATGGGCTGGTTAACCTTGTCCCTTCCATAAAGAAGAATTGACATTTGTATTTTGTTAAAATCCAACTTTTAATCATGTAGAACTATGTACATACAATCCTTGAGAGGCAGTTACTTTGCTACCCCTCAACTGTTCAAGCACCCTTTCTCTTCTTGTTATGTCACAAAGGAAGCTGGTAACTCTTAACATTTGGTTCTTTTCAGAATGGGCTCTAGGAACCCGCCCAGAATTCAGAGTCACTTGCAAAGTCTTTAGAGTCCTCTCCAATTCCCTCATTCAGTGTTGTAGACTTCTTTGCCTTCCTCTGCTGCTCATACTCAGGGGTAAAAGACTTCACCCAACCTTAGGGTGATGGAGATGTTCCCTGAAGGCTTGTTCTCACCAATAGGATGGCTTGGAGGCCTTGGAACTACTTGCCACAAAGTGCACCACTCCCACAGGTATATAAATACTCTTGGGAGCCCCAGTCCAAGAATTCTTCTTTTTCAGTTCCACCCAGAACTGGGGTTCCCTCTAGGGCTGCATCAGTATCACACTTGTCCATATCCTCCTTGAGGCCAACAACTTTACTAGCTCTTTTTCCTCCTTGTCAGTCTCCCAGGGAAATATTGGTTTTACAGAATTCAGTGAGGAATTCTCCTATGTTGTTTCTGACTCCTGAGCAAAATTGTCCAACAACATTTGGTTTTACTATTTTCCTTATTTTTGCATTACAGTCACCTTTCACCTATGATAAACAACAAATCTTGTTTTGGTATGTGATCAGTTTCCTCCTGGACACTCGTATAAAAGCTTTTGATTTGTTGACTTCAGCATCTATAGTTGAGCACAAACCTTAATTGTGATTATGTTATAGGTTTTCCTGTCCTGACCATTATGTTCTGCCCAGATGACCCATAATCCTGAAGAGGTTGGATGTATCATGTTCTGGTCTCTCAGCTTTGACCATTCTGCCTTAGATGACCATGTTAGAAGTCCAGAGTAGTAATTGTGTTTAACTTTCTGATGGCATTACTCTCAAGTTCTCTGACACACTCAAACCCTTTCACCACTACATTAAGGTATACACCCAGGATCGGGGAAGAGGGTATTCTGAAACCGAGGAATCAATACTACAAACACCCCTTTTCTTTTTACTATCTGTCCCACTGGCTTTGTGGAAATCCTTTAGAATAGTTCATAAATCTGCATTAAAATACATTGGATGTGCATGTAAAGCATATACTTTGCTAGTTTTCCCCTAGAAGTATCACACATCCTAAGATTTGATCATCCTTATTATTGATGTTTTCCACCAACACAGGTTTACGGAGCTGAGGATAGAATACCAGGCAATGCATTCAGGACACATAGGTACATATTTAGAGGGCTACAATGTTTAGTGAGATGATCAAGTCAAGCTTTAAAGGTAAAGGGTTCAGTGCTTTTCTCTGTTTATAGCCGAAGAGCCAGCGCTGCCTGCGTTTTGCAGACATTTCCGTGAGCATGGGGAAGACATGCCTAGATTCCGAAGTGCACGGAACGCTGTTTACCTTCCAACCAAAGTGATACCTATTCATATACAGTACTTGCAATTTCTTGCTTTTGAACTGCTAGGTTGGCAGGAGCTGGGACAGAGATGGACACTCAAACCGTCATGCAGTACCCAGGTCTCGAACTGCTGACCTGCCACCTTCCAGTCATCGTGTTAACCACTTGAGCCACTGCAGTCCTTAGATAGGCTTTAGTCGAAGATAAATTTATTGAACTTAATTTAATTAATCAAGAAGGCATACGTGATTTTTTAAAAAAGAAACAACTTATCTAAAAACTATACATTTTTAATCCTTTCTTAAAACACATTTCTGCTTATAAGAATAATGAGTGAATATTTTTAAAAGGCATGCTGAATACCCAGCTGCTCAAACATTTTGTTTGCATACAGCAGGAGTTCCCAGACTTTTCACCCTGTGGCCCAGACCACGCCCCCCCAGACAGATGACTGGGCCTGTCACGTGGTTCCTCCTACTGTAAATCCTGCTGTAAAACATATCCACGCCTGTCGTAAACGTGTTATGACAGCCGTGGGTGCATTTTTGGCAGTGCTTATGCCAGGCACGGGCATGTTTTACGGTTTTCATTTTTCATTTCATTTCAATTTTAATTTATATACCGCTTTATCTCAGCCCCACGGGTGACTCAAAGCGGTTCCCAACATGTAATAATACAAAAATACAATACAGTACAAATATAAACAATACGATCAATATACAATATAAAAGAGTCCATGAAGACAACATCAATCATCAAAATACAGTAATACAAAATTATACATAAGCAATTAACTCAAGCATGAGAAATACAGTACAGTAGAGTCACAGCTGAGCTCCAGCTGAGGCGGGGGCCCAGGACACAGGTGGAAAGACAGATCTTGAGCCCAAAGCCTCCCCGTCCTGTCCCTGGAGCTCCCAGGTGGCAACTAAGTCCAGCTGCCTTTAGAGCTCCAGCTGAGGCACTATCAGGGAGCGGCCTTTGAGAGCAGTGGAGTGGCCCTCAGGTGCCGCTCATTCCCCTCAGGCTGGCCGCTGGCCGAACCGCGCTGGTCTCAGCATTGGTGTTGGTGGGTAGCAACTTTTGAGGGCAGTGGAGTGGCTCTCAGGTGCCTCTCGTTCCCCTCTGGCTGGCCGCTGGTCAAACCACGCTGGTCTCGGCATTGGCGTTGGCGGGGAGCGGCATTTGAGGGCAGTGGAGTGGCCCTCAGGTGCCACTCATTCCCCTCTGGTCAGCCGCCAGTTGAACCACGCTGGTCTCGGAGTTGGTGGGGAGTGGCTTTTGAGAGTGGTGGAGTGGCCCTCAGGTGCTGCTAATTCCCCTCCGGCCGGCTGCCGGTCAAACCGCGCTGGTCTCGGCGTTGGTGTTGGCAGGGAGCAGCTTTTCAGGGTGGTGGAGCAGCCCCTCAGGTGCCACTCATTCCCCTCCAGACAGCCCCTGGTCGAACCATGCTGGTCTCAACCGCGGTTGTCATAAATGCATCTGCTTCCACTTCTAGTAGTGGTAAGGGTGGTGGTGGGCCACATGAAATGGTGCTGTGGGTTGGGTCTGGCTCATGGGCCATAGGATACAGACTTCCACTGACCTTTTAGTAAAGGTAAAGGCTTCCCGTGCTTGAAAGCTAGTCGTATCCGACTCTAGGGTTCAGTGCTTATCTCTGTTTCAAAGTCGAAGAGCCAGTGTTGTCTGCTTCTGCAGATGTTTCCGTGGTCATGTGGCAGGCATGACTAGACACCAGAGCACACAGAATGCTGTTTATCTTCCCACCGAAGTGGTCCCTATTTATCTACTTGCAATTTCTTGCTTTCGAACTGCTAGGTTGGCAGGAGCTGGGACAAAGATGGGAGCTCCCCTGAAAATGCAACCTGGAAAAGAGAGGTTCATTCTTTTTCTTTTTTTAATATTTTATTGATTTTTAATAAACATAATACATAAAAAAGAACAAGAACAAAACATATCTTAAAAAACAAAATAATATCCCAGTTATAAAGGGTATTACTCTTATTTTAACTTTTATTATCTATCTTAAAATCTATTATTTCTAAACATTTTTTTCAATCACATATAAAAACATATTGTTCATTTACCCATTCTTATTTCTTAGTCTCTCATACTGATACAAAATAAATAGTGAACAATTTCACCCAAGTGTTATTTACAATGCCCTGGAAAAAAGCCGTCTTTTTCATAAATATATATTATTGTTTCCAAAAACTCATTTGATCTGGTACAGGACTGCCACCCTTGTTCTTAACCAATATAGATTCCAAAAAGGGCCTCCAGATATCCCAAAATTTATTTTTTTTAATTAAACTTTTTTTTAATCCAACTACCATGTAAGTTTATCATTTAAAGCTATTTTCCATTCTTCTTTATACCAATCATCCACCTCTAACTTAACATTATTTTTCCAATTCTTTGCAATATGATGAAATACAGGTTTATTCTCCCTTTCCTGTGCACTATGGTTGCCGACAGCTATTTCTTCTGCTGATGTTTGATATTTATCTTTAAATTATGAAATGATTGTTAATAAAATAGTTACTGTCCTTTGTAATATTAGGCCCTCAAAGTCCCCATGTAAGCCCCTGGCATCTCCAGTGAAGAAAGGTTTGAGAAGTTGTTGTGTATTGAATGTAATTGTAACCACACGAATGAGCGAGTGTAACAATCTGTTACCACATGAATGAGCGAATGTAACAAGCTGTATCTTGCAACAGAAACAATGTAACAAACCACAATAGAACGCAAGCTAGTGACCACTAGGGGGAAATAGCGAGCGTTCAGCTCACATGGTACAAACCCCTCAAATACCTTCAGCTGCGCGGGAAAGATTCCCGCCCTCACCTCACCTGGACAAGAAGGGCGTGACTAAGGATGACGTCACATGGACAGTAGCCAATGCCCTATCGAAGAGCCACATTCAAATGTATAGCCACTGCATAAAAGGAGCTGTTTGTCCGCCATTACCATATGTTCGTACTGTACTCCATGCAATAAAGATGTGTTAGGCTAGTATACAGCTGCTTCCATTGTCTTGATTCCCAAACACTAAAGAAGTGATGAAGGCATCATCCTAAGACCCCAGAGAGCTGTTGAAGAAAGCTTGTTAGGTCCATCAGGTAATGATCATAGTGGACATGGCTAACGTCAGTGGGTTTGTTCAGAATGCCAGCGCTCAGCAAGAGATTTTGATCATGTGGTTCAATTTGCATTTCCAGAAACTTTCTGAAAGCAGCTGACTCAAGGTAGAGCTGCACCGTATATCCTTCAAGCAATGATGTACAGCAGAAACAAAATACTAATTATTATTAAATCAGAAGAATTATTTTGGCTACTGTTTTCTTCTCATATGTTTTTGAATTCTGGAACAGTAGTACTAAGGTAACTTCTAAAACATGTGAATAGGCTTCTTTTGTTTTGTTTTTTCCCTATCTCCATTTATATACCACCCCATTGGAGAACAAACAATCTGGGTGGTTTACAACATTAAAATCAAATACAACAAACATAAATCAATAAAAGTAAAACATAAAAACAATTCCCCCAAATGACTATGAATATAATAAACGAATGAAAACTTTGGTTCTAAAACTAAAGAGTTTGCAAATAACAATTAACATAAATATACGTTAATGATCTTGAATCTTGTTGTGTATGTAACAGTATTACTTTAAGAATGTATGAACGTAACCTGACAATGATTACAATGTAACTCAGCTGTTACAGGAACGTGAGCCAGCTGCCCATAGAGGGCAGCTGCGAGCGTTCAGCTCACATGGTTCAAATTCCTCCAATCACCGGCAGCCGCGGGAACCTTCCCGAGCAAGGAACACCTGGAGAAGATGGGCATGACTCAGAATGACGTCACGCCAGTAGCAGCCAATGAGCTACCGTGCAACCCTTTTCAAATGTATCACTGCAGTATAAAATGAGCTGTACCTCCGCCATTACCACATGTTCATCCTGACCATCATGCAATAAAGCTGTGTTTTAGCCCTCACTGCGGCTCCTTCTTTGTCTTCCGTGCAAGACACCAAATTGGCGACGAGGATGGGATCCATGGCGCATCCCAAGATCAAGCCTCACCAGTTCGACATCAGCGATCGCGAGCAATGGGAACTGTACGAGTGCCAGTTTCGGCACGCCATGGACGCTGCAGGCATCGACGACGAAGGGAAGGCGCGCTCGCACTTCCTAGCCCAGGTGGGGCCGGCCACGCTGTGCATCCTGATGAACCTGGTGGCTCCCCGGAAAGTCGGCGCGGTGCCATTGACCACATCCTTGCGATACTGAGTGAGCACTTCCAGCCGCCTGTTTCCATTTTTCCGGCCCGGGTCGTGTTCCACAGGCGGGATCAGTGCCCGGGAGAATCTGTATCCGCCTATGTGGCGGCCCTTAGGCTGGCGGCCATCCACTGCCAATGGGAGGACCTGGACATAGCCCTCCAAGACCGCATGCTGTGTGGCCTGAGGGACGAGGAGGTCCAGAGGAAGTTGATGACCCGCGACCATCGCCTCACGTTCAACGAGGTACTGCGAGAGGCCCAAGCGGCCCAGGCGGCGAGGAGCAGGGTCAGAGTTTTTAAGTCCCGGGGGGCCGCACCTGAGAGGGCCAAGTCACCCGTGCAAGCGGCCCGGCGGACTTCGGCACAAGCGGCCTGGCGGGCCCCCCGACAGCCCACAGACACCCCCTAATCAGACAGCCCACAGACACCCCTAATCAGCGTTAGGGTCCTCCCCCACCTGCGTAACCCAAGGGGGAGACACGGGGACATCCTCGGGTACAAATGCATACCCTGGATTCTCAGACGAGGAGGAGGATACTTTGAAAGAGTGGGATGAGTTTGACTTTATGTTGCCGTACCAGGGGGGTGTCGCGGAGTGGTCCCCCACCCGTCCGAGCGAGAAGAGGGTTTTTAGTTCAGCCCCTGGTACCTCCAGTCCTCCCAGTCCTTTTGTTTTAGAGTTTACCCCATCACCAAGACCCCCAAACCAGGCAGCGGGGGGAAGTTCATTCTCTCCACCCCCAAGAACACCGAGTAAGACAGCAGGGGGTAGCGCAAGTACGCCAGTTGCAGGCACAAGAAACCGGGGCGAGACAACAAGGGTCTTCTCATCGGTTCCGAGGTTCGTGCTGGGGGGGGTCCCCAGGCGCCACGAGCAACAGGCAGGGGTTCACATCCCAGCTACATGTTCCGTTCCCCTCTCCAAACGCAAGGTTGTCACAGAGTCCCCGTCAAACGACTAATGAGTCCCCCCTTTCCGTTGCAGGACGAGAGTCTGCAGAACTCGGAGCCCCTAGTTCTCCTGAGCTCAGCCAAGCAGTCGTATGCCCCAAGCGCACATGCAGGAAGCCACAATGGTTGAGGGACTTCGTCCCATCCTAGGGGGGAGGAGTGTTGTGTATGTAACACTATTACTTTAAGAATGTATGAACGTAACTTGACAATGATTACAATGTAACTCAGCTGTTAAAGGAACGTGAGCCAGCTGCCCATAGAGGGCAGCTGCGAGCGTTCAGCTCACATGGTTCAAATTCCTCCAATCACCAGCAGCCGCGGGAACCTTCCCACGCAAGGAATACCTGGAGAAGATGGGCATGACTCAGAATGATGTCACGCAGGTAGCAGCCAATGAGCTACCATGCAACCCTTTTCAAATGTATCACTGCAGTATAAAATGAGCTGTACCTCTGCCATTACCACATGTTCATCCTGACCATCATGCAATAAAGCTGTGTTTTAGCCCTCACTGCGGCTCCTTCTTTGTCTTCCATGCAAGGCAACAAAAATCTTCAATGTCAACTAAATTTTATCTGAGTTTTCTGATTTGGGGTTTGCCATATTTATGTGTGCCTCTGATCCTGGTAGAAAAGGAACGATGTATTTTGATATGGGGAAATGCTAAATAAGTGGCAACACTTTGTCTATCTACATTGAGACAGACATTCCAATCCAGGCCATAGAGATGAGCACTGAACCATATAGTCAGATATGACTGGCTTTCGAGCAAGGGAAACCTTTATCTTTACCTTTACACCTGGCCATGAATTTTGGAACTCTTGTGTGTCTTCTGCACTTCCCATTGCTGTGTTGGCCAGTCTTATGAAAACCCATAAACGACAGAAAGCTAGTTTATATTTGTGACATTTTAGTTGTCCAATAAAGCTGTCACCCATTTTCATCTTTCAGATTTTTTTTTAATTTTTCAATGAATTTTTTTAATATTTTGATTTCGCGCACACACTCCTCAATTGTCTTCTCTGGCTATATTTTGCTGCCATCCTCTGGCCACATTTTATATTTCTCTCAGATGTGTTGAACATTTATTTATTGATTGATTGATTGATTGCAAAATGCCACAGCTATATCTCAAAATTTTGTGCTGCATATAGCAGAACAGGAAAGATCTTGTATACAGTACCTTGTGTGCAATTAAGCTAGACTGGGGTACATATTTTTAACTGCAGTGTGTTCTTTTACCTAGTAGACAGATGACTATATGACATCAAGGATATTTATTGTATTCAGAATGAGAGCATAGGGAGGGGGGGTCTTTTTAAAAAATCACAAACATTCTTAATTTAATTTTCTGCAAACCTATTATTTTACAGAGAGAAAGGGTTGGCCATAGGTAAAGGTAAAGGTTTCCCTTGCTCGAAAGCCAGTCGTATCCGACTCTAGGGTGCAGTGCTCATCTCTGTTTCAAAGCCGAAGAGCCAGCGCTGTCTGCTTCTGCAGACATTTCCGTGGTCATGTGGCAGGCATGACTAGACACCAGGGTTGGCCATAGGAATAGGTGAACTTCCTAGACATAAGTATTTGCTGTAGGGTAGAAGTGGTCTTCCATTTGCTGTCAAATATTTTGAATTTTGTTCTTCAGCATCCCTGACAAGTTGAGAAATGAAGTCAAACAACATCTGGAGGCCTAATAATTGGAACTGTCTAAAGCCTATGAAAACTGAATGACAAGGTGGCTACTAAAAGACTGTCTTACTAACCACTGTGCAGTCCACCCAAGCATTCTTCTACCTCCCTTCTGGGTGCTCTATGGAAAGCCAAAGGTATCATAAGTGTTTTTGGTGTAGCTGCTTTTAGCTAGTGGTAGAGAAGAATCAGATGAGAAAACAATTTTTTAAATCTGCCACACCACAATTGAAAGCCAAAAGCACTTCTGTTTTAGAATGTTCAGTAATTCTGTAGTGTTCTGATGCTTCCCTCCCCTTAATTCTGTAACTGCTTGCTTTAGAGATGTTTTGTTTTATAAATCACTGGGACTCCTTTTAGGGCCAAAAATGGTAGAGAAATGTCTGAATGAATAAGCAAATAATAAAGTTACTGCTGCCTCCTCATCTGGTAAGGCCCTTTCACTTTATTATCAATTCAACAGGCAAAAGCTGGAAAGGTTTGCTTCTCTCACGCCTTGCACATACAAAACGATCTCAGTAATTTAATTTCTGTAGCTCTTCTTTAAAAAAAAAAAGACTGTTATATTTTCTTATTTAGTATAATACAAGGTTTTCAAATAGCTAGTAACTTTTTAAAGAACACAGATGGAGCTCTAATGGGCTAGTCAAAGAATCCATCTTTTCCAAGGGTGAAGAACCTGTTTCAGCTCAAATTCAGGGGAAAGGTGATATCTTTACTGGATCACTAAAAAAATAAATAAACATTACATAAGCTTTCACGATTCAAGATCACTTTTTCAGGCATGCACCAATTTCTTGTGAAAAGTGTAGGAAAATTAATGAGAGTCCCAAAGGTTTATTGCAACATTATTATTATTATTATTATTGTTATTATATTTACATTTCTATACCGCTTCACTTCCCTTAAGAGAACTCAGAGCGGTTTACAGCATGTAAAATAAATAAGAAATACAATCCAAAATACAGAAACAGTATACAAATCAGATTCAGACAAAATACAAAATCACAATTATAAAATAGTCAATTAATTACATCAAAAAGTACACAATATAAAAAATTCCAAACATCAAATACAAATCATCACAGAGTAACAATATCAAAAATGTACCCCGCACAGTCCTTCTGGTCCTTCCAGAGGGGAATGGGACAAAAACGTGCACCAGTCCTGGAGCTCCTAGTCGACCGGCCTCCTTACCTCCACCGAGGCCAAGGCCATGAGCGACGATGATGGCAAGTCCAGCTGGCCGGAGCGGCGATGGGCTTCAGCATGATGTGACGGCCCACAGCTGTGGCAATGGTCCTTGGGGCGGCGGTGATTGCTCCCTCAGCTGTCCTTACTCCCCGCCGACCCGGGGGGAGGAATGCAAAACTCCAGCATCCAGTGTTGGGGTGGGGGCGGCGGCAGCGCTTTTGAGGGCACAGTCCACCCCCAGCTGTTCTGACTCCCCGCCGACCGGCCGGGCCGGGGGGAGGAGCGCGGAGCTCCAGAGTCCGGCGTCCGGTGCTGGGGTGGGGGCGACGGCAGCGCTTTTGAGGGCGCAGTCCACCCCCAGCTGTTCTGACTCCCCGCCGACCGGCCGGGCCGGGGGGAGGAGCGCGGAGCTCCAGAATCCGGCGTCCGGTGCTGGGGTGGGGGCGGCGGCAGCGCTTTTGAGGGCGCAGCCCACCCCCAGCTGTTCTCACTCCCCGCCGACCGGCCGGGCCGGGGGGAGGAGTGCGGAGCTCCAAAGTCCGGCGTCCGGTGCTGGGGTGGGGGCGGCGGCAGCGCTTTTGAGGGCGCAGTCCACCCCCAGCTGCTCTCACTCCCCGCCGACCGGCCGGGCCGGGGGGAGGAGCGCGGAGCTCCAGAGTCCGGCGTCCGGTGCTGGGGTGGGGGCGGCGGCAGCGCTTTTGAGGGCGCAGCCCACCCCCAGCTGTTCTCACTCCCCGCCGACCGGCCGGGCCGGGGGGAGGAGCGCGGAGCTCCAAAGTCTGGCGTCCGGTGCTGGGGTGGGGGCGGCGGCAGCGCTTTTGAGGGCGCAGTCCACCCCCAGCTGCTCTCACTCCCCGCTGACCGGCCGGGCCGGGGGGAGGAGCGCGGAGCTCCAGAGTCCGGCGTCCGGTGCTGGGGTGGGGGCGGCAGCAGCGCTTTTGAGGGCGCAGTCCACCCCCAGCTGCTCTCACTCCCCGCCGACCGGCCGGGCCGGGGGGAGGAGCGCGGAGCTCCAGAGTCCGGCGTCCGGTGCTGGGGTGGGGGCGGCGGCAGTGCTTTTGAGGGCGCAGCCCACCCCCAGCTGTTCTCACTCCCCGCCGACCGGCCGGGCCGGGGGGAGGAGCGCGGAGCTCCAGAGTCCGGCGTCCGGTGCTGGGGTGGGGGCGGCGGCAGCGCTTTTGAGGGCGCAGCCCACCCCCAGCTGTTCTCACTCCCCGCCGACCGGCCGGGCCGGGGGGAGGAGCGCGGAGCTCCAAAGTCTGGCGTCCGGTGCTGGGGTGGGGGCGGCGGCAGCGCTTTTGAGGGCGCAGTCCACCCCCAGCTGCTCTCACTCCCCGCTGACCGGCCGGGCCGGGGGGAGGAGCGCGGAGCTCCAGAGTCCGGCGTCCGGTGCTGGGGTGGGGGCGGCAGCAGCGCTTGTGAGGGCGCAGTCCACCCCCAGCTGCTCTCACTCCCCGCCGACCGGCCAGGCCGGGGGGAGGAGCGCGGAGCTCCAGAGTCCGGCGTCCGGTGCTGGGGTGGGGGCGGCGGCAGCGCTTTTGAGGGCGCAGCCCACCCCCAGCTGTTCTCACTCCCCGCCGACCGGCCGGGCCGGGGGGAGGAGCGCGGAGCTCCTGTTCTGCCAGGCTTGGTTTCTTAGAAGTGAGTTGTGTGTGGTGTGTGTGTGGTGGTGGTGGTGGTGGTGGTGGTGAGGGTGAGGGTGAGGGGACAGCAGTCTGGATTTGATACCTCTCCCATTCCACAGACCAAGTATCAACACCCACTTGATTCAGCCCAGCTGCTCAATTTAATTACAGTGAGGTTAGGGGGGCTCATTCCAGTAGTTGTTGAGGGCAAATGGTTAGATCAAAAATACTGGCACAGTTTCCCTTTAAGTTGACTAAGCCCCAAAATCAGAGATTTCAATTTTTAAGAATTGTTTGGAGTTACACCTCTGGATACTAGTATTGGGGAAAGGGGCTATGGCTTTTTTTTAAAAAAAAAGCCAGAGGTCTGGATTGTTATGACGTGGGACTGAATTCAGCCCTGGATTCTAAGATTCCCTAACCCTTAATCAAAACATCCTGTTTTATATCATAGAATCAATCCATGCTACAGTATATTCTCAAAAAAGTATAAGAGTTGTATAAGAGTACAACACAAATCACTTTATTTCAGAAACCAATAAATATCCCTATAAAAAGAGGAGTTCATCAGGGTGATATGATCAGCCTAAAGTTGTTTACTGCTACCTTAGAATCAGCAATGCACAGTTTTACATGGAAGCAAAAGGGAATTCATATAAACGGAGAGTACGTATCCCATCTTTGCTTTGCTGATGATATAGTGCTAATATCAGAATCAATAGAAGTACAGAATATGCTCCAAGAGTTAGACGCAGAAAGTCGATAGATCAATACAGTATGTCAAAAACAAAACGTATACAGAGTGCCTCCTCAAATGCCATAGATATGAGATGTGAAAACGAGATAGTAGAAAAAGTTGATTCATATGTCCACTTGCCATCTTTGAAGCAAGAGGTTAACCTAAGGCACAATCTAACAAAAAGAAATTTTGAGAAGAAAGCAAGCAACATGGACAGCTTTTAACAATAGAAAGAATGTGATTAGTGAAGGAAAAATGAGGAAATTATGGGCTGAACTCATCAACACCACCATTCTGCCTGCTTTATTATATGGCAGTGAAACATGGGTACCTACAAAAGCTGACATCAAACAAATCGATGTAACACAAAGAGCAATCGAGCAAAGGATGCTAGGCATATGATGGATTGACCGAATATAAAATGAAGAACTGCGTATAAGATCAGGTGCAAAACAAGCGTCAATGTTGATTGATTTTGCAAAACATCGGTGGGCTGGGCATGTGTACCACTTCAAAGATGGCAAGTGGACAAAAGTTATCACAGAATGGATGCCACGTGACATAAAGCAACCACTAGGAAGGCCAACAAACAAATGGGGCAAAGTTCCCAAGGCCCTGGATGAGACCGGCATGGGATCGGAAACAGTGGAAGATGATGCTTCGATCTGCAATATCAACCTGATGTGTGAAACATAGATCAACCAAGTAACCAAATAAGTAGACAGTAGAGTGTACTGTAGAATTTGTTCCTGACATACTGCTCCACCTAGTTTGTACACAGCCAAATGAGATAGTTAGATCCAATCATCATAGAAAACAAACAACAAATGGAAATTGAGTGATTTGTTCAGCCAGTCCTGCTTGCAGCATGAGTGATGGGCTGTCTCCTTCACAGTAACCCAGATAAATTGACTTACCACCAAGGACACATTGAGCTACTGTCAATACATCCTTTACAGAGACTGATTGTCACAGACAGATGGGTACAGTTTCTTCCTTTAGCAAAGGTGAAATTAATATGATCTTGGAGAGCAATCCTCTTAAAGGAGTCAAGGCTAAATGTAGACTAATCTCAAAGGCTTGTTTATCATGTGGGGATTTTTCAGATGAAAAACAGAAAGGCTCATCCTCTGTACAAGAAGATCTTGAGTAGCGTACTGACCACCCTGCATGCCAAATGTCCTGTTTCATTATCCAACAGGGACAGATCTGTTTATGCCTTGGCAGAAAAGTAAAGGGAGTAGTTAAGATAGTGAGCTTTGACTAGTACCAGAGACAATAAAATGGGGGCCATACCTGGATGACTCTTACCTGAGAGAGGACCAAATCTGGGCAATATCTATTGAGACATAGGGGCATATCTGGGTGACACTTAACAAAGGCACTGACTTGCATCCCCTGATTACCTACCAACATGACAGACTGAAAGCAAAAGGCACTTATTGATGGTGGGTTCCAGCCCTCTTTGAAGGTATGGAAACTGGAGGGTTCATCTAATGACAGCTGAAAGCCTGAGAGGTTGGTTGGGGGAGTGGGACCAAATGGTAATGACTGGAGAGAGAGAAAAGGAAGGCATTCTGGAACATAGTAAATGGAGTCCCGAAGGTTTACTCTACATGCAAAGGACAGCACGGGCCGGATGAATCGCAGTAAACCCATTTGTGTGGATTCACAGGCTGCTTGGGCTTCTGGGAATTGAAGTCCAAGAACATCTTGAGTGCCATGGTTCGCCATCACGGTTCTAAACTCTTCTACAGATACTGTACTTGAAAGCGGACAGCAGCAAAACTTTTCTTCTCAACAATACATTGTAAACAGTGGCCTCTAGTGGCCAGTTCTAGTAATGTGTCTTGGTGCAGACGTTGAAACTGTCAAAATGAAGGCAGCTTTTGGTGAGTTCTTTCTGCAGTTTCCATTTGCATGACCTAGTGTGAGAAAGATTAGCCGGCAACACAAGGTTGTTAATACCAAGGTATGTGGTTCTAAAATACCACAGCCTTTGAGGAGGCTCTTTCTGTGTACCCCATGTGCCTTGGTAATATAAATATACTTTACAGTATAATACATTTCAGTGATTTTTCACTGAATATTTTTGGATCCATAGATAACTAAAACTGCAGATACTAAACCTATGGATACAGGGGGTGGCCTGTACTGCTGCATAGAAAGTGGCAATGGCAAACCCCTGCTGAACCTACGATGAAACCTTATAAAGAGACAGTGTAAAATGAAACAAGAGATAGTGCTAGATTAGAAGATAAGACTTGCAGACCAGAAAGCATCAATTACTGGGGAAGAGCAAAGGACAAGTGTTAATAAATTTATTGCTAATGACATAATTTGGATAAACTCTCTCTCTGTTTCGTGTCCTGATCACACCTTGCACTGCCAAAATGAAGCCATTTTATTTGTTTTGTCATTGCCTAAACGCAAGTCTTCATCAGTGCATGTCTCTGGCAGCAATCGGCAGACCAGCAAGTGAGCCAAGCTCTGAGTTTCTACACATTCACACCGTGTGTTGTTCTCTGCCAGTTTCATGTTCAGGGAATGAAGAAGCAGACGAGTGAAGTAGTGAAATTCAGCTCTTTAATAGTGGGGTTTGAACACAGTTTGGATGGGGCAAAACTCAGACTTATATACATTATAAACAGTAACAATAATACAACAAGCCCATTGGCTAACAGAGTGTGCACATTTTCGATCCACTTACTTGCATAAGAATAGATACATGAGAAAAGATACATTCTGCTCCTACAACAAGCCCATTGGCTAACAGAGTGTGCACATTTTCGATCCACTTATTTGCATAAGAATAGATACATGAGAAAAGATACATTCTGCTCCTGTCAGAAAACACAGTTAACATACATAACATTCTTCCCCCCCTAGGTAAAAACAAAATCCTTTAACCAGGATGGCGGTCTAGTTTCCCTTCTGGGTCGGACGCTTGGCTGAGCCAGCTCAGGGGCTCGTAGGATGGGCGACCCAACTGGAGTGAGGAATTGACTAGAGGGGGAGGATTGTAAACCCGAATTAAAGCCCCGTTTGTCAGATGGAGGAGCAGGGGATCACTTAAAACCAAAACCTAATTCTGTGGATGAATAAGACAACTCAGGGTCCCTCCTGTGTGTACTAAGAGTGGAGGGCGACTCTGAACAAAATTGGTCATCATCAATAAAGGAATCCAGAGTGCTAGGCTGGGACAGTGTAGGAGTACACATGGCCGGAATAGGGGAGCATTCCACAAATTCCCCTTGAAATCGGTTCCTAGAAGACACTTCTGGGTCAATGTTGGCTGACTGCTGACTATTACCTCTGCCCCCTGGGTTTAAATGGGTGGGGGCCAACCCTAGCATTGTCTGTATTCGTCTTGTGGGTCCAGTACTTTGGGTCTCAATTGATCCGCGTGCCTCCTCCAGATCAGACCAGTGGCTGTTTCGATTCTGTAAGAAACAGGACCAGTCTGATCGATTACAAACCCAGGCACCCACGTAGGACCACCTGCTGCATAATTGCGGCAATGTACAAGGTCTCCGGATGAGAAACCCTTCTGGTGTTGGATTGCTATATTTGTGCCTTTGACCTCTACCCTAAAGGGATCCAATCTGTCCAGCAAGGATGACATTTTCCTTCGCTGGAGTAATTCAGCAGGGGACAGCCCTGAGGCAAAGGGGGGGGGGTGAGCCTATATGTGAAAAGAAACTGGCATAACTGGAGCTCCAAATCCCCTTCACCCATACGCCGAAGCGTGTCTTTAGTTGTGTGCACCTCCCGCTCTACCTGGCCATTGATGTCTGGGTGGAATGGGGTGGCAGTGATGTGCCTAATTGCATTCCTTTCCATGAAGGATTGGAATTCTGCAGATGTGAACGTGGACACGTTGTCGGACACCAGCACATCTGGAAGTCCAAATGCAGCAAACAGCCTTCTTAGGTGCATTATCGTGGTGGTTGAAGTGGTATTAGGCACCCTAATCACTTCCAGCCACTTACAAAATGAATCCACAACCAACAAAAATAGGCACCCCTAAATGGACCTGCAAAATCTATGTGCAACCTGGACCACGGACCCCGAGCAGAATCCCATTCCCGAGAGGGAAGGTGGGATTGCTCTGGGCGAGAGGATTGACAACTGGCACAAGTGCCGACCATTTGTTCTATGTCTTGGTCCAGTTGAGGCCACCAGAAGTAGCTATGGGCAAGGGCTTTGGAACAGACAATTCCCGGGTGACTTGTGTGAAGCAGATGTAAAACCTTTTTCCTGAGAGTGACAGGAATGACCACCCGCTGGCCCCATAGAAGGCAACCTCGTTCTACTGGCAGTTCCAAATGCTTGCGGTGGAATGTTCTGAATTCCTCGGCTAGAGGAGAGACAGGCCAGCCTTTTTGTACCCAAGTCATTACTTAGTCAATCTTACATCCTTGGCCGTAGCCTTGGCTATATCTGAGGGGACGGCTGGGGGCGAGTCGAAAACCTCAATCATAAGGACCCGGTGGTCACTTTCGATCTCGCAATCGGCTTCCCCAACCCCTGGCAGTGGAGAATGTGACAGGGCATCAGTGTGGCTGATGTTTTTGCCGGGCCTGTGCACCAAAGTAAAATTGTATGCATTTAGGAAAATTGCCCAACACAACATCCTTGGGGACAGAATTTGAGGCGTTCACAAAGATTCCAAGGAGGGGCTTGTGGTCAGTTACGATGGTAAAAGGTCTTCCGTAAAGGTAATCGTGGAATTTCTTAGTGCCAGCCACAATTGCCAATGCCTCCCTGTCAGTCTGAGCATAATTTTTCTCAGGCTTTGAGAGTGAACGGGAATAGAATGCTATGGGGGCTTCCCTCCCGTCATTTAGTACATGGCATAACACAGCTCCCACCCTCACAGGGGATGCATCACACACAAGTACAACTTCTTTGTTAGGATCAAAATGAGTTAATACAGCATCCAAAGATAGCAGCCTTTTAAGTTCTAGGAACGCTTTCTCCTGGCAATGGCCCCAGTGCCAAACATTATCTTTCTTAAGAAGCCGATGTAATGGTTCGGCAACTGAGGCTTTGCGATGGAGAAAATCATGATAGAAGTTTAATAATCCTAGAAATGATTGCAATTCGGCTTTACGTTTTGGCCTGGGTGCATTTCGCATGGCCGCCACCTTGGGGTGTAATTCGGTACCCTAGGAACTCCACTTCCTGTGCCAAAAACACACATTTGTCTCTTTTGAGACATAGACTGGCCCTCTTGAAACGTGAGATGACTCGATTGAGCCTGGCTGCTAGTTCGACTGTGTCCTTAGCGGTGATCAGGACATTGTCAAAATATGGCAGGACACCGGGCAAACCTTTTAAAATACATTCTACAAGTGATTGAAATACTCCAGGGGCCGCATTCACCCCGAATTGTAGTCGAGTTACCTTAAATGCCCCCCTATGCGTTATTATGGTCTGTGCTATGGAGGCAGCAGGAGACACAGTCAATTGTTGGTAAGCCTGGGCAAGGTCAAGTTTTGCGAAGCAATTTCCTCTATGCAAGGAGGCAAGAAGGTGGCTTACCACGGGCACAGGATATGCATTCAGGCAAATAGCTTTATTGATGGTACACTTGTAGTCAGCGCATATGCTGACCTCCCCATTACTTTTCAAAGTGTCTCCCACTCTGCAGAGTCCACTGGCACTAGGATGCCCTGCCCCACCAGTTTGTCCAGCTTGGCTTCTATCTTCTCCTTTAAAGCAAAGGGTACCTGGCATGGCTTCATCCGGATGGGCCGGATAGTTGGATCAAGCTCAAAGTCCACAGGGGGTCCTTTGTATAACCCTAAACCCTTTTTGAACACCTCAGGATGTGCAGCACAAACGTCCTAGATTGGGTCAGCGTCTATTGCGTGAATGCCAGAAAGCCGGATTCCCAGGGGCCTAAACCATTGGGTCCCAATAAGACAGTTAGTACCCTGCTTAACTACAACTAATGGCAAGGAGGTGCGAATGTTTTTGAATTTGACCAAGAAATTTCCCACCCCTAGGACTGGAATCTGGCAACCTTGCACATCCCGGAGGGAAGTTTTAAAAGAGTTGAACTTGGGCCGAGAGGCAGGGAGAATTCTCAAAAACTCCCACTGTGGGATTATGGAAAAGGTAGTACCTGAATCCACCTCCATCTTGAATTGGATGTTCTGCAGGCTCAGGTCTGCGAAGAAATGCTCGCTGATGATGCCCACTTGGCACGGCTCAGGCTCTGGTAACACTTTGGCGGTGGACATTTTGTGGTGATGACTCTTCTTGGACTCAGGTGCTGGAGTTCTTTGCTTTCGCTGTTGGCATACTTTAGCAATGTTCCCTCATCACCCACAGTTGTGGCATTCTGCGGTGCAGAAGGGGCACTTCCTGCGGTCATGCCGGGCTCCGCAGCCATCACACTTGCAAAGGAATTTCTTCTCTCGATCATCACAGTGCTCTCGGTGTTTTCATCGGACCGCTCGGACTTCTCCCTCTGCGTCGCTGGACTCCGATGAACAGTTGGAACCAGACGAAGCTGAGGAGGATGAAGATGATTTTTGCTGAGCTTGCACAGCTGAGTTGGTGGCACTGGTGGTGGAGTGGCGATGCCGGAAAAGCTTGATGCCGGACCGTGCGTCTTGAAAGTTAGCGTCTTCCTGATCATAAGGTGAATTGAGCATCTTCATCCCTCATGCCAGCCAGCAGACGGTCCCGGAGTGCTTCTTCGATGTTATCCCACTTGCACGGGGCAGCAGCAATGCGTAGAGCGGCGGCGTAGTCTGCAATGGACTCCCCAGGTTGCTGCTCCCTTCTGTGGAAGGCCACCCTGGCTGGGAAGATCGAGACCTCTGGCTGCAGGTGTTTCCTCAGTGCAGACATGATTTCTGCGAGTGGCACCACATCCACGTCCCTTGGGAGAACGAGGTGGGTTGCCAGCTCAAGCGTCTCAGAACCGCACTGAGCGAGGAAACAGGAGCGCTTCTGGTCTTCGTCGGTGATCTTCTGTGAGGCCATTGCATGGCGGAATTGGCGTTCATATGTTGCCCATTTCTCTGGACACACTGGGTCAAATGGGCCGATGTTGCTGCCATGTGGGGACGCCATCCCATCCTCGTCGCCAGTTTTGTGTTCAGGGAATGAAGAAGCAGACGAGTAAAGTGGTGAAATTCAGCTCTTTAATAGTAGGGTTTGAATACAGTTTGGATGGGGCAAAACTCGGACTTATGTACGCTATAAACAGTAACAGTAACAATGATACAACAAGCCCATTGGCTAAGAGTGTGCACATTTTCGATCCACTTATTTGCATAAGAATAGATACATGAGAAAAGATATATTCCACTCCTGTCAGAAACCACAGTTAACATACATAACAGCCAGCAGCCCCCCACTTGAGCATGTTGGTCTTACACTTAGGGATTCCAACCCTCAGCATATTTAGGGTCCTCCAAGAGACGGGGAGACCAAGTTCCTCAGCCATATCCTCCTTTAATGTTATTTGTTGTTCAGTGAGCCTCCCTCCTCCATCTTATAACTTGATTTTGCCCTTGCATACCCAGCAAGAATGCTTGTTCTTGCCAAGTCAGAGATAACTTGATAGCACATAACAACCTCCACCACCACCCAAACATGCAAACACCTTGGCCATTGATTGGGAGAATATGGATTGCTGAATTTAAAGTCACTGCTCACAATAAAACCAAACTTTTCCTGTCTCTCCATAGAGGCTGAAAGAAGCATAACATCTTCTAAAGTTTTCAGTCAGTGCTCTAAGACTTGGCAGCCTTACTCGTAAGAGCATTTTTTCCAATTTTGTACATACCTGTCAACCATCCCGTTTTACCTGGGAAAACCCCTTATTTTTACCCCTCTTCCAGCCCCCTCCTGTTTTATTGATTTCCCCGTATTTTTCCTTATTTTTAAAAAAGAAATATCCTGACTGGAGCCCTCACAGGCGAAGTTGCAGTATTTTTTCCAGCCACCAGAGGTCGCTGTGTGGCTTTTTGCTTGTGGAAGGGGAGAGAGAAAGTGGGGGGGGGGATTCTGTAGTTAGTTTCTCTTTCATTTTCCTGCCAGCCACACGGCCAAGATGGTGGCTTCGTTTCATGATGGGACTAGGGACGGGAGTCTACTCTAGAGGTGAGCAATATTTCATATATGCAGGGGCAAATCAGCTCTTGGTCTGGGGGCAGAGAATTCTCTCTCATTCTCATGCTTTATTGAGCTGTTTCTGCCCCCTGCCTCTGCCCTGGCTGGAGGATTCCATTTCTAGAGTTAACTTGGTAGGGGTGGGTGGTGGGTGGGTGGGTGGGAAGTGCTTGATCACTATATGCTAAAGGTAAAGGTTTCCCTTGCTCAAAAGACAGTCGTTTCTCGAGTGCCAAGGTTCGCCATCACAATCAGAGATTCCTACACTATATGAGAGAGAGAGGGTGTGTGTGTTCCATTTCTGTTCTAGAGTTAACTTGGGAGGGGTGGGGGTGGGGGGAAGTACTTGATCACTATATGCTAAAGGTAAAGGTTTCCCTTGCTCGAAAGACAGTCGTTTCTAGAGTGCCAAGGTTAGCCATCACAGTCAGAGATTCCTACACTATATGAGAGAGGGTGTGTGTGTTCTGTTTCTGTTCTAGAGTTAACTTGGGAGGGGGGGTGCTTGCACGGTTGTGTAAGAGGATCTGAGTTAGGTAAAGGTAAAGGGTTGCCCTTGCTTAAAAGCCAATCGTATCCGACTCTAGGGTTCAGTGCTCATCTCTGTTTCAAAGCCGAAGAGCCAGCGTTGTCTGCATCTGCAGACATTTCCGTGGACACATGGCAGGCATGACTAGACACCAGAGCGCACGGAACGCTGTTACCTTCCCACCAAAGTGGTCCCTATTTATCTACTTGCAATTTCTTGCTTTCGAACTGCTAGGATGGCAGGAGCTGGGACAAAGACGGGAGCTCATTCCGTCCTGCAGTACTCGGGAATCGAACTGTTGACCTTCTGCCTCCCAGTCAGCATCTTAGTCACTTAAGCCACTGAGCAAACAAGAAAGAAAACAAAACAAAAGTCCCCCAAGAAGATGAGGAAAGGGTTCTTTGGCCCACACAGCTTTGTGCCCATTGCATCTACAATACCATCTAGCTATCTTATTTTTGGCCATCCCCTTCTTTTGTCCTCCACCTTTGCCAACATCAAGGCTTTCTCAAGTGAATCCTCTCTTCTCATTTGATGTCCAAAGTACTTTAGCGTCTGTGGATTCCGCGTGCCCAGTTGGCACGCATGGCCTCTGGCAGAGGTTAAACCTAGCGAGCACACTCCTGGCCCCTGGCCCTTGCCAGTAGAGAGAAATTAAGGGGGGGGTGGATAAATGATAGGATTTGATTCACCCAATTCCTTGACCTGACCAGCGGACCTGCTGAGAGAGCAAATATGTTACCTATTAGAGTAATCCCTCATCTCCGAGTCTCAGTCTTATCCCAGAAGCAAACAGGAGTCATGATTGCCTTAGTCTAAACCTTGAACAATGGTGCTTTCCCAGTCAGTGTTTGCCCGCACTAATTAACTTCCACAAAAGAGATTCCCAATTAACCTGAGTAAATAGGTGATGTGATTTTCTGTCAGATAACCATCCTACCATGCGCAGCCTTCTGCATAATATATACTGATGATTTTCCCTCAATAAATCACTGGTCTTCTCTCCATCTTGCCTCGTGTCGTTCCTTTGACCAGTCTCCTCCGGGATCCTAAGGGCCTCCTCACGGCCCCAATCCTACATCTGGTGACCCCGAGACGTGATCTACTCGAGAGTAAGCGACCCCCGAGCGGTCTACTCATGAGTAAGCGATCAGCACAGCCAGGTTCTGCGCCAGAACCTTGTCCCATCATCCCGGAGGACAGCGCGGCAGCCCGGTCGGTAAGCCAGCCGATCGGGAAGACGGCCCAAGTGGCGAGGCATTACAGAAGAGGCTTCCTACAGCTTGCTCCCGACTTTCGCGGCGGCTTGCGCCAAAGGGAAAAACGCGTTCCGCTCAGGGCAGCTGTGAGCCCCTGACAGCGCAGTGGCCACCGAGGGCCCGTGGCCGCAGTCCACGCTCCGAGCTCTACCCAGAAGCGTCGTCGCCAGAACCTATTGCCTGCCACAGACGCGTCGACTCGTCCCGAGGAGGAATCTTCCGAGGACCCAATCGCAGGTAATATGGGGACCTGTCCTCAGCGTCAGCGTCCATCCGCTAGCCAAAGAACTCGTGAGGGAGAGTTCAGAATCCTGGCCAGGGTATTTAAGTTGTGTTTTCACAGCAGGGAGCTAGCGAGACTTTTGGTGTACCTAGGGGAACACTGCCTGCTTTACCCAGAAGTAGGTACATTAACCCTTGAGCTCTGGGATCAGATAGGAGACTGCATTCAGCAACCCCCGAAAGCTCCAGAGGGCATAATTCGCACATGGAGCAAATGTAGGAAGCTCTCAGCAGAGGGAGACCCAGTCCGGATAGAGACCCAGAAAACCCCAGCGCAGTCAGAACCATCAGCCCCAAGAAGTCTCTATCCGCCATTTCAGCTTAAGCAGGGCAGTGTAGGGAGCATCCCCTCAGTGACAGCTGCAGACGTCACTGAAGGAATTCATGGCATGAGAGGCCCTGGCGCTTCTCTGACAGTTAAAAGTCCCCTGCCAATTAAGAACTCCATTCAGCGCACGGGTGAGGAAGATCCATTCACGGGGAAATTGCCAGTGGCACAATTGGCTAGCGCCCAACTGCTGTGCTCAGCCTATCTGAAGGCAGACACACATTCAGGCAGGGCTGCTCAGCGCCCACTGCTCACGGAAATCTGCACGGCCCCTGGCCACGCAGGGCTCCAGAGCAGACCCATTGCCACACTCAGGCGCAGAGCAGTGCCAAAACCCCAAGGCGCCTGCTTCCAGTGTGGTAAAATGAGACACCTTAGAAGAGAAAGCCAATCTAGACCAGGCAGATCTTCAAAAGATTGTCTTAATGCCAAATGGCCACCCTGGCATGCATTTGGCCCAGGCTAGAAAGGAGGCAGCCATCGCCCTGGCTATGCCAGAAGAACCATCCCAGCAATAGTACCCCGAGTTCCCCCAAGGCACAGGCAGAACCTACTTGTCTCACCTTGGGAGTAGCCCAGAGAAACTTGCCCCTAAGTAGAAGCACCCAGATGGCTGTAAATAGCCAGCTGTGTATTAGCCATCTCCTCATGTGTAGTATAGAACGCTGCAGATCAGGGGAGGAATGTGCGAATGCATAAATAAATGTGTGTATGCGTGGTGCACCACTGAATGTATGACTGCAAGAACTGTGTATGATTGCAAAAGCCTTGTCTCTATGACCACAGTATGACTGGAAAAGTGTTCCTTGTGTGTAACTGCGTGGTAATGTCACTGTGAAATATGTGTTAAACAATTTGCACTCTGCTCATGGGCAGGAACTATTTAAAGTTTGAGGAAGCATGATGAACAAAGCCCCTTGCCTTGCCTGCTTAGCAGCTTAAGCAGGAGAGGAGGGGGGGAAATCCTAACCTACAATAGGGCGGGGTGGTTCCCCCTTCCTCCCTGGAGACTTTTCTTTGTCAAAGGATCAAGCCACCCTTGGAAACCGGTTTTGCAACCCTGGCCACAGGAAAACAGATTTTTCTTTTCAGAAGCGCGATCTGAAAACAAAAATCACTTCTATGAGTTTTCCTCCCTGTATCATAAGCAATGGGGCCCCTCCCTACGTCTGTGTTCCTCAAACCCCCATCTCTGTGTTTAAGGTTTTTTGAATGTCTCTTAGCGTCTGGAAGTCATATCTCACTAGGAGTGAGAGAATTGCATTGTCTTCATGTGTGTATTGTGTTATCATCTTGTAACCTCGGTTCTCAACCTTTTAAAGTCAGGGGCCAAGCTCTGGGGCCTCAGGCAGCTCTGGGGGTCCGGACAGTCATCCTGCCCTTCCTGCGCCACACAGCCCTTCTTGGCTTGGTGGGGGTAGTGGCAGGGCAACGTGGGCTCTGGCCCACTCGCCCACATCTGGCCGCAGGTTGAGAATCGTCCTAACTCTCCTTCATTCTCTTAGGAAAGATATTGCTCTGGTATTTTGACTTTAATCTGTGCAAAGTAACTCACTCATTGCACCCCTTTCACAGGAAAAAGCACGCAAACATTCTTGCGCTCTGTTTATTCAGAAAATACTTACCTTTTTTATAGGAACAAAATTCCTCTCCAGGCCTTAACCAATTTCTTTCTTTCTACAGCCTTAAATTGCTTCCTTTCACGGGCTCCAGAGTTACCTGACCTAATCTGATTTCGTTATGATAAGAGTTGTTGCGTTCCCATTGTGCTAACTTCTGACTTGTCTTTCCTCCTTCCCTCCTTTCGCCAGTGGAACTCCCTGCTGGAAATGTTTAACTTGTGTGTCTTTTCATTTTTGTGTGTTATTTCCTTACAGCTGGCACGTCATAGTTGGCTTGTTTTTAATAAGTCTTAGTAGATCATTTTAAGTATGGCACCTGGCCCACAGCACCCTCTCTAGTGTGCAGACACATTTTGCAAACTCCAGAGCACAGAGGAAGGATTAGTCCCTGAGCTCCCGAGCATGTGCAGAGTGCCACCCATTAGCCAGGACTGCCTAGGACCATTTTAAGAGTGCAGTCAGGTCACACCCTTCAATCAGATACAGGCATTTTTAGGCCACCCCTTCCCTTTTGGCTGCTAGTCTAAGCACAGGCAAAAGGCTAGCCACCATCTGGCACTCTTCTAAACGTGTGCACGCACGCCATGGGCGGATGTGCGCAGGGGGGCCTTCTTGAGAAATTTACCCAAGGGAAGCCTGGCGCTTCATGCGCCAAGGTTTGCCATAAGACCCCAGACTCGTCTCGCTTCAAACGCAGACAGTCACCTTGTGTGAATTTATGTCACTGGTTCCTCTTCAGGGGGCTAGGACAGTTTTCACTTATGGGGGTCGCACATATTAGGTTCTTACCTGGCAAGAGGACCAAGCTTGGCGCACGCTCCTGACTCTTCCGCAAGCGGGCAGAGTTGGCAGCCGTGAACCTCGCTTTGCGCACCTTTGCCAAAGAACGCTTAAACAGAATTGCTGACAGCCAGTTTCCTAGGAATTTGCTTCACAGTCTACCGGGAGCACACATCACTCCCGTGATAGACAAAAATTTGCTAAGTTTGTTTCTCACTACTCCAATTCAGAGTCATGCATTCTTTCACCAAAATGCCAAAGCGCTCGCAAGGCAGTTCAACCTGCCACTTTCCCAAGCCCAAGGCATAGTCCGTTCCTGTCTGCATCGTGCAGGGACACCGGGGGGGCCCTCATGGGGGGTCAACCCACGAGGGACAGAGGCCATCCAGGTGTGGCAAAGGGACGTCACACATCCCCACATTTTGGCAAATGGCAGTACATGCACGTTTGCATTAATACCTTCCCACAGTTTGTTTGGGTAACAGCACAGAAGGGAGAAACGGCTCCCCATGTGGAGCAACATCTCCTTTCCCACGGCCAAGGGCGAACCTCGGCACACGAAGTCCGATGACGCCCCAGCTTATAGCTCCAGACAGCTGGCCACCTTCAGGGCCACCTGGGATATTAAGCTCACTTTTGGCGTTCCTTACAATCCGCAGGGGCAAGCGATTGTGGAACGGGTCTATCGGACACTTAAGTCCTACGTTGACAAACAAACAGAAAGGGGGGGAAACCACATCCCATAGTTGCACAGCAATTGCTACCCTATAAGTGCAAAAACCAACTAACTCTTTCAGAATTTTTATCTCCCAAACAAGTCTCTTCCCCATGCAGGTCCCAGAGGCCAGAATCAGACCCGGACGATTGCAAAGAGCGGCACCAGTCACTGTCCTGGATGTCATCAGCTGTCCGTCTTCCTTTATGACTTATATCTCCAAAGACATTTCTATGAACATTTTGCACACTCAGTGCCACTTCTAAGGACTTTTCCAAACTCAAGGTGCACATGAAGCCCCACCAAGAAGGGAAGCCTCAAGAAGCAGCTGAATGTTTTTCATTGCTCTTATTACCTGTAGTTGCTCTTTATTTATTCATGCCTTGTACAATGCTCCAGTTGGGATTTGCAAGGGACACTTGAATTTCTGTATATTGTTAATAACGGCCAGCTCCCACCAAAGGAAGCCAGACCGGCCCATGTTTGCACCGGCCCATTGCTTGGAAAGATTGAGCACCCGGTAGCCGGTAATCCCCAGTTTATCTTCACACCTCCCCATAGGTGTTAGAAAAGACATTTACACAATGCCAGAAGCTGCAGAGATAGCTTAGAATCAACCCAGGTCACAGTATCAATGACACATCTCATTATCTTGCCTTGCTACAGAAAGCAGTCTGAATTCAGACCCACAGCTCTGAAAAACCAGGCTGTAGTCAGTATATTCAGCGTGTCAGGCTTAGCCATAGGCAACGCTCGGAGAATTGGTCAATTGGCTTGTGGATTAGCAAAAGCCTTCAACCACACCTCCTCAGCAATAGCGCTGCTCAACCAGGAGCAGGCAGAGCTTCGCCATGCCATACTGGATAATCAAGCAGCTATCGATTATCCCCTATTGTTACATCATATGGGCTGCAAGTCTGTCCACAGCATGTGTTGCTTAAATCTCACAGACAATACCCACAAGATACAGAGCCAGCTCACGGACCTCCACACCCTAGTTAGGGACATCAAGGAGGATTCTTCATGGGGGTGGTAGGACTCCTTGTGGTCGTGGTTCCCATGGGGACGGCTTCAGACGACACTCAAAGTGATTGTGGGGGTGGTAATACTGGGCACAACAGTGTGTTGTTTCGTGCAATGTATTCCCTCACTGCTATCGAGATGTCCCCCATGGAGGGAACCCCGAAGCATCATTCCCGCTCATCAGCTGGTACCCCTCTTGCGCAGAGTCGTCGGTCAGGTCCTTAAATAAAACAGAAAGGGGAGATGTGGATTCCGCGTGCCCAGTTGGCACGCATGGCCTCTGGCAGAGGTTAAACCTAGCGAGCATGCTCCTGGCCCCTGGCCCTTGCCAGTAGAGAGAAATTAAGGGGGGTGGATAAATGATAGGGTTTGATTCACCCAATTCCTTGACCTGACCAGCGTACCTGCTGAGAGAGCAAATATGTTACCTATTAGAGTAATCCCTCATCTCCGAGTCTCAGTCTTATCCCAGAAGCAAACAGGAGTCATGATTGCCTTAGTCTAAGCCTTGAACAATGGTGCTTTCCCAGTCAGTGTTTGCCTGCACTAATTAACTTCCCCAAAAGAGATTCCCAATTAACCTGAGTAAATAGGTGATGTGATTTTCTGTCAGATAACCATCCTACCATGCGCAGCCTTCTGCATGATATATACTGATGATTTTCCCTCAATAAATCACTGGTCTTCTCTCCATCTTGCCTCGTGTCGTTCCGTTGACCAGTCTCCTCCGGGATCCTAAGGGCATCCTCACGGCCCCAATCCTACAAGCGTCATTTTTACTATTTGACCTTTAATGAGCAGTCAGGGTTGATTTCTTCTAGGATTGACCTATTTCTAACACTACATTTCAAAGGCATCTATTGTTCTGCGCTCAGCTTTCCTAATGGTCCAGCTCTCACACCCATACATTATACCGGGAATACCATTGCTTTGACTATGCAATTTTTTGTTTGCAAGGTGATTATTTATTTATTATTTAGATTTGTATCCCGCTCAACTCGGCACAGGCCAACTCAGAGCGGCTAACAGCAAGTTAATATAAGTACAATGTAACAGTGTGATAATGCAAAAATAAATAATCAATACACTTACAATACAATTACAATAAATTCCACAATACAATATATCAGTACAACAAGTCAAAATATCAACAATCAGTATATCAAAAGGACATATCCAAAAACATATCAATAAGCATATCAACAAAACAGTGAAGCCACAGGACATATCAAAAACAATCTAACCAGTAATAGAAAAAGAGACTTGGAAAATCCAGCTGCAGATGAGGTAGTGGCAGCTCCAGCGTCTATTGAGCTCCCCGCCTGGTGGGGGCCAGAGGAATGGGCGCCGGGCGCAGCAGCCTCCCATCCCGGGACCAAAGGAATAGGCCCTGGGAGAGGCTCAAGTCCGGAGTCATCTGGAGGTGGGGAATCACTTTTGGGGCTGCGGAAAAGCGGGCCCCAGGTGTTGCCAGTTCTTTCCTCCCCACCTCCTCCTCCGACCGGCTGCCAGGCGAGCAGCTGTTTTCACTCCCCGCCAACTGGCCGGGCCGGGGGGAGGGCGCAGAGCTTCAGCATCCGGGGCTGGCAGCGGCGCTTTTGAGGGCATGAATCACCCTCAGCTATTTTCACTCCCCGTCGACCGGCCGGGCTGGGGGGAGGGCACAGAGTTTCAGCATCCGGGGCTGGCGGCGGCGCTTTTGAGGGCACGCATCGCCCTCAGCTGTTTTCACTCCCTGCCGACCAGCCGGGCCGGGGGGAGGGCACAGAGCTTCGGAGTCTGGGGCTGGCGGCGGTGCTTTTGAGGGCGCGCATCGCCCTCAGCTGTTTTCACTCCCCACCGACCGGCCAGGCTGGGGGGAGGGCGCAGAGCTTCCTCTAATTTTAACTATGTTCCCCAGGTTTCTCATAGCTTGTTTCCCAAGCATCAGTCACCTTTTTCTTTCACGGCTGCAATCACCATCTGCAGAGATCTTTGATCCTAAGAAAGTAAAATCTGCCAGTCGTATCCAACTATAGGGTGCAGTCTCATCTCCATTTACAGCCAAAGAGCCAGTGCTGTCTGTGTTTGCAGACATTTTCATGGCCATGTGGCAGGCATGACTAGAGCCCAGCAAGTCACATGGCTATATTTGGCCACACCCACAGATTTGGTCACACCCACAGAGGGGTGTGGCCAAATTTTCCCTTATTTTCAAATCCAAAAGTTGACAGGTATCATTTTGTGCAAGGGCAAAGTTGTTTTCTTGACCCATTTTCTGAATATAGCAGCATTTAAATATCTCAAAGCATAGCAAAGTCATCTTATGTTAGCATGCAAGTGAAAGGGTAAGGAAAGATGTAAAGTATTCCATTAGCTGGTTTTATCCCTTGGTAAGTTAATTACCCTTTATGATAATTGCAGTGTTTTGATGTTAGCTAAATCTGCAACTAACAAATCTCCCTTTCTTCTCCCTGTTCTTTTTTGCCTTTGGGAGTCCGAGACTGATTTTTCTAGTTGAGCAGAACTATGCCCTTAATCAGAACAACAAGCTTAGCATAATTTTATTTTATTATAGAAGCATAGGGCCCAGTTGTCCTGTCATATTCAATAGCAAAATACTGCAATAAATGCTGAACTATGAGAATTTCAAAACAGAAACATAAAAATTCACTCATCTCATCAGGAAATATGTGGAGTTGGTTATGTGCCATCAAGTTGGAAGTGACTGTTAGCAACCCTAATAGGACTTTCAAGGTACAGTACGTGAGAAATGTAAAGAATGGTTTTAATAGTTCCACTCCTGCAGCGAGTCCTGGTCTCGAAAGTCCTAGTCCATGAATCCATCCACTACATCACACTGGGTATACCATACTGACTACAGCTTATACAATTCCTGACCATTTGCCATGCTGGCTAGGGCTTTTGGACATTGTGCTCTCAAATATCTGATTGCTCATTCTGCTACATCACAGAAATCACACCCATTTTGGGACTCCCGTCTTCATCCCAGCTCCTGCCAACCTAGCAGTTCGAAAGCAAGAAATTGCAAGTAGATAAATAGGGACCACTTCGGTGGGAAGGTAACAGCGTTCCGTGCGCTCCGGTGTCTAGTCATGCCTGCCACATGACCACGGAAACGTCTGCAGGAGCAGACAGCGCTGGCTCTTCGGCTTAGAAACAGAGATGAGCACTGCACCCTAGAGTCGGATACGACTGGCTTTCGAGCAAGGGAAACCTTTACCTTTACCTTTACCTTTACCACATACTACAGATGTTTTATTTTCATATGTATGGAATAGTAGCCTAAACTAAGAACTCTTGACATGGTTACAGCATTTTCAGACTTGAAATCTATCCTTTTGAGGGACTGGCCGATGTACGGATACTGTACCTATTTCATATATTTCTAGAAACTTACCAAATTTAGGAGAAAGATTCTAAACCTTTAACTGTCTCTGATGTCTTCTGTAGACGTTTTCGTGGTCATGCGGCAAGCATGGCTAGACACTGGAGCGCACGGAACGTTGTTTACCTTCCCACCGAAGTGGTCCCTATTTATCTACTTGCAATTTCTTGCTTTCTAACTGCTAGGTTGGTAGGAGCTGGGACAAAGATGGGAGCTCATTCCGTCCTGCAGTACTCGGGAATCGAACTGCTGACCTCCTGCTTTCCAGTCAGCATCTTAGCCACTTGAGTCACTGCAGTCCTATATGCCTGGAAAACATGGCTTTTCTGGATTGCAACAGCCAGACACCACAATTCAAACATTTCATTTAAAATAACAAATTATAGCACATACATTTCTGTCTTTGCAAGGCAATCAGTTGTTTATAACTTGCATGAATGTTGGCAGCAAAGTAACAGTCTCCTGAGATTAAAATGGGACAACTCCCCAAACAATGCTCCAAGTTTTCAAGAAGAATAATTCGAGTATGTCATAAATATGCTACATTATTGTACAAACACTTCCATGTAAAAAATTGTCCTTTATCCAAGTAACCCTATTTTACTTGATTATTCTTTGATCTTCCTCCTTCACTTTGATGTCTATTCAATGATGGTCCATCCAGAATTTTGTTCTGGTAGGAGACAGTCTTCAACATTCTTCCATTTGGCAAAGTGTGTTGCTTTTATTCTCCATAGCCTTTTCTGGCTTAACACTTAGAGCTTGTGAGGTGTGCATAAATCTGTTTCTGGGTTTTAGCCATCATCTGGGGAATTGATATCAATGAAATGGATGGGTTTGGTGTTTTATTTATTTATTTATTTATTTTTCATTATTTGCTAGCACCTCTCTATGTACTTTTGGAGGTGATGCCAGCCAAATAATAGACTTTTCCAATGATGGTGGGTTTGAGGCAGCTGGTAGTAATCCTGCATAATTTGTTAAGAACTACATCCACTTTTTTGATATATGCAGTTTTATATTATATAGCCCTAGCATATTCTGCTTTGGTGGGTGTATGTTTTCAGAGTGAGACCTAGGATGTGGTTGGGCTAGCACAAGACCATTCCAAAATTGAAGTTACAAATTGATCATAGTTCTGTAGTTGAGGGGTAATCAGAAGCACAGTTGCATCTAGCATTGGTATAAACTAGGAGTTTTCAACCTTTCAAAGCTGGGGACCGGGTCATGCTCCCTCAGACAACTTTGGGGCCTGGATGGCCATTTTCCCTTTCTTCCATCACATGGCACTTCTTGGTGTGGTAGAGGCGGTGGGGGACCACATGAAATGGTGCCACAGGCTGCATCTGGCTTGTGGGCTGCAGATTGAGAATCCCTGGTATAAACTTTCTCCAGCTAGCTTTTTTTGTAATTAAACCTCCTATGGAATGGTATAGTTTGGGGTCAGATGGCTGAGTAGATATGACACAGAATGGGTCTATGCTGAATGCTGGGACTGAATCACCTATGCTCTTAATGCACTGTTGAACTATAGGCTCAGCAATAAAAATTAGATCTGGATTGTAGCTCTCTGCCACCTGCCACTGTTAAATGAACTGGTTAGGATCATGTATAATGTACAATGATTTGGATTCTACCCATTTTATAACAGCTTCACTATTTTTGTCATTGTGTTCATAGCCCCAAATGATGTCAGAGATGTTGAAATCTCCACCAGAAAGTGTTTTGACTCACCATATTAAACAACTTCTTAAAGCAGAATGGAATATTAGGTAGTTTATAAATCCATGTAACTAACACAGTCAGTTAAAGATTTCTATTCTGTCCTCTTCAGTATAGTTAATTGAGGGGACTATAATAGAAATATTTCCATCAACCAAACCCATCACTATTTATTTGTTATTTAGTTACTGTAGTTTGGTGATCTGTAGTTTGCTTGATTATCTGATCTAGAGATTTAGCACCAAATAATGATACAAATCAATAGCAAGCTAACTGTGCACATACCTTTATCGTTTATCCAAAATTTCTGATTTTTTTGTTTGTTTCAAATCCATTCTTTTAACTATAATAGTTTCACACTAGGAAGAGCCCCTTCACAATTCCATCTCCCTCTCCCATGTTTCAGTTCTCACTACTGGCTTTTGTTGTGGCAGATATACATATACGGAAGCATGAACAGCGAGGCACAGTAACTAGATTTTTGAATTTAATATATACAACTTTGAAGCATATTTGTTAAAGCAAATGTGTATTTTTCAGACTATTCTACTAGGGCTAAATACAAGCACAACATACACACCATTTTCAGTTTTCACGTTCTCACCTCCAATGGAAATGCCAGTATGACCTGATAAGCCATTATGTATATTACTACACAACAGTCATTTGGATTTTTGGCTTCCAAACGGCTGTGTCTACTCACTCTTCCGCCCAGACCCATTAATGATTAACAGTCAAGTTTGCAAAATAATTTCCCACTCTGGCCGGCGTACAATAATTAAAACCAGAAATATACACAAAATAACAACTGAGGGTATCAAGGGTTGTTGTTGTTTAGTCACACAGTTGATTCCAACCCTTCGCAACCCCATGGACCACCCCACGCCAGGCACCCCTATCCTCCACCATCCTCCTCAAACTGCCCAGCTTTGTGCCCATTGCGTCAACAATGCCATCCAGCCATCTCATTCTCTGCCGCCCCCTTCTTTTGCCCTCGACCTTTCCCAGCATCAAGGCTTTCTCATGTGGGTCCTCTGTTCTCATTTAATGTCCAAAGTACTAACTTCACCTTCAATATTTGACCTTCCAAGGAGCAGTCGGGGTTGATTTCTTTTAAGATGGACCTATTTGTTCTCTTTGCTGTCCAGAGTATTCTCAAAATTCTCCTCCGGCACCACATCTCCAAGGCGTCTATTCTTTTGCACTCAGCTTTTCGTATGGTCCAGCTCTCACAACCATACATTACTACCGGAAATACCATTGCTTTGACTATGCGGACTTTTGTTTGCAAGGTGATGTCTACTTTTAACTATGCCATGGTCCAATTAAAGATACTGTACATTCACAGATCACACCTGCTTTCAGAAACAGAAGGCCTAAGTCCATGATGGTGAACCTTGGCACTCCAGATGTTCTTGTGCTTCAATTCCCAGAAGCCCAAGCACCCTGTGAATCCACACGATTGGGTTTACTGCGATTCATCCGGCCCACGCTGCCCTCGTCGCTCCCAGAAGCGGAAGTAAAACGCGCCCGTACGGGCGCGTTTTACTTCCGCTTCTGGGAGCGACGAGGGCAGCGTGGGCCGGATGAATCGCAGTAAACCCATTCGTGTGGATTCACAGGGTGCTTGGGCTTCTGGGAATTGAAGCACAAGAACATCTGGAGTGCCAAGGTTCACCATCACGGGCCTAAGTAGACCGTCTGTGAAAAGTCATCAGCTTGCTATGCTCCACCTCCCGATATCCTGTTATCCTTCGGGAGTAAGAAAAACTACAACTCCCACAATCGAATGATAGGTTGATGTTGCGTGAATTGAAGACCAATCAGTGGGGATGTTCTCTTGGTGACGCGGCTGCGGAGAAGTGGGAGACTTTGAAAAGTTTCCAGGTTCGGGTTGGGTGTGATGTCACGTGAGAAGGCAGCGTTCCCCCTCTTCCTCGTGGATTATTGGGGTTATTACACCTCTCTGTAGGTTGAGTAAAGGGTGTTTGTTTTTTAAAAATATTTCTCTACCCCGTCTTTCTTCCGCGTTGCCCGTGTGGGTTTTGAAAAACAGTCCTGGCGGGTGTTTTGCTCTCATGTTTCTTTTTCGGGTCGCGGGCTAAATTAGGATCTCAGTCTCTGCTGGAAGGACAATAGCAATTATACTTGGGAGGCGGAAGGTCAGCAGTTCGATTCCCATCCCGAGTACTGCAGGACGGAATGAGCTCCCGTCTTTGTCCCAGCTCCTGCCAACCTAGCAGTTCGAAAGCAAGAAATTGCAAGTAGATAAATAGGGACCACTTCGGTGGGAAGGTAACAGCGTTCCGTGCGCTCCGGTGTCTAGTCATGCCTGCTACATGACCACGGAAACGTCTGCAGAAGCAGACAGCGCTGGCTCTTCGGTTTTGAAACTGATGAGCACTGAACCCTAGAGTCGAATACGCTGGCTTTCGAGCAAGGGAAACCTTTACCTTAACCCCCCCATGTGACTTAGTGCAAAACCTTCTTCTTGTGCCGAATCCGATTCCGAATATTGGCGATCATCAATGGCAATCAGCCATGAAGATTGTCCTGAGAATATAATGCAGTGGCATTTCATTGAGTGCAAAAACGGTTAATGTAAAATTTGATTGTGGAGTGAAGAGGTTTTCGGGCATGACAGCCGCTGATGAAAAATTGGGTGTTAGAGCTTGGTTGTCTTTTTCTCTCTCAGTGCCTGCCTTCGTTTCTTGCATCCCAGAAAGTGGTCTCTTATTTATCCGCGTTTGGAGTTTTCAAAGCGGTAGCCGTGTTAGTTTGCATAAGCACCTCAAGACAAGAAACAGTAAAACAAACAAAAAAAGTAAAACAGTTGTGGCACCTTAAAGGCCAACGGCTGTGTTGTAATGTAGGTTTTTCTGGATTGAGTCGACTTCCTCAGACACAAGAGTGAGACTATATGGCAATAATTTATATACGGTAGTTCCTTTGGTTTGATCTGGTGTGAGATTTATATAGTGTCCGGCTAATTTACAGGTCTGCCGATCGTTACCAGAAACGCACTGTTGAAGATTTAATTTTGGCGAACGAAAAAGCCAAGAAAGTGGCTTCATTTTGGAAGTCCAAAGTTCAATCTGGATAGGAAAGAAGAAAATGTATATATTGTATGTTATGTTTAAAGTGGATTGGATCCATGAAAACTCACAATAAAATATAGAGTTAGACTTTTAGGTGCCACAAAGTCTTTGTCTTAGTTGTTGTTGTTGTTGTTGTCTATTATGCTTACTCATCCATCTGGAGAGGGTGTGTGTGTGTGTGTGTGTGTGCAGAAGATCACAGTAAATTTAATGTAGATTGCTCCTGAATCAGAGTGTATAGAATTGTGTCTTTGACCAGTTACATCAGCATGACTGCTGCACAGAGGTACTGTAGTATAAATGATACTAAGGCAGTGAGGCTAGATAAACCGATGACATCCCTTGGTTTTAGATACCTTCCTTTGCAGAGAAAAGGATGTTCGTAATGATAAACACATTGGAATAATTCTCTCATCAGGACATGTTACAATATTGGAGACCATCTCTGTTTACTAAAAGTAAAGGGAGACATAGCAGTATATAAAATTATATTCTCATACTAGAACTATTTTGAGGTTGAATTTTGAGAAGTAAGGAGCAGAGAAGTAAAATATATGCAAACAATTGATTTCATTATAATCACATCATCATAATTACTTGTATTGATGGCCACCAGCTAGTTTGAAAAGTGGTGCAGAAGCCCTGAATGACTCTTGCAAGCCTTTAGATATAAAATATGCCACATACAGTATAAGTACAACAGGTATTTTGCTCATCAAAAGTGAAGTAGCTGACATTTGTTGTTCAGTTGCACAGTCGAGTCCGACCCTTTTCGACCCCATGGACCATCATTTGCCAGGCTCCTCTTATCTTCCACCATCCTCCTCAGCCCACTCAGATCTATGCCCATTGCATTGACAATGCCATCTATCCACCTCATCCTCTGGCACCCCCTTCTCTTTTTTCCTTCTATCGTTACCTTAATCAAGGCCTTCTCTAGTGAGTCCTCTCTTCTCATTTGGTGGCCAAATTACTTGATCTTCAGCTTCAGTATTTATCCCTCTAATGAGCAGTCAGGGTTGATTTCTTCAGGATTGACTGATTTGATCTTGGAGTCCAGGGACTCTCAAGAGTCTCCCCCAGCACCACAATTCAAAGGTATCTATTCTTCTGCGCTCAGCATTCCTTATGGTCCAGCTTTCACAGCCGTACATTACTACTACTACTTTCAAACAAATGAGTTTATATAGATAAAAGGAAGATTCAAATCTATAATGACCTGGTTTAAGATTATCTCAGTTCTTGGGTTTGCCAGGCAGAATTGCAGTTCCTTTTCACAGTAACATTAACATGCTTTTTAAAAATCACCACCAACCATTGTGTAACATGAACTAAGAGATTTTCAAGGACGAAGCACTTTAATAGAATGCTCTTCTTTAGGACATCATGGCCATTGTGGCTTTTTAGTGCAATTCAGCATTCTACAAGTTATGGTGAAAAGCCATTGAGAGAGGGGTTAAAATCCCTGTATACTACATTTTAATTGGAACAGTCTGGATCTGGATCTGTCAATACTCTTAAAAAAGAGGATGTGTCCATTCAGATAGTGTACTCTTATGCAGTATAAACTTGTTTCAGAGTTTCACAATTTTTGTGCATACATTGTAGTAAATGTAGAATTTCAAATCCTGCTTTTATTCTGTTTTAGGATTGAACATGGCAAGCAAGAAATTGAGAAGAACAGAGTTACCACAGGATCTTTGTGAAAGACTAAGTCGATATCAGATCACTACTTGTCAGGTAAGACTAATTTAATACAGGCATAAAATGTTAAGGGATACATAGCATGAAAAACATATTTTGACTGCATGCAGAAGGAAACTTTTTGTAATTTTTTTTAAAAAAATATTTAGCCATTTCACATTTTTAATTCACTGGATTTATATTTGGTAATTATATTTCAGGATGTCTTATGTCTGTCGATACTGGAGCTAATGAAAATGACTGGACAGAGCTACTGGAAAGTGAAGAAACTTCTTAACACAGTCAGCCGATCTTGTGCTCCTAAGATGCAAACTGTAAGTATTCATTTTAGAAGTAAGCTAGGGAAAAATCCAGTTTTCAGTACCATGTGAATTACATGTCTACTCCTGTTTACTTCTAGCAGGTACCACACTTAATATTAAGAAGGGGGGAAAGTCTTGTAGTCCTTGTATGCAATTCAAATACTAAAAATCATAAACATAAGCTAGTTTTGAACTAGGCATGAGTCTTTTTATCTGAGCATTACAAAGCTGAGGATGGTTTTACTGGTCTAATAATAGGAAAAGGAGAAAGACAAGGCTGCATTTTATCACCCTGCTTATTCAATCTATACACAGAGCACATAATGCACAATGCATGGATGGAGGAATCACAATATGGGATCAAAATTGCTGGGAGAAACATCAACAATTTGAGATATGCAGACGATACCACCCTAATTGCAGAAAGTGAGGAAGACCTAAAGAACCTCTTGATTGGATTGAAGGAGGAGAGTGCAAAAGCTGGCTTGAGACTCAACATCAAGAAAACCAAGATAATTGCAACAGGTCCGATCAGTCCCTGGAAAATAGATGGGGAAGAAGTAGAAGCAGTGACAGATTTTACTTTCCTGGGAACTAAGATCACTGCAGATGGCGACTGTAGCCATGAAATAAAAAGACGATTGATTATGGGGAGACAAGCTATGAGAAACCTGGGGAATATAGTGAAAAGCAGAGACATCACCTTGAAAACAAAAATTCACATAGTCAAAGCAATGGTATTCCCGGTGGTAATGTATGGGTGTGAGAGCTGGACCATTAGGAAGGCTGAGTGCAGAAGAATAGATGCCTTTGAGATGTGGTGTTGGAGGAGAGTCCTGAGAGTCCCTTGGACAGCAAAGAGAACAAATAGGTCAATACTGGAAGAAATCAATCCTGACTGTTCATTGGAGGGACAAATAGTGAAGATGAAGTTAAAGTACTTTGGACATCAAATGAGAAGGGAGGACTCACTTGCGAAGGCCTTGATGCTGGGAAAGGTGGAGGGCAAAAGAAGAAGGGGGCGTCTAAAGATGAGATGGATAGATGGTATTGTGGACACAATGGGTACAGAGTTTGGTGGGCTGAGGAGAATGGTGGAGGACAGAGGTGCCTGGAGGAAAATGGTCCATGGGGTCGCAAAGGGTCGGAATTGACTGTGCGACTGAACAACAAAAAATAAAAGTAACAACATCCTTGTCTTTAGACTGCACTCAAGGACTGCATGACCTTTGTTTGGGTACTTGGTCTGTAAAAAGGTTTGCCATCACAGGCCTAATAGCTCAAGTCAAAACCAACATTATTTCTTTATATTTTATAAATAAGAGGTTCCAAGTGAAAATGCTTGATGACAAAAATACATTTTAACTGTGTATGAAAGGTAACTAAAGATGGAGCTGATTTTATTTCAGACTAGCATATTTTGCCCGGCGGTGCCGGGCTTTTTAATATTGTGTTGGATAGTAAAGGGTTTCATTTTTTTTTCTTGAACCAATGGTGCTGGGCTGTTTTAAATGGTGTTGTAAGGTTTTGTGATTTTGTGGCTTCAAGGCGCTGCGTCCGCCTGCGGCGGACCTGCGCTCCCAGTGTTTTTTTTTTTTTTTTTTTTTTTTGCGTGCTGGCTTCCTCAGTGCCGGGCTCTTTAAATTGGTCTTTGAACGTTTTTGTTTTATGTTTATGCAAATTTTAATTTAATTTAATTTAATTTAATTTAATATTATTTAGTTTAAAATTTAATTTTTGGTTTTTAAAATGTTTATTTTTACGCATTTTTATTTTTTGTTTTGGTTTTTTGGAGTGAAAAGTGATTTCTGTTTGTTTGTTTTTTTTGGTAATTTTTGAGATTAGTGTGTTTATTTTTGAATGTTTTTATAACTTATTTGATTAATTTTGGAATTAATTTTATTAGTTTTAATATTTTTTAATGTTTTTTCTCTTTTTGGCCTCTGGGTGGAGGTGGTGAGCTTTTCTGCCTCTCTACAATTGTTGCCTCTCTACAATTGTTCTCTTCTGTCCTCTGGGTGGTAAGTTTTCCGGTAAGTTTTCTCTTTCTTTTCTCATTTGAGTTCCGGTCCTCATAGATGGAAGATGTCTTTTGGTAAATTCTCTGGGGGTTTTGTGGGGGGGTGGGGGGTGGGATTTTTTTTTGGGGGGGGTGTCTGTGTGTTTTTTCTTGTTTCATTTTTGGATTTTTGTGTGTTTTTGAATGTTTTTTGTTTTTGTTTTTGTTTTTTCAGGGGGTGGTGGCTTTCTTTCCTGTGGGCCATGCTGGTTGGCCTGTGGGAAGGAAGGGCAGCGGCGGTGGGGGGTTTCCTTTTTTTCCCCGCGGGCCATACTGGCTGGCCCGTGGGGAAGAATGGCAGCGGCGGCGGGCGTTTTTTTTAACTTTTATTTTTCGCGCGCCGGCCGTCTCAGCGTGGTGCGCGCTAATGGCGTGCAGGACGCTGGGGCTTGTATTTTTGGCTGCGCGTGTTTGCTTACTGCAGCGGTTTTTCCCTTGCGGCTTTTTTTGATTGGCCGCGGCGCGTTTCCAAACGTTCCTTTTGCCGCACCGCTCAGCCTGATTGGCTCTGGCGCGGCACCAGGAACGTTGGGAATTGAAGTTCCCTTTTTTTGTTTGCGACTGGGGGGCTCCTGCCCCCGGGTCGAACATTTCTACCCGACAGTTACCTGCGAACCGGGTTCGGGCGAGTGAACGGAGGCCCATTACGGGCTAGTGGGGCCTGGTGCAACATCCTTTGTCACATTCCAACGGTTAACGCACCATTTTATAGGTATAGATGGTAAACTATTCCATAATGTGGGGGCTATCACTGAAATCACTCTTCCTTTAGTCACAGTTTTCTTCAGTTTTTTAGGCATGACTACTTTTAACTTCAGCATTCAGATTATGGAAATTGTTTCAAGATTGCTTCTGTACTGCAACTGTTTAATACTGCTTAGGCCAGTGATGGCGAACCTTTTAGAGACTGAGTGCCCAAATTGCAACCCAAAACCCACTTATTTATCGCAAAGTGCCAACACAGCACAGGGAAGGAATGAAATGCTCCCATTGTACTGTTGATCAGAGGGGCACGGTGAATTCTGTGCTGGGGAGAGGGAGGAAGTGCTCCCATTGAGCTGCTGGGCAGAGGGGTGGGGCAAACTCTGTGCTGGGATGCCTGCATGGGTGCCCACAGAGAGGGCTCAAAGTGCCACTTCTGACATCCGTTTGCCACCACTGGCTTAGGCATTGTAATTTAATATCTAATGGTATATCAACAGAGTGGATGCTAGACATTTCTGTAATTTACTGTTCCAAAACTCTCTTGGTTCTAAGACTAGGGTTAAGATACACAGAGCCAGCAAATTTGAATCTTAAAATGGTGCTTTAATAGATGGGCCAGTAGATTAGGAATAATATTATGCAGTATCACAAATTGTGCTTGCTTAATGACTCTCTTAAACCATGCATATTTTGCCTTGATCTTCCAGGCCTGCATCCTGATGAGAAGAATTGAGTATTGAGTTTCATAATCCCTTATTGAAACCTCAAGTAACTGTTAAATGCACCCAGACTTTTTGGAATAGTTTAGAGAACTATTCAGCTTTTTCACAGTCTGGAGTTTTACTATATATGTTTTCCAACAAGACTTAGCCACAAAGATGATATTTTCTTCTATAGCCATAATTTGCAAATCATTTGTTGTATATTGTCCAAAGAACAAAAACTATTTTAAAGTACAGTACTTTGTAACCATGTTGTATCAACATGTTCAGAGACTTCATAGTTTTTAATATTGTTCTGTGGTGTGAGTTTGGGCAGGAGATTGGGGAAATTTTATTAAGGTATGGTGGAATAAATGAAAGGCCTCCTTTTTTTTTAAAGTGAGCAAATCCTAAGCAATTTTACTTTTGCAAAACAAATACCAGGCATTTTTCCTACCATTGAATGAAATGTATTTTTAAAATTGTTGTTATTATAGGTTTATGAAATGAAAATGAAAAGAACCATCAATCCTTCAACAGCATTCTTACCAACAACTCTGGAGGGTTTAGATAAAATTTTGCATGGTGGATTTGCTTGTGGATCTCTAACAGAGGTAAAAGTTCAGTGCCTGTTTTTACTAATAGAACAGAAAACATAAGATATGTTTCTCTCTAACATGTTTAAAGGAGTTGATATTTGTAAGTTTTCAAATTTACAACCTCTGTATAAAATGCTTAAACTGAATCCAGTTAATTATAAATGGACAGTATTGCCTTGTAATCTTGCTCAGTAATACTGATGAATCAAAAGATTTTGTTTCACACAAATGTCTTGATCACTTCTCTTATTTAATAACAAGTTGGGTGAGATGATAGCATTTGTCAGTTTTCTCATGCTTTTCTGACTGTGACTGATTTACCTTGGATTAGCTAACTCAGGGGTCAGCAAACATGGCTCTCCAGGTGTTCTTAGACTTCAATTACCAGAAGCCCAAGTCAGCACACCTGCAGTTTAAGATTTTGAACGTGTTCCTTGCGATGAAGCTAAAACTTTCAGCTATTTCTATAGTGTTTGATCTTGAGTGAGTTTATACTGTGTGTTGGTTATACCATATATTTTGGACCATAAGACGCACCCCCCCAAAAAAAGTGTGTGTGTGTGGGGAGAATGATGTTGCATCCTATAGTCCAAATGCTGTGCAGCAAGGCTGTTGTAAAAGGATATTTTACAACAGCCGTGGCTGGCCGAAGACCTCCACTGCCGCCACCACAGCTGTTCCAAGGCCGGGGAAGAAAGAAGGGCCGGGGAAAGAAAACCATATGTTTACCGGGCCATTACCACAGGTGGCCAGAAGAGGGCGCAAATCACAATTTCCCATTTAAATGCATTGGAAATCAATTTCTTGTACAGTACTGTATTCTAAAGCTTTTCTGTTTGTATGTTCCCAATGCATTTTAGTGGGAAACCAAACCTGTGCATAAAAATAAACGGTTTCATTTACCTTTCTTGTTCCTGCTCCATGTGTCCCTGCTCCTTTGTCCCTGCTACACATGGTCAAAATGAAGGGGGAAGTGATGCTTCCTGGTTGCAGGGAGTGCGAGAGGCTAGCCTAGAGCATAGCTTCCTGCCTCAGTGCAATTGGCCTGCCCGCCTATTTCCCCTGCAGCGCCACCAATGGTTGGTGGTGAAAGTATAATACTATTTGGTTCAGAATCCCCCTTGTTTTCCTGCTCTAAAAACTGGGTGCGTCTTATGGTCAGGTGCGTCTTATGGTCCGTAAAATACGGTATGTAACCAAAAAGCAGGGCTACAGCTAATGCATAGACCATAGTTTAACCTCAGAGAAGAATGCTCTTTTCCTACTTTTTGGCTGTTGAAAAAAAATCACTTTGAAATATGTGGTTGATCTTTCTCATTCCAATACCAATAACAATGATGGTGGTTTGAAAATTGGAACACAGACATATGAGGCATTTAAACTAGAGTTTAGTGGGATATCCTCTTGCCAGATCTTGTGCTTGTCTCTAAGAGCCAGGGAAAATATCTTGGCATTGATCCTCTTCCCCTTCAACCACTGTTGAGGCTTAAACTGGAAACTAAATTATAAGTAACTTTTGGTGATCAATCAACACATATATCTTGAATAAACTGAAAAAGAGAAGTGTCTGTTTCCAAACAGGAAAATATAAAACACTATCATAGAGAAGATCCCTGATTTCAAATTAAAGTTGGAATTAAGTGAACTCCACGAATTCTTGACAGTGTTTGTAATTAGATTGGTCTGGAGAGTCAGCATTTCCTTAATTGTTGGATTCATTCCATCAGCAATTTGAAAAAAACAGTATGGTCAGCCAAAGGTAAATACTGTACTTTTAAGTCCAGTTGATCATTACAGAAGAAAGTGCTCTGCTCTGCTTGCCACTGAAATCAAGAAGATGTAAAAAATGTTTGCCTTTGGCAGGAGTGTTCCCAAAATGTTGGACCCAAGAGATACTTGTTTCTATATTATTTTTCCTAATATATATTGCAAATATACAACTGCTTCTCCAATGAATAATATTTTACCTTAAGATACATAGTTTTACTTTGGTATCTCATGGTAAAACTAGATAACAGAGGCAAGGTTTAATTCTTATTAATGATAAAACTCATTATATATTTAGTAATCCATATGTTGGGAAGATACAGTAGAGTTTTCCAACTCTCTTAGGACTAGAACTCCTGCACTCCCTGGCTATGGACTATGCATGTTTGGGTTGCTGTGGGGTGGAGCCAGCAATATTTGGAGCACCACAGGTTCTCTACCCCATTGTGATTCATTGCCATTGCTTTCTGAAAATGTGCTGTACAGAGGAAAGAATAGTTCTAACCAGTTTAAAGTGTACTGTGCATTACTTACTTTATTTTCATTATGGTCTTTGCCCAGCACTGTGCATTTTTTTAAGTTTCAGAATCTTACACATTAATTATTGTTGACTGGAGATCCAAATTAAAGACAACAAAGGCTTTGTATGAGTAGAACGGTGGACATGCTACTTCATGGATGTGTTTCTCTCCTTAGATTACTGGCCCATCAGGTTGTGGGAAAACCCAGTTTTGTATTATGATGAGCTTGCTGGCCACCTTGCCCACTAGCATGGGAGGATTAGATGGAACAGTTATATACATTGATACAGAATCTGCATTTAGTGCTGAAAGGTAAGATTCTATTTAAAAATATGGTTTAATGTGGCATTTTCATACATCTACACTTTGAGGTTAATGAATTGTGTGCTACAGTGTCCCTGCCAAAACCCTAATGTTGCCAGGCCCTGTTCCCTCACATGTCTTAAGTCTCCTCAAGTCTAAAATATACTGTACCCATAATCCAGTTACTGAGTTGACCATAATGAGTGCAACAAATTCCAGTGCTGCTGTGGCTAGGGAAAGAAAGAACTACAGCTCAAAACTTTTTAAATTCATTGAAGTGTTTGCTTTGGCTTGTTACAAATAGTTGGGATCAGTTATGTGTTCGTCATTGGAGACGTGGACCCTTTGCAAAAGGGTTACCCTCTCTCAAGACAAAGGTCTGGTTTCATCTGGAATGGTGAAAAACCTCTGCCTTGTTGGGGGAGCAGGATTTTTCTTCCCTTCTCCAGAATAGCCTCTGAAGCCATTGGTTGGCCTTTTCTTTTGCTTTGGCTCATGCATTTGCCTTCTCGCCCTATCATGGCTTTGTCAGCTTAAAGAAAGGGAGCATTGGGATATACTTGTGGAAAGAGGCACGGCCACATATTCCTCAGCACTGTTTCATCCTAGTGCCGTGATGGTGAACCTTGGTACTCTGGATGTTCTTGAATTTCAATTCCCAGAAGCCCAAGACCCCATGAACGAAGGGGTTTACTGTGATTCATCCAGCTCGCGCCACCCTCGTTGCTCCCGAAAGCAGAAGTAAACATGCTTCCAGGAGTGACGAGGGCAGCGCGGGCCGGATGAATCGCAGTAAAACCCTTCGTGTGGATTCACGGGGGCTTGGGCTTCTGGGAATTGAAGTCCAAGAACATCTGGAGTACCAAGGTTTGCCATCACGGTTCTAGAGTTTTTCTCCCCCACATGGTAGGAATCCATAATTAAAATTAGCATGCCTAAGTAGGGCCCGGCAAATAGAAGTGTTGGTGCCTCACTCTTTCTCTGTTTGCTATGCGTGAAGGAATATTTTGGCTCTGTTGTCTCCTCCATGTTCTTCTAATGTCAATTGCAGCATGGGATCATTTAAAAAAACATTTTAATTATTTTAATATCAACAGAAAAAATACATATAAACAGAAGTACAACACTAAAATTAATAAAATAACATTACATTTACTGCTCATTGGAAGGACAACTACTGAAGATGAAGCTCAAGTACTTTGGCCACCAAATGAGAAGAGAGGAGTCACTAAAGAAGGCCTTGATGCTAGGAAAGATTGAAGGCAAAAGGAGAAGGAGGCAGCAGGAGGCATTGATCTGGCCAGGCTGCGGAGTATGACAGAGGAGCTTGGTGTGCGGTTGTTCACTGTGTGACTGAACAACAACAACATTACATAAACTAATTACATTGGTGCACCCACCACCAATGGGATGTTATTATCCTACCCATATAATCTGAACAAATTTCCCATTCTTGTTCTTATCCCCTATTTCCAAAAAGTTAAGTATTAAGTAGGACCCCTGGCAGCACAGTGTTTAAACTGTTGTATCAAGTGTGTTGTGAGCCAGATGTCTATCTGTTTGAATTTTAAAGTCCCACAGGATCTTAATTCTCTCATTTTCTAAAACTTTCTCTCCTTGATGTTCCCAATGATTTTTACTGCATTCAAATCCAAAGTTCTGTCAAAGTTTCCAATGAATAATTTTGCAACCTTGTCGTGGCAGTGCAGATAATCAGTCTGTGAAATTTTGCTGCATCCGCTGATCAGCTGATCTACTGTTTCATCCTTTTCATTACAAAGCCAGCATTAGCTATTGTTAGATATGTGCTGTATTTTTGTCTTCATTTATGATGATGAAGAATTTGCATTTCTACCCATTCTCACTAACATGTTTTCTGGTCTTTGAACAGGCTTATTGAGATAGCACAGCACCGTTTCCCTCCGTATTTTGCCTCAGAAGAAAAGCTGATATCAATGCCCAAGAGCATACATCTCTATCGGGAACTTACCTGTGATGGTGTGCTTAAAAGGTATGACCTTTTTGCTGAGTTCAGCAAGATGCTGCAGGAGTATTCAGTCATTACTCATCATGCTTAGAAAGGAGTGCCAGATACCTCCCTTTTTCTCATTGCTTTCTGCAGACAAAAACCCCCAATATGTTTTGCCATGGAAACACTGCTACTTAAATGTAGGCTTTACATGTCATCAAGAACTGTAGAAAATATGGCAAAGAGGAAGTCTATTAGAAAGCTTCTGCACTTCTGTGTATGTTACAGCGTATATGATATCCTATATTAAATAGTAGTAATGGTTAAATACTAAATCAGTACTTTATTTCTTTTCAGGATTGAATCTTTAGAAGAAGAAATTATTTCTAAGAATGTTAAACTAGTAGTAATCGACTCTATTGCTTCTGTAGTCAGAAAGGAATTTGACATAAAGCTTCAAGGCAACCTGATGGAAAGAAGTAATTTATTGACCAAAGAAGCATCAATATTGAAGTTCTTGGCTGAAGAATTTTCAATACCAGTAAGTTTCTTTCCTGTTCTCTATTCTGTTTATTTTTTACTGCAGCATAAACAATTAGCATTATCCCTTGACAACTTCAAGAGCATTTACAGGTAAATTTAGCTAGCTAGTAGTTTAGCACCCTTTGTTCTTATTCCTTTAGAATTACCATTCCTCTTTTTCTTCTTTTAATGTTCTCTTAGCAGTATATTCTGTGTGAATTAAATTTGGTGGCAGAAATAGTTTGAATAATTACTATGAGGTATCCTAGTAAATATTGGTCTATGGGTTATTTATTTCATTTTTCATCTTCATTTCACTTTATTTTTGTATACCGCTTCATTCTGCCAAAAGGCGACTCTAAGCGTTTTACATTGATGCATGCTGAGTGCACCGCATCCAGCAGCAAGAAAGTGAAAAAATACAATAATCACAATATTTATTTATTAATTATTTATTTATTATTTAGATTTGTATCCCGCTCAACTCGGCACAGGCCATAATAATAATCACAATATAGAAAATCACAATATAAAAAATCAGATACATAACACTTAATACAATAAACCGGCATAATCAAGCAGCACAATACTCATAAGAACATAAGAATAGCCTTGCTGGAACAGGCCACAGCCCATCCAGTCCAGCATTCTGTCTCACACCTGTGGCTCACCATTTGCTTCAGGGTATTATTCCCAAGTAGATGCCTTCACCTGCTTAGGATTCCCTGGAAATGGCATTGAGAGATATCCTGCCTATTTCTCCAACCCGGAGGTTGTTCTTAGGTATCCATAATTATAGCCATTGATATCCTTGTCCTCCATGAACTTGTGTAATCCTTTCTTAAAGCTGTCGAGACTGACAGCTGTCACCACTTCTTCTGGCAGGGAGTTCCATAGACCAGTGATTCTCTGGGTGAAAAAGTACTTTCTCATTTGTTTGAGAACTAGTACCCAAACGTTTCATTGAGTGCCCCCTAGTTCTAGTGTTATGCGATAGGGAAAACAGTTTTTCCTTATCTACTTTGTCCAAAACGTGCATGAATTTATAAACTTCAATCAGGTCACCTCTTAGATGCCGTTGTTAAAGAGTGAAGAGGCCCAACCGGTGCAGCCTCAGATGGTAAGAAAGGTGTTCCAGTCCCCTAATCATTCTGGTTGCCCTCCTATGCACTTTTTCCAACTCCATAATATCCTTCTGGAGATATGGCGACTAGAACTGTACACAGTATTCCAGATGGGGCCTCACCATAGATTTATAAAGAGGCAAAATGACATTAGAAGTTCTTACTGTACTTACTTCGTACTGTATTTTCCGGCGTATAAGGCGACTGGGCCTATAAGACGACCCCCAACTTTTCTAGTTAAAATGTTTGCAATATACTCGCTGTATGACTACCCCTCTTCCAACGGCGGCGTCTTTGGAGCTTCCCGGGCTGGGGATGGCCCCCTTTACCTGCTGGGGGTGGTGGTGCGGAGGAGGAGGAGGAGGAGAAGCTGACTGGCGGGAAAGCCAGCTTGGGGTGGGGGCTGGGCAAATGGCCCAAGAATCCAAAGAGCCTTAGGGGAGCAAACTCAAATCTGGAGACTCCCTACCTAGGAAACCCTGGGAAGGGTGGCCATAAATCAGGATGCCATTAGTACTATCATCATCATTTTTAATATTAATATTTAATATTTTAATATTGCCTTTTGGTAATAATAATAAGTTTTATTTCTATCCCGCTTTCCTGACACAAGTGTCACTCAAAGCAGCTTACAACATATATAACCTATTCCCCTTCACTTGCAGCGAAGGTAAAAGGAGCCCCGTCGGGCTCGGAGCCGCTGCGAGCCACGCCTCCCTTTTACCTTCCCAGCCTGTGAAAGGGGTGGGGAGGTGCGGCTCGCGGCAGGTTTGTTAGTAATAGCAAGTGTATGCATGGGTTTCTATGTAACCTCTCTGTTTTCTGCAAGTTTTCTGAAATTAGGAAGGACTCAGATAGGGCATTCTGCACTTATCCCCTAAAGTGGATAAGCCAGGAAGAAATAGCATTTCTTTGGGATGTGCACTGCAGTGGCTCAAGTGCCTAAGACTGACTGGAGGACAGCAGGTCAGCAGTTTGATTCCCGAGTACTGCAGGATGGAATAATCTCCTGTCTTTCTCCCAGCTCGTGCCAACCTAGCAATTCGAAAGCAAGAAATTGCAAGTAGATAAATAGGGACTACTTCAGTGGGAAGGTAAATAGCATTCCATGCGCTCCGGTGTCTAGTCATGCCTGCCATATGACCACGGAAATGTCTGCAGAAGTAGACAGAGATGACTCTTCGGCTTTGAAATAGAGATGAGCACTGAACCGTAGAGTCAGATACAACTGGCTTTCGAGCAAGGGAAACCTTTACCTTACACATTCAGTGGTTTAACTTTATGGGCTAAACTATCTCCACCTAGCTTCCTGTTAAGAGAAAAAAAGCCTCCCAGTTAGAACCGGGGCAGGAATAGGAACCTTAGGCAGAAATTCTACGCAAGGTTTTCCAGTTGAATCTTTCTCTACATAAAATATATTTAGGTGTCCATAAAGCAGATGGAACTCTCAGAATGGCTGTTGATGGGATTTGTAGTCCAAACAATCAGAAAAATCCCATCCTTACAAATGACAGCTGTCAGGATACCAGCCATGAAACCATAGCTACTAAAATGATATCAAACTGCTGTAACATAGTGCATTGATACACTTTTAACTTGGAGGAGCAGGTGTATGGAAGTGTACATAGCAATGAGCAAGCAATCACACTTATGTACCACCCCATAGTGCTTAGTGCACTCTGGGTGGTTCACAAAGTAATTAGTACGTAATAATAAATTCATGTCAGAGGTTACTCTGGGCTGAAAAGATTTTTGCTGGCGAAACTCCACTCAGGGGTTGCCCAAATGAGGCTCCTTTCATGCCTTTGGGTATTGAAACCCAACCTTCCAGTCTCCAAGTTCAGCACCTTAACCACTACGTTTTGTCCCCAACATGCTGGTTACATGTGCTCGCGTCATCCCCTCCCCCTTCACCGGCAGGGAAGGTAAAAGGAGCCGTGTCGGGCTCGGAGACACCGCGAGCCGCACATCCCCGCCCCTTTCACCGGCGGGGAAGGTAAAAGGGAGGTGCGGCTCGTGGCATCTTCGAGCCCCATGGGGCTCCTTTTACCTTCCCCACCGGTGAAGGGGCTGGGGAGGCATGGCTCGTGGCATCCCCGCCCCCTTCACCGGCTGGGTAGGTAAAAGGAGCCCTGTCGGGCTCGGAGCCGCCGCGAGCCGCACCTCTCTGCCCCCTTCACCGGCAGGGAGGTAAAAGGAGCCCCGTCAGGCTCGGAGATGCCGCAAGCCGCACCTTCCTTTTATCTTCCCCACCGGTGAAAGGGGTGGGGAGTGCGGCTCACGGTGTCCCCGAGCCCGACAGGGCTCCTTTTACCTTCCCCGCCGGTGAAGGGGGCAGGGAGGTGCAGCTCGCGGCATCCCTGCCCCCTTCACCAGCGAGGAAGGTAAAAGGAGCCCTGTCGGGTTCGGAGCCGCCGCAAGCCGCACCTCCCCGCCCCCTTCACCGGTGGGGATGGTAAAAGGAGCCCTGTTGGGCTCAGAGACACCGCGAGCCGCACCTCCCCGCCCCCTTCACCGGCTCCTTTTACCTTCCCCGCCGGTGAAAGGGGCGGGGAGGCACAGCTCGCGGCGTCTCCGAGCCTGACAGGGCTCCTTTTACCTTCCCCACCGGTGAAGGGGGCGGGGAGGATACCACCACCCCAGCCAGGGTTGGGGGGGTGAGGAGGAGGAGCAGCAGCTGACCGGCGGGGGGGGGGGGGAGCCAGCCGCAGCCGCGAGGCTGAGGGTGGTGGTATCCAGGTGGCCCCTTGCTCCGGAGGCCTTGCAGCGGCGGCGGCGGCGGCTGATTTTCCCTGCCAGTCAGCTGATGCTCCTTCTCCTCCGCACCAACAGCCCCAGCCGGGGAGGAGGAGGAGGAGCAGCAGCAGCTGACCGGCAGGGAAAGCCATTCACCACCTCCGCCGCAAGGCTGGGGTTGGTGGTATCCTGGCGGCCCCTTGCTCCGGAGGCCTCGCGCAGCGGCGGCGAATGGCTTTCCCCGCCGGGCGGCCCCTGGCTCCAGAGTACCCGGCGTATAAGATGACCCCCAACTTTGGCACAGATTTTTCGGGGTTAAAAAGTCATCTTATACGCCGGAAAATACGGTACTTAAAGAAGTCTTTGTTGTTTCTCTGAGTGTTTTTAGCTATACGCTCCTCAAAGTCTTGCTTTGCTTTCCTGATTGTTGCCTTGCATTTGTACTGCCAGAATTTATGTTTCTGCCTGCTGTCCTCATTCGGACAAGCCTTCCATCTTCTAAATGAGCTTTCCTTGCTTTTGATCACTTCCCGAACAGCTCCTGTAAGCCACATCGGAGTCCTCTTGGACCTGGAAGTGCCCTTTTTCCTTTTGGGTATGCATTCCAATTGGGCCTCTGTTATTGTTTTTGTAAACAGCCTCCATGCCTCTTGGAATGTTTGGACTCCCTCAATTTTCCCTTTCAGCTTCTTTTTTACTAGTTTCCTCATTTTTGGGAAATTTCCTTTTTGAAAATTTAAGGTCTCTGTGTTAGATTTTATCAGTGACTTGCAGTCTATGATCAAGTTAAAAATAATTGAGTTGTGGTCACTGTTCCCTATTGGATCAGTCACATTAACATCTTGCACCAGATCCTGAGTATTACTTGTACCTCTAGTTGGGTCTTCAACCATCTGTCCCAGGGAACAATCATTTAGCATATCTAGGAACTTTATCTCTTCATCATGTGCTGAACAACATTTTACCCAGTCTATGTGAAGGTAATTGAAGTCCCCCATTATAACCAGGCTTCCCTTTTTGGATGCCTCCTTTACAACATTCTCCAACTGCCAGTCTCCCTCAAGAGTATGGGTTGGAGGCCGATAGTATATGCCTACTGTTAGACCATCCTTGTGGCCTGGTACTCTTACCCACAGAGCTTCTAATGGTGACTCCAAATCACCTAGATATTCCAATTCATACGATTTTATCACTTCTTTGACGTACAAGGCTACACCACCTCCCGTTTGCCCCTTCCTATCCTTCCTGTACAGTTTGTAGCCTGGGATAACTGTATCCCATTGGTTATCATCCGTCCACCAGGTTTCAGTGATGCCAATAATATCAATATTCTTATCTATTGCTAAGTATTCCAGCTCCCCTATTTTGTTCCAGAGGCTTCTGGCATTTGTATACAAGCATTTATATATGCTTTCCTGATACAGTCTTTTGAGTCCAGTTGCATTGTTAGACTGCCTCTTGCATCCTTCTGCTAGAGTGCTGGTGACTAGCTCCTTGCTCTGCTCAGTAATTTTTGCATCCTCCTCACTACTCAAGTACACACTTTCTCGAACCGGATGCTGCCCAGCTCCTGTCGGCTTTCCCCCAGTTATTAGTTTAAAAGCTGCTCTGCAGCCTTTTTGATGTTGAGTGCCAGCAATCTGGTCCCATCATGGTTCAAGTGCAACCCATCCCTCCTGAACAGATTTGGCTTGTCCCAAAATGTTCTCCGGTTCCTAACAAATCTGAAGCCTTCCTCTTGACACCACCGCCTCATCCACGCATTGAGGCTTCTGAGCTCTGCCTGCCTGGTAGGTCCTGCACCAGGAAAATACTACTTCTGAAAATACTACCTTGGAAGTCCGGGACTTCAATCTTCTTCCTAAAAACCTGAATTTGGCTTCCAGGACAGACCGCTTGGCCTTCCCAACATCATTGGTACCAACGTGTACCGTGACCACTGGCTCCTTCCCAGTTCTCTCTAACAAGCTATCTATATTTCTCGTGATGTCTGCAACTTTTGCACCTGGCAGGCAAGTCACCATACGGTTATCATGTGCATCACAAATCCATCTCTCTGTATTTCTAATTATTGAATCACCTAGTACAAGGAGCCTCTCTCCTGCAATCTGTTCATCTACATGCACCTCATCAACCATATTAAGGGAGAGGACTTCAGTTTGTTCCTGTTGTTTATCTTCCTGGATCTCATCAAGTGTGATAAAGGAGAGAGCCTCAGGTTGAACCAGTTGTTCCTCTGTGTGTTCCTCATCAGGTGTGATGAGGGAAAGAGCCTCAAATTGATTCTGTAATTTCTGACTCTCAGAATGATCCCCTACTCTTTTCTTCCTTTGAGTCACATTCCTCCAAGCATCTCCTTCCTGAGTTAGTGAAGTGCCTTCTTCCTCAGAACTGTGCCCTGTCTCTTCTTTGTCCAGGATAGTCTGCTCCGCTCTGTCCAAGAACAGCTCAAGCTCCTTAATTTGTTGATGGTTAGATATGCGGGCCTCTAGCTGCTGGATCTTCTCTCCTAGTAATGCAACCAGCTTGCACTTGCTGCAAGTGTTGTTCTCCATGTGCTTTGGCAAGAACACAAACATGGCACAAGTATTGCAGGTAACTACAGCTGTTCCCTCAGAATCCATTTTAACAAGTGCAGTATTCTGGGCCTCAAAAGTGTACACGTTTACTAGCTTTCTATCTAGTAAGAATATATTCTTCCTTTGTTCTTAGTTTGAAATCTAAGCTCAGAGCTCAGAGCTTTTAAAGGCTAGTGTGGCTCTGCTTCTCTGAGTCACAGTTCAGGGAAGGACCTGGTGTGGCTCTGCCCCCCTGCTTCCTGTTTCAGGAAGCTTCTAGCTGCTTCCTCTGTTTGAACAGAGTTGGCTCTTAGCAGTTTAAATTATCAATTTAAATTAGTGGAGGCCTCTAAAGCAGCTCTACTCCAACTGCAAGCATGCCCAAAACTTACCAGTGCTCACTTCCTTTGTTTGGCTCTCCTCAGCAGCAGCTCTGCTTAAGACCACATGCAGAATCAAAAGGGCTGACCCTGAAAGACCTCAGAGCTTTTAAAGGCTAGTGTGGCTCCACCCCTCTGAGTCACAGTTCAGGGAAGGGCCTGGTGTGGCTCTGCCCCCTGCTTCCTGTTTCAGAAAGCTTCTAACTCCTTCCTCTATTTGAACAGAGGTGGCTCTCAGCAGTTTAAATTATCAATTTAAATTAGTGGAGGCCTCTAAAGCAGCTCTACTCCAACTGCAAGCACACCCAAAACTTACCAGTGCTCACTTCCTATGTTTGGCTGTCCTCAGCAGCAGCTCTGCTTAAGAGCACATGCAGAATCAAAAGAGCACATGTACTCAAAATACACATGGTCAAAAAAAAAATGCAAATGCAGCCCGCGCTTACATCAAAGACAGAGTCCGGACAAACGGAGTCCTCTAGACAAGCAGTGGAGCGATGGAGTGAACAAGCAGCATCCCAACAACCTCCACAGTTCTGGAAGAGAGACAAATCCTGGAGGGGGGAGGGGGGAGCAAAGCTCCACCGCCCGCCACCGCCGCAGCTGCTGCCGTTTCATTGCCTCTGGTGATGTCGGGGCCAGAGGGTGGAGGCAAGGCGTCCCGGCGTCTTCGGGGCCATGGCAGATCTTTTATCCCTCCCCAGGCGAAGCAGGACCCGGAGGGGGAGAGCAGGAGCCGAGCTCCACCGCCCGACCACCGCAGCTGCTGCCGTTTCGTCCTTTGGCGATGTCGGGGCCAGAGGGTGGAGGCAAGGTGTGGCTCATCATGATTCTGTCAATGAATCTTTGGATAATACACCTTAAGAGTCCAATTATGTCCTGAGAGGTTGTCTGTGCTTTCAGTCTGAATTTCTCTCCTTTGGATGTGATAGCATATTTTAATACTGCTTATTGGTTGGAAAGTTTCCAGCGTTTTTCCTAGCAACTGAAATTATTGTCTTTCTGTGTGTTGAACTTTGGGGGTAGATGGGGAGAGGTATTTTGCCATTAATGTAGGCTTAAACTAGATTAGTTGGACTCATTTCTGCAATCGATTATACACATCTTTACATATCTTGTGGAAGTAAATAATACTTCGTGAATGACTAAAAAGCTATATTCAAATATAGTGGCCTCAATTAATGTACTAAGTATTTTGAATGTATGTTTAAAAAAGGATTAAGGAAAATTAGATTGAAAATAGCTAGTTTTCATAAAACTTTGAAGTTCATATATAGAGCAAATAGGCAGTCCCTTGGCAAGGTAGTTGGTTATATGATTTCTTTGTGGAAGATGTTATCATCTCTGTCTTTGTGGTATTACATTTCATAGAGTAAAATTGTAAATTAGAGCTATTGGAAGCAGCTGAAAGGTTCCTCTCTTTTGCCTTGCTTTGGAACTCAGAAACAAATGCTATGATCCATGAAGCTTTTAGTATTTTCAAGAAATGGTAAGCTAAGAGAATGGAAAAGATGCACCAAAATTTCTTTTTAATGCACTGATTTGATACTTTTACTCAGTTTATATTATGAGCAGCCAATTTAAAAGCAGACTGAACTGTCCCTCTGTCTGCATCACCTGTTATATACACAAAACATCTGATTACATATGTAATCATTTTGTGTTGCTGTATCTAACCCATTTAGAGTGATGATCCTCTTACTCTTGAGTAAAAATGCTTTTAATTAAATGGATGTCGTTATAATGAATATACTCCTTCATTTAAGAGGGTTGAGAGTCTTGTTTTCTTGTGTATTTTTGATTTGAGTTGCCCTAGGGCAAGTGGGCGGGATATAAATCCAAATAAATAAATTTACTTTTCATTGACTCAAGATACAGTAAAACCCCGGGTTACGATGGAGGTCCGTTCCAACTGCCTCCGTTGTAAACCAAAAAAAATTGTAAAGCGAAACATCCATAGGGATGCATTGAAAATTTTAAAAAAGTCCTGAATTGATTGTTATAAACCGAAAAAAATACATTAAAATTTGTAAACTGGGACGACATTTCCATAGGATTTGCTGTTGTAAACCGCAGCAAACGTGAACCGAGGTGGTTGTAACCCGGGGTTTTACTCTACAGGTATAAGTATTCTTGGTCCCCTGGTGGCTTAGTGGCAAGATGCTAAGCTTGGAGACCTGAGGGCTGCACATCTTGGGGACATGAAAGGATCCTCATTTGGGTGTCCCCTGAGTGGAGTTTTTCCAGCAAAAATCCTTTCACCCAGAGAATCTCTGACATAAAACACACACATCTAATCAGCTGAAAACACAATAAACTGCACTTGTATAGTGTTGTAATACTGTAAGTTTATGCTCATCCAGAGAGATTTAGTATCCTCTTGTTTGGTTTTGGACAATATTTTTCAATATCCTACAACCACCGGTAATGCACTCCCAAAAAGTAACATTTCTACCTCTTTTCTTGAAATGCTATAGAATGCCCTACAGCCTATTTGAATAATATAAGTTTATTTTCCTCTTCTGTTCATTAAAATGTGTTTTCCCCAGCACAAGTTTTATTATCAAAACTACCATACTATGATTTCAGCAGATTTTGTAACTTCCAATTGTGTACTTCCTTATCAGTTTGTCAAAAATATGCGTTTTTGCAGTTTCATGATCTGTACTATGTTATCCCAGAGTTGCTGATACTCTTGTTTGCGAGCTATGTGGTTTTGATTTCGCAACATGCAGGCTGGCCCTGGCCCTAGGCACCATTTCATGTGGCCCGCTGCCACCGGAAGCAGACACATTTATGACAGCCATAAATGCACCCATGGCTGTCGTAAACATGCCATAAATGCATCTGCAGCTGTCGTGAATGACAGCTATGGACACATTTTACAGCAGCGTTTACAGCAGGGGGAACCACCAGTCCAGTTTGTTCAGCTGTCTGAGGGAGTGTGGTCCGGCCTGTGGCAGGAAAACATTGAGAACCCCTGATGTAAGCAAAGGAAAATTTAAAATGGTATTATAGGAAAGAGTCATAACGAAAAAGCTGTCTGTGCTATATGATGCAAACTATAGATCTCCCCATCTTTTTAACTAGTCAGCAATTTTCAGTTTACAATAATTTCTGATCTGCAATACTGTACATACAATTAGATAAAATAAACAGCCAAATTCACATAATTTACACATCTGTAGTCCAGCCATCCTTGTAGCTAAAACAGCAGTAAGATTTAATTAAGGTCTTCTAACAATTTCTTTTTTAAAATACAGTTTAAATAATAGGGTGCTTTATTTCGATATTACTTTTGACTGCAGCTAAATTTGCCCAACACTGGGAGCTAAAAATAAATATTTGGAACCATATATTTGTGTTTTATTAAATCAAAACAAATCTTTTATTACAGTCCAAGACCAGCATAGAACTACAAAGGGAACAGAAGTTATAATGGGGGTGCTTTAAATATATTAAGTGACAAAAGTTAAAATGAGGGTGCTTAAAAAGGAGCATTTCTGCTCAGAGTTAAGGAGTAGTAAAATTAGTACATAGATCAATAGTGTTACAGCTATTACTAAGCTTATGCTGTGGCACTAGTAGTTTATTTGGCTGAAGGTCTTGCCAGGATTATCCTTCTAATCTGTGTTTTGTTAAAGAATACCTGTCAAAATCCAGTAAATGTCAGTAGTATAGCTTTAAGAGAGTAGCTTAGTTTAAATTGGTGGAATCACATTTGGAAAATGTAGGATTAGATTATATTCTTCTTAATGTGAAGAATTTAGTGAATATATGTTACAGTTCTGAAATATAGAAAGACATTTGTAAATTTAACAGCTCACATTTTCTGCATTGCTGAAAGTTTATGAAAGGTTTGTTGTTGTTCAGTCGCACAGTCGATTTCGACTCTTTGCAACCCTATGGACCATCGCTCTCCAGGCACCTCTGTCCTCCACCATCCTCCTTAGTCCACACAGCCCCGTGCTCATTGTGTCTACAATACCATCTAGCCATCTCATCTTTGGCCGTCCACTTCTTTTGCCCTCCACCTTCCCCAGCATCAAGGCCTTCTCAAGTGAATCCTCTCTTCTCATTTGATGTCCAAAATACTTCAACTTCATCTTTGTTATTTGTCCTTCTAAGGAGCACTCAGGGCTAATCTCTTCTAATATTGACCTATTTGTTCTCCTCGCTATCCAGGGGACTCTCAAAACTCTCCTCCAGCACCACATCTCAAAGGCATCTATTTTTCTTCGCTCAGGCTTTCTACTGGTCCAGCTCTCACAGCCATACATTACCACCGGAAATACCATTGCTTTGACTACGCGGACCTTTGTTTGCAGTGAGATATCTCTACTTTTCACTATGTTCCCAGGTTTTTCATAACTTGTCTCCCAAGAATCAGTCGCCTTTTTATTTCATGGCTGCAATCTCCATCTGCAGAGATCTTGGATCCTAAGAAAGTAAAATCTGTTACTGCTTCTACTTCTTCCCCATCTATTTTCCAGGGACTGATATGGCCTGCTGCCATTATCTTGGTTTTCTTGATATTGAGTCTCAGGCCAGCTTTTGTACTCTCTTCTTTCAACCTAACCAGGAGCTTCTTTAGATCTTCTTCACTTTCTGCCATTACGGTGGTATCATCTGCATATCTCAAAATTGTTGATGTTTCTCCCAGCAATTTTGATCCCATATTGTGATTCCTCCATCCCTGCATTGCACATTATGTGCTCTGTGTATAAGTTGAATAAGCAGGGTGACAGAATGCAATTACTCCTTTTCCTATTCCAAACCACTCCGTCATTCCATACTCTGTCCTAACTGTTGCTTCTTGACTCATGTACAGATTTCTCATGAGACATATGAGGTGTTCTGGTATTCCCATCTCTTTAATTACTTGCCACATTTTGTTGTGGTCCACACAATCAAAGGCCTTGGTGTAGTCAATGAAACAGAAGTAAGCTTGTTTCTGGTATTCCTTTGTTTTCTCCATGATCCAACGTATGTTGGCAATGTGATCTCTGGTCCCCCTGCCTCTTCTGAACCCAGCCTGTACCTCTGGTAGTTCTCTTTCTACATGCTGCTGCAGTCTATCCTGTATTATCTTGAGCACCATTTTGCTAGCTTGTGGGATTAGCACAATTGTTCGATAATTTGAACATTCTTTGGCATTGCCCTTTTTGGGGATTGGGACGTATACTGATCTTTTCCAATCCTGTGGCCACTGTTTCGTTTTCCAAATCTGCTGACATATAGCATGTAGTAGCTTGATTCCATAATCTTTTAGGGCTTTGAAGAATTCAACTGGGATACCATCATCTCCACTGGCTTTGTTATTTGCTGTGCTTTTTAGGGCCTTTCTGACTTCACTCTCTAGGATGTCTGGTTCAAGTTCAATTTCCCCCTCATTTTTATTATCCGGGGTGCTTAGGCCTTTTTTTTTTGTAAAGTTCCTCTGTGTACTCTTTCCATCTTTTCTTTATCTCTTCTGCATCCGCTAACTCTTTGCCATCTTTGTCTTTTATTGTGGTCATTTTTGCTTTGAACGTTCCCTTGACTTCCCCAATTTTTAAAAAGAGATCTCTAGTCCTGCCTCTTGTGTTGTTTTCCTCTATTTCTTTGCACTGTTCATTTAGGTAGCTTTCCTTATCTCTCCTTGCTTTTCTTTGAAATTCTTTATTTAAGTGATTGTATTTTTTCCTTTCTCCTTTTGCGTTCTTTCTTTCCTCTGCTATTTTAAGAGCCTCATCCGACAACCACTTTGCTTTCTTGCGCTTCTTTTCTTTTGGTATAGTTTTCCTTGATGCTTCCTGCATAACGTCTCTCATCTCTGTCCATAATTCTTCTGGTACTCTTGTCTATCTGATCCAGACCATTGAATCTGTTCCTCACCTCCACCGTGTATTCCTTGGGTATGTTGTCTAGATCATATCTATCCGGCCTATTAGTTTTCCCTATTTTCTTCAGTCTGAGCCTGAATTTTGCAATCAGTAGATTGTGATCTGAGCCACAGTCCGCTCCAGGTCTTGTTTTGCTGACTGTATGGAGGTTCTCCATCTTTGGCTGCAGAGTATGTAGTCAATTTGGTTTCGATGTTGGCCATCTGGTGATGTCCATGTGTAGAGTCTCCTCTTGTGTTGCTGGAAAATGGTGTTTGCTATGACTAGTGTGTTATCTTGGCAGAACTCTATCAGTCTTTGCCCTGCTTTGTTTTGTGTTCCCAGACCAAACTTGCCAGTTATTCCGTCCACTTTTTGATTTCCTACTTTTGCATTCCAGTCTCCTAAGATAATGTGGACATCGTTTCTTGGTGTCTGTTCTATAAGATGTTGTAGGTCCTCATAGAACTGGTCTACTGTGGCTTGATCTGCACTAGTAGTTGGTGCATATATTTGGATTACAGTGATATTAAATGGTTTGCCTTATAATCTGACTGACATCATTCTATCATTTTTGAGATTGTATCCCATTACTGCTTTTCTCACTCTTTTATTTACAATTATGGCCACTCCATTTCTTCTGAGGTTTTCTTGTCCACAGTAGTAGATTTGATGGTTTCCAGAGCTGAATTCGCCCATACCTGTCCATTTTAGCTCACTGATTCTCAAGATGTCAATACTTATTCTTTCCATTTCCTTTTTTTACCACTTCCAGCTTTCCTTGGTTCATAGATCTTACATTCCATGTTCCTATGCAATATTGTTCCTTACAACACTGTATTTCTCCTTCCCCTTTCCTGCCCATCCCTTTCTGTCCATCTAATGTGCTGAGCATCCTTCCTGTTTCCTCTGATTTGTCCCTTTGTTTTGCCTTTGCTTTGGTCAATAGGGTTCTCTTGGCAAACTCTCTGGTGTGCTTTGCCGGTTTCTAAGCCATTTCCCCCCCATCATACATATTATCACAGTTTAAAACAAGGTAACATCATGCATATTATCACAGTTTAGAACACAGTATCAGTTTAGAACTGATGTCAGTCAGTTCTAAACTGACACAGTGACACAGTCACTATGTCAGTTGCTATAAGTCATCTATGTTAAGTCAACTATATTATTTCAGTTCGATTACTGATCCCTTGCATGCATGCAGCAGCTCTCGCCTCCCTTCGGCTGCGAGGAGTTGGTCAAAGGCGCCGACTCAGGCCTTGCTGTGATGGTGGCTGCGGATGGTGTCTCCTGGGGGTGGTCGAGGGTCTCCTGTGTCTGCAGTGTCTGTGTCTGCAGTGTCAGCGTGGCCCTTCCTCTTTGCCCTCCGGGGCGTTGCTACTCTAGGAGGACTCCCCTGGGCCTCTGGATGGTAACTGGGCAGTTGGGGCCTGTATCCTTCTCTGCCTTTTCCTTCCCTGCACCCAGGTTTTAGGATGGGGTGGGAGGGAGGGGCCAATTCTTCACTCACCTCCCCCCAAGGGCTCTGGATGGTAGCTGGGCAGTTGAGGCCTAGGTAGAGTTAGCTATATAGAATGCATATAGGTGGTATTTCTATAGCGTAGAACAAATCTATCGACTTGTTTTAAGTATTGACATGTTGTTGAAATCTGCTTTATGGTACCCCAGTATATTCTTGATAACAATGACAGAAGCATTCTGACTAGATTCTGTGCAATTGTGTGAGGTCAGACATGCAAAGGAAGGTACATGTTTCATGGGTTGCTCATTGCTTGCCTGGTTTTTCTCATATCGTACAATCTTTGGATGGATTTTGGCTTCTATGCTTGCATAGTCTCCAGTTTATCAAATTTTGTTTTTAAAAAACCAGATTTGCTGGCACCAGTATGATCTGTTAAGCTGTCTGATTTTTAAATAAATAAGAGTAAATACCTCAGGAAGTGGCCACAAGGTGGTGCATGTTTCTCAAGTAACTCATTTACAGTAATCAAAAATAGCCTTCCAAAGGGATTGATTCTTAAGTCTTTTTCCTGGCTGTTGAAGTGTTGTTGTTGGAACTGTAAATTTAGATTTTTCTTTAGCAGAGAGAAGCACCATGGTTGAGGAAATATTTTGTCACTAGGGATAGGTAGAATTCTAATGGAAGTATAGTAGTGTAGTCATGTTAGGGCTCACTGGGTTGAAAACCTGGGGTGCTCTAAGTAGAGTAAACTATGACACCCCCCCCCCCATAGGATTTAGTGTTCATGATCTTAACTGGAATCTTCTGAGTGGGAAGAGTGGGAGGGAAATTGATTTTCACAGAAGCAGTGCCTTAATGTAATCTATTGCTGTTGTACTGCAAAATACTCGAGAATGGGTGGTTTAGAGTCATTAACTTTACAAAGAACCTGCTCTTCAATAGTTGCTGTTCTTACATGTCATCATATCTGACTTATGGTTGCCATATGAATGGGTGACCTCTAAAATTTCCTGTATTCAACAGCCTTGTTCTGCTCTTGTAAACTCACGTTTTTGGCTTCCTTTAGGGCAGGGGTGGCCAACCTTAGGACCACCAAGGTTAGCTACTGCTTTAGAGAGTCAATTAATATTTGGTTTTCTTCTTTTTCTCCTGTCTTCAAATGTACCCAGCATTTATTGTGTTTTCTGACAAATATTATTTTCTCATTATGTGCCTGAAGTATGTTAGCCTCGTTTCATCTTCAATAGTTAGTATGCATCAATTGAGCTGTCTGTGTGTTTGGAATTCCTTATGGGGCTGGAAGGCGATGGGTCTACCATAATGAGTATCTGCATTTCCAAATGTATCCTTAAATGACTGTGCAAATAATAGCTTCTTTTAACTTAGAGCAGGAATGCCCAAACATTTTGGGCCAGGGGCCTCCGGAACAGGGCATGTTTGCATATGTGCATCCATATTTACTTCCTGGTTCAGCGCAGATGCTTCAGTGCATGCACAAAATCAGCCATATTTACTTTCTGGTTCGGCGTGGATGCTTCTGCACATGTGTGAAAGCGGCCATATTTACTTCCTAGTTCGGCACAGACGCTTCTGCACATGCATGAAAGCGGCTATATTTACTTCTTGGGCCGGTGTGGACGCTTCTGCGCATGCGCGAGCACATCCACACCAAACCAGGAAATAAATATGGATGCTTCTGCGCATGTGCGAGGACATCTGTGCCGAACAAGGAAGTAAATATGGATGTGTTCGCACATGCGCATAAATGTCTGTATTCACTTCCTGGTTTGGCGAGGGTGTCACAGGCCTGGTGGAATTACTTCGGGGCCGTATCCAGCCCGTGGGCTGTAGTTTGGGCACCCCTGACTTAGAGCAAGAAATCTTCTGTAAATTTACTCTAGAGTGATAATAGGAAGAAAGAAGTAATACATGTAGCTACTGGATCCTCCCAGCCTCATCCAACATAGCTTGTCAGAGTGAACTGAGGTCTTCTCAATAAATTTCATAGGAATCAGGTATGATTAGATTGTGAAGTGCTTTAAATATAATATTGCTTGTGTGTATATATAAGGTTTGTGGTATGCAGTAACGAATGCTAAGGCTAGGTTTTGTTGGATGAATTGCAGTTGTTGATGCCCAAGAACACAGCTGTGCCTTGGTAGTTACTGACCTCCCTCTCCTATAGTAGACTGTTGCCCATCTCAGTTTGCAACAGGTTGTGGTGGTAAGCTGACTGGTTGGGTCCTATGGTTGATAACAGCCTCTGTACGTGAGACAGTGTAGCATTCCTTGTTAGTTTTTGAGTGAGTGTTGTAGCAGTCTGAGTTGCAATAGGTCCAAGAAAGAAGACTATACACCACATTTAGTTTAAATCGAACTGGTATATTAACATCGTTTACAGACAAAGTAAATTAGCATTACATCCAGCACTGTTCTGTTCAGCTCAGCTCAGCTCAGCTCTGTTCTGCTCTACAAAACAAACTCTGCAAGCAACTTCTATTTCTACAGCCAGCAAAACACTTAAGGTTACAATGTATCTTATTAACTGTCAATCACAACAGAGCTGAGCTACGATGATTGCTTGCACTTGTTCCTTGTTAACTGACCTAAGCCTGTCCTTGACATTATCTCTGCACTTTGCCTCACTATATGAATATTATTGACATTCCTGGGCATCCAGAGACCTATGACATGTTTGCCATTGTATTCTTGGGGAGCATAACAATTATATTTGGTGAATAATTTAGTGATGAAAATTTAAAAGCCAGAATGATCCCTATTGCTTATCTTCCTGGTTGTTAAAGCAGTCTTCAGTGCCATCAACTGTGGGTCATGGTGTAATTTTCTTTGGAAATTTTGAAGCCATGAGAAAAAACAATTTTTCCTGTATTTTTAAAACAAAAAATATATGGGAATTTCCAGACAAATTAGCACTTAATGATATTGTGAATTTGGACACTGTTCAAATGATACAGAGATAAGCATGCTGGTCAGGATCCAAACTCTTTGAATGATAGGCCTTCTCAAGTTAATACTTGTGTAACAGATACTGATTCAGTAGTTCCTCTTTAGTACTAACAGAAGTGCCCTTGAATGCAAGGACATACAAGAAGAAGACAACAACTAACAGTTGAATGTTGGCTTCAGGTGACAGCTTAAATCGCTGGGCTGTGTAACTTGTATTCTGACTGTTGGGCTAAGTATTCATGTTCTCTTTATCCACTTAATATGAAGACTGAAATTTGGAAACCAGCCTTGAAAATGTAATGAGCTCATTACCATTATAGAACTGTGCATTACTTTTGACCCCAGTTTTTCAGATATAGCTATACTTTTTAATAGCATAAATTCTGAACCCAAATGCAGACACAGTAGATGGCGCTTTGCTCCTTATTATATAAATAGAGGAGACATGTAAAACAAGTTAGGTTCTGAAATAAACTGTTTTTCAATAGACTAGGTTTCATTATTTTAGGAGTTTAATTTAATTAATTTAATTTAATTTAGTAGATTTATATACCACCCTATCCAATGGACTCTGGGCGGTGTACACATGTTAAAACCAATATAAAACAATTAAAAACTCTTAAAAACATAGCAATATTACCCCCCCCCCCGCTGTGCCATTTGTTATCTAAAAACAAATATAAAATCTACAAAACCTTAACTTTAAAAAAATTAATTACAGGAGGGGGGAGCCTCAGACAAGCCAAAAAGGGGGAATTTGTTGACAATCCTGGTGTTGAAACACTTTTGCTTTCAATAAGAAAAGCACAATCTACATATTTTCCAAAACAAACCACTAGATTCCGAGTCTTTGGTTTTATACTGTACTCCATTGGTTCCAGAAATGTAAGACATGATCAGTTGCAAACATAAATGCATTGGTGCGATTTATTTGCATATTTTTCTTTTGAATGCTGCCAAATGTTTGTTTTATTTTTGTAACCTGTTCCTCCAAACAGTACTCTGATATTACTTGCTTCATTTCCTGGTTCTTCTGATTGTCTTGCTTAACAGTTGTCACAGTTTCTCTTATACTCACTTTTCAGAACTGAAAAAAAAAGTTGAATGGATTGATAAATAATTCATTGTGATGTATATCAAAGTCTATCAGTGTATTCTTATTAACTGAATGTGTGTGCATGTCTTTGCACCATCTTCTATATACACAAGCAAATGAGCATGGGAACAAGTAAGAAGAATCGGAACTCTTAGTTCAGGAGTGGAAATATGAGATAATAGGGATAACTAAGCTTGGTGGGAATGAGCCCCAAGACTGGAACACAGCAATTAAAGGATATAAACTGTTCAAAAAGAACTAAAAGGTCAGAAAGGGAGGTGGAGTTGCGGTATATGTTAAAAACACATATCCCTGCATAGAAATACAGAGGATGAGTTTGCATGTCCTATAGAAAACATCTGAATTAATATGAATGGAGAGGGCGGGGAAAGACCATGGTAGTTGGAGTCTACTATTGACTGCCCAATCAAGGAGAAGATGTGGACGAAATCTTTGAAACACAAATTGCAAAAATGCTAAAGACACATGATGTAGTAGTAATGGGAGATTTCAATTACAGTATCCTTATATCTGTTGGAAGACAAATTCTGCCCAATATGGCCATTCCAAGAAATTCCTGGCTTGCGTGGCTGATAAATTTGTCCTACAAAGAGTGGAGAAAGAAATTAGAGGAGGAATTATCCTTGATTTGATTCTTTTCAAGTTGGAAGGGGGGAACAAGTGGAGTACTACAAGACTCAGTCCTGGGCCCTGTGCTCTTCAACATTTTCATAAATGACTTGGATGAAGACATGCAGGAAATTCTTATCAGATTTGCATAGGTTACAAAACTGGTGGAATAGCTTCTTCTTCCTAGGCCAGACGTGAAACTGCCAAAATGAAGGCACCTTTTGGTGAGTTCTTTCTGCAGTTCTTTTCGCCTGACCCAATGTGAGAAGGATGAGCGGGCAACAGAAGGTATGCCCTATTGTGGTTCAAAAATACCACAATTTTTGAGGAAGCTCTAATACTTTAGAAGACAGGAGCAGAATGCAAAAAGATCTTGATAGGCTTGATCCATGAGTGGGCTGAAACCAACAGAATGAAATTTAACAGGGATAAGTGCAAAGTTTTATACCTAGAGGGGAAAAAAGATGCACAGTCACAAGATGGGGAATACTTGGTTCAGTAAGCAAGCAAAAAACGTGTTGGAATTGTTGTAGATCACAGGTTAAATATGAGTCAACAGTGGGATGTGGCTAAAAAAAAAAAAGACAATGTTATTTTAGGCTGCATTAACAGAAGTATAGTCTCCAAAACCCTTGAAGTATTTGTCCCCCTCTATTCATCACTATTCAGACCACATCTAGAATACTGTGTCCAATTTTGGGCACTGTTCTTTTAAAAAGATACAAACAAATTAGAGCAGGTACAGAAAAAGGCAACAAGGATGATTAGAGGTCTAGAAACCAAGCTCTATTAGGAAAAACTGATGGAACTGACCAAGTTTAGCTTTGAGAAAAGGAGACAGAGGAGATACGATAGCACTCTTCAAATACCTAAGGCAGGGGTGCCCAAACTACGGCCCATGGGCTGGATCCGGCCCCTGAAGCCAATTCATCTGGCCTGTGAAGCCCTCATTGCTCCTGGAAACAGAAGCAAAATGCACCCATATGGGCATGTTTTGATTCCGCTTCCAGGAGTGATGAGGGCTTTGTGGGTCGGATGAATTGGCATTGGGGGTCAGATCCAGCCCACAGGCCATAGTGACTGGCCCCCTGAACCACATGACGAGCCTGCGGCCCAAAACATTTGGGCACCCCTGACCTAAGGAATAATAATAAAGAGGAGGGGCAGGACCTGTTCTCAATCATCCCAGAGGTTCAGCATCTGTAATAACTGCATTCTCATCTGTAGTGGGAACTGCTGTATTTTCCATTACTTATACATTATTTGGCTCATTGAAAAAAACCTATAATATTAATTATGTAATACAGTAGAACCTCGGATAAAGTCCAAACTCCGTTCCACAAGTTTGGACTTTATCTGATTTGGAACTTTATCCAAATCAAATGAGTGATACATCGGATAATATCCAAAAACTGGACTTTATCCGAGGTTCCTATACCAAATATCTCGGATAACATCCATTTTTTAAAGTGGTTTTGGACTTTATGCGATGCCTCACGTGTGCATGAAAACCGTGACTTTATCTGAATTGGACTTTAACCAAATCGGACTTTATCTGAGGTACTACTGTACACTTATAACGTGCACCAAATGACTTGCCACCTTTGTCTAACAAGATTGGGAGAGACATTGTAGCCAACACAATCAGAGGTGGAATCTGAGACTTAAAAAACCTGTGAGTTGAGTCTTCAGCTTCCCTTTTGAAACTTATTTAAACAAAGGAACCTGGCACGCACATCTGATCCATACCTGTCAACCGCGGCTTCGGACATCCGGGACCTGCGCAGAACCGTTCTGCGCAGGTCGCTTTTTACGCATGCGTAAAAGCTTTCTACGCATGCGTTAAAGTTCTGCGCAGCTCGCTTCTATGCATGCATAGAAGGCTTTTATGCATGCATAGAAGGCTTCTACGATCCCCTTCTGCACAGAAGCCTTCTACGCATGCGTAGAAGCGAGCTGCACAGAAGGGATGCGCAGTAACGCCTTTTCCCCGCTGCCAAATTCCGGGCTTTCGGCAGCTCCGGGCGGGAAATGGTGAAATTCTGCGCCGAAAAACGGGAAATCCCGGCCAATTCGGCAAGGTTGACAGGTATGATCTGGTCATCATGTTTTTTTTTAATGTTTATGGTTTCCCCCCCTATGCCACTCAGAGGTTTGTGTTGCCCAGTCTGATGCAGAAATTTGTGTGGTCAGAAGCTACATTCTGTTTGTGAATTTTTAGTGGTCTGATTAAGGTACCATTCATGCTTGTTTGGGAATGTGTATAAAGACCACACACTTTTTTCTCTCAATCCTTTTTGTTTGTTTGTTGTTTTGTGAATATCTGAACACTAATAGGACTTAGCAATTTTCTTTCTGACTTATTTTAATTTCCTTTGTTAGTACACCTATTTTATGTTTTGGGTACAAGTAGAGAAGCACTAAAATGACCACAAGTAGCAGCACTGGGAAAGATACTTGCCTGTGACCTTCAGAGTTACTGTCCATCAAAGTGAATGGTGCAGGCTGAACATCAGCATTAGTAATAATTTGAATTATTTTAATATACATTTCAATAGCCTTTGCAAATCTTATTTCTTCTATAGCTGAGCATGCCTAGAGTTTGAAAGTAAATTTAGGAGAGCCCTGGAGTTTTCTGTTGTTTCATATAAACTTAAAGCAATTAAGAAAGGAACTGGTACACTCTGTCCCTGATTTTCTTCCTTTGATCTTATCTTTCTTAATTAACAGCATAAGATCTGAATCACCATGCTGTCACTATATGCTTGCTTAACTGTAATTTCTTCTAAACCCTAATAAGAAGAAAATTCTTCCTCAACTTTTAAATTCTTTAAGAGACTTTGAGGGTCTTTCCTTTGTTTCACAACATATCAGTATGAATAGACATGCCATTTTTATAAACTTCCAGCCAGCAGTTGGTGCACTCTTATTTAGCTCCTTGCTTCCTGGCTTTCCTGAGTAGCTCTTCTATTTTGCACATTGGCTCAGTTTTATAGCATTTGTTTCTCTGGCTACCAGCTACTCCCAGTTTATTAATTAGCTGGAATGATTCCCACATTAATCTGTTTGCCAGGAAAAGCTACACCAACTAAATTTCTCTCTGTTAGTCTGCTTTACAAAAGTAGGTCCAGCAAAAATGCTCACGGCCATATGGCCATAGGAAATCTAACATACTCTCCTTTGAGGTGACAGCTTTATGATTCTGACAGTAAAAGTTTGGAAGATTATTGGAAACCTTCTCAAGATTCACGTTGACTGCATAGGCACTTCTTTGTATTCAGGAGAGGATATTGAAGCCAAATAGAAGTAAAGACAAATGGTTTTTTTGTTTTTGCTGTTGTTGTTATACTTTTTAAATGTAAAGATCTTACACTCTTTTTTTAAAAAATACTATACTTTTATTTTCAAAACATATTAAAACAATCACGTAAACATTGAATACACAACATAATTAACAAAAATACACTATATACACTACCCACCACCTGGGACCTTGGCTATTATTTCTTTTACTCTTCATATTTTCCATCTATTATTTCCAAAATTTTAATACTTCTTCACTCGGTTTAGCTCCCTTTGCTTTCTGAAATACATAGTTGACAAACTCTCCCCATATAAGTTCAAACTCATTCTTTTCTCTCCTTTCTTAAATTTTAATTCACATGTTAACTTATCATTTAATGCGATGTTCCATATTTCCTTGTACCATTCCTGTAAACCCCCTAATTTATTTATCTTCCACTTTTTCGTGATTTTTAATCTCACAGCTGTAACCATAATTATAACCGTATCTTTTTCTACTTATTTAAGTTAATGTCACTAAAATCAATTATTAATGCAATTTTTGGGCTCATTTGTAGTTTAATCGTTCATATTGTATTGATTTCTCCAAACACTTTTCCCCATAAAATATTTACAAGCTCTTACACGCTTAAAGAAAACAGAAGTGCACTCTCTCTCTCTCTCTGAACATCTTGATATGTAACTATATGGGCTGTAGTTTAACAACATGAAAAACAAATGCAATTTTCAGGTATAATCACAATAGTGTGAAAGCAAAAGCAAAGCAATCACACATATACTGCCCCCATAGTGCTTAGTGCACTCTCTGGGTGGTTCACAAGTGAATTAGCTTTTTGCCCCCAACATCGGAAGGATGGAAGGCTGAATCAACCATGCATGGTCACAAGAGAAGCAGAATCAAGGACCAGAAAGTAACTCACATAACTGGATCAGTGCTACGGGTGTCACGCTGCGATGCAGAGGGCAAATGGTTGATTGCCATGATGATTGCCAATATTCAGAATCGGATGCGGCACAAGAAGAAGCCAGCTATTCCCCTTCCTTGAGATGTCGGGGTTGATTTAATTGTGCTATTCTGAATTATTGTAACATGCTCTAGTCCAGGTGTCTGCAACCCTCGGTCCGTGGACCTAATCCAGCCTGTGCATATCATTAATCTGGCCCACGGTGAGAACTTCTGGTGCTGGGTGGAACTTATATCAATGGCTTGTTTCCTAACGTGGAATCAGGAAGTCGCCCAGTGGCATGTTTGAGCAGCCGAAACGAAGTGGGGAAGCGTCGGGAAAATTATCCAAACGGAGTTAAATTGCTCAAAAAAGCCTTCCACCACCCCGGGAAGTGGTGGAAGCTGTGGGAAAAGCCGCAAACATGGCACGATCGGTGCTGCCACCGCCGATGTTGAAAATGTAAGTCCAGGGGGAAACCACATCTCCAGACCCTGGCGGGGGGTGTCGGGGGCGGGTCCGGCCCCTGGTGGGAAAACATTGCGAAAGCCTGCTCTAGTCTATGTGGTGCTGTCTTTGGAATTAGAATTGATGAGCAAGTTCTCCAAAAAATATTTTCCCATCTCAATAGCCCAGGTAATGATGACTTGGATAAGAATTAAAGAAAAAAGGAATTATATTTACTTGCGGTTTGTAGGAGATTTAACAGGAATGGCATAGCATTGTTAATAAAAAGAAAGAAGGATGATACAGGTAAGCTAATAGAGAGTCAAAAGGATTTCCCCTCTCAGCCATGTGGAACTCAAAAACAAAAGAGTATCCATCCTGTAAAACAAGCAAGGAGCAAATGACTAAAACAAATGGTCGTAAAACATACTAATTGAGATTATTGGAATAGTAGTCATGTTTGTCTGTTTCAAGCATATCAGAGATTAAACAAAACAACTTGTTCCACAAAAGCTAACATTAAGATTTAACAGTCTTCAAAATGCTACAAGGGTTGTTGTTTTGTGTGTGTTTATTAGCTGATATAATTGGGATTAGGTAACCAAAAGGCAGGAAGACTTGAATTTAGTACTTGGCCAGCTAGAGACAAACATTTTAGTTTAGTGAAAAGAGTTTTTGTCCTGTCGCATGACCAATTGTGTTAGTATTAACTGCATGCTAGGTTGCATCATATATCTAACTAGCATTTTTCCCCCCGGCCCTGCTGGGCAGTTATTATGTCTGAGTGGGTGGTTGGGGTGGCTGGGTGTGTGTGCGCACACACACCCCAAGCCTCCCCAATCACCAACACACAGAAAATAATTGCCCGGCAAGGCAGGGGTGTCGTGTGTGTGTGTGTGTGTGTGTGTGTGTGTGTGTGAGAGAGAGAGAGAGAGAGAGAGAGAGAGAGAGAGAGAGAGGTTCCCTGCGGGAGGGAAGGGTAGTTTTGCCGGTACCTGGGGAGGACGCAGGGCCGAAAGACCCGGCCACAGCCTCCTCCCCGGGTGAACGGGGAGTGCGCTGTGGGCACCTTGATTGGAAAAATCTTTGTCACCTTGTTAGCTGCAGGGACAGTGAACCAGGGCTCTTTATGTTACTGTGGCACAGCCCTAAAAATCCCTCCTCTTTCTCTCTTTCTATAATCTTTACAAAAGACATGGAAGAGCCCAGAGCAGTGGCAATGGCAAGAGAAGCATTTGTCAAAGAAGAGAAAATTCACTGCTGCCTTTTCCTGATGATAGGTTTGCTCCAGTAAAAAATGACATCATCAAATACATAAAGGGTAATGGTCCAAAAACCTGGGCTGTTGCATATATAGACCAAATAGAGATTTCAACTAGAATAAAGTTTTATTTGAGTTGGGACCTATTAAGGAATATGAGAGAAGTTCCTGATGGAAAGCTTATTGAAAAAAAAAAGCAAGCTCTAAAGGTCTCCCTTGCTCGAAAGCCAGTCGTGTCCAACTCTGGGGGCGGTAATCATCTCTGTTTACAGCCAATGAGCCACCACTGTCTGCATTTGCAGACATTTCCATAGTCATATGGCAGGCATGACTAGATGCTGGAATGCACGGAATGCTGTTACCTTGCCTGCCAGAGTGGTACACTTATTTATGTACTTGCAATTTCTTGCTTTCCAACTGCTAAGTTGGCAGGAACCGGGACAGAAAATGGGAGCTCACTCTGTTGCACAGCACTTGGGTCTCAAACTCCTGACCTGCTCCTTCCAGTTGTGAAGCTCAGTGTCTTAACTACTAAGCCACTGCGGCCCATCTACTGTCTTACTGAGGAACCCCCTAAGATGAGCAACATTGGGTTTATAAATTTGTGGTGCTTCTTGATTCTTGTGCTCAACTTAGAAACAGACATACGTATTTATGAGTATGTTGACATTCATGTTAGATGAGATCATTAACATTTCTTGAAAAGAATTAGCTGGTTTTTTTTGGTGTTTACTTAGTTTATTAGAATTCAGTTAATATATGAAACTGCTCAGAAGAATTCATTGAATCCTATGACACATATTCTTAGATTACTATCCCTTTTTACCTTTACAATAAAAGGTGTTAATATTTTGCTTGAATATTGTGAAATAAACTTTGGAAATAATTAAAAAAAAAGGATCATTTACTTACTGGAATGGAAAAATGTTTGAAAACCAAAAAGGCTCAGTATGATAATATTGTGATACTTAAGTAAGCAAAATGCTATGGACCTTGACTGTCATTTATTTGAAAACTAAATGTGATTTCATTATAGATGGGAAATTTAAAAATTTGAATGTGTTAGAGAATGGGAGTTAACATTGATCAGAGAGATTAGGAAAGAAATAAAACAGGTTTGGCTCAGGATTTAAAATGGCAAAAGAACAAAAGAGTTTTGCTTTGAGAAAATGCTTCCCCCCCCATGGGGCTCTATACATTCTGTATGGGTGTTGAATTCTGTTAGACTTCTATGCTGATTCATTTATTTCTGATTTAAACCTGTCCATTGGATTAAATTCTGATGACAAATTTAACTAGAATAAGTGGTTCATAGGGTTTTTTTAAAATTCCTTTTGGTTAAAGGAAGTGTTTGTTGACTTTTGAAAATGAGAAATTTATATGTTATGCAGCTTTTGATTGATAGAGATCACAACACTCAGAATTTTATGCAAGATATCCAAAAGAACTTGTGATTAATTGATTATCCAGTAACTTTGGTGTATGGGACCAAAGACAACAGAACAGCCGAAGGGTTGGCTTAACACAGGTTTATTGCATGATGATCCGTTGGAGCATGAGGTAATAGCGGTGATACATCTCAATATATACAGTAGCCCTATACATTTGAATCTTGTAGCACGGTAGCTCATTGGCTGCTACCGGCGTGGCCTCGCCCAGGCACGCCTCTTTTCCTGCTGCTGAATGCAGATCTTTCTTCTGCTGCTGAATGCGGGGAAGGTTTTCCCGCGGCTGTCCGTGATTGAGCAATGTGAACCATGTGAGACTGAACGCTCGCAGCTGCCCTCTATGGGCTGCCTGCTCGCGTTCCTTTACAGCTGAGATACCTTGTATTTGGAGTGGTTACATTCTTGCCTTTACAGTACAATGAACATGCAATCATACATACATACATAACATCCCTCCCCCCTAGGACGGGACGAAGTCCCGCAACCATTGTGGCTTGCCGCACGTGCGCTTGGGGCGTGCTTGCGCCTGACCTAGTGCTGGAGAGCCTGTGATCTCTGACTCCGCGGGTACTTGTCCTGCAACGGGAAACGGGGATTCGTTAGTGGCTCTGTGGGGGGTCCGTGCCTGCCTTGTCCCCGGGGATGGGAATGGAATGAACAGTTGGGAGGTAAACCCCTGCCTGTTGCTCTCGGACCCGGGGGACCCTCCTATTGTGAACCGCGGAACCGATGAGGTCGCCCTTGTATTTCTGCTACCTTCTGTTCCCCGCTCGGGGGACCTTGAGACTGTGGTGGGCGGACTCGCTGTTGCCTCCTGTCTTGGGGGTGTCGGTCTCCGGGAAATTGGCGCTATGTTGCATTCTAACTCACAGGGGCTACTGGGACTGGAAGTACCAGGGGCTGAACTGAAACCCCTCTTTTCGCCAGGACGGGTGGGGGACCACTCCGCTAACTCCCCCTGGTACTGTAAATCAACGTCTAAACTTCTAGGGGCATCTGTGTTTCGGGGAAACTTCCGAGGGGTATGTGTGAGGTCGGGGCTCTTCCTTTCTGCCGCGAAGTCCCGCAAAAGATCTCTGAGGATCGATTCCCTTTCCTCCCCCCTTGGTGGGGACCCATGTCCCCCTTTCCCTCCCCCTTGGGCTAAATGGGTGGGGGAGTACCCTAACGCTGATTCGTGGCTATTTTCGTCTTCGTCCTGTTCTCCGGGGACCCTGCGCCTGAGTTGGTCCACGTGTCGCCTCCAAGGAGGCCTGTACTGGTCTCCACGCGGTATGAGACGGGGCCGGTTTGTTCTATTACGGTGCCCGGCACCCAGGCTGGCCCCGCGTCGGCGTAGTTCCTGCAATGCACCGGGGCGCCTACGCTGAAACTCTTTGCGGGTTCCACCCCTATGTTCCGCCCCGTGTCCTCTACTCTCGTGGGGTCTAGCTTGGAGATTACCGTGGCCAGCTTCCTGCGCATTAACAGCTCCGCGGGGGAGTACCCTGACGCCAATGGGGTGACCCTGTACCTTAGCAGGAATTGGCACAATTTCAGGTCGAGGTCTCCGGGGCCCATGCGCCGCAGCGCGTCTTTTGTGGTGCGCACGAGGCGCTCTACTTGGCCGTTGGTGGCCGGGTGAAAGGGGGCGGAGGTGACGTGCCGAATGGCGTTGCGATCCATGAATGCCCCGAACTCGGCGGACGTGAAACAGCTAGCGTTATCGCTGATGAGGGTGTCGGGTAAACCGAACGTGGAAAAGACCCTCCGTAACTGTTTAATTGTAGTGGCCGAGGAGGTGCTCGAGACTGGAATGACCTCCAACCACTTGGAGAACGCGTCCACCACAAGGAGGAAAAGTGTTCCCCTGAACGGGCCAGCAAAGTCTACGTGTACCCGGGACCAGGGCCCCCTTGCTGCGTCCCACTCCCTATGTGGCGAGCGAGCCTCTTCTGGCCTGGAGCTTTGGCACGCTTCGCAAGTGCCGACCATGTGTTCGATGTCGGCGTCTAGCTGGGGCCACCAAAAGTAACTACGGGCTAGTGCCTTAGAGCGGACGATCCCCGGGTGGCTGACGTGCAGCAGTTTAAGCACCCTCGGCCGGAGCGACGTGGGGATCACTACCCGCTGTCCCCACAAAAGGCAACCCCTCTCTAGGGACAACTCTAGTTTCTTTTTGAAAAATGTGTCGAATTCCGCTGCTGGGGAAGACACGGGCCACCCTTTCTGTACCCAGGAGCAAACTGTAGCTAACGTTTTGTCCTTGCCGGTCGCTTTGGCGATGTCGGCCGGTACTACTGGAGGGGAGTCTAGGACCTCTATCATTAAGACCTGGTGGTCCCCCTCTTCCTCGCCCACGTGGCAGCAATCCCGGGGAATGGGGGACCTCGACAGGGCGTCCGCATGGCTGATTTCCTTTCCGGGCCGGTATACCAACGCGTGCTGATATGCGTTGAGAAAAATGGCCCACCTGAGCATCCTCGGGGACAGGATTTGGGGTGTGGGCTTATCTGCGGTGAAAATGCCTAGCAAGGGCTTGTGGTCAGTCACTATGGTGAAGGGGCGGCCGTACACAAAATCATGAAATTTCTTGGTCCCCGCAATTATCGCTAGTGCTTCCCTGTCTGTCTGGGCATAGTTTCTCTCCGCTTGGGACAAGGACCTAGAGTAGAACGCTATCGGGGCCTCCCTCCCGTTCTCCAGTACGTGGCATAACACCGCCCCCACCCCCACCGGGGATGCATCGCATATCAGGACCACTGGGCGTTTGGGATTGAAGTGGGTCAGTACCGCATCTGATGCCAGGAGTCGCTTCAGGTCATTGAAAGCCGTCTCCTGGTCGTCGCCCCACTTCCATGCCCCGTCCTTTTTTAACAATTTGTGTAGCGGTTCCGCCACTGCTGCCTTCCGCGGGAGGAAGGAGTGGTAAAAGTTGAGCAGTCCAAGGAACGACTGCAACTCGGGCTTGGAGGTGGGGCGGGGGGCCTTCTTGATGGCGGCCACCTTGGATTGGGATGGCCTTATTCCCTCGGGAGTAACACGGAACCCTAGGAACTCAACCTCAGTTGCGAAGAAAACACATTTGTCTTTCCGCAACCGCAACCCCGCTTTTTCGAATATTGCCAGGACCTTTCCCAACCTTATTGCTAATTCGGCCCGGCTCCCCCCTGTAATCAATACGTCATCAAAGTAGGGTAACATCCCCTCCAACCCCTTCAGGAGGCGTTCCACGAGTGACTGGAAGATCCCGGGCGCCGAATTCACGCCGAATTGGAGGCGCGATACCTGGAACGCCCCTTTGTGGGTGACTATGGTCTGCGCAGCAGCTGCGGCGGGGGTCACCGGGAGTTGCTGGTAGGCTTGGGCCAGGTCGAGTTTAGCGAAACACCTCCCCCCGTGTAACCTGGCCAACAAGTGGCTGACTACCGGCACCGGATACGCATTAGGGCGGATCGCCTTATTGATGGTGCACTTGTAATCAGCGCATATGCGGACCTCCCCGTTGGCCTTGAGCGCTGTTACAATTGGAGTTTCCCACTCCGCAGAATCAACAGGGACAAGAATCCCCTGGCCCACCAATTTGTCCAACTCCGCCTCTATTTTGTCCTTTAGTGCGAAGGGCACTCTGCGCGGTTTAAGTCTGATTGGACGTACTCCAGGGTCCAGGTCGAAAGTCACTGGGGGGCCCTTGAATTTTCCGAGCCCCTTTTTGAAAACCTCGGGGTGCGCGTCGCACATGCTCTGTATTGGATCAGTCCCGGCGGCGTGTACTCCCACGGCGTGCACCCCCCCAATGAACAACCCCAGGGGCTGGAACCATTGAGTCCCGAGGAGGCTGCATTTACCTCCCTTGAGGACGACTAGCGTTGCAGTGTGCTTTTTAAACTGGACCTGGAACTTCCCAACCCCCAACACTGGGATGCGGTTCCCTTGCACGTCCTTCAGTGAGGCCCTCAACGCTTTGAGCTTGGGCCGCACGCGGGGGGCGATTTTCATGAACTCTCCCTGGGAAATGATAGAGTATGAGGAACCCGAGTCCACCTCCATCCTAACAGGGGCCCCTTGGATTACTACCTCAACGAAGTAACGGGGGTGCTCCGTGGAAACGCTGCAAACCGGGGCGTCGTCCTCGCTGTCGTCGGAGATGTGCCCTACTCCATCCCGGGTCCTCGTGGTCCGGGTGCCGTCCTTTGGCCTCGTGGTGCAGTCCTGCCTCGCCGAGCGGTCTGGGGAACTCCTCTTGGCCTCGCGCCGTTTCCGGCAGACCTTGGCGATGTGCCCGCGCCGGCCGCAGTTGTGGCACTCGGCCTTGCGGAATGGACATTTGGCGCGGGCGTGGGCGGCGCCGCAGCCGTCGCAGCGCCGGCCCTCTCTGTGGACCCGCCGGACGTCCTCGTCGTCGCCGCTCTCCGTGGACGAGTTCGAAACTCGCCGGGCCGTGCGCACCGAGCTCTCTGCCTTGGCGGGTTTCGGGCGCCAGTCCTGAAGCTCTTGCACCCCGGCAGTTGTGGCCTCCGCGGCCTGTGCCGTGTCGAGGACTTGTTGCCACGTGGGAGGCGGCTCCTTTTTCATCAGCGTGCGCTGAGTCTCGGTATCCCTCAGACCGCAGAGCAGGCAGTCCCGGAGGGTGACTTCTGGGGTCTCCCACTTGCATGGGCCGGCGGCCAGCCGCAGGGCCGCGGCGAACTCAGCGACCGATTCCCCGGGCGCCTGGACTCGCCTCCAGAACGCGCTCCGAGCGGGGAACATGGCTATCGCGGGCCGGAGGTGGGTGCGCAGCGCCGCCAGGAGCTCTGTGGCCTTGAAGTCGCTCACCCTCCTCGGCGCGATCAGGTCCACCAAGGTCCTCTTGGTCTCGTGTCCGAGCATGCGGACGAAGATGGCCCTCTTCTTGGCCTCATCTGAGACTTCGAGCTCCACTAGCGCTCCATTGAAGTCTATCTCAAACAGCTCCAAGTCTCCTGGCTTCCTGATCTCGTAGCTGGCGCATGTCTTGGTCCCGTGGGCAGCCATAATCCCACCTTCGTCGCCAATTTGGTGTATGGGACCAAAGACAACAGAACAGCCGAAGGGTTGGCTTAACACAGGTTTATTGCATGATGATCCGTTGGAGCATGAGGTAATAGCGGTGATACATCTCAATATATACAGTAGCCCTATACATTTGAATCTTGTAGCATGGTAGCTCATTGGCTGCTACCGGCGTGGCCTCGCCCAGGCACGCCTCTTTTCCTGCTGCTGAATGCAGATCTTTCTTCTTCTGCTGAATGCGGGGAAGGTTTTCCCGCGGCTGTCCGTGATTGAGCAATGTGAACCATGTGAGACTGAACGCTCGCAGCTGCCCTCTATGGGCTGCCTGCTCGCGTTCCTTTACAGCTGAGATACCTTGTATTTGGAGTGGTTACATTCTTGCCTTTACAGTACAATGAACATGCAATCATACATACATACATAACAGTAACCCAATTCCCATTTTGGTTGTTCATTCTAAGCAAACCCTGGGGCAGTCTTGCACTCACCTCCTCAAATTATCTCTTGACTTTGATCATGGTCAATTTTCCATTGAAGATAAATCATCTTTTTTTCTGGCACAGTATTAGTTTAAAAGGTTGAATGCTGCAACATGTTATAACCTTGTGAATAATTGCTGGCAATATGTCCACAGTTCAGGACTGCAGTAATTTCTGAGCTGGGAAAAAATAATGTGTGGACTAGCTCTCTGAATAATCAGTATGCTCAGGTTCAGTTTTAACTGCTGTTGAACCAATTTATTTCTCTCAAAATGGCCACTGTAGCAAAGGCATGGATTAAATAATGCTATCATTTTAAACTTCCATCAAGAGACAGGAAAATAATCTGTAGTTAGAGGAAAGCAAACTTTGTTGCAAAGATGAGCATTGCAGACATTGAAAAAATATAGTCTACTAGAGTAGTGATGGCGAACCTTTTAGAAACTGAGTGCCCAAACAGAGGGGCGGGGCAAAATCTGTGCTGGAGGAGGGAAGAAGTACTCCCATTGGGCTGCTGGGCAAGAGGGGTGGGATGAAATCTGTCCTGGGGGAGTGAGGGAGGGAGGAAGCACTCCCATTGGGCAGCTGGGTGGAGGGGCAGGGTGAAATCTGTACTGAGCAAGTGTCCCTTTTGGCACTTGTGAATTTAGAAAAGAGTTCAGGCAGAAACAGAACTACTGGCATGGATCAAATCTCTTATGGGAAGGCACCTGTAAAAGGTATTGTGCTCTCAGTGCCACCTTACTTAGGAAAATCTAACTTATACTCTTGCTTGTTACACAAGCAATTCTGTAATAGTTGGAACAACTGGAACTATAAAACCTTTCTTTTGGCACTTTGAGAGGAGGGTTCAGAAATCTTATCTTCACCTAGCAACTAATTCTAATGTCACAGTAGAAATTTCTGCAGCTCCAGTGTAGAAGTCATTTAATTTTTTTTGCAAGGTGTGATGTGTGTTAGATGGGTGAAGACAGGATGGTCTTCACCCATCTAAAGGGATATCAAATTCACCATCTGTTTGGTCGATGGTACAGGCTTTATGTATAAAGATATGGGTGACTTGGATTTGTCTTCCTTCTCAGAATTAGTGGTTAAGGTGCTGAGCTGGAGACTGGAAGGTCAGGTTTTGATACCCGAGAGCTGCACTTGGGGATATGAAAGGAACCTCATTCAGGCATCCCCTAAAAATCCTTTCAACCCAGATTAATCTCTGATACAAAGTTATTCTTATCTCCATCATTTGCCTCTCCTTCATTAGGTAAAGGTATCCCAACTCTAGGGTATAGTGCTCAGTCAAAGAGCTAGCGCTGTCTGCATCTGCAGACATTTCTGTGGTCATGTGGCAAGCATGACTAGACACCAGAGCGCACAGAATGCTGTTACCTTCCCACCGAAACAGTATACAGGTACCTGTTTATCTACTTGCAATTTCTTGATTTCAAACTGCTAAGTTGACAGGAGCTGGGACAGAGTTGGCCCCCTTCTGCTTCATTATCATACTCCAGTTTATCTATAAGATAACTTACTGACACACCTAACAGAATTCATATAAAATATTTCACACAGATGAACATTGGTTAAAAATGAGGTGCAGGTAAATATTCAGAGGGAAATTACTTATAGTTGTAGGAAGATTCATTTTCATTTCCTCTACAGTATTGTTCATCTTCTTTACTAACCACTTAACAAGCTGATTTTAAACCCGCTTCTGTACTGATTTGAAAATTTTATTTATGTGGCATTGTAATACAAAAAGGCAAACTGTGAACATATGGAAATCTGGTTGATTAAATGAGGTGTTGACAAATTTACAAGGAGAACTGTTCCCTGAAAAACTCAATTTCACTAGAATATGAAGGTATTTTGGCCATTTCTTACCAAGTTCCACAGTCTACTGCCAAAACCAATAAACTGCAAAATTTGAAAAGCTCTAAATGTTTTACCAATCATCATGGGTTGTTGTAAATCACAAAAAAAAACACCAAAAAACAAATAGATGTAGCTATGAAGAAACCTGGTGACTCTCCTAATCCTGAAATATCACATGCTTTTCAGACACTAATTCAGACCTCTTGTGGCTGTAGAAATATTTGCTTCTATGTTTGTGCCAGCTAATGAAAAGCTCTATGTAATAATGGAAATTGCAGAACATTATTGCCTGGTTTTTAAGTAACCTTACAGATGGTTATGAAATGAAAAATTATGAACATAGTAACATAACAATCCCAAAATCTTGATGTAAAGAAATGTATATATACTTCTTTTATAGTATGTTACATCTGGGAAGTTTATTATCAATGGAGGTATTGAAGTACAGTAAAATCAGTGTCAGATTCATAATTAATTTTCCTATTAGGTAGTTAACTGTAATGTAAACATTCATACATTCTTAACCCACAATCTGAATTCTGCTTTGAATACTCTTGCTTATTTATGCTGGTGTTTAGATGTCCTGTGTGGTTTAGTGGGTAGAGCAGGGGTTCCCAACCTTTTCAAGCCAGGGGCTGGGTCATGCTCTCTCAGTCAGTTTAGAGGGCTTGATGGCCCTTTTGCTTTGCCTGCACGATTTGGGTGGCCATTTTGTCCCAACAGCTTCAAAGGAGGTAGCCATTTTGTTTCTCAAATGTCCTTGGAGGGGGGCCACATGAAATGGTGCTGCAGGCCGGATCTGGCCCACGGGCCTTAGGTTGTGAACCCCTGGGATAGAGTGTTAGACTAGGATTCTGAACACCTAGATTTTAATCCCTGCTCAACTATGGAAACTCATTGGGAGAGTGGAACTGGCTAGGCGATTCCTCAAGTATCTCATTTACCTTGAAAGCTCTGTTAGGGATGCATTAAGTCCAGTGGTGGGCATCAGCAGGTTCGCACCAGTTCCCCAGAACCGGTAGCAGAAATTCTGGTTGGCCCCACCCATTGAAGTTTTGAAATAAAGTAGTCCTAATTCAGGTGCAACGCAGGGCTTTTATCTTGGCCATGCCCACCATACCATGTCCACAGTGTTGTAGCATTTTTTTTTGAGACCACCACTCAGTAAGTCAGTTCATAATGACAAGTGTAAATTGCCATGACAGATTGCCACTAGTTAATGAGTCACAGCCTGTACTTATGATTGTGTATCAATCAAAGATTCATGCCCCGCCCCCATCCGGGCGGGGAGTTTAAAAGGAGCCAGAAACACCGGGGAAGCTGCCATCTCTGCTGGAGTCTGGACTGCCATCCAAGCTTCTCCTGGGGCTCTCTCCATCAGCCCTGGGTTGAAAGCAGCTGTGCTTGGTGCCCCACCCCTTGGCCCATCCGGACAGGGAGTTTAAAAAGGCACCTGAAACGCAGGGGAAGCTGCTGTCTCCGCTGGAGCCTGGACTGCCGCCCGAGCCTCTCCCGGGGCTCTCTCCATCAGCCCCAGGTTGGAAGCAGCTGTGCCTGGTGCCCCTCCTCTTGGCCCATCCGGGCAGGGATTTTAAAAGGAGCCAGAAACGCCGAGGAAGCTGCCATCTCCGCTGGAGCCTGGACTGCTGTGTTCCTTGTTTTGTGTTGATTGTGCTGTTTGGTTGATTTTGTGTTGTATACCTATTTGTTGTTTGCATTGTTGTTGTGTCTCACTTTTTTTCTGCTGCTATCTGCTGTGCAGACAGCATGCATTGGTGTAATCCGCTTTGAGTCGCCTTTGGGCCGAATAAAGCGGTAAAGAAATAAAAAATGAAATGAAAATGAAATCCAATTTGACTTTAGAATGTGTGTCTGAACGCAGGAAATACTCTGACCAGCAATGAACAGTTCAAACAAGAGTGGTTTATTGGCAACTCATAACTTAGCTAGTTCGGACCAAAGAAAAAGGGTGAGGTGACTTGCTTATATACACACAGAATAACAGTTGGAGAACTAGATACATTTACTCAGCTTCTCAGAAAGGGCGGGAACCAATCAGAACATAATGAAAACAACATGCAGTTTGCACCTTACAAAAAGGGCTCGCTTTTGCAGCAAGGACTTGATTGTAAAGCCAACAGCAATATACAACACACCAGAGTAGGATTATCTCCCAGATAAAAATTCCAGTGCATTGGTGATAAGTTACACTGTAAAAGTCTCCTTTACTGCCAGCTCTCATTGAATTACCTCAACATGATGTTCCCTTGATACCCAAAGGGTGTCCAGTAGAGATGAAATCACTCATATCTTAACTATTACTAATCATTATGCCTCCTCATCCTGATCCACATAAATTATAGTGCTAAATTTGTCTCATTGTACACTCTACTCTTTGAGTTAAAACTACTTTTTAGGAAAATAAATGTAACCTTCACCAAAGTTTGCGAACTGAAATATTTCATTTTTATATTGCTTTGCTTCTAACTTTTGATAGATAGTGGATTGGTTAAAACCCAGTAGTTATGTTCACATGTCTTGCTGAACCACAGTTTATCCTGTCAGAATGTATAGAAGCAGAAAGAGCCACATCAAGCCTTGCGCGTGCACTATATCCCTCTTCCCACTGTGTAGCTAAGAAGAACAATGTAAATTTTTTAAAAAAGAAAATAGTTGTTAAATAACTTATATTCTTTGGAATGAATATTCTTTCAATAGAGATTTCACAATTATGTTAAAAAATCAACTTTCTGGTCCTGAGCCCTTTTGGCACGCAAAGTCCTCATCAGCCCCAGGCTATTATTGATGAAACTGCTGCCCTTCATCAAGATGGATTCAAATGGGATTTAATCCATTTGGGGCCTATCACCCTTCCCTGTGGATTTTGGCACCCAAGGCCATTTAGCCCTCAGGGTTGTCAGGTTAGTTAACTGCTGCTTGACACTTGCCGTTGATATGCTGGCAGTATGATCTACTCTATTACTATAGCAGGATAACCTGGCCAGACACGTTCTGTTCTGTTTGCAGATACACATTTTTGGAATTCACCAAGATATTTGTTCATATGATAAATAGCAGTTGGTGTAGAACAGGGATTCCCAACTTGTGGGCCGAGGGCCGGATGCAGCCCATGACACCATTTCATGTCCCCCCCCCCGCCTCCACCATACCCGGAAGTGCCATGTGGTGGAGGAAGGGCAAAAAGGCCATCTGGCCCCGAAGCTGTCTGAGGGAGCTGATCCGGCCCCGGCTTAAAAAGGTTGAGAACTCCTGGTGTAGAACATAAAATGACTTTCTGGGTGTCTTAAAATAGCTTGCTACAATTATTTATTATACTGTAAAATAGGAAACAAAGTAAAGTACAGTGGAACCCCAGTTAACGACAGCACCGGAGAATGACAAAATCGGATAACGACGCCAAATTTGGCGAAAATCTGTGCACCGGATAGCAACAAATGTTGTTATACAATGCTGTCATTTTTCTCATCTGCCAGGGTCTGCGCTCACCTTGCGGTCCTCCGGGGGGAGAACCAGCCAAGCTGCATCTCCCCCGGAGGGCCGCAGCGTGGGTCTGTGCGCCCCTGCCCCGTGGATCGGTACTCACCCACCACCGCTATAACGCGCTCTTCCGCTTCTCGGAATGACCGGCTCCCGGAGTGATCGGAAGTGGAAGGGCGTGTTTCACAGTGGCAGCGGGTGTGCACTGATCCACCCCACCTCTGCTGCCGGCCGGGAGCCGGTCACTTTGGGAAGCAGAAGGGCACATGTTACAGCAGCTGCGGGTGAGTACCAATCCACGGGGCAGAGGTCCGCAGACCCACCCTGTGGCCCTCCAGGGGGAGAAGCGGCCACACACTCTGCAGGTTATCTCCCCGGAAGGCCGCAGGGTGAGCGCAGACCCACCCTGTGGCCCTCCAGGGGAAAAAAAAGAAGCTTTTGGGGAAAGTGAATTTTTTAGTGATATCGGGTGCATGCCCCAGATAAGGACACACAAAAAGCTGATTTCTCCCAAATTTTGTCGTTCTCCAGTGCATGCACTGGATAAGGACAAAAAAACGGACAACGATGTGGAGCCAAGTTTTGTCGTTATTCGGGGTATTACTGTACTGTATATTGAAATCAGTGAGTAACTCAGCAATTATGTCCCACCTACTTCTCTTTTAGCTGGTTTGTGTTGTGCTTTCCCCTATTAGGTGAATATCTAATTTCATCTGGATTTGTTTCATCAGCATTTTTTTACTTTATTTTCATATCTTCCGAGGTAGAAATAGATAACCTCAGTTACCTGAAGATGTTTTTTAAAAAAAATTGAGGATAAATGCCTTTAGTGTTAAATGCCTTCCGATATTTCTCAGTGATAAATGTTCTCTGTTAATTATTTTGGCATACAGGAAAAAATCTGGTTGCAGCTAATATAACTAAAAGCTGTAAGTATTCCTTTTACACATGGCAACCAATAAGATTTGCTAACTTTTTAATGCTTGGTATAATTGTTCTTATGTGGAAGGTCAGCAGTTCTATTCCCGAGTACTGCAGGATGGAATGAGCTTCGGTCTTCGTCCCAGCTCCTGCCATTCTCGCAGTTCAAAAACAAGAAATTGTAAGTAGATAAATAAGGACTAATTCGGTGGGAAGGTAACACCATTCCGTGCACTCCAGTGTCTAGTCATGCCTGCCACATGACCACGAAAACGTCTGGAGAAGCAGACAGCGCTAGCTCTTCGTTTTTTAAAAACAGATGAGCACTGAACCCTAGAGTTGGATACGACTGTTTTTTGAGCAAGGGAAACCTTTACCTTTACTGTTTGTTATTATTGTTATTGTTGATTTGGTTTTGTGAGGTTGACACTCTCAAGATATGTAGGGGAGAGAATATAATATATCGATAGAACCACACCTTTCATGCAAAATATCCCAGGTTAATTTCTTAGCATCTACACAGCTAGCTTCAGTTAAGACTTCCTAACAAACATAATTCTTTCTAGTACAAGAAATTCCTTAGAGCTGTGTCATATTTTTTCTGTTAGTGTTTATCCTTCGGTACATTAAGTCTTCCCCAAAGCGTGCTCTCAGAATGATTGTGCAAAACATTCTGAGTATAACTGGGAATATTTCATGGCTTGGAAAGGTGATTTTGGTAACACTCAGTCTGACTGCTTGTCTTCTTTTTGGAAGGACAGAAATAACCACAGGAAAAAAATTCATTTCCAGCAACATTAAAAAAAACACCTTGTAGCATACACATCTCCTTCCAGTCATGCCAACAAAAACACTAATTGCCAGTCTTTTAGAAGAACACTCAACATATTTGAAAGGTAGGTTTTGGATGAATGTTTTCTCCCTTACATGACCTCATTTAAATTAGACCTGCTCTGGTTAGATTTTAGGAGAATAAAATTATATTAAGTCCAAATTTTCAGACTCTAAAGTAGGGTTTAGAATGCTCTCCTGTTTTATGCCATCTTCTTATGTAGATCTTCCTGTATGGAATTGAAAGGCTGGTTTCTCAAGATTTAATGTGGATTGAAAATATGACATGCTACAACATGTGGCACAGAGTATAACAAATTCTATGAAATCTTTGGACTGATCCAAGAGGTGGAAAGACAGCAGCTTGTTGTGATTCAAGATGTTTATAATTACAAGAATGAGATCTTCCATCTTTTTCAGGTTATCTGGCATAAAAATCATGTAGTAATAATCCCAGAAGCTGTTATAGAAGTAGCTCTAACTAAGATTTAGTTGAAGTTTTACAATTGTTTCTATTGCCATGTTATAAAAGTTGAGCTGGGGTATACTGTGACACCTGAGGAGGCTAAATCTATAGATGGAAAAGCTTGAGAAGGATATTATTGGTGTGAGAAAATATACAGAAAGAATTAAAACAGTTTGTACCCCTTTATATAAAAACCCAGAGATGTTAACACTTTCTTATGTTCCTACAGTTTCCATTCCAAGTCCCTGAGATGTAATATTCCATATGGATGATTTTCAAGATTGAAATGAATCTATTCATATGGAAAAGGTTTCAACCTAAGGTCTTTAAACCTAAGGTCTTGACAGTGGCCAAGGAGTGCATTTGTACAGTTAAAGTTAGTGCGTCAGCGGCATCGATTCCTCAAAACATCCAATTGAGCTACAGTGACATCTGCCCTAGAATCAGAATAATTGAGTTAGAAGGGACCTATGAGGCCATCAACCCCAAACTCCTACTCAATGGTGCTTTGAAAACCGTTCAGAAAGTTCAGTTGGTGCAAAATGCTGCAGCCATCCTCTGTTACAGCAGCTTCACTGGCTACCAGTACATTTCTGAGCCCAATTCAAATTGCTGGTTATGACCTAAGACCGTGATGGCAAACCTTGGCACTCCAGATGTTCTTGGACTTCAATTCCCAGAGGCTCCAGCCCCTGTGAATCCACACAAATGGGTTTACTGCAAATCATCCGGCCCATGCTGCCCTCATTGCTCCTGGATGCGGAAGTAAAATGCGCATTTACAGACAATTTTGACAGGTACTTGAGAGCAGGCATTCCTGCTGGTTGTCACCATGTTATCAAACGTCCTCCTTGAGGAGATGGTTTGAATGCTCATCTGGTTTAATGTTCATATGCTATAGTGACGTGTTATATGCTAGCTCCCCTTTGTTTGGAAGTTGTCTTGCGCAAACTTAGAAAATGTACAGACATCTACAGTATGCATTTTAAAATTATATCCCTGCAGTCTGGTAGTTAACAGATGGCCAACAGAAAGCCATCTTTTGAGCTTTTCTGGTTGTACAAGGACATACATTCTTAAATATGAGAGAATAAATAACAGCTTTTTCTGCTTAAGGAAAGTATGAAATATGCAGGCCCAGCCTTGTCTGCCTTGTGTAATAGTACCTTGTCTGTCTATGAAATAGTAGAAACTGAAAAGAACCATAAGGGGGCAGTTAAAATCTCAAACACATTGACTGGCAGCATTTGGTTCTTTACTGCTCTTAATTAAATGTTGAGAAGTATATTTTGCCAGGTTTTTTTAAACAATGTGGCAGTATAGAAACTAAACACATTTTCAAAATCTTGCAAAATATTTCTTTTGTCTGCTTTAAACTTCAGGGCATCTTATAATTGTTATTCCTCTTTATTGATGCAGTAGCAAGAGTTAGATTAGACACAATAAAAATAACAGCACTTAGGACTAATGTGTCCTGTTCTGACTAAGTCTAGATCCACAACAGGATGTTTCTTCTAGGGCTTGAGAGGTGCAGCTCAATATGTACAAGAGTACACAGCAAAACCTACTTTTATGTAAATTCAGTAGCCCCTACCCTATATCCATGGTTTTGGTAACCATGGTTTTATTCATCAACTAGTAGAGGTTGCCCAGCGTTGCCGGGCTGTTATAAACTGTGATCAGCTTTTTTTGTTTGGTTTTTTTTTTATTAAATAAAGAACAAAGGATGATATAATTTTTCCAAATTGTTTTATTTAACCAAATAATGTTTTAGTTTGTGGTTTTTTTAAAAATAGTTGTACCGTAGGTAATAATTTTAAAAATGTGAAAGTACGTGTTTTTTACATTCAATGTTTTTAAACTGTGTATAGATGTTTTGGGTTTTTATTTGGGTTACAACTCAACACAGGATGTTATAAATCTTTTTATTTTTATTTTTTTACATATGTTTGTGATTTGTGTAAAATTGTGATTTATTGTTATGTTTTTAACTTGTTTTTACTCTCGTGGCCTCTAGGTGGGGCTGTTGAGTCTTTTTGAGTTGTTTTTACTATTCTGCCCTGCAGATGGGGCTGCTAATGGTTCTGTTTTAGTTTCACTGTTTTTTCTCTCCTGGCCTCTGGGTGGGGCTTCTTCCAGTAAGTAGTCTATTTGTTTCTTCATTTCTGTTCCGGTCATCGTGGAGGGAGGATGTGCTGGTGAGTTGTCTGGTTTTATTTCTTCTGGTATATATATATATATATATATATATATATATATATATATATATATATATATATATATATATATATATATATATATATATATATATATATATATATATATGCTTTTGTGGTGGTGGGCTGGGAGGTGTTTCTGTTTGTTCTTTTTTGTTTTGGTTTAGTTTTAGGTTTGTTTAATTGGTTTGGTTATTTCTGGTTGTGTTTAATTTGTTTTATTTCATTGTTGTTTATTTGTGTAATTAGTTGTTGTTTGTTTGTGTAATTTGTGGGTTTTTTCGTGTTGTAGTTAGGTGTTTTGTATGTGGTTTTGTGTCATTGTGGATGTTTTTGTTTGTGTGGTTTATTTTTTGTTTATTAATTGTTTTTTTAATTATTGGTTTATTTTTGGTTTATTATTCTTAAAATAATTTTGGTGTTTGTTTTTGTTGTTTACTTTAGTTTGAAGAACGGGCTGGCTGCCGGTTCTTCTTTCCCCATTGCTGCTTTGAATTTTGGTTTAGATTTAGCAATGGAGTAAAGGAGGGAGGAGGCAGTCAGCCCATTCTTCTCTCGGGAAGGTTCGTTAGGTAGGTCGGGGAAGAAGGAGGAGAAGGCAGAGAAGAGCTTTCTCTGCCTAACAATGGTTCTCTCCTCTCTGTCTCCTTTTTCTCCCGGCTTACCTAACCGGAGATCGGCAGGCAGCAATCCGTAAGGGGTGGGGCTCTTCCTTGTGGATTGCTGGCTGTTGTTTTTGTATTCTGAAATACAAAGGCATCAGCCAGACATCCGCCAGGGAGGGTGCTTCCCCTCACGAAGTGCTGCCTGTTTTGGGGTGTTTTTTCCCACCCCGGCTCAACTTTACTTGAGGCTGGTGGTGGTCTTGCCGTGTCTTCGGTGGGGTAGCATGAAGGAGAGAGAGTCCCTCTTCTCCCCGTTGCTCCAGTAAAGAAGGACGGTGGGTGTCTCGCGGTGGCATTTTGTGGCTTTTTATTTTGCGTGGTTGTGAGGCGTTGAGTCTGCCTGCTGGGGAATTGGGCTTCCGTTGCTTTTTGTAAGTTTATTTTTCGTGTGCCGGCTTTCTCAGCGTTCTGCGCGCTCAGGGTGCGCAGGACGCTGGGACTTGTAGTTTTGCGTTTGTGGTTTGTGTTCGTGCGGCGCTTTTCCCCCTGCAGCTCGATTTCAATTGGCCGCGACGCATTTCCCAACATTCTTTTTGCTTGCGCCTCTCAGCCTGATTAGCTGTGGCGCAGCGTGGCGCAAAGAACGTTGGGAATTGAAGTTCTTTTTCTTTGCTTGTGTTCGTGGGGCTCCTGCCCCATTGGCGCATTTCTCAACCCGACAGTTACCTCCGTACCTGGTTCGGGCGAGTGCAGGGGGCTTGGTATGGGCTAGTGTGGCCAGGTGTGGGAGCCTTTGTCACATTCCAACGGTTAACGCTTGGATTTATAGGATGGATGGATGGATCAGAATATATTCAGTGACAAAATTCCAGAAATAGTTGATGTGTAAATATGTCCAAGATTATCAGAGCTGGCCACTAGATGCCACTATCTACATTGTAATGCAGGGGTTTCTCAACCTTTTTAATTTACAGGCTGGACCAGGCCCCCTCAGACAGCTGAGCGGGCCGGAATGGTGGTTACCCCGCTGTAAAAGTTGCTGTAAAATGTGTCCATGGCTGTTGTAAACACATTTGCGACAGCCGTGGGTGCATTTACGGCTGTCGTAAATGCGCCCGTTTCTGGTGACGGTGGCAGTGGTAGTGGGCTACATGAAATGGTACCATGGGCCAGGTCTGGCCCACGGCCCGTAGGTTGAGAACCCCTGTTGTAATGTACCAAGCATTCCTGCTGAGAAGGATTAGTGTTATAATGAACAGTGTTTCCAAGGAAAGCACTGTAAGAGTGTGTACAGGTGGTGCAGTGGCTAATCTGCTGTACTGAAGCCAGAAGGTTGTGAGTTCATTCCTGACCAGGAATCAAGGTTGACTCAGCTTTCCAGCCTTCTGAGGTTGGTAAAATGAGTACCCTGCATGTTGAGGGCAAAATGCTAATTAACTTGTGAACTGCCCAGAGAGTGCACTAAGCACTATGGTGTCTGGGGAAAGAACCCTCTGTCATCCAATAGGGTCAGACTTTCAGTTAACAAAATGGAAGTGTCAGCCCTTATGGCATGTCGTTCTCATGTTGCCTGGTGGGTACATGTTGTTCTATATCAGGGGTGCCCAAACATTTTGGGCCGTGGGCCGGTCACATGGTTTACGGGGCTGGTCAGTATGGCCTGGGGGCTGGATCCAGCCCCTAACATCAATTCATCCAGCCCATAGAGTGTTCCGCTCCTGGGAGCGACGAGGGCTCCACAGGCTGGATGAATTGGCGTTGGGGGCTGGATCCAGCCCCGAGGCAATAATTTGGCAACCCTGTTCTATATGGAAAATAATACTGCTGTACATGCTATTATAATTCCTCTAACAAAGCACTAGTATAATTTATTTATCTGTGGCGAGACTCAACAACAACAAAATATGCCTCCATGAACACCTCAGGGTAATTTACAGCATGTGAAAGGATCAGTATACAATTGTAGTTTAAAATGACACTTTAAATACCTACTATGCAATTTACATAGTTATTCCTGAGCAGTTTGTAAAAAGTGTGTCCAGCAGCATTTATGAAATGCCTAACAGCTCTTTGAGCCTCAAAGCCTCACCCAACAAAGACTCTCAAAAATACATTTAAAAATCTTTTTGGGAAATGGTGAAAACCTCTAAAAATGACCTTCAAGTGTTTTTGAGGAGGGAGTTCCATAGCTAAGTTGCTACTATACAGAAGACTTTGTTTGAAGTATGTACTTTTTCTTCTTGATTTCTATCTTTGAAGTATATTGGAGTCATCAACTGCCTTAACTTCTAAGAAATAGTACAAATGAGTTGACCCCTGTTTCTGTGGTAGACAGTGTGAGCCCAGAGACCACAAGGCAGAGAAACAAAACTCTGTTTACTAAAATTAGATTATTTAATCTGAGAATGTTAATTACTCCCTTAATTTATTAGAATGAGAGTGTATTTCTTCCTCTTATTCTGATTGTCCTCCTCAAACCAGGTATTTTATTGTAGTCAAAAGTGCTGCTCTGTTTCTTCATGGACAGGTTATCATACCAGGCAGGTAGAAGCAGCTTCCAGTGCATTCCTGGGAGGAATTTATCTGCAGCCATGTCATCATGAACATTTGTGTTTATCTATCTCAGTGATGGCGAACCTTGGCACTCTAGGTGTTCTTGGACTTCAGTTCCCAGAAGCCCAAGTCTCTGTGAATCCACATAAACGGATTTACTGCATACAGAGCTCAGGTGGATGATGTTTTCAGCTGGCCTGGTGCTTAATTTCCATTTCAATTGATGTAGCGGAACAAAAATTAAGATTGACATAGAAAAGCTTTTTAAAAGACAGTAACCACTCTATTTTTGCTACCGTATATACACAACTATAAGTCGTCCTGAAAATAAGTCGAGGTACCTAATCTGTACCTCTAAAACTAGGAAAATTGATTGACCCAAGTATAAGTCAGTAGTGGAAAATGCAACAGCTGCTAGTGAGTTTCAATAATTAAAATACATGAAAATATGATAAAATTAATTAATTTAGACATTTTTTGGGGTATGTTTTTGAGTGTTTACTTTGACCTGAGTATAAATTGAGTCTCATTTCTGGACCTCATTTTTGGGGCTAAAAAAACCAACTTATACTCGAGTATATGACTCTGCATGTGCTCTTAAGCAGAGCTGCTGCTGAGGAGAGCCAAACAAAGGAAGTGAGCACTGGTAAGTTTTGCAGTTGGAGTAGAGCTGCTTTAGAGGCCTCCACTAATTTAAATTGATAATTTAAACTGCTGAGAGCCACCTCTGTTCAAACAGAGGAAGCAGTTTGAAGCTTCCAGAAGCACGGGGGCAGAGCCACACCAGGCCCTTCCCTGAACTGTGACTCATAGGGGCGGAGCCACACTAGCCTTTAAAAGCTCTGAGCTCTTTCAGGGTCAGCCCTTTTGACTCTGCATGTGCTCTTAAGCAGAGCTGCTGCTGAGGAGAGCCAAACAAAGGAAGTGAGCACTGGTAAGTTTTGCAGTTGGAGTAGAGCTGCTTTAGAGGCCCACGCGCCTAATGGCGCGCGAGATTGCAAACTAGTAACAAAAGAAGAATATAATCTTACTAGGTAGAAAGGTAGTAAACGTGTACATTTTTGAGGCCCAGAATACTGCACTTGTTAAAATGGATTCTGAGGGAACCGTTGTAGTTACCTGCAATACTTGTGCCATGTTTGTGTTCTTGCCAAAGCTTATGGAGAACTACACTTGCAGCAAGTGCAAGCTGGTTGCACTACTAGAAGAGAAGGTCCAGCAGCTAGAGGCCCGCATATCTAACCATCAACAAATTAAAGAGCTAGAGCTGTTCTTGGACAGAGCGGAGCAGACTATGCTGGACAAAGAAGAGACAGGGCACAGTTCTGAGGGAGAAGGCCCTTCACTAACTCAGGAGGGAGATGGTTGGAGGAATGTGACTCAAAGGAGGAGAAGAGTAGGGGATCACTCTGAGAGTCTGAAATTACAGAATAAATTTGAGGCTCTTTCCCTCATCACACCTGATGAGGAACACACAGAGGAACAACTGGTTCCACCTGATGATCTCTCCTTCATCACACTTGATGAGACCCAGGAAGATGAACAACAGGAACAAACTGAGGTTCTCTCCCTTAATATGGTTGATGAGGTGCATGTAGATGAACAGATTGCAGGAGAAAGGCTCCTTGTACTAGGCGATTCAATAATTAGAAATACAGAGAAATGGATTTGTGATGCACATGATAACCGTATGGTGACTTGCCTGCCAGGTGCAAAAGTTGCAGACATCACAAGAAATCTAGATAGATTGTTAGAGAGAACTGGGAACGAGCCAGTTGTCATGGTACACGTTGGTACCAATGATGTTGGGAAGGCCAAGCGGTCTGTCCTGGAAGCCAAATTCAGGTTGTTAGGAAGAAGATTGAAGTCCCGGACTTCCAAGGTAGCATTTTCAGAAGTGCTGCCTGTCCCTCGCGCAGGACCTACCAGGCAGGCAGAGCTCAGAAGCCTCAATGCGTGGATGAGGCGGTGGTGTCGAGAGGAGGGTTTCAGATTTGTCAGGAACTGGAGAACATTTTGGGACAAGCCAAATCTGTTCAGGAGGGATGGGTTGCATTTGAACCATGAAGGGACCAGATTGCTGGCACTCAACATCAAAAAGGCTGCAGAGCAGCTTTTAAACTGATAACTGGGGGAAAGCCGACAGGAGCTGGGCAGCATCCGGTTCGGGAAAGTGTGTACTTGAGTAGTGAGGAGGATGCAAAAATTACTGAGCAGAGCGAGGAGCTAGTCACTAGCATTGTAGCAGAAGGATGCAAGAGGCAGTCTAACAATGCAACTGGACACAAAAGACTGTGTCAGAAAAGCATATATAAATGCTTGTATACAAATGCTAGAAGCCTCCGGAACAAAATAGGGGAACTGGAATACTTAGCAATAGATAAGAATATTGATATTATTGGTATCACTGAAACCTGGTGGACGGATGATAACCAATGGGATACAGTTATCCCAGGCTACAAACTGTACAGGAAGGATAGGAAGGGGCAAACGGGAGGTGGTGTAGCCTTGTATGTCAAAGAAGTGATAAAATCGTATGAATTGGAATATCTAGGTGATTTGGAGTCACCATTAGAAGCTCTGTGGGTAAGAGTACCAGGCCACAAGGATGGTCTAACAGTAGGCATATACTATCGGCCTCCGACCCAAGCTCTTGAGGGAGACAGGCAGTTGGAGAATGTTGTAAAGGAGGCATCCAAGAAGGGAAGCCTGGTTATAATGGGGGACTTCAATTACCCTCACATAGACTGGGTGAACTGTTGTTCAGCACATGATAAAGAGATAAAGTTCCTAGATATGCTAAATGATTGTTCCCTGGGACAGATGGTTGAAGACCCAACTAGAGGTACAAGAATCCTTGACTTGATCCTGAGTAATACTCAGGATCTGGTGCAAGATGTTAATATGACTGATCCAATAGGGAACAGTGACCACAACTCAATTATGTTTAACTTGATCATAGACCGCAAGTCACTGATAAAATCTAACACAGAGACCTTAAATTTTCAAAAAGGAAATTTCCCAAAGTTGAGGAAACTAGTAAAAAAGAAGCTGAAAGGGAAAATTGAGAGAGTCCAAACACTCTAAGAGGCATGGAGGCTGTTTACAAAAACAATAACAGAGGCCCAATTGGAATGCATACCCAAAAGGAAAAAGGGCACTGCCAGGTCCAAGAGGACTCCGATGTGGCTTACAGGAGCTGTTCGGGAAGTGATCAAGAGCAAGAAAAGCTCATTTAGAAGATGGAAGGCTTGTCCGAATGAGGACAGCAGGCAGAAACATAAATTCTGGCAGAACAAATGCAAGGCAACAATCAGGAAAGCAAAGCAAGACTTTGAGGAGCGTATAGCTAAAAATACTCAGAGAAATAACAAAGACTTCTTTAAGTACATTAGAAGTAAGAACCCAACTAGGAAGGCCATTGGACCATTAGATGACAATGGAAGGCAAGGGGTTATTAAAGAGGAAACAGAGATTGCAGAGAGACTCAATGAATTCTTTGCTTCAGTATTCACTGAAGAAGACAGAGGCCACATGCCCAAAACAGAGCCTATCTTCGTAGGGAGGGAAACCGAAGAATTAAGCCAGATAGAAATAACCAGGGAGGAGGTCCTTGCATGTCTTGTTAAACTAAACACTAACAAATCACCAGGACCAGATGGCATCCATCCACGAGTTCTCAGGGAACTTAAAGATGAAATTGCTGATCTCCTAGCCAAAATATATAATCTTTCCCTCAAATCAGGCTTTGTGCCTGATGACTGGAAGGTAGCGAATGTAACACCAATTTTCAAAAAAGGATCCAGGGGTGATCCAGGAAATTACCGACCTGTCAGTTTGACATGTGTCCCAGGTAAAGTGATGGAAACCATCCTAAAAGATAGAATTAATAGGCACATAGAAGAGAAGGCGCTGCTAAAGGAGAGCCAACATGGCTTTTGCAAGGGCAAATCATGCCTCACTAATCTGTTGGAATTTTTTGAGAGTGTCAACAAGCATGTGGATAAGGGGGATCCAGTTGACATTGTTTATCTGGACTTTCAGAAGGCTTTTGACAAGGTCCCACACCAAAGGCTCTTGAATAAACTTACCAGTCATGGAATAAAGGGACAGGTCTTGTCCTGGATCAGCAACTGGCTAAGGGACAGGAAACAGAGGGTAGCACTAAATGGACACTTCTCCAAGTGGAGGGAAGTAAAGAGTGGGGTTCCCCAAGGTTCAGTACTGGGACCCCTGCTTTTCAACCTCTTCATAAATGATCTAGAGGTAGGAGTAAAAAGCAAGGTAGCCAAATTTGCTGACGACACTAAATTATACAGGGTAGTGAAAACTGTGAGAGATTGTGAGGAGCTCCAGAGGGATCTCTCGACACTGGGGGAGTGGGCAAAACAGTGGCAAATGAGTTTCAACATTAGTAAGTGCAGAGTGATGCATGTTGGGGCAAAGAACCCCAATTACATTTATAAACTGATGGGGTCTGAACTCTCTGAGACAAACCAGGAAAGGGACCTTGGTGTCCTGGTGGACAACTCAATGAAGGTGTCAACCCAGTGTGCCTCAGCAGTGAAAAAAGCAAACTCAATGCTAGGGATCATTAGGAAGGGTATAGAAAATAAGTCAGCAAGTGTCATTTTGCCTCTTTATAAATCTATGGTGAGGCCCCATCTGGAATACTGTGTACAGTTCTGGTCGCCATACCTCCAGAAGGATATTATGGAGCTGGAAAAAGTGCAGAGGAGGGCAACCAGAATGATTAGGGGACTGGAACACCTTCCTTACCATCTGAGGCTGCAACGGTTGGGCCTCTTCACTCTTGAACGACGACGTCTAAGAGGTGACCTGATTGAAGTTTATAAAATCATGCACGGTGTGGACAAAGTAGATAAGGAAAAACTGTTTTCCCTATCGCATAATACTAGAACTAGGGGACACTCCATGAAACTTTTGGGTACTAGTTCTCAAACAAATAAGAGAAAGTACTTTTTCACCCAGAGGATTACTGGTCTATGGAACTCCCTGCCAGAAGAAGTGGTGACAGCTGTCAGTCTTGACAGCTTTAAGAAAGGATTAGACAAGTTCATGGAGGAGAAGAGTATCAATGGCTATAATTATGGATACTTAAGGACAACCTCCGGGTTGGAGAGATAGGCAGGATATCTCTCAATATCATTTCCAGGGAATCCTAAGCAGGTGAAGGCATCTGCTTGGGAATACCCTGAAGGAAATGGTGAGCCACTGTGTGAGACAGAATGCTGGACTGGATGGGCTGTGGCCTGTTCCAGCAAGGCTGTTCTTATGTTCTTATGTTCTTATGTTCTTATGTTATATATGGTATATATTTTTTGCTGTAGGAAGTTTTACCATAGGAATTATTTCAGCTGCTGAAATTGAGACAATCTGGGCAAACTTCCCAACATAGACGCTGGATTAGAGTAAAGGGCTGACAAAGCAACCGTTGGAGGATGTATTCTCTACATCTGCTACTTAACATAGCTGTCAAGTATCTCTTATTGGCCAGGAAAACCCCCTATTTTACCCTCTTTCCCGCTGTCATCCCTTATTAATTAGACTGCAATGCCCTATTGCCACCATTGGAGGGCAGCACAGGTTAAGCATAGCTGTCAATTATCCCATATTTGCCAGGAAATTTCCCTTATTTCCAAATCTAAAACTTGACAGGTATGGCTACTTAATGGGTATTGAACTTCCTATAGGATAAGTTGTTTCTTTGTGTTTTCAGTTTCCTATCTGAAGGTAGTTTCCATTTTATAAAATGGATAGCTGTGTGCTAGTTAGTCTTTTTAAGGTGATTTTTAATAAGTTCAAAATATAATGAAAAGAAGACATTCCTAAACAGTCTGTTGAAATTTCTAAATTTTGTTTTACCATACCAGCATTTAATATGTGATTGACAGGAGCATCCGATAACACACTGGATTCATTGTTGCAGTTAATTGTGCCAATCCAGTATTGTTCCACTTAAATGAAGCTTTGTGAGGAAATACTAGGAAATTCTAACTCTTCTATTGAACGCATTCAATCAAGCAGAAAGGGTTTGGCTTTTTTTACACTAGGAATGGTGAGGGGATTTGGGAAGAAAATAATTCAAGCTGGCTATGGAAAATTACTTGACAAGCTTTTGAAGAAATAAGCCATAAATAAATTTTGTAGAAGGTTAACTGACATGTAATTTACAGGTGAACAAATATTCCTATTTGATAACTTTTTTTTAAAAAATGTTTATCCTTTTGTGTACAAAGTCATGAATTCAATGGTGTCAATGCTGAAGGGAGCAGTTCCATTAAGGGAAGCAGCTCTATTAGAGAAAGAAGGTACAAAAATACCCCCTTAAAAACTATTCCAAAGTTTTGGGAGAACCCCAGGAACATGTTTTTAGCATTGTGGGAAACATAAATATTTGTTTTAGCAGGCTGGTACAGGAACTGCAGCGGCTTAGTGGCTAAGATGCTGAACTTGACGACTGGAAGGTCGGCAGGTCAAGACCCGAGTACTGCACAATGGATTGAGTGCCCGTCTCTGTCCCAGCTCCTGCCAAACTAGCAGTTAAAAAGCAAGAAATTGCAAGTAGATAAATAGGTTCCACATTGGTGGGAAGGTAAACAGTGTTCTTGCACTCTGGTGTTTAGTCATGCCTGCCACATGTCCACGTAAACATCTGCAAATGCAGACAACGTTGGCTCTTGGGGTATAAACAGATGAGCACTGAACCCTAGAGTCAGATATGACTGGCTTTTGAGCAAGAGTGACCTTTACCTTACATTGGATTCAGGTTGTTGAAATTCATATACTGTAGTCTATATGATTTTTACCATATAAATGAAAATAGCAGTATCCAAAGTAGTTAAGTGTCAAAGGGCAAGTTATAACTAGTCTTATGTAATTTTGGACACACCCTGCCCTACAGTCTTTGCAGTTAACCACATTATATTTGAGTTTATGATACTGCCTTTTACTAAATGTGAGCATTAGTCTGCCTAGCCTGCTATAAGCTTCCAAAGCTGCTAACATCTCTCCTAAGTCATACACAGATATTTTCCCCACTCCTAGTACCAAAATCCTTTTAAATGGCAATATAAGCTGGGACTCTCCTCATCTTTACCTATAAGGAGGGACGTTAACTGTTAGACTCCAGCATACACACCCGCACCCGTCCATACTATCCTGTACCAAGCCGCCTGCACTTGCCTTTACCTGGCCCGCACATCGCCGCAAGGGTCCGGCAGTCGCCAGTGGGGCAACCGCCCCACAAATGCAAACAAAACAAAACAACTTCAAGTCCCAACATCCTCCACGCTGCCTCTCAGCCAATCAGGCTGACAGGCGAGAGCAAGCAGCCACAGGGGAAAAAAATGCATGAACACGAACAAAAGAAACAAAACTTCAAGTCCTAGCGTCCTCCATGCCGTGACCACTTCAGCCAATCAGGCTGAAGGGCGCAAGCACGCAGAACGCTGAAAAAGCCGGCGCGCCAAAAATAAAATAACATAACGCCTCACACAACGGGAATGCAAGGCCGCTGCAGGCGGATGCAGTGCCTCCCACAATGGGAATGCAAGGCTGCCGCAGGCAGACGCAGCGCCTCACGGCCTTGCTAACCCAAATCTGCAAAAAACCATGGCGAGACAACTGCTGGCCTTTCCCGGAGCAACGGGGTGAAGAGGGACTCCCTCTCTTTCTTGCTACCCTGCCGAAGACACGGCGAGACCACCACTGGCCTCAAGGTAAGTTGAGCCGGGGTGGGGGGTAAAAAGCAGCAGGCAGCAATTCGTCAGGGGAAGCACTGTCCCTGGCGAATGACTGGATGCTGCTTTTGTACTACCCACACTGCTGTTTCGAGAACTAGCACGAAACAGCAGTGGAGGTAATAGAAAAGCAGCAGCCAGCAATCCGCAAGGAAGAGCACCACCCCTTATGGATCGTTGCCTGCCGATCTCCTGTTAGGTAATCCTGGGGAAAAGAAGGCCAAGAGGAGAGAACCATCGTCAAGCAAATAGCTCTTCTCTGCCTCCTTCTCCCACGGCCGACCTAACAAACCTTACCATACGAAGAGTGAGCTGACTGCCGGCTCTTCCTTTTCCCCATCGCTGCATTGAAATCTAATTTCAAAACAGCAATGGGGAAAAGAAGAAATGACAAACAAGCCATTCTTCACCCAACAGAACACAACAACAACAAAACAAAACAGTTAACCAGAATGCCAAGCATCAAAAATAATAAAACACAAACAAACAAACAAATAATTAAAATAAACCAAGTAAACAACACAACAAAAAACAACAAAGTCAACAAAACACCCGAAATACGAAAGACTAATGAAAAACCATGAAAACTCACTAAAAACACCTATCGACAACACGAAAATACCTAACTCAACAAACAATAATATCACAAATTAAATAAATACGGGAAAAAAACATAAATAACAACCATAAATACCCAAAATAATTAAACACATCTAAAGTCCAAAATAAAAACATAAGAACAAGCAGAAACACTTTGGGGGGTTTAAGTAGAAACTCTCTACTTAACCCACCACCCACCACCCCCAGCCCAACACCCCAAAATCAACACAAAATAAAAACAATAAAAAATCAAGAGCACTTACCAAACATGTCCTACCTCCATGCCTCCGGAACAGAACTGAATAAAGAAAGACAATAGCAGTACTCTTAATCACAGCCCCACCTAGAGGCTGGAAGAGTTTAAAACAGACAAAAATATTTTAAAAATCAAAATAAAAAATAAATAAAATAAACCTAATCAAATAAATTAAAAAAACACACAAATTCAAATCACAACCACCAAAACCACCCCTAACCAAAAAACACACACAAAAAACTGCCCGGCCAGGCACAAATATGCTAGTTAATCATAGAGTTGAAAAGAATGGTGTTGACAATCTGGTTCAACTCCTGCTTGTTGCAGAAGCTAGAACTGTCCAGCTTCTGCTTCAAAGCCTTCAGTGTGGAAGAGTCCACCACTCCTGTATGGTATGCAATGCTTTCCAAAATCTTAGTCAGCAATTTTGTATTCAAATGCATAATAATAAAAAGATTCTACTGGCATCTGTGCTGATTCTTTTACTCTGCATATCTACATTCATGTTAAGTGATTCTAAACCATGTAAAATTTCTAGTTTGGAAATCTGGAAAACAGCAACTGCCCATAAATTAGTTAATATTGTAGTTTGACTTGAGTTTTACAGAGTGGGCATTTCTGTGTCAAAAGAAAATATATAACGTGGAACTGTTGTGCTTTTGGGTGCCCTGTGAGCTGTCTTGTTTTGTAAACACTACAGTTGGTTACAAGCAAAATGTTGAAATAATAAGTTAAATAGGAAAGACAAATACTTCACGTTCTTCATTTAGATTTATAAGCGCACTTGTAAACAAGCAGCAGAATGTTTCATTCTTAATTACGAATAGCCTTTTTTGACTTCATATGTACTTTTTTGGTTTCTGCAAAGCATCTTTGTCATACTTAATATATAAACTAACTATACAGTATATATTTATTTTGCCTAGATATGCATTTTTTCAATAAAATAATAGTAATTTACCACACTAAATTACAGGTATTGGCTCACCACCTTTAGAAAACATCTACCATCTTTGGAGCTGGATGGGGCTTTTTTGCCGCAGACAGACCTGGTGCATAATTTGGGGGTCCTCCTGGACTCACGACTCCTGTTCGATGAGCAGGTGGCAGTCGTGGCCAGAAAAATGAAATAAAGTAGCATACATTAAGCTTTTTTGAGTGAAATGGAAGAGCTGTCCTTGGGGCTGTCAGAGGTAAAGAGAACCTAACAGGAAAACTCAAAACCTCAGTGCAAAATCATGAGTATCCTACTGTCTACCTCCTGGATACCTTGGAGTTGTTATTCATCGAGGAGTCTGCACATTGGTAGACATCTCTGCAACGACATTCTGCACATGCAAATGGACTTGAGAAATGAAGTCCATGTGCATGCAGGTTTTTTTAGCCATTTGGATATCATGTCACCCACTGGCTAGGGCCAGTGATGGTGAACCTTTTAGAGACCGAGTGCCCAAACTGCAACCCAAAACCCACTTATTTATCACAAAGTGCCAACAGGGGAGGAAGGAAACGCTCCCATTGGGCTGCTGGGCAGAGGGGCAGGGTGAACTCTGTGCTGGGGAAGGAAGGAAGCGCTCTCATTGGGCTGCTGGGCAGAGGGGTGGGGCGAACTGTGCTGCGGTGACTGCATGGGTGCCTACAGAGAGGGCTCAGAATGTCATTTCTGGCATGTGTGCCATAGGTTCGCCACCACTGGGCTAGGCGGACCATGATTTGTGCCCTCCACTTTCACCTTGTCCAAGGGATCTGACGGAGGATGCTTTAATGAGTTTTAGTCCCAGCCTAACTTCATTGACAAGAGATTGGCAACACTGCCTAGTTAAACCACTCAAACCCCTGCACTCAGAGAAGGTGTGGGGGTTTGTAAAGTTACATTGCAGACAGTCACCTCTACTGGCCAGCTCTGGTAAAGGGCTGTAGAAATACATATGCATTTCAGGGGTTTTTATTGAATATTTTTAGACATTCCTTCTTCCGTGTCTAAGCCAGATGTGAAACTGCCCAAATGAAGCCACTGTTTGGTGAGTTCATTCTGCAGTTCCTTTCGCCTGACCTAGTGTGAGAAAGATTAGCCAGCAACACAAGGTTGCCATTACCAGGGTATGCTCGATTGTGGTTCAAAAATACCACATTCTTCAAGGAGGCCCTTTCTGACATTCAGATAACTGAAACTGCAGAAACTAGACCCATGGATATGGGGTGTGTATGACCAGTACTGTATATATTTTCTGTTAATAGTTAATGATAGTGTTTATTGAATTTACTATGTATCTAATTTTTATGAAAACCTGGGTGCAAGGAAGAAAGAGGCAGAGAAAGACCAGGCCCAGCTGCCCAGAAACCATCCAGAAGCCTTGGAGGGAGGTGAGTGAAGAATCGGCCCCTCCCTTCCACCCCATCCTAAAACCTGGGTGCAAGGAAGAAAGAGGCAGAGAAAGACCAGGCCCAGCTGCCCAGAAACCATCCAGAAGCCTTGGAGGGAGGTGAGTGAAGAATCGGCCCCTCCCTTCCACCCCATCCTAAAACCTGGGTGCAAGGAAGAAAGAGGCAGAGAAAGACCAGGCCCAGCTGCCCAGAAACCATCCAGAAGCCTTGGAGGGAGGTGAGTGAAGAATCGGCCCCTCCCTTCCACCCCATCCTAAAACCTGGGTGCAAGGAAGAAAGAGGCAGAGAAAGACCAGGCCCAGCTGCCCAGAAACCATCCAGAAGCCTTGGAGGGAGGTGAGTGAAGAATCGGCCCCTCCCTTCCACCCCATCCTGAAACCTGGGTGCAAGGAAGAAAGAGGCAGAGAAAGACCAGGCCCAGCTGCCCAGAAACCATCCAGAAGCCTTGGAGGGAGGTGAGTGAAGAATCGGCCCCTCCCTTCCACCCCATCCTAAAACCTGGGTGCAAGGAAGAAAGAGGCAGAGAAAGACCAGGCCCAGCTGCCCAGAAACCATCCAGAAGCCTTGGAGGGAGGTGAGTGAAGAATCGGCCCCTCCCTTCCACCCCATCCTAAAACCTGGGTGCAAGGAAGAAAGAGGCAGAGAAAGACCAGGCCCAGCTGCCCAGAAACCATCCAGAAGCCTTGGAGGGAGGTGAGTGAAGAATCGGCCCCTCCCTTCCACCCCATCCTAAAACCTGGGTGCAAGGAAGAAAGAGGCAGAGAAAGACCAGGCCCAGCTGCCCAGAAACCATCCAGAAGCCTTGGAGGGAGGTGAGTGAAGAATCGGCCCCTCCCTTCCACCCCATCCTAAAACCTGGGTGCAAGGAAGAAAGAGGCAGAGAAAGACCAGGCCCAACTGCCCAGAAACCATCCAGAAGCCTTGGAGGGAGGTGAGTGAAGAATCGGCCCCTCCCTTCCACCCCATCCTGAAACCTGGGTGCAAGGAAGAAAGAGGCAGAGAAAGACCAGGCCCAGCTGCCCAGAAACCATCCAGAAGCCTTGGAGGGAGGTGAGTGAAGAATCGGCCCCTCCCTTCCACCCCATCCTAAAACCTGGGTGCAAGGAAGAAAGAGGCAGAGAAAGACCAGGCCCAGCTGCCCAGAAACCATCCAGAAGCCTTGGAGGGAGGTGAGTGAAGAATCGGCCCCTCCCTTCCACCCCATCCTGAAACCTGGGTGCAAGGAAGAAAGAGGCAGAGAAAGACCAGGCCCAGCTGCCCAGAAACCATCCAGAAGCCTTGGAGGGAGGTGAGTGAAGAATCGGCCCCTCCCTTCCACCCCATCCTAAAACCTGGGTGCAAGGAAGAAAGAGGCAGAGAAAGACCAGGCCCAACTGCCCAGAAACCATCCAGAAGCCTTGGAGGGAGGTGAGTGAAGAATCGGCCCCTCCCTTCCACCCCATCCTAAAACCTGGGTGCAAGGAAGAAAGAGGCAGAGAAAGACCAGGCCCAACTGCCCAGAAACCATCCAGAAGCCTTGGAGGGAGGTGAGTGAAGAATCGGCCCCTCCCTTCCACCCCATCCTAAAACCTGGGTGCAAGGAAGAAAGAGGCAGAGAAAGACCAGGCCCAACTGCCCAGAAACCATCCAGAAGCCTTGGAGGGAGGTGAGTGAAGAATAGGCCCCTCCCTTCCACCCCATCCTAAAACCTGGGTGCAAGGAAGAAAGAGGCAGAGAAAGACCAGGCCCAACTGCCCAGAAACCATCCAGAAGCCTTGGAGGGAGGTGAGTGAAGAATCGGCCCCTCCCTTCCACCCCATCCTAAAACCTGGGTGCAAGGAAGAAAGAGGCAGAGAAAGACCAGGCCCCAATTGCCCAGAAACCATCCAGAGGCCTGGGAGGGAGAAGGTCACCATCCACCACTGCAGCCAGAGGCAGAGGAAGAGGAACAGCTGAGACACAGGGAAAACATCCACTGCCCGCCACTGCGATGCCCCTGGAGCAAGGGACCCAGAGACAACAACCCCACTTGGGGAGTGAGGACACAAGGATAAGTAGCTGATGTGAAAAATGTAGCTGAATTAATATAGAGACTGACATAGAGACTTCATACTGACTTAATATAGCAAGTAACATAGAGACTGTGTTTTAGAGTGTGATAATTATGCATGACAATATGTAGTGTAAACTGTTCTAAACTTTTAAAACTGTGATATGATGTATGATGCGAGGAAAAAAATGGCGTAGAAACCGGCAAACCACGCCACAAAGCTTGCCAAGAGAACCCTATGGACCAAAACAAAAGGGCAGGCTAGGTGATACAGGATGCTTAACACCTCAGAGGGGAGAAAGGGGATGGACAGGAAAGGGGGAGGGGAAATGCAATGTTGTAAGGAGCAATACTGTATAGGGACATGGAATGTGAGATCAATGAACCAAGGTAAACTGGAAGTGGTAAAAAATGAGATGGAAAGAATAAGCATTGACATCTTGGGAATCAGTGAGCTCAAATGGACAGGGATGGGCGAATTCAGCTCTGGAAACCATCACATCTACTACTGTGGACAAGAAAACTTTAGAAGACATGGAGTAGCCATAATTGTCAATAAAAGAGTGAGAAGAGCAGTAATGGGATACAACCTCAAAAATGACAGAATGATGTCAGTAAGAATTCAGGGCAAACCCTTCAATGTTACTGTGATCCAAATATACGCACCAACCACGGGTGCAGATGAAGCCACAGTGGACCAGTTCTATGAGGACTTACAACACCTCATAGAACAAACACCAAGAAATGATGTTCAAATTATTCTAGGAGACTGGAATGCCAAAGTAGGCAATCAAAAAGTGGAGGGAATAACAGGCAGGTTCGGTCTTGGAACACAGAATGAAGCAGGACAAAGATTGATAGAGTTCTGCCAAGAGAACGCACTGGTCATAGCAAACACCCTCTTCCAGCAACACAAGAGGCGACTTTACACATGGACATCACCAGATGGCCAACACCGAAACCAGATTGACTACATACTCTGCAGCCAAAGATGGAGAACCTCCATACAGTCAGCAAAAACAAGACCTGGAGCAGATTGTGGCTCAGATCACAACCTACTGATTGCAAAATTCAGGCTTAGACTAAAGAAAATAGGGAAAACAAAGAGACCAGACAGATATCACCTAGACAGCATCCCTAAAGAATACACGGTGGAGGTGATGAACAGATTCAATGGCTTAGACTCAATAGATAGAGTGCCAGAAGAATTATGGACAGAGATGAGGGACATCATGCAGGAAGCAGCAAAGAAAACCATACCAAAAGAAAAGAAGAGTAAGAAAGCAAAGTGGTTGTCTGATGAGGCTCTTAAAATAGCAGAGGAAAGAAGGAACGCAAAAGTCAAAGGAGAAAGGAAAAAATACAATCATCTGAACACAGAATTTCAAAGAAAAGCAAGGAGAGATAAGGAAAACTATCTAAAAGAACAGTGCAAAGAAATGGAAGAAAACAACAAAAAAGGCAGAACCAGAGATCTTTTCAAAGAAATCCGGGAAATCAAGGGAACATTTAAAGCAAAAATGACCATGATAAGGGACAAAGACGGAAAGGAGCTAGCTGATGCAGAAGAGATTAAGAAAAGATGGAAAGAGTACACAGAGGAACTCTACAAAAAGGAACTCAACACTCCTGATAGTCACAATGATGAAGAAATTGAACCTGAGCCAGACATCCTGGAGAGTGAAGTCAGAAAGGCCCTAAAGAGCACTGCAAACAACAAAGCTAGTGGAGATGATGGTATCCCAGTTGAATTTTTCAAAGCTCTAAAAGATGATGGCATCAAATTACTGCATTCAATATGCCAGCAGATTTGGAAAACAAAACAGTGGCCACAGGACTGGAAAAGATCAGTATATGTTCCAATCCCAAAAAAGGGCAATGCCAAAGAATGTTCAAACTATCGAACAATCGCGCTCATCCCACACGCCAGCAAGGTGATGCTCAAGATAATACAGGATAGACTTCAGCAGCATGTGGAAAGAGAATTACCAGAGGTGCAGGCTGGTTTCAGAAGAGGCAGGGGGACTAGAGACCACATTGCCAACATACGTTGGATCATGGAGAAAACAAAGGAATACCAGAAACAAGTTTATTTTTGCTTTATTGACTACACTAAGGCATTTGATTGTGTGGATCACAACAAGATGTGGCAAGTGATTAAAGAGATGGGAATACCAGAACACCTCATATGCCTCCTGAGAAATCTGTACATGAACCAAGAAGCAACAGTTAGGACAGAACACGGAATGACCGAGTGGTTTGGAATAGGAAAAGGAGTAAGACAAGGCTGCATTTTGTCACCCTGCTTATTCAACTTATACACAGAGCACATAATGCGCAATGCAGGGATGGAGGAATCACAATATGGGATCAAAATTGCTGGGAGAAACATCAACAATCTGAGATATGCAGACGACACCACCCTAATGGCAGAAAGTGAGGAAGACCTAAAGAATCTCTTGATCGGTTTGAAGGAAGAGAGTGCAAAAGCTGGCTTGAGACTCAATATCAAGAAAACCAAGATAATGGCAACAGGCCCGATCAGTTCCTGGAAAATAGACGGGGAAGAAGTAGAAGCAGTGACAGATTTCACTTTCTTAGGATCTAAGATCACTGCAGATGGAGATTGCAGCCATGAAATAAAGAGGCGGCTGATTCTAGGGAGACAAGCCATGAGAAACCTGGGGAACATAGTGAAAAGCAGAGACATCACCTTGAAAACAAAAATTAGAATAGTCAAAGCAATGGTATTCCCAGTGGTAATGTACGGATGTGAGAGCTGGACAATTAGGAAAGCTGAACGCAGAAGAATAGATGCCTTTGAAATGTGGTGTTGGAGGAGAGTTTTGAGGGTACCTTGGACAGCGAGGAGAACAAATAGGTCAATCTTAGAAGAAATCAACACTGACTGCTCATTGGAAGGTCAAATAGTAAAGATGAGGCTAAAGTACTTTGGGCATCAAATGAGAAGGGAGGATTCACTTGAGAAGGCCGTGATGTTGGGAAAGGTGGAGGGCAAAAGAAGAAGGGGGAGGCCAAGGATGAGATGGATAGATGGTATTGTAGACACAATGGGCACAAAACTGGGAGGACTGAGGGGGATGGTGGAGGACAGAGGCGCCTGGAGAACGATGGTCCATAGGGTCGCAAAGGGTCGGAAGCGACTGTGCGACTGAACAACAACAACAATTTTTATGATGTTAGTTTTCATTTTAATATTATTATTTTAACACTATTATATGAGAGGCCTTAAGGAATCTGTTAAGATCTAAGAAGTTATGTACATGTATCACATTATGATCGGGCAAAAGGTGAAGACCTGGATCATTTTGTGCTTTCAGTGTATGTTTCTATTCCTTATTTTCTGTATTTGTAGGGCTCTTTTGGTTCCTTCCAAGCCAGTTGTGTTATACAGCTGATACATTATGTACAGTAATAGTTTAATGTGCCATTGAACGTGCCTTGTGCTTTAGATACACACACTAAGTATCGCTTTATTTAGAGCAGGGGTTTTCAACCTGTGGCCCGTGGGCCAGATGCTGCTCATGGCACCATTTCATGTGGCCCCCCACCGCCTCCACCACACCAGGAAGTGCCATGTGGTGGAGGAAGGGCAAAATGGCTGTCCAACCCCCGAAGCTGTCTGAGGGAGCGTGACCCTGCCCCCAGCTTAAAAAGGTTGAGAATATAAGGTTAAACATGACCTTGGATCATTGAAAGCTGATCTAACAACATTTCCCCTAGTTTAATGAGACTTTTCCTCCCTTTGAAATAGCTTGTCAACAGCTGGTTTGATTGAAAACAGCAGTTGGCATCAAACTAACACTACATCATGTTTATATTTCTACACATACTTTATTCTTAATGTTATGTTAATTTTGTATCAGCATGTGACGTACTCTTATAATTGCATCATTTGGAATTGTGTCTATTACCAAAAGAGCATCTTTGATTTAGGAGCTGTTTTTCATGCTTTGTGGTTCGTGGCATGGTCAGAGCAGGCTGCTGCAGGAGGGCTTGACATTTAAAGAAGCAATTTAAAAAAACATTGCAGGCCAACAGCAGAGAAGCCTGTTGAAGCATGTTGTCAGGGCAGTGAATGATTTAAGGTTTGATAAAGTGCTCAGAGGTTGAGTAAGTTTTAATAGCAGCTTGGTGACTTCAGCATAGGGAGCTTCATTCATTTGTATCTCTTTGCTTTGTAAAGAGCAGACATTTTATGGGCAGTTTTATGTGTTTATACAGGGTGAACGTAATAGGGTTGAACATCCGGCCTTCAGTTTTGTTCAGCAGGAAGCAATGGCTCTTGAGGCTATTTGTTAAAGGAAAACTAATAAATTTTAGTGCTCCTTAAAAGAACGACAGGAAAAAAAGTTCTTAATTGGAACAATTTAGTTAAAGAATTTCAGGACTGCATCTTTTAAAAAATGAAAATTCCAGTATTGTTGTTGTTGTTCAGTCGCACAGTCGATTCCGACCCTTTGCAACCCTATGGATCATTGTTCTCCAGGCATCTCTGTCCTCCACCATCCCCCTCAGCACTCCCAGTTCTGTGCCCACTGTGTCTACAATACCATCCAGCCATCTCATCCTTGGCCTCCTCCTTCTTCTTTTGCCCTCCACCTTTCCCAACATCAAGGCCTTCTCAAGTGAATCCTTTCTTCTCATTTGATGTCCGAAGTACTTTAGCTTCGTCTTTACTATTTGACCTTTCAATGAGCAGTCAGGGTTGATTTCTTCTAAGATTGACCTATTTGTTCTCTTCGCTGTCCAGGGGACTCTCAAAACTCTCCTCCAACACCACATTTCAAAGGCGTCTATTCTTCTACATTCAGCTTTCCTAATTGTCCAGCTCTCGCATCCGTACATTATCACTGGGAATACCATTGCTTTGACTATTCTAATTTTTGTTTTCAGTGTGATGTCTCTGCTTTTCACTATGTTCCCCAGGTTTCTCATGGATTGTCTCCCAAGAATCAGTCGTCTTTTTATTTCATGGCTGCAATCCCCATCTGCAGTGATCTTTGATCCTAAGAATGTAAAATCTGTCACTGCTTCTACTTCTTCCCCATCTATTTTCCATGAACTGATCGGACCTGTTGCCATTATCTTGGTTTTCTTGATATTGAGTCTCAAGCCAGCTTTTGCACTCTCCTCTTTCAGCCCAATCAAGAGATTTTTTTAGGTCTTCCTCACTTTCTGCCATTAGGGTGGTGTCGTCTGCATATCTCAGATTGTTGATGTTTCTCCCAGCAATCTTAATCCCATATTTTGATTCATCCATCTCTGCATTGCGCATTATGTGCTCTGTGTATAAGTTGAATAAGCAGGGTGACAAAATGCAGCCTTGTCTTACTCCTTTTCCTATTCCAAACAACTCTGTCTTTCCGTGCTCTGTCCTAACTTTTGCTTCTTGGTTCATGTACATATTTCTCAGGAGGCATATGAGGTGCTCTGGTATTCCCATTTCTTTAATTTCTTGCCATATCTTGTTGTGGTCCACACAGTCAAATGTCTTAGTGTAGTCAATAAAACAAAAGTAAACTTGTTTCTGGTATTCCTTTGTTTTCTCCATGATCCAACGTATGTTGGCAATGTGGTCTCTAGTCCCCCTGCCTCTTCTGAAACCAGCCTGCACCTCTGATAATTCTCTCTCCACATGCTGCTGAAGTCTATCCTGTATTATCTTGAGCATTACCTTGCTGTAGTGTGGGATGAGTGCAGTTGTTCGGTAATTTGAACATTCTTTGGCATTGCCCTTTTTTGGGATTGGGACGTATACTGATCTTTTCCAATCCTGTGTCCACTTGTTTTGTTTTCCAAATCTGCTGGCATATTGAATGCAGTAATTTGACACCATCATCTTTTATTATTTGAGCATTTATGCAAACCTTAGAAGCTGCCATTGCAATGATAATGCTGGAGAAAGTCTATTGTAGAGATAGACCCTCCAAAAAGAAACATTTTTAGGTTTTTGTTGTTCAGTCAAGTCCAACCCTTTTGGACTCTATGGACCACAGCATGCCAGGCTCCTCTGTCATCTGCTATCCTCCATAGTCCGCCCAGATCTATGTCCACTGCATCAACAATGCCATCTAGCCATCTCATCCTCTACCGTGTCCTTCTCCTTCTGCCTTCGATCTTTCCCAGCACCAGGGCCTTCTCCAATGAGTCCTCTCTTCTCATTTGGTGGCCAAAGTACTTGAGTTTCAGCTTCAATATTTGTCCTTTCAAGGAGCAGTCAGGATTGATTTCCTTTAGACATCCAGGGGACTCTCAAGGCATCTTTTCTTCTGTGCTCAGCCTTCCTTATGGTCCAGCTTTCACAGCCATACATTACTACTGGGAAGACCATTGCTTTGACTATGCGAACTTTTCTTGGCATTTTTAGGTAGAAGCACTTAATTTCATTATGTTTTACCTTATTTATCACATTCTTCACTTTGAAGTGCCTGTACAGTACTTTATCTACTGGGGATTGATTGTTGCTCTCCCTTAAATAAATGCTTTATAATTTCAATTTTAATTTATACCCTGCCTTTCTCGGCCAAGGCCGACTCAAGGCGGCAATAATACAGAAGGAACACATATAATACAGAATAAAGAAGGAACACATTTTATACCAGCCTACTATGAGTTTCTTCCCCACCTGTTCTTGCAGTGGAGAGACCAGTGATGGTTCTATTTTTATGAGAAGTACATTCATCTGGAACTGAAATTTCAGTTCTGTGGTCTAACCTCAGAGACTGATAAAACCACACGTCCACCACTCTGTGCCTGAGATGTGGAAATAATCCATCTTTAGACTGGATCTCTTCCGGCCATCCTCGGATCACAGAGAGCTGTATCTGCTCATTGATATCCTCAGGAACTGAGGGCAGTGAAGTAATAGGGTTAATGCCTAGAGCAAAGATGGCAGAATATTCACTGTGAATATGACTAAATAACTCTGCTGTTAGATGTTTAGATAGGTTAAAGGTCGCCTTTGCTCGAAAGCCAGTTGTATCCGACCCAAAGGTTCAGTGTTCATCTCCGTTTATAGCCAAAGAGCCAGCTTTGTCTGCTTCTGCAGACCTTTCCGTTGATATGTGGCAGGCTTGATTAGACACCGGAGTGCACAGAATGCTGTTTACCATCCCACTGAAGTGGTACCTATTTACCTATTTGCAATTTCTTGCTTTTGAACTACTAGGTTGGGAGGAGCTGGGACAGAGATAGGAGCTCACTCCGTCATGCAGTACTCGGATATCGAACTCCGACCTTCCATTCTTCAAGTTCAGCTTTTTAACCACTTGAACCACTGCAGTCTCTCCCGTTTAGATAGTTGCTCATATTATTTTGTGCTATCCTTTTATTTAAAAATAAGTATACAATGCAATTATATGAATGGGTGGGTGGGTGTCTTACAAATATAAATTAAGAATTTTTAAAAATTATGTGCAGATGAGAATACATTTTGTGGTGGTTGGGAAAACCAGAAAGCTTCTCAGTCTTTCCATATATGTTCAGGAATACGTGAAACTACTCACTCTTTACAAATGGGCTGAGTAGTGACTGTGACCTGTTTTACTTTTCCACAGCAAAAAGGTGCTATACAAAGTATCCAAATAAGTGTTTTATGTTGTAAAACACATGAAAGAAGTAACATAGCCAAAACATTTGAGCCTTTCAGCCTTATTTGTTACTGTCCAGTTTGTAAGCTGATTTTTAATTGTTGTGAACATCCTAAATATGTGCTGTGTAATTTTGAGGTGGTTATACTGTTTTTAGTGGAGGTTTGGGAATTAAAACCAACAGCTGTATTCCAGCTGTGTGGTGGTAACAGCAAGCCTGGAGAAGAAACAGGCACAACAGCTTCTCAAAAACATTTTTCTCATCAATGCTGATCGTGTTGACTTGTCTTGGCTGGGAAATATTTGCTATAAACACACAAACACATGCAAATAAATTAAGCATTTAGGATTTATGGTTAATCTTTATGTCTGCTAAGATAATTGGTATTACGTGGGTCAGAGCAAAGGCCATTTCCCCCTAGTCTAACAAATAATTGTTATAACCTCAGTGTTGTGGGCTATTAACCATCACCATAAAGGATAACAATAACATGTAGCTGCAAGTATTGAGGTATTATTATTTTCCATAGATGTTATTTCTGAGAAATAAGTTCCATTAGGATACACATTATGAAACTGGGTAAGAATGGTGCTGGCCGTTAATCTTTAGATCTAAAGGCTGGACATGAGAAGTTATTTTATCAGGGTGGCTCTGGTGACGCCTCTGTGATTATGAATTTTTTTGGAAGGGAATAGATGTGTCTGTGATAGAAACAACAAAGCAGTCTAGTGGCGCCTTGAAGAGTAACAGATTTATTTGGCATAAGCTTTGGTGGCCTGTAGCCCACTTGATCAGATGCTTGGGGTGTTGCCATATTCGAGAAGGAAGAGGAATGAAGGAAATTGAAATGCAAAATGAATAAACAATGATGACTATCTTAACAATAGCAGTTAGCAAAGGATTGGGTGGAGGAAACATTTGTCCGCAGTGGCTGCAACTCAAATCCAGAATGCATTTCCCCCCCTGAAGCAGGAAAAATACCATTGCCGTGAATTTGTTTAAGGTGGATCCCAGCTTGCTGACCCACACACTATGATTATGGAGCCATCTCCTGTGGCACATATGAAATGGGACATGCAGGACTGCAATGGACTGCCACATTAATAAGCAGGTTAAAACAAATAGTATAGTGAAAAGCTTTTCCCATCTAAATTACAAAAGGTGCATTTAACAGGAATTTAGATTATTATTTTTTACGGTTTGCTCCTTTTATGTTACCATTTGTCATCACTGTCCTGCCACATTTTAAGTAGAAGTCTCTGTGCAGTGAGGGTTCCACATCCATTCTGCAGACATCTGTTGTTATCTGCAATGAGTGATTCCAAATATGTGGCTGTTTATACTGTGAAAAGCTGTTGCATGGAGCTAAGCTCTGCAGCCTGGGAGGCTATTGCATTTGGAGTTTACTGCTGAGTAGACATGTACTATTGAGCAGTGCTTTGTACATTTGATGGGGAAAAATCCAAATCATTAAGTGGTCCCACATGCTCTGGTCACCCCCAGACTAGACTATTGCAATGCGTTCTACATGGGGCTGCCCTTGACGACCATTCGGAGGCTGCAGCTGGTCCAGAATGCGGCGGCCCGTGTAGTGATGGGGTGCGGGTGTTATGCCTGTGCCTCGCTGCGGCTCCGGGAGCTGCACTGGTTACCAGTTTGCCAGTGCTGGTTATGACCTTTAAAGCCCTATATGGTAGTGGGCTAGGATACCTAAGAGACCGCATCACCCTAAGGACATCTGTCTGTCCAACCAGAGTGGACCGGAGGGGCTCCCTAATTATTCCATCAGTGGGACTCGCCTTTCTAGCACAAGAAAAGGGCCTTCTCTGTGTCCGCACCGGCCTTCTGGAACTTCCTGCCAGTAGAGCTAGAGCAGCAGACAGAGTTGCTGCCCTTCAGGAAAGGTCCTAAACCTGGCTGGTGGGGCAGGTGTGGGGCCCTGAAGGCAATGTGGCAATGTGGCTCCTGGTCGCTGGCTTTTATCATAAGATGCACCCTCTCTCTGCTTCTTGGGGTGGGTGGGATTTTAATGTGGGTGGGGGTTTTAACCATTTTTTTATTGAATGGGGTTTTTAGATTATGTAAACCGCCCTGAGTCAGGCTTGTCTGAGTGGGCGGCGAACAAGTTTAAAAATTAAATTAAATTAAATTAAATCACATTTGAACTGCCCACTTTAGTTAGCTCTTCCCTGTGTTCAAGGCCTGACATGTAGCAGTTTAAAGAATTTCCAGATTAGGATTTGGCTACTAAAGCAAGGGGACTGCAGTGGTTTAGTAGTTAAGATGCTGAACTTGAGCTCTCAGCTCCTGCCAACCTAGCAGCTTGAAAGCAAGTACAGTGGACCCCCGAATAACGACAAAGCTTGGTTCCCCAAGTCACGTTGTTATTGGGATTTTGTCATTATACGGACAGAATTTTTTTTGCACGTTTTGGGGTCTCCTCCACCCCTGCCACCTCTGGGAGGCTCGGGGGACCTGATCCGGGCTGTTTCCAACACCCCTGACTTTTCCAATGCTGCTGCAAGCCAAAACGCTGGGACAAACTCCTTCATCAGCTGCAGGTTTTGGTTTGCAGCAGCATCGAAAAAGCTCAAGGGGTGTCGGAAACAGCCCGGATCAGGCCCCCCGAGCCTCCCAGAAGTGGCAGGGGTGTCAGAGACCCCCAAATGTGCAAAAAAAAACATCATGATGGAGGTTTTTCTGCACAATTTGGGGTCTCTGACACCCCTGCTCTCACCCACAAAAAGGCTGCCCACCAATCACAAGAAGGAAGACTGATCCCCTACCTTTCCAGCTGATTGTGGGTGGAAAAAAAATCTCAATTTCTGGGTACCTGTTTCAGGCTCTCCGTGTTCACAGCAATGTAGGGGGTGCTTGGAGGACCTCTACCGCAAACCCCATCTTCCTACAACCTTCCTGAGGCGTGCTAGAAGTGAAAATAGTTGCGTCCTCCAAGCAAGAAAGATTCGTCCCACCCAACTTAGGCCAGAATGAGTGCTTGTGCTGGAGGAAACAGGACTGGAAGTAAGACCTCAAAAAAGTGTGGCACTCAAAGGCACTATTTCTTATGAGTGGGGACCATCTGGCAAAATAGCTCTCTTGCACACTTCTTCTTTAAAGGTTAAGATACATAGCCTTTATTGTTACAAACTACAGTATTGCACCTAAATTGTACACTTTATAGAAATGAAGAGGATTGTATGCCCTAATACATAAAACAGCACGTAGATTTAGCAATACAATAAAAAGGAATTGTTGCTTTTATAAAGAAAAGGAGTTGGCAGTAAGGAAATAACAAAGGTGGGAACTGGCATTTTACATAACCAGAAGAAGCTATTTTGCTGGAGAGATGGTAAATAGAGATAGAGAGGAGAGCAAAGGGGAATTAAAAGAAGGGATGCCTATAATTGCTCGTACTGTATAAGAGAACTGGTGATTTGGAGCAGAGTCCTTTAACATTATGTAACGAACCAAAAGTTTAGACGGCTTCTGGAAGCACAGGCTGCCCTTTTATGCATCAAAATAAAATCCAATTCAAGAATGATCTTCAGCCTCAGGTGCTGTAAAGACAGTCAACAATTGAATGGTGCAACACATATATTGTGTCTCTTTTGTGATAATCCAGTCTTTGAGCCACTATTAGACACCCTGCAAACAGTAATAATTTGGTTAAAATAGATGCCAATGGAGAATCATGACAGTGGGACATCTTTATAAAAGAAAGTGCTGATTGAGATTGCAAAGGAAAAGATGACATGCAAATTAAGATTCTTTGTAGTCAATTTGGTACTCCATAGAGGTTTTCTGTTACACCAGATAGGACTCAGAGGACAGCAGGTCATACTTTGGCACAATTTCCCCAAGGTTATGACCAACTTTGCACCACATATTGAACCTGGCATGGGAAGAAGAGGGTGAAAGTTTTTCTTCCTCAGGCATGGCAATCCAGCAGACACTGACACTTTTTCTTAGTCATAGGTCTTTGCTTGTTTGATCTGGAGCAGTGTACAATTTCAAATTATGGACATATATGAAATAATGGTAAAATTCAGAACAAATTTAAAATATTAAAATAATTAGACTATTTTTGACCAGAAGTGGGCTACTTTATTGGCTATATCCTAGCTATTTGCTAGATCTTCTTTTGTGCATGTGGTGGGACATCGATTCTATACATATAACTGCTGCATTGGTTGAATTTGTGTGTATGCACAAAAAATTGTTCTTTAGCCAAATAGCACCATTTTACTTGATTATGCTTTATCTTCTAACTTTGCTTTAAAGTCTGTTACATGATCTCCAGATGGTTCAGCTAGATTCTGTGGGAGACATTTTTTGGCATTCACCCATTCATCAAGATGTATTGTATTCACCAGTTCTCTTCTTAACTGTATTAGAGTAGTACAACAATAGAACCAATTACTTCAGGAGTTGGTGAACACTCCAACACTGGAGGCGTTGAAAAGAAAATTAAGCAACCATTTGTCAGATATGCTTTGATTGGGATTCCTGAATTGAGCCTCTTAGGTCTCTTCCAAATCAATTATTCTATGATTCTATTATTGTTTTTGCTCTCCATATGTTTAGCCTAGCCTCTTCTGGCTTAGTACTTAGAGCATGAGAGGTGTGCAGAAAACTTTTTATTGATTTTAGCCATTATCAAGGAGTTAGTGTTCCTGAAGTGGATATGTTTGGTGCTGTAATATCTTATTTTTTTCCATTACTGTATTTGCTAGCACTTCTCAGCATACCTCTGTAGGGACAATGGCAGCCAAATAATAGGTTTTTCCCAGTAGGGATATGTTTCATGTAGAGAGAAATAACACAGCATTAGTATATTCTGCTGAAGAGTAGTATAGATATAGAGCTGTTGTCCTTATTGTTTGTGGGTGTGACCCAACCAGTTTCCTAAATACAGTATGTTATTTCTGGCAGCAACTTTATGTTTGGGTTCAAACATTTTTTTTGTAGGACAGAGTTGGATTCAGAATAACATCCAAATTCTTGTTTCAAAATCTCCCTTCCCAGCTAATTCAAACCTTCCTTTCTGCTTCTCTGTTCTTTAAGTGGAAGATGAAGACCTGTGTTTTTAAAGGTTTCAGTTTCAGCTGATTGTGTCTCTAATAAAGTAATACCTTCTAAGGCAGAGGTTAGCTGGTACTTGAGGGACTCAAAAATTTCCCACTGGATTGGTTGATCATTTGTATAAACATACCTGTAATGGTGCTAGCATGTTACTTTGTGTGAGACTTTTCCTTTGGTTTCTCTAGTGTCTTTGCCCCTTTTAAAACCAATGAAGAATCTTCAGTTTTAAAGCAAAATGGAGCCCATTTCTGGTTTTTTTATAAGGAGGTAGATCTTTTTGAGCAGCAGTTGATGGTGGACAATGTCATATGCTGTAAGGTCAACAACTGCTAATCTAGTTATTGTATGTACAGTATTGTTATGTAAAGCATCCCTTTTAACTCCTATATGCTCCATAAAATAAGTAGTCTTAACTCACTGCATCCTTTTTGGGCTTTGTCTTCTGGACAACAAAGAGAATATTTGAGCCATAGATGTCCAGTTACAGTAGAATGTAGCACTAAATAGTACAACATGTCTCAGTTTCTTCCATAAAGGAGTACCGAAGTCTAGGAAAGGTGGAGATGAACCTACTGTATACATCTTGTAATCCTGCCCATCCTTGCCTATAAGAGCTGCCAGAGATAGACTCGTTGCATGAGTGGTGAAACTGGTAAACATCTCATTGTTGAAAGTTGTCCCTACATGTTTGCAGGATGCTATAATGAGAATTGAAAATTCCTTGTTCCAACTGTACTAGAAAAATCTGTCTGATTCCTTTTATTCCATTATTCGGCAAGGAATGTAAGTGTGTGCTCACTTTTCACTGTCTGGTTTTTCTGGATAAAATGGCTTGTCTTAGGTCAGGGCTGGACTTCAGTTTGAATTTTGGGACTGAGACAATTTTGGATATTATACGCCAGGGATTCTCAACCTGCACCCTGTGGGCCGAATGCAGCCCATGGCACCATTTCATGTGGCCCCCCACTGCCTCCACCATACCAGGAAGTGCCATGTGGTGGAGGAAGAGCAAAATGGCTATCTGCCCCCCGAAGCTGTCAGGGAGTGTGACCCGGCCGGCCCCCGACTTTAAAAGTTTGAGAACTCCAAAAACATGAATGCTCTTTTGGTTCTGCTGGAGCTCTTGGTAACTTTTTATATTACTAGCATATTTGTGCCCGGCCAGCCGGGCAGTTTTTATTTGTGTTTTTTTTTTGTTAGGGGTGGTTTGGGTGGGGGTGTTTTGCATTTGTGGTCTGTAAATTTTTTTGATCTAGCTTATTTGATTTATTTCTCATTTTGATGTCTTTCTTTTTTTTAACTTGTTTTTACTCTTCTGGCCTCTAGGTGGGGCTGTTAGTAAGAATGCTGTATTGCATATTTTTTGACTTGTTTTTACTCTTCCGGCCTGTAGGTGGGGCTGTTAGTAAGAGTGTTGTTACATATTTTTTTACTTGTTTTTTCTCTTCCGACCTCTAGGTGGGGCTGTTATTTAGATTACTGCAATTTTCTTTCTCTGTGTTCACTTTAGTTTTGGAGCGCATGGATGGAGGACGTGCTTGGTGAGTTCTCTTGATTGTTTGTTCTTTTTATTTTTGTGGTGTTGGGTTGTGGGGTTTAAATAGAGAGTTTCTACTTAAACGTCCCAAAGTGTTTCTTGATGGTTTTTTTGGGGGGTGGGGGTGGGGGTGGGGTTAGATGTGTTTAATTGCTTTAATTATTTCTGGTTGTTTTATTTCTTCCGTATTTTTTGTTTATTTTGTGTTATTTTTGTTTGTTGATTTAGGTATTTTCGTGTTTTGCTGTTTTTGTTGCTTATTTTTTGTTGTTTTATGTTTTTTTTAAAATAATTTGTTTATTAGTGCTTCATTAATGTTTGTGATTGGTGTTTTGGTTAACTCTTTGGTTTTCTTGTTGTTGTGGGTGTTGTTGTTTTTTGTATAAAGAACGGCCTGTCTGTCAGTTCCTCCTTTCTCCATTGATGCTTCAAAATTTGGTTTTGATGCAGCGCTGGGGAAACGGAAGAGCCGGCAGTCAGCTCGCTCTTCGTCTGGTAAGGTTTGTTAGGTAGGTCTGGTGAAAAGGAGGCAGAGAAGAACTATCTGCCTCACGATGGTTCTCTCCTCATTGTCTCCTTTTTCATCCTGGCTTACCTAACCGGAGATCGGCAGGCAGCAATCCGTAAGGGGTGGTGCTCTTCCTTGCGGATTGCTGGCTGCTGCTTTTCTATTACCTCCACCACTGTTTCGTGCTAGTTCTCCAAATAGCGGTGTGGGTAGTAGAAAGGCAGAATCCAGTCATCCGCCAGGGAGGGTGTTTCCCCTGATGAACTGCTGCCTGCTGCTGTTTTTTTTCCACCCCGGCTCAACTTACCTTGAGCTACCCCGCTACCCCACGGGATAGTGGGGAGGAGAGGGAGTCCCTCTTCTTCCCGTTGCTCCGGGAAAGAAGGCCGGCGGTGGTCTCGCCGTGTTTTTTGTGGGTTTTTTCTTTTTGTGAGGCTGTGAGGCGCTGCGTCCTCCTGTGGCGGCCTTGCACTCCCGTTGCGGGAGGCCAGCATTTTTTATTTTATTTTTCACACCGGCTTTTTCAGCGTTCTGCACGCTCGCGCCCTTCAGCCTGATTGGCTGAAGTGCTCACAGCGCGTATGACGCTGGGGCTTGGAGTTCTGTTTGTTTTGTTTGCATTCATGCAGCGGCTTTTTTTCTGCGGCTTAGTTTCTATTGGGCATGGCGCCGTTCCCAACGTTCTCTTTGCTTGCGCCTGTCAGCCTGATTGGCTGAGAGGCGGCGCAGCGTGGAGGACATTGGGAATTGAAGTTGAATTGTATTGTTTGCGTTCGTGGGGCAACTGCCCCACTGGCGACTGCCGGACCCTTGCGGCGATGTGCGGACCGGGTAAAGGCGAGTGCAGGATAGTAGGGACGGGTGCAGGAGCCTTTGTTACATTCCAACGGTTAACGTCTCTCCTTATAGGTAAAGATCTTTCTCTGTTGTCTGAAGGTTGTTATCTAGGAGCAGAGTGTTCAGGTGACTGATTTCAAAATATGCTTCGGAAGGAACTTTTCATTCATTTCTTTGAACATTGATCTGTGAAGATCGTTGGGGCCCTGTCTTGTTGCTCATACTGTCTAACAAGTATATGATATCAGTTGGAGAGGTAAATTAGAATCATACAGTGCTGCCAGTAAACACACTATATCAAACTTGTTATCTTTTCCTCCTTTTGGCAGGAAATCTGTCAAAGCCTTGGAAAACTGCCTAGAAAAGGATGTTGTTGTATGAGTGAAATCTGTAAACCTAAATATTAACCAGAAAAGTGAAATAAGACATTTTCCCTCATTTAAAATATTAATTCATCTCTAAAAAGATAGTAAATAAAGATGTTTACTGAAATTAGGGAAGACCACAGGAAGTGTTAAGTTAGATTGTTAGCTCATGCTGCTTGTCTTGTCATGGTTTAAGATCCGTGGTGGGCTCCAAATTATTTTTACTACCGCACTGTGGGTGTGGCCTACTTTGTGGGCATGCCCTACTCTGTGGGTGTGGCCTACTCTGTGGGCATGGCCATGTGACTGGGTGGACAATCTCGTCATGCCTGCCACATGACCATGAAAAGGTCTGCAAACACAGACAGCACTGGCTCTTCGACTGTAAATAGAGATGAGCACAGCACCCTAGAGTCAGATATGACTGGTTTTTGAGCAAGCGAGACCTTTATTAACCACTTGCAACTAAACAGTGCCAAACTTCACAGCAAATTTGAATACCAATCAGGGATCTTCTGTTATTAGGTAAAGGTAAAGTTGCCCTTGCTCGAAAGCTCATCTCTGTTTATAACCAAGGAGCCAGTGGACTCAAACCACAAAAGCTCACATTAAAATACAACAGTTAGTCTTTAAGATGCCACAACGTTTTTGTCTTTTTGTTTTGTTTACTCTCTGATATGCTTGCACAGAATAAGACTTGAAATGGTAGCCGTGTTAGTCTGTGTTTCAAGCATATCAGAGAGTAAACAAAACAAAAAGACAAAAACGTTGTAACACCTTAAAGACTAACTGCTGCTCCAAGGTAGACTCAGTGCAGCGGGCCCAGGGAGCTCCATGGCCCTCGTTCCCCCTCCCTCCTCCCAAGGAAGCCCCCTTAGCCTGTCCACGCCTCCCCCTACACCCCCCCACACGCGCGCGCACGCACCCCCACAGAGACTTACTGAAAAGCTGGTGTTGCGGGCCAAGGGCAGCAACTCCCGCAGGCAGCACGACAGGGTGGTCGGGCTCAGGGGGGTGGCCCCACTGCCCCACAATGATGAGGGAGGCCGGCCAGGTGAGCATGGCCTGGGGGAATTTTCGCTACCAGTATGCCTGGACCGGGGCATATCGGCTTCAACACAACACTGTTTCAGATACACATCTTACGTTAAATAAAACAAAAATAAAAATAAATAAAATGTTGTAGCACTTTTAAGACCAATAAAAAACTGAAGCTCTCAAGGTCAACAATATAGAAACATTTGCATAAGATGTTTGCATGGCTGATGCATGCATTACAAGAAAGTGCTCAAGTGTGAGTAGAACTTGGGCCATCTCTCCAATAGTAGCCTTATTATTACAGTATGTTGTTGTTGTTGTTGTTTATTGTTTGTACACCACCCAGAGTGGGAAATATCCCAGATGGGCAGTATAAAAATGTAATAATAAATAAATAATCCAAAATAATCATTGTAGCATTTCACATTTAGTAATGAGTTTAATTTTCAGAATTAGCATATAGAATTTACCAACTATTCTGTGTGAAAATTGATAATGGTATGACTGCAAGTATAGTGAAACCTCGAGATACGAAATTAATTCATTCTTCGAGGTTTTTCATATCTTGAAATATTCATATGTTGAAACATGCTTTCACATAGTAATGTGTTGAAATTCAATCAATGCATTCTGGAGCTCAGAAAAAAGCCAAAACATGTATTTTTTTTCTGTTCAAAACTCTTTCTAAAATGGCGAAAACATGGTGAAAAATTCCAAAGTACACAAGAGTTTAGAATGGATAAAATACTTTTTTCTGAGCTCTGGAAGGTTTTCAATGCATTTCAATGCATATTTGGCACATTTCTGACAGTGCCTTCTAGTGGCCAGCTCTGGTAATTACCGGCTCAGTCCCGACTATTGGCTGTTGAGGAGAAGGGGGGGATTTTCGGCACTCCCTGGTTTTGGGAAAAGCTTCTGACGGTGCCAAAATGCGACAAAAAATCCAAAAACATAGCAGAAATGCTCTGAACACCCTCCCACCGCTGTGGGAAGCATCAGAAGACCCAATATTTTCGTATCTCAAAAAAATTCATATCTCGAAGCATTGTTTTCCCAGGATTTTCTTTCATATTTTGAGTTTTTTGTAAGTAGAGGTGTTCATAACTTGAGCTTTTACTGTATTGCCTTTGTTCTGTGAGGTGACCTTAGGTATGGATAACATGTGTTGATGAATTAGAATCACTGATCATAGTTTTGAAGTTTATTTCCTAAAGGTGTTATGGTAAATTACAGCATATAACAACCTGTTAGTTGTGGTGGGGGGAATGCGGTGGATCTAGTGGTTAAGATGCTGATCTTGAGGGCTGGAGGGTCAGAGTTCGATTCCCGAATACTGCACAACGGAGTGAGTTCCCGTCTCTGTCCCAGCTCCTTCCCAACCTAGCAGTTTGAAAGCAAGAAATTGCAAATAGATAAATAGGTACCACTTCAGTGGGAAGCTAAACTGCGTTCTGTGCCACATGTCCATTGAAACGTCTGCAGATGCAGACAGCGTGGCTCTTTGGCTAGAAACAGAGATGAACCCTAGAGTCAGATACAACTGGCTTTCGAGGAAGGGCGGCCTTTACCTTTACCTAAATAGCTACCACTTGAGTGGGAAGGCAAACAGCGTTCCATGCACTCCGGTGTCTAGGCATGCCTGCCACATGTCCACGGAAACGTTTGCAAACGCGCAAACGCAGACGGTGCTGTAAACAGAGATGAGCACTGAACCCTAGAGTCAGATACGACTGGCTTTTGAGTAAGGGTGACCTTTACCTTCACCTTTACCTAGTCGTGGCACTTCAAATTTGATAATGTCCCAAAAAACCTTTAACTAATATTCAAACCTTTGAGATGGGCATCCAGCATCGTCCAGCTATTGCAAATAGTTGTGATTGACATGATAGTTATCTAGAGTGAATAAAATTGTTTGTGCTTGATCTATTAACAAAGTACAACACTCCATTTGGGGTTTTTTTTATTTCCCAGATTTGGCTAAGACATTTAGTCTCTCAACCTATTTGTCTTAGGTGAATGAAACAGAGTACACAAATCAGGCAGATTAACTCTGTAAACAAAGAATGGTTGAGTGATACATGCCAAGACTGCTCACTGTTAAAATGAGGAGACTTGCACAGTGTTTACAATATCCCTTGCAGAGTGATCTCTTTATCCCTTAATTCACTCAGTACTTCTTAGGCATACTTTCAATTCTTCAATACTAGCAGGTCTTTTCTTTTACATTGCCAGCAAGTGAAAAGAACTAAAGCTGTAAGAATGGCTTAAATGTTTTTACATTTCTCTGAGTTTGTCCAAGTTGCGTTTGCACCTCCTCCTTCTCCAGCTCAGCAGGAAGGTGTTAAGAGGTGGCCAGTACCTTGTAAAGAAGGGAGTCCTGTGGTGTGGCATGATCAAGTGCCAGAGTGGCATGTGAAACATGCATGCATGCCCAAGGAGTAGAATCTTGCCAGTGAGTGTGCCAAACTTTTTCTAAGTTTTCTTAGATTCGAATTGTACTGCAGATCCATCAATGTGGTTTCTCATTTTTCTGGGCAAATGAATCAGCCTGACTACATTCATAGAAATAGATAATAGTAACCAAATTGAGATGTGGAAAAAAAACATTCTACAACTCATGCAACAGACGCACTAATGGATGTGATTTCTGTCTGGTTTGTGCCCATGTACTTAGGTCTGGAAACAATTAAGATTACTCTGAAAGAACAGTCTGTTAATGCTCATTGAGGTTTTTCTTTAGTACTAAAAGTGATAAATTGCTATCCAGTCTGGTGCTGATGTTACTTTCCTCTTCAGTGTAAATAAATAAATAAATAAATACTTGTATCATTATCCTAACTTCTTTTCTTGGGAATATAGGTTGAGTTTAACTCTTCATTATGATTGTTTTCTCAGAATACCTTTGAACACTTATGCAGAACTATGTTCATGTAAGTATTGTGAACAATTAACAACAAAACAATTGAATGCCATCAAGTCCACTTTCTATGGCTTTCTAGTATAGAGTATTGAAAAGTGGTTAAACCCATCCTTTTCCTAAGAATCTTCTGGCTAGCCAGGTTGGCTGTTCTACTGGGAGGCACAGTGGAGAATCAAACTCTCAAATTCTGGCTCTGCAGCCAAGGATCCCAGCTCATTGAAGAATTACTCTTCCACAGAGTAATATAAAGCTAGTACAGAGGTCCTTAATGTGTGTGATTGGGCACCCCATCTTGTGCCTGTTATTTTCCTCAGAATATTGTTCCTGGCAAAAACCTTCTGTTTGGTATTAAGACAGTGTGTCTCGAAAATGAGAGCTCGATCCAGAGTAACTCCCAGGTATTTGGGGGTGACACAATGTTTGAGCCTGATGCCATTCCAAGTCACCTGCAGGCTTCTTGATGCCTCACACTTTTTCAAATGAAAAGCACAGAGTTGAATTTTTAGGCAGTTTGGCTTCAGTTGGCTTCAGTCCCTATATTATATAGCCATTAAATTCAAAGCCTCACTCAGATTTTTTTCTCAACAGCCTCAAATGTTGCGCACTGTGTGGCAATTGCCAGGTCATTGGCGTAAAGAAAGCTCCTAGTGGCTTCAGGCAGTGGTTGATCATTAGTACCGTATTTTCCGGTGTATAAGACGACTTTTTAACCCCGAAAAATCTGTGCCAAAGTCGGGGGTCGTCTTATACACCGGGTACTGCGGAGCCAGGGGCCACCCGGCGGGGAAAGCCATTTGCCGCCGCCGCCGCAAGGCCCCTGGAGCAAGGGGCCACCTGGATATCACCACCCTCAGCCTTGCGGTGGTGGCGGGGGCGGGTGTCTTTCTCCGCCAGTCAGCTGCTGCTGCTGCTCCTCCTACCCCCCCCTGGTGGTGAGGTGGAGGACCAGCTGACTGGCGGGGAAAGCCATCCGTAACCGCTGCTGCGAGGCTGAGGGTTGTGATATCCGGGCGGCCCCTTGCTCCGGAGAACTTGCGGTGGTGGTGGTGGCAGGTGGCTCTCCCCGCCGGTCAGCTGTTGCGAGGTCTCTGGAGCAAGGGGCCACCCAGATATCACCACCCTCAGCCTCGCGGCTGCGGCGGGTTTCCCCGCCAGTCAGCTGCTGCTGCTGCTCCTCCTCACCCCCCCCTGGAGGTGGTGAGGTGGAGGACCAGCTGACCGGTGGGGAAAGCCATCCACCACCGCTGCTGCGAGGCTGAGAGTGGTGATATCCGGGCGGCCTCTTGTTCCGGAGACCTTTCCGTCGCACCTCCTCCTCCTCACTCCCCCGGCTAGGGTGCAGTGCTCATCTCTGTTTCAAAGCCAAAAGAGCCAGCGCTGTGTCTGCTTCTGCAGACATTTCCGTGGTCATGTGGCAGGCATGACTAAACACTGGAGTGCACGGAACGCTGTTACCTTCCCGCCGAAGTGGTCCCTATTTAGTAAAGGTAAAGGTTTCCCTTGCTCGAAAGCCAGTCGTATCTTAACCTATAAATCCAAGGGTTAACCGTTGGAACTGGCTATATGTTGCTATGCCTCGCCCTACTTGCCTGCACTCACCCTTCGTGCACACGGCCGATCTGGGTACGCAGGTCAACGAAGGATAGAGAAAACCGGCAGTGGGGCAACAGCGCCACAAACGCGAAGAAAGGGAAACAACTTCACTTCCCAACATTCCTTGCGCCGTGCCGCGCCAGAGCCAATCAGGCTGAGAGGTTCTCGCACGGCGCAGCGTTCAGAAACGCGCCGCAGCCAATCGAAAGAAAACCATTTTAAAAAAACGCAGCACAAACACAAAGCACCAACCCATAACTACAAGCCCCAGCGTCCTGCGCGCCATGAGCGCGCAGAATGCTGAGGAAAACGGCGCCCGAAAAATTAAAAAGAAAAACAACTCACCGCCTCACAGCCAAGCAAACACCAGCCGGCTTTCTTTCCCTCACCCACGGCGCCTGAAGGTCCCGACTGGAGTTTCCCCTTTAATATCAGTGGGTGGATCGATTCCCCCCCCCTCCTTAAAACAACTCCGTCTTTTCTTCTCTTTAAAAACAGAGTTGTTTTAAGGAGGGGGGGAATCGATCCACTCTGCCTGGTCTCCTGGGTCCAGAAGTGTTGGGGCAATATACCCCTTTTGTCCCCACAAACCTCCCAACCCTAGGGTAGTCAGCGGAGAGGGGGGTCACAACCCCCACCCACTGATATTAAAGGGAAAACCCGATCTACTTTCACGACTTCACACAATCAAAGCACCATAACACACTAAAGCCCCCTCCCTACCACCTAGCCCACCCTTCCTAACCCCCAATGACCTCGCCCCCTCCCCACCACCTAGCCCACCCTTCCTAACCCCCAATGACCATGCCCCCTCCCCACCACCTAGCCCACCCTTCCTAACCCCCAATGACCATGCCCCCTCCCCACCACCTAGCCCACCCTTCCTAACCCCCGATGACCATGCCCCCTCCCCACCACCTAGCCCACCCTTCCTAACCCCCAATGACCATGCCCCCTCCCTACCACCTAGCCCACCCTTCCTAACCCCCAACGAAAAACAACTCACCGCCTCACAGCCAAGCAAACACCAGCTGGCTTTCTTTCCCTCACCAACAGCGCCTGAACGTCCCGACTGGAGTTTCCCCTTTAATATCAGTGGGTGGGGGGTTGCAATCCCCCTCTCCGCTGGCTACCCTAGGGTTGGGAGGTTTGTGGGGAGAAAAGGGGTATATTGCCCCAACACTTCTGGACCCAGGAGACCAGGCAGAGTGGATCGATTCCCCCCCTTAAAACAACTCCGTCTTTTCTTCTGTTTAAAAACGGAGTTGTTTTAAGGAGGGGGGGGGGGAATCGATCCACTCTGCCTGGTCTCCTGGGTCCAGAAGTGTTGGGGCAATATACCCCTTTTGTCCCCACAAACCTCCCAACCCCAGGGGAGTCAGCGGAGAGGGGGGTCGCAACCCCCCACCCACTGATATTAAAGGGGAAACCCCGATCTACTTTCATGACTCCACACAAACAAAGCACCATAACACAATAAAGCCCCCTCCCTACCACCTAGCCCACCCTTCCTAACCCCCAACGACCACGCCCCCTCCCCACCACCTAGCCCACCCTTCCTAACCCCCTATGACCATGCCCCCTCCCCACCACCTTGCCCACCCTTCCTAACCCCCAACGACCATGCCCCCCTCCCCACCACCTAACCCACCCTTCCTAACCCCCAACGACCATGCCCCTCTCCCCACCACCTAGCCCACCCTTCCTAACCCCCAATGACCACGTCCCTTCCCCACCACCAAATAAATAATTTTTTTAAAATTACTAAAAACAGTCAAACACATCCAAAAATACACAAAAACAAAAACACCAAAAACAATACGAAGTAAACAAAGACACAATCAAAAACAAAACAAACAGACAAAAAATACAAATTCCACCCCCCCCGCCCACACACACACACACACACACACACACACACACACACACACACACACACACACACACACACACACACACACACACACACGAAAGAAAGAAAACAAGCAAACTTACCAAAAGATGTGCTACCTCCACCAGGACTGGAAAAGAAATGAATAAAGAAAGAGACTACTTACCAGAAGAAGCTCCACCCAGAGGCCAGGAGAGAAAAAAAGTCAAAATACAATAACCCCTACCAGCACCACCTGCTGGCCACAATAGTAAAAACAATTCAAAAACACACAACAGCTCCAAATAAAAGGCCACAAGAGTAAAAACAAATCAAAAACATAACACAAATTCACAATTTTACACAAAAGGTCACACCAATAAAAACAAGTAAAAAAATTACACTAAAACACACTTTAACACACATCACAAACATATGTCAATAAAATACAATAGAAACTTTTAAAAATCCTGTGCTGAGTTATAACTCAAATTTAAACTCAAAACATCTAAACACATTTTAAAAACATTGAATGTAAAAAACATTTACTTTTACATTATTAAAATTATTACCTACGGTACAACTAATTAAAAAAATTCAAAAAACTAAAACATTATTCACTTACATAAAACAATTTGAAAAAATTATATCATACTTTCTTCTTTTATTAATCCTCAAAAAAACAACAAAAAAGCAGATCACAGTTAATAACAGCCAAGCAAATTTTTTTACATAAATAAACATTTAAAAAATTAAAATTACAGACTAAGCAATTTTTAAAAAACATTAACACATTTTAACCTTCCAACACAATGTAAAACTATTGCAAAAATAAAATTGGTTCATTTTTTATTAAAACACATGGGGGAAAAAGCCCGGCAATGCCGGGCAACCCTTGCTAGTCTGACTATAGGGACATGTGGCAGGCATGAAATTTTGTGAGAGCTGATGTAAAAAGTGGCAGATAGCACCGTAGGACATGAAACGATCTGTTGCCTTCAGACCACAGGAGTGCACGGAATGCTGTTACCTTCCCACCAAAGTGGTCCCTGTTTATCTACTTGCAATTTCTTGCTTTCATGATAATAATAATAATAGGTAAAGGTAAAGGTTTCTCTTGCTCAAAAGCCAGTCGTATCCAACTCTAGGGTGCAGTGGTCATCTCTGTTTCAAAGCTGAAGAGCCAGCACTGTCTGCTGCTGCAGACCTTTCCGTGGTTATGTGGCAGGCATGACTAGATACCAAAGCGAACGGAACGCTGTTACCTTCCCTATTTATCTACTTGCAATTTCTTGCTTTCGAACTGCTAGGTTGGCAGGAGCTGGGACAAAGACAGGAGCTCATTCCGTCCTGCAGTCCTCGTGAATCGAACTGCTGACCTTCCGCCTCCCAGTCAGCGTCTTAGCCACTTGATAATTACCGGTAGTTATTTCTAAGCTTTAGAATAAAAGCTTGGCCCCAGCGGCCACGACCCTTTATCCCTCCTGGTAGGAGCAGGAAGGGAGAGGCAGGACCCCTTGCAGCTGTGGCGGCGCTCCTACCGGGAGGAATAAAGGGCCATGGACCACCTTAAAGGGGCAGTGTAGGCAGGCACTGGCTGTCTGCCGGCGTTGGAAGAGGGGTAGTCTTATAGGGTGAGTATATTCCAAACTATATTTTAACTTGAAAAGTTGGGGGTCGTCTTATATGCCCAGTCATCTTATACACCAGAAAATACGGTATATAAAACAGTGTGTGGGGTGGCACACTGCCCTGTGGTAGACCATTTCTTTGATGTCTCCATCGGCTGCATTGTCCTTGGAAATTGACAAAAAAACTACGATATCCCGATAAACAGCCTATGATTTTTGTGAATTTAAAATCGTTTGTGATGTGGGAGACTTTCTTCAGCAAGGCTGTGTGGTTGACTGTGTCATAAGCTGCAGTGAGATCCATAAACACTACACCTGTGATTTCCTTCAGTTCAAAACCATCTTCTATGTACTGTGTTAGGTTAAGAATTTGTGCTGCACAATCTTTGCCAGGTCTGAAGCCAGCTTTCAGTTGTATAAGCAAGGATTCTACTATTGCAGATAGTTAGTTCAGGATTAAACGTTCATATATCTTATATAGGTGGCTAAGAAGAGATACAGGCCTATAGCTTTTTGGGACTTCTGGTGGCTTGCCTGGTTTAAGTATAGCTATCTCACCCGAGCCTTCCTCCATATCTTTGGTATCTGGATTACATTCAAGTAGTTATTATACAGGCTAAGTAACCATTTCTTCGTTATTGGTCCAAAATGTTTTATCTGCTCAACCCGAATCTCATCCATGCCCGGTACTTTACCATTTTTACACCTGACTATTGTCTCCCATAGCTCTCCTATGGTAAAAGGGGTAGTTAGATCGCTTGTCTTCCATTCCTCATTCCTTCTTGTCTTCTGTTTGTTTTTCAGTGGATTGTTTTTCTGTGGGTTGGAAACTGGTTTCCCATTAAGTAATAGCTGGTGGGCAATTTGGTTGGCTGAGACATTGGCCATTTGGTTACTTCATTAATAAGATGATTAAGTAGTCTCCATGCTTTTTGACTGCTGCGGGTTGTGTCAATTTCTTCTATGAACTTAATCTATTTTTCCATTTTGTGCTCTGAGATAGCTGACACTACCTATTGTCTGGCTTGAATGGTCTCTTCGATAAATGGATTTGCATCAAAAAGGGTAAAATATTCATTCAGTAAGTTAACAGTTTCATGCATTAGAGTTATACCTCCATAGAGCCCTGGAGGCTAACCTTGACACTCCAGCTGTTTTTGGACTTCAATTACCAGAAGCCCAAGTCAGCACTCCTGCTGATCAGGGCTTCTGGGAATTGAAGTTCCAGAACAGCTGGAGTGCCAAGGTTAGCCATCACTGCCCTAGATCAGTGGTAGCGAGCCTATGGCCCGTGTGCCAGAGGTGGCACTCGTAGCTCTCTCTGTGGGCACCTGTGCAGTCACTGCAGCACAGAGTTTGCCCAGCCCCTCTGCCATTAGCCCAATGGGACCGCTTCCTCCCTCCCCTGCACAGAATTCACCTCATCCCTCTGCCCAGCAGCTCAATGGGAGCACTTCCTCCCTCTCCCCATCACAGAGTTCGACCCACCTCTGCCCAGCAGCCCAATGGGAGCGTTTCCTTCCTCCCCTTTTGCTCTGTCAGCACTTTGCAATAAATAAGTGGGTTTTGGGTTGTAGTTTGGGTACTCGGTCTCCAAAAGGTACAATTTATGAGAAAACCCTTTGAGCCTATGGCTTTGTCTGATTTGAGACGTCTCACTTTCAAGACAGTTTTCTTGATTGTAATGTCACCTGAAAACTCTCAGAAAAAGCAATCAGTTTGTAAGTTTCTTTAAACATAAATAAAACAGCCAGAGAAGTTTTGAAGGAAAAAGAGATTTTATCAACTAGATTAATAACATATGATATGTGGTACCCAAGTCAGGAGACTTGGGGACCCCGATTTACAATTTAACCATGCTTTATACTTTTTGACAAACTACACACATGTGTTCTTAGCCCATGTTTGCTCCTCTTAGATAAATGACTTAGGACTTTTTGTGTAATTGTCTTCTCATAAAATTGCCTTTCTCCAGGCCACACTATAAATTAATACAAATTAATGATCTTTAACTGCATACTTATTTTGTTAAAGGAAGATGTTAATAAATTAAAATAATTATTTCTAGGATCACAGTGATCACATCTGCAAGAAGAGTTAGTGAGTTGAATGTGTTGAGGTGTCACCAACCATTTACACAATTTTATAATAAGTCACTTTCATACTCTGATTTCTTGCCCAAAGTGCTTTCCGAGTTTGTACAGCCAGGAATCCCATCCCTGTGATCATTTCTGGGCAACTAGGGGAAATGATCACAGGGATGGGATTCCTGGCTGTCCAGGGGTGAGGTATGTATGTGCCAATTTTTAGCGTGATCGGTCCAGGGGTGCAGATTTGTACCTCACCCTCTGGAGACGAGTACAGGGTGTGTGTGTGTCATGAGTCCCATGGGGGACTGTATGCCCCTAAATTGATCTGCAAAGGGTAGTATACTCAACAGGAGTGTGTGTGTGTCCCAGTGATGTCATACTGATGCTAATGTCATAGTCCCAGGAGACACATGTATGGGAAGGATAAGGGTGGACCATTGACAGAGAAGTGGGACGGATGAAGGAAGAGAGAGATGGAGGAAGAGATGTCACAGTCCCAGATAGGGATGGGTGAGGGAGGCAGAGACGGGATGGGTGAGGGAAGAGAGAGACGGAGGAAGGGAGGCAGGAGCGACCCACAGACACCCCATGAGGTTTCCATGGGAAAGGCTGGCCTACGGTAAAAAAAAAACCCGGGCAAGGCCGGGTAATTGGCTAGTTTATTATATTTTGAAAGACAAACGATTGTGCTTAGCACTAGATCACCTTATCACTGCATTGATGAAGTAGTTTAGCAGTAAATTATCTGTGCACAGACCAAAACCAAGAAATATAAAAATTGAGATAGAATAGAAACAACTCCAACAAATTCCAGCAGACTGTTACATTTCCCTAACACTCTGCAACACTATAGACAGCCCAGTGGTTTTACGGTGAACTATAAAAGGAGGGATAGGAATCGTCAGAGGGCTGGATTAAAGGAAGGGGGCCCATAGGCTGTATCAGACATTGAACTGCATCAGATTGAGGGGCAAATGTTGGCTCTAGCATGCAAATGGACTCTGGTCTTCATGTGATCATCTAATCCAAACTAGCGTAAACTAGTCTGCAAATCAAACTGCAGCAGAGCTGAATTGCCCTTGTTTTAGTACTGTAATTGATTTTTTTTTCAGAATTACTTTTGTCGTATTTTAATTCTCATAAATGCTAACATGTTTAACACATTTTAGCCTGCTCTTCACCTGAAAAGATTCTCAAAATGGCTATGGTTCTAAACATAGATGTTAGAAAAATGCCATGCTAATTTCTTTTTTTTAAATGTAGTGGGGAATTTGAAAAAGCTTTGGTGTTTCCCATTGCTTGAGGTGTTGATGAATCAGAGTTGCAGTTCTTCATTGTGTGTGTGTGTGAGAGAGAGAGAGAAGTTAAGAAAGTATTTCAGTGTTTTAGTTTGCAACTAAAACTTTTATCCTGAAAACACTCTGTCACTGCAAAACCCAATACTATATTTAAAAATACTTAGCCAGTCCTCTATCTCTGCTCTCCTCTCTGCTCTTAGGTGAGTATATAACTCAAGAACTGAATAAAGCTTCAAGGAAGCAAAGTTTAAAATGTTTGCTCTTGTTTAACACCCTTAAACAAACACATTCCACAGATGACAAATAATATTCTATTTTACAGTCTGGATACTAGAGGGCAAAAGGAACACTATTACAGAACACCTAAGGAATTTAGTTAGGGTATTAGTTTTAAAGACCTTGGGGTTTCACTTCATGATGCTGATGTACTTTTTATTTATGTTAACTGTAAGCTAAAAAGATCAGCAATGATTTCATAAAGGAGAATGTGAATATTAAGAAACTGAACTGGAATGGCTTGCTGAGAAAGGCTACTTTCTCTTCTTTTTCTGGTACTATTTTGTATTCCTTTTGAATATTGGAGACTCACTAGTTCTGTTGTGTTCAAAGGCTTAGTGAATGGCTTATACTGTATGTGTCCAGTATGGATACATTTCTGAGGCTGGCTGACTGGCAATTTGTTTGCATCCAAGGGATGGTCAAGTGGGAACTTGTGGAAGTTGCATACAAGCAATATACCGTATTTATTCGTGTATAACGCGCAAAATCTTATACCAAAAAAAGAAATCAAAGTTGGGGTGCGCGTTATAAACGAGGACTGGTGTGGCAGTGGCGGCCAGTCCCTTGAGGGCGCGAATGGTGAGTTCCCGCGAGTTCACGTCACCTTGTCGTGTACAGTGTGCGTCACAAATAGGGTTGTGCCGCTTCATTTCCTCGCCCACACGGGGGACTCAGTGAGCGCATGACGTCACCCACCCTAAAAGGACGGCGCCGGCGTGGTTTTCTCCAGCAGAACGAGGCGTGGCCTCCGCCTCCAGCCATTTCCCGCCATACGCCTCCTCACTCCCGGAGTCCCACCCCGTCGCAAGCCTCTTTTATTTCCTTTTTAGAATTGGGTCGGCTGTCTATTGCTGCGGCGGGTGAAGGGGAGGCAGGGGCGTGGCTTTGAAGAAATTGACGGGATCTGATTGGGTGGCGCGGGAGACGAGGCGTGGCCCGGAGGTAGCTCTTATGAACAAGCTTTTTCACCACGCATTCAATTACAATGCGTGGTGTGAAACAAAATTTTATACCGAGGTTTCATGGAAAATTAGGGGTGCGCGTTATACACGAGTGCGCGTTATACACGAATAAATACGGGTAATGCTTTCAGTATGAGAGCTAGAGCAAACACATTGAATCAGTAGGATTTACGTGCATATACAGTAATACCTCATACAAAGTCCGCTTCATACAACATCGAATTCATACAACATCGCCTAATTCCTTGGAAAAAGTTGCCTCATACAAAGTCGCTGCGACTTTGTATGAGACATTGGGGTTTTCCCCAGGTTGCATTGTGCCTGGGTAGTATAAAAGGCAGGACACATGCGTGCATTGCTCTTGTGGGTTTTGCACGAGGCAAAGAGTGTTTAGGAGTGGTTTTGAGCACGACTTTGGATTTTTTTTGAATTTTTCGTCAGAATTTTTGGAAGCATTCTTGGGATTTTTGCAGCATTCTTCAGGTTCTTGGACAATCAGGGTTGTTTGACATTTTTTTTAATGTATTTAGCCTTTAGACAATAATTTCTTAAAGTTCTGTCAGTTTCCTGTCTGTTTCCTTGACTTTGCCCTGAAGTCTGTGCTGTTACAGTATAATGTATCTCTATGGAAACGATGTTGTACGAGGCATCGCAGCAAGGATTTGGACGTTGTATGAGGCATCGTGGCTAGGATTTTGCATGCCTCATACAAAGTCCAAATCCGTATAAAGTCCAAACTTGTGGAACCAAGTTTGGACGTTGTATGAGGTATCACTGTATCTAACTAATCATTCAACAGTTGATTTAGTGAGTCTGCTGGAGTTGTGATTAGCAATGGGATTTAGGCTTAAGTATTTTGAGAGAACATCTTCTAATTTGATTTGATTTGATTCTCACACTTGTATGCCGCCCACTCAGGAAACCCGACTCAGGGCAGCTCACACAATACTATGCAGTAAACACAGTAATACAATATACAATAAAGACAATAATTGTACCATTCTGCAAAGGATGCAAGATGTGGGAGAGATCCAGCAGAACCTTGATGTTTGATTTGAGTTAAAAAAAAACTCTTTTTAAGCCACATGACCTGTTGAAGGTGTATATATACAGTTAGCAGAGTAAATTAGACACAACAATAGTGAGACTATTGCATTAAATATTCACATGAGAACTGTCAATGTAGAGTTGGCTATCCCAGCAACACTTGGCTATCTCCAATAAACCTATCTCAATCAGATCAAATTCATGCTTTCCAATCACTATCAGCAACAGTATCCTGTGCAGTATTTGTTTTAAACTGTTACTTTGCACTAAAAATAATGCTGAAGCTGAAGCCTTGATTCAGTGTGTCATGTTAATTGTCTTCCAAAATCAGTGTTGTGTCAGTACAAAATGGGAGGGAGAAACAGTTCCTGCAGTTTTGATGGTTTTAATTTGATAGATGTAATCTTTCTGTTTCTTGAAACATTCAGCTGCTGCCCTGAAACGTACTACTGTATTTAATTATATATATGGACAGCGAGGAGAACAAATTCAGTAGGTCAGTCTTAGAAGAAATCAACCCTGACTGCTCCTTAGAAGGCCAAATAGTAAAAATGAAGCTGAAGTACTTTGGACATCAAATGAGAAGAGAGGACTCACTTGAGAAAGCCTTGTTGCTGGGAAAAGTGGGGAGCAAAAGAAGAAGGGGGAGGCCAAAGATGAGATGGCTAGATGGTATTGTAGACACAATGGGCACAGAGCTGGGCGGACAGGTGCCTGGCGTGCGGTGGTCCATGGGGTTGCAAAGGTTCGGAATCGACTGTGTGACTGAACAACAACAATAACTTTAATATTAAATCATTGACTCTTTTGCTGTTTTAAAAGGAAAAAAAAGTTTTATAATTCAAATAAGAATTGAATCACCTCTTTGGGAAGCATACCATGCTCTAAGACTCAACTGGAGTGAGACCTGGCAACTTATTGCTCATGGTGGTGCTGACAATAATTTAATAACTACGTTTAAAGAACAAAGGGACTGCAGGTGGCTTAGTGGTTAAGACTCTCAACTTGATGACTGGAAGGTTGGCAAGTCAGCAGTTCAAGACCCAAGTGCTGTATGACTGAGTGAACTCCCGCTTCTGTCCCAGCTCCTGCCAACATAGCAGTACGAAAGCAAGAAATTGCAAGTAGATAAACAGGCAAGTAGATAAACAGATAAAAGGGACTGCAGTGGCTCAAGTGGCTAAGACACTGACTGGGAGGCAGAAGGTCAGCAGTTCGATTCCCGAGTACTGCAGGACAGAATGAGCTCCCGTCTTTGTCCCAGTTCCTGCCAACCTAGCAGTTTGAAAGCAAGAAATTGCAAGTAGATAAATAGGTACCACTTTGGTGGGAAGGGAACAGCATTCCGTGCGCTCCGGTGTCTAGTTATGCCTGCCACATGACCACGGAAACGTCTGCAGAAGCAAACGTTTTACTTCCGCTTCCAGGAGCAATGATGGCAGCACGGGGCGGATGAATCGCAGTAAACCCATTTGTGTGGATTCACAGGGTGCTTGGGCTTCTGGGAATTGAAGTCCAAGAACATCTGGAGTGCCAAGGCTCACCATCACGGGTATATTTTTTGAACATGGTGCAAAGATAGTGTGATGCAAAGAGATTGTTAATGTTGCCCCAGATATTGAAAGTGGTTTATCGAATACAATTTCCTTCTAATCCCGATTCTAATCTCAAGTGGTAAACAGAGAAAAAAGCGGAAATTCTCATTACACAAAAAGACACGTTTCTCTGACACGTTGTATATAGAAAATTACCCACATTCTCTAAAAAGAGGGATGGAAGTTTTTGAGCAATAGTCCCATTTCATTTGAATGAAAGAGATGGCAAAAAACTCTCACAAGCTCCCTTCATTCATTTAACATCTGGCTAGTTGAAGCTGCCTCTGCCACAACTGGTAATATACAGTTTCATGAAAACTGTTTGAGAGTTAGGGCTTGTTTCCATGACTCCATTCTTTTGAGGAATAAGGCTTCCTATTCGAGTCTCCATTTTCCCCTCCTTTTAAAGCCATGAAGCTCTGAAGTTCCCATTGGCTAGTATCCAAAATCATTTTTTCTGCAGTACAGTGTTTGTAAATGTGTGACCATAAATGTCCATTTGCCACTTTTCATTGTAGTTAGAACTAGTAAAATGAGACAGGAGTTTGATGCTTGGAAACAAACTTAACCTTTGAAAACATTTTTTCACTAAATTGTGATTTTCACTGGCCTCCATAAACTGACCTTTCTCCCTCCAGAGGGGTGAACTGTTTTAGACAAGACTACGAAACCAGCTTCTGACCAATCATTTCTTGTCATAATTCATCCGTTTTTATAAAATGCAAATGCCATTTTGCTTATTGTTTAACTACGTAGTTTGACTAAACAGTTTGAGTTTGAGCAAAGAGGGACTGTGGAAATATAGTTTGAAATTAGGAAGGTGAAATATGAATCAAACATGGGAGAGTTCTTCAGAAATTAACAAAACAAAATCTCAATGTTCTTGGTTAAAATAAGAGCAGGATGAAAAATCTATTTTGACAAGCATTTTAAGCAAATTTTTGGGAGGAGAAAATTGAATTCTGCTACAGAAAGATAATTTGCAATGTTTAATGCAATTCATTTAACCTAGCATAATTTTAAACTGGAACAACTGCTGAGTTTATACAGTTTTTCATTTAAATATTGAATATCATGGGAGAATGTGAAATAGTGTTCTAACACTCGGTCCTGTATGCATCTCATAATCATTCAGCGATATTTGATTGTTGTCAGATATCATTGTTGTTTCTACACTATAGACCAGGGATTCTCAATCTGCGGCCCATGGCACCAGTTCATGTGGGCCCCCACCACCTCTGCCACACCAGGAAGGCAATGTGGTGGAGGAAGGACAAAATGGTCTTCCGGCCCCAGAAGCTGTGTGAGGGAGTGTGACCCGGCCCCTGGTTTTAAAGGGTTGGGAACTCCTGCTATAGACTGAGCTGTACACTGGATGATAACATGGGGATTTCCTGTAATTGCAATATACCTACTTTTTCAATTGAATGATATGCTTTGTATGAAGTATCGGCGCAGCTACAGGCCTCTGCTGGTTCCGGACACCCGCCAACTCGGGAACCAGACTGCCCCGCCGGCCGCTTTTCACCTGCTCTCACTGATCGGATGGAACTAGTCACCTCGTCCCTGGACTAGGACGGTTTCCCAACTCAGCGAGAGTAAGCAAAGCGGACTTTTGTAGTGTAGCGAAAGGGTGTCTTCATGTAGTTTACCCAAGCAAGGAAAAACCAGAGAAGAAGATAGGGTCCTAATGGGTAGTGACGATGATTTATAAAATGTCACAGAAAGACTATTTCTGCAAAGCCCTCTGGGATGGGTAGCTGAATTTCCCCCATTAGAACTTCACCCTTATCTCGGCTTTCTATGGGAACTTGGCATTCGATGTTTCAGTAAAGGTGTGTGGGAGTCTACTCACAGTCCTGAGAATGCGAGGCGCTGAAATCTCTCTCCCCATTGCCTTCGATGTTTATTTGGCCCAGCTGCACTTCTAAGCTGAAAAAACAAAGAGTCCGTTTTTGTGAAGTAGCAAGGCCTTATCTGAAAAATTCCCTTTCAGCTCCCTTCTGTCTGAAAGGAGTGAGAAAACCGCTCTTGACAAAATAATTCCATTTCAAAGATTTAATGAAGTAAAAAGTCAGTTCCAAAATATAGAATAAAATCTCTCTAAACTAATCTAAATAAAATACCTTTTTCTAAGAAAGAAAACCTAAGTTCTAAAAGAATACATTTCTAAAAGAGTGCGGCAAAGCTGCCCATCTGGGTTCACAGTTCGGATCCAGGCTGGAAGCAAAGGGGCAGCATCTCTGAGAGAATCAAGATAACTGCCTTCTCTCCTTCTTTCTGGGGCTCGAAGCCTCGGTTTTTATATGTTTCTCGGTGAGAACGTATGCAGTGTTATCTTGAGTGACAGACAACTCTTTTTGATGTCCGGTCTGAGACCAGAACATTTAATCTAAGTTCTCATCTCTCGACGTGAGACTCACGTACTCCAACAGGTGGCTCGTCTGAGAATCATGCTTCTCCCAGGTGATTATCCCGAGAAAAGACATTTTCTCAGCTTTGCTGTCTGTGAACGGAGGTCAGGCTGACCTGCCGTGTTTAATTGGTCAGAAGTCAGCTTCTGCATACTGAAGCCTTCCAAAATGGATCTGACTATGCTAAGCAAAGTTAAACAAACTAACGAAATGAAAGCAGAATAATAAAATAGGCATATTAAACTCTAAATGAACATAGTAAAGAATAAAATAAATTCTTCCCAGCTATGAAATCCCTTACATGAAGGACAGTTAAATTTCAACCAAGCTAGTTCATGACCATATGCAGTCATAAATCGGACAAAGCCAAATTCATTACTTAGAGCAAAGGGCAATCTTTGCAAATTCAGATGAGTGTGCAGCACATGTGGCATAATCCTATATATATCTACTTTGAAGCAGACTTTTGTGGCGCTTGCTGTGTAGAATTTTAACCTTAGTGATAGGCTGAAAAAAGTGCAGCTTTTCTATTGCTTTTACTAAAGAAACTGTCCCCAAAATTCCCCTTTGATTCAGATTTATATTTGATTTCTTCTGTGGGTGTTGCTGTATTAGAGTTCTTAATTTAATTCATGCCAGAAATGAAATTTTGTAGTTTCAAACACTAAATTCTGTAGAAATCTGCTTCTCAATTACAATAAACATGTTTAAGCAAAAGAGGCCTTCCTGTGGCCAGTAAATAACTATTGCAATAGCATCAGCACGAAAGGCTTTAGAAGCCATGGAAACGTTGTAAAACATTTGTGTTCAACATAATGGAACATTAAAGAACATCATAATTATTCAAAATGGAAAGGTGCATTTAAACTGCTACTGAGACTTTTCCCATCAGTATGCTCAAAGTTGGTCCTGGGATAAAAGAACAACAGAAACATTTTGGCAGCTAATAAAATTTTCTTTTCCCTTTAAGCTTCCAAAATCCCAATAAAGTTTTTAAAAATACAATTTATGGTTAAAAGTGTGAGAAACCACTAATATACCCAATATATGGTAGAAGGGGTAGAATTGTTGATTTTCAGGATATAGCTTAGTCTTCCTGAAATCACAAGTTAAACCTCTATCAAGGTCAACTCAGGCTGTCCTTTTTCTGTGACAATTTGAATACCATGTAGTCTGTCCTGTTTGAGTTATTTGGATGAAGCTTGAAATTGAGGTTAGAAGTTCTGTGAATAGCAATTTTGATGCCAACACGCTTCTATAACTGAAAAGTTGAGAGACTTTCCTGGAAGCACTAAGAAATTTTTAGCTAACAAGTGACCACATCCTGTTGTGCAACATGATGTCTCTCAGTTGCATTATTGTCTGTGGCTTCTCATCCCAGTTTAGTGATTTCTCCATGTGAAAGTCATATTAAACTCATAAGGATTTTGTTTCTCTTGTCTTCCCCCTTAAGATAAACATCATGGAACCCAGAATGACAATATGAGTGCAACATTATTCATACATAAGAGCAACAAATTAAGATTGGATCAGAAATAAAATGAGCAATCATTATCGTTGGCTGCAACTCGTGTCTGAGTATACATTTTTTTCCTGAGAATGTTTTCAGGAAAAATGCCATTGGCGTGAATTTGTTTAAGGTGGATCCCAGCTTGCCATGAAGTGACCCACACACTATGATCACAAAGCCATTTTCTGCGGCACGTATGAAATGAGACATGCAGGATTTGACACCGGGACTGCAATGGACTGCCTCAGCCTTGAGGATATTGACAAGGTGCGCCTTCACAGCTAGTCCATCTGGCATGGCCTCTTCTGCCTCCATGACCGTTGGGAATCAGTAATGGTTCCTCCTCCGCTCATTTTACCATTGGACCCAGTATGAGGGCTTCCAGTGGCATTTCCTCCACTAAGGGAGCCATCACTCTACCTAAAGGGGCTCATCCTCCCTTAGGTATCGGCCCCTTTAGGGAGTCATGTTATTTATCGCTGCCCAACTCTCAGCGGGATATCCAGCCAGACCGGAAAATAAGCAGTAACTTTTGTAAAATCTTTTCTTTGGACAGTGGCATCAGTACAGATCAGTGGGCTTTGTTTTGTATCACTGCATGTTTTTATATTTTTACATTTTCCTTTTTAGGTAATGTGGTAAAGTCTATTAATAGGGCTTAGGCTATAAAATTTTAATAACCGGTTAAAAGTTAAGCTGGTGACTTGGACCTGGTGAAGTTTCAAGGTTCTTTTCATTTCAAAGGCAGACTTCGTTACAGTGATCCAGGTGAGAAGTGATTATAATGCCTAGGTCTGCGATGGCAAACCTTGGCACTCCAGATGTTCTTGGACTTCGATTCCAGAAGCCCAAGCATCCTGTGAATCCACACGAATGGGTTTGCTGCAATTCATCTGGCCCACGCTGCCCTCGTCCCTCCCGGAAGCAGGAGTAAAACGCACCCATTTACACAAATTTTACATAAAACTTTACACATAATTTTACTACTATACTGTAATGTGAATCTGCCAAAGTCATGTTAAATGCTCTGGAGAAATTCTATGTCTTTATCAGTTTTAAATCACAATCTGTCTGGATCAGGGAAGTTGTGAGATTGAATCTTAAATTTAAGAAGGACTGTGAAAAGCACATTCCATATTTGCCGGTGTATTAGACGCATCAGAGTATAAGTACCAAAAACAGCCCACTATAGGCCACTATATACAGTACAAGGCATTTCAGAAAACAAAAACAAAAATGCTGTAGCAATTTAAAGACTAACTGCTATATTTCTGACTAGCATTGGCTATCCGGCTTCGCCAGTCGGGTCACTTGGGCCCTGCGGAGAGGGAAGGTGACTGCCAGGCTGGTCTTTCCGCCCTGGGACACACGTCCCCAGACGGATAACAGGCTGTCAGCTTCCCTCTCTACCTCACTGTTTCGCTGCTGGCTTCGAAACAGCGAGGCGGAGAGGAAAGAAGACTGCCAGGCTGCTTCCCCCCCAGGGACGCGCGTTCCCTGGTTGAAGAGTGGCCTGACTGTCAGCTTTTTCCCATTGCTGTTTCGAGAGCTGTTCTCGACACAGCAATGGGGAAGAGGGGAGCTGGCAAGGAAGGGCATCAGGTGTTTGTCTGCCAGTGAAGGCGCCTTCCTTGTTGAACATCCGCCTGCTGCCTTTGGTTTTCCCCCGTGCTGGTTCGAGGCCAGCTTCGAACCAGCGCAGAGGAGGAGCAAGGAAGGGTGACTGGTGTTTGTCTGCTAGGGAAGACGCCTTCCCTGTTGGACACCTGCCTGCCGCCTTTGGTTCTCCTCTGCGCTGGTTCTAGGCCAGCTTTGAGCCTGTGCGGAGAAGGGGCAAGGAAGGGAGACAGGCGGGTGCCTGGCAGGGAAGGTGCCTTCCCTGTTGGACACCTGCCTGTCATCTTGGTTCCCCTCCCGCACTGTTTTTTGGCCAGCTTCGAACCAGCGCAGAGGAGGGGCAAGGAAGGGCGTCAGGTGTTTGTCTGCCAGGGAAAGCGCCTTCCCTGTTGGACATCTGCCTGTCGCCTTGGTTTTCCCCCCATGCTGGTTCTCCGCCGCCGCTGTCGGTGGACAGGCTCAATAACAGCAGACCCTTTTCCTAGTCTTGGTGGTGACGGGATCGACCTTGGCAGTGCGAGTCCCATAGGGGAGGCAATGTGAGGCCAGGGATTTTGTGGCCTGCTTTTCCCTCCCTTCTGATTTCCTCCCCTGGCTGATGCCACTGGCCAGGGCCCCCCGCCGCAGTCCCCGTCCCCCATCCCCCTCCATTTTTTTGCTGTCATGGGGTACTTTTGGCATGATGTGGTGGCCGTTGGGCTGGCCTGGCTTCCTTCCTTCTCGTGGCTGCTGCCTTGCTTCCCTCCCCCCCCCCGGGGCTCATCCGTTGCCATGGCCCCATTCTCGGCTTCCGGACCCTTGCGGGGATGATCTCAGGGACAAAAGGTAGGTGTGCACGGTGCATTATGGGATAGGCTGTGCGGGTGTGGACACACATTCTGCACACGCATGGCCACATCCCTCCTTTATAGGTTAAGATGTGAGCTTTTGTGGATCACGTCCACTTCATCAGACATTGGAGTGGGACATCAAGGCATGAACATATATACACCAGATCCAGAAACATAGAGTGATTAATCAGCATGACAGCTAAGTATGCAAATCAATGCAGCTTCCTACAGCTAGCAGTAGCAGATGATCTCTGGTTGTTATTCAGATAGAGGGGATATGGTGGCTCAGTGGTTAAGAAGCTTGCTGTGTTAGCTGGAAGGCTGGTAAATCAGCAGTTCGAGTCCCAGGTACTGCATGACAGATTGAGCGCCCATCTCTGTCCTAGCTCTTGGGGACATGAAAGGAGCATCATTTGGGCATTCCCAGAATGGAATTTCTTCTGCAAAAATCCTTTTTAATCCAGAATAATTTCTGACACAAAATTATTATTATTATCGGATTACCCCTAAATGTCCCCTTTTCAATTGTAATAGCAGTTACATTATTTCAATTATTACATCTGAAAATATTCATTTGGAATTATTACATTTTCACAATTGAAAAGGGGACATTTAGAGCTAATCAAAATAATAACCAGAGATCATCTGCTACTGCTAGCTGTAGGAAGCTGTATTGATTTGCATACTTAGCTGTCATGCTGATTAATCTCTCTATGCTTCTGTATCTGGTAAATGATAAACAAAAGGCAAGCTTCCTTGCACGAGTACTGAGTGAAACATGTGATGCTTTAACCGGTATATGTTTTTCATCGAAAGCATGAATTAAGTTAGGAAGATGCTCTGAATTCCCAAGACAGGAATGCACAGAGCAAAGGAACTTTCCTGAGGTTTCAGATAAAAATGCCTCAAAAGAAATGATTATTATTATGGTAACTGCAACAAGGTTGTTAATGGCTAAAAACTGGAAAATCTATATGGAATTTACTTGAAAAGATTGGAATAAAGAACTATGGAACGTTGCCATAAATGATAATCTGAAGAAAAAATATACAAAGACCCATTCGAGGCTCGAGAAAAAGGAACTCTATACTTATAAAAAGGCCCCTTAACCGTTGGGTTCATTCAAAGGCTCCCGCACTAGGCCCAACCATCCCCGACCTAGCCCTCCGCACTCACTGTAACTCCTGCCTTCCCAACGCCATGGGGTTTTGGTATTCGCCAGTGGGGTAGCCACCCCACGATCGCGACCAAAAAAACCCTATGAGTCCCAGAGTCCTCTGGGCTGCGCAACCCCTCAGCCAATCAGGCTGAGGGACGCAAGTGCAGAGGAGGCTGGGAAAGTGCGGCGCGGCAGTTTTAAAATACAAACCGTGCCGGTCCAAGAGAAAAACTTTCAAAGACCCAGCCGGAGCCAGGAAAAGATAAGTGCGGTCGATGAGGGTTGGGGGGGGGGAGGCACGGCCCTGGCAACCACACCGACCCCCCTGCCCCACCACCTAGCCTCCCCTTCCTAATCTCCGCCGACCACACTTACCCTTTGCCGGTTCCGGCTGGGTCTTTGAAAGTCTTTCCCTCCCGTTGCGGCCTTCTGTGTAGGGAGAACCACCAGACTGTCCTTCGTCTCTGCGGATGACATGGCAAAGGACAGTCCGGTGCTTCTCCCTATGCAGAAGGCCGCAACAGGAGGGAAATTGTTTCCCAAAGGGAACCGATTTGTCTTCCTAGGAGGACAGAGGCCAAAATATTCGGCCTCTGTCTTCCAAGGAAGACGAACACCTTAAAAACGGGAGACAGAGGCCAAGCACGGAGCACCGTTCTCGGCCTCCATCTCCCACAACCGCCCCATAGCTTGGGGGGGGGAGGATACCCCCCTCTCTCCCCCCAAGCTATGGAAAGACAGCTGGAATAAAAATTCCCCTACAGCCTCGGAGGCCAGTACAAGCCGCCATCGTAGCATGGGGTGGGTGGGGAAAGAGGATACCCCTCCCCCGACCCATGCTTTGGCAAGGCAACGGGGAAAAACTATGTTTTCCTCCGCAGCCTCGAAGGCCTGCCCAAGCCGGCCCGTAGTTTGAGGGGGAGGAGGTACTCCCTCTTCCCCCCCAAAAAAATCCCAGGCTACGGCAAGGCACCTGCCGGCCCCCCTGCAAAATAAATAAATAAATAAAAGAATCCCCCCACCCCAATGCAAGGATTTAATGCAGCCTGGCCAGCAAGGCAAAGCCATGTTAAACCCTCCCAACCCCCCCAACACACACTCTCACACTCACACACATCCAAAAACAACAAAAAACTCACCTACAGGGAACAACCAAAAAAGATGTCCTCCCTGCATGAACTCCTCCTCCGCACTGAACGTTAGTGAATGTAGTCCACCAGAGGGTGCTATTTTTAGTTAAAACTATTAACTAAAAATAGTACCCTCTGGTGGACTACATTCACACACACACACACACACACACACACACACACACACACACACACACACACACACCACTCCTGCCATAATAAATTTTTTTAATGTGTGAGTTGGTGGTTGGAGTGGTTTTTCCCCTAGGAGTGGTGTTTGTGCAAAATCAAAACCACCCCAAACCACCAACACACACATTAAAAATGCCCGGCAAGTCCGGGCAAACTATGCTAGAAGTCCATATGTCAACCACACACCTAAGGTCTTCTATAGTGGATAACTGTACAAAAATAGGGAATCGAAACAGCTGTAAAAGTCCACCGGTTTAGGTACTTTTTCGGAACTCTCTTCCTTCATCAGATTTACATAATACAATATATATTTTTTCTGAAATGATCTCTTAGTGTTACCTTTAAGTGTTTGGAATGACGTCATCTGGCAGGAGCGTGGAGGTTGATAATTATTGCAATTAGTATTTCACTCACCTGTTACTAGACTATTTAGTCAGAAAAAAATTGTAGTAGAGTAAATGTTCAATTAGCCCAAGGAGAGTTTCTAAAGTGAGGCTAGAACACACATAATAAATATTATAGATAAGGTGGGTGATTTTGTTTGTATTATAATTAATCATAAATATTGGAATAGTGGATGTTTTAGAAAATCATGAAAAAAATTCTTACAGTTACATTATATAATTATATTTTATTGTTACAGAGATTAAACATTTATGTAATTTACCGTTCAGCCACCCCTTGGTTATAAATGATAATCTGACATGCAAATTAAAATTTAAAAAGGGTATGATAAAGAAAAATAATTTTATAGAGATATGGGTAGAGTTTATTGATTATGTTTTTGTTAAAACCAAAGGGATAAAAACACTGCATAAATACTTAAGTTTTTGTAAATAGGGGATAAGAATAAGTAAAAATTTTGTTTAGATTACATGTTAGGATATTAATTTCCCATTGGAAGTGGATGCACATATTTGTAGTTGTAAATTTTCTCTCTCATAATTTTAGTGTTGTGTTTTTGCTTATATGTATTTTTTCTTGTTTATATTATCAATACAAAATATTTTTTTTAAAAACAAAATGGCTCAAATTATCTGGTGAATGGGAGGAAAATGGGAAAAAGTCACACTCAGGATGCAAACATATTCCTTTTGGAATTGTGGTTGGAAGGACCATCTAGCTAAATCATGTCCATCTTCCCAAAGACTTTTCAAGCAAATATAGCAAAGCCAGTTCAGATATAGAAAATAAAAAAAGCATGTGGAAACTAATTTTATGAAAGAGACCAAGGGAAAAAAACAGCAAGGCAACACACAACTTGCATGGCTTATAATTCTGAACAAACAGCAAGGCAACACACAATTTGCATGGCTTATAATTCTGAACAAAAATCAAACTTTCTGGGTCATTGATTCAGGATGTGCCAGCCACTCCACACATATGAGAGAATTCTTTATTACTCTTGGTGGAAATGCTGGTGGAAACATTCATATAGCTAATGGGGACCCTATTAATATAGAATGAACTGCAACTGGTGTTTTAAAATGTGAAATGTCCATTGAAACCAGGTTTGTAATGCAGCATGTTAGGTACTTCAGGCTTAGATTATAAAGTTTTTGCCACACACATTGAAAATAGAGAGTACATAGTAAAGAAAAATAGTGAGGTGTATTTTTAAGCTCTTTAATGTAACAATGTCTACAAACTGAGTCTCTATAGCCCAGAAAGCTAACACAACATAAGCCCAGAGAGAAGGAGACACCAGTCTGGAGCATAGGCACGATTGGTTTGCACACACAGACTCAAAGGCAGTCCTTGAGCTGCAGACCACAACTTTGCTACAGGTATCAAGGTAAATGCACTTGATGAAAGAGCAGAACAAGGTGTGTAAGCTGTATCACCAAACAGGGTGTTAGGCCCGCATTCCCATCAAGGACTGAGTGAAGGAGCACAAAGGGTACTGAATCTAATACTTGTGACCTTTGTGGGCCTCTTAATGTGCCATCTTTGGGTCACATTAAGAGGCCCACAAAGGTTGGAACTTCCTATACGGCTATACGTTTCTGCACCCGTCCATCCTATCCCATACTTAGCCACCTGCACTCACCTGAAACTGGTCCATAGGTTACTGCAGGGTTGAGAAAGGCGCCAGTGGGGCAAGAGCCCCACGAACGCAAAAAAAGGAAAATAACTTCACTTCCCAACGTTCTATGAGCCACGCCGCGCCACAGCCAATCAGGCTGAGAGGCGCGAGCAAAAAGAACGTTGCAAAATGCGGCGCGGCCAATAAAAATCGAGCCGCAGGGGGGGAAAACGCCGCACGGACGGAAACCAAAAATGCAAAACTACAAGTCCCAGCATCCTGCACGCCATGAGCGTGCAGAACGCTGAGAAAGCCGGCGCACGAAAAATAAAATTAAAAAACGCAACGGGAGCACAAGTCCCTAGCAGGCAGACGCAGCGCCTCACAGCCTCGCAAAACAAACACCCACAAAAAAAAAAAACCACGGCGAGACACCTGCCGGCCTTCTTTCCTGGAGCAATGGGGAGAAGAGGGACTCCCTCTCCTCCACGCTACCCCGCCAAAGGCACGGCGAGACCACCGCTGGCCTCAAGGAAAGTTGAGTCAGGGTGGAAAAAAAACACCATCAGGCAGCAGTTCGTCAGGGGAAGCACCCTCCCTGGCGAATGACTGGCTGCTGCCTTTGTATTTCCGACGGAGGTCATGCAAAAGCAGCAGCCCGCAATCCGCAATGAAGAGCACCACCCCTTACGGATCGCTGTCTGCCGATCTCTGGTTAGGTAAGCCAGGAGAGAAAGGAGACAGAGAGGAGAGAACCATCATCAGGCAGATAGCTTTTCTCTGCCTCTTTCTCCCCTGACCTACCTAACGAACCTTACTGGGGGAAGAGCCAGCTGACTGCCTCCTCCTCCTTTCCCTGTGGCTGCATCGAAACCAAAATTCGAAGCAGCAATAGGGAAAAGAGGAACCGACAAGGCATTTCATATAGGCAATGGGGATGAGTACCTTTATACCACAAACATACCATCCTGGAGGAACAAGGCATTTTATGCAGGAGACATGAATGGGATGGCTAAGCAGAAGCTAAGAATTTTTTTGGAGTTGACAAGATGCATTGTTGCAGCTGCTGAGCTGCCCCACAAAATGTGTGGTGATGCAGCCATGACTGCAATGTATCTCCAGAACAAATTATCAACTAAAGGCACCACAAAAACTATTTTGAACTATAGCATGGTGGTGTGTCACATATGCACATTAGAGTTTTTTGAAGCCTGGCTTATTCCTACATATTAAAACAGAAAAGGAACAAACTGGACTCTAGAACAGAACAGACTATTTTACTCGGCTATGCACCCTGACAGCAAAGGCTATAAGCAATGAACTTAAAAATAGGTGAAGTCAGCATAAGGCATGTGGTTCATTTTGGTAACCAAAAGAGAGCTAACAAAAGAGAGACCATGTTAGAAACCTCTGAAGGGCAAGATCACTATGTTGAATCTCTCCTAGACATAGTAGTGTCAATGCTTTCACAACCTGGATCAAACAGAGCAGAAAGAAAATGATACACAGGAAGAAGGTAGTACATCAACAGTAGGGGATAGAGATGGAGATGTTGAGGTTATTGAACTGGAAGAGGCACCGATGCTACAACATACTTCAAAGCCAACCAACAGATCCTGATCATGACCCAACAAAAAAGGTGTACTGACTGTTCACTTCACTTGTATTGCAAAGTTATCTTTGCTGAATGAGCCAGTGATCAGGAAGGAAAAATTGAACAGGTGCCAGTTGCAGAAGCCTAACTGAGAAAGCTTTTGGGTGCAAGAGGTAGCAGTATGCCGAAGGAAAAGTGGAACGCTACAAGGCAAGACTGGTTGTAACAGATTTCCTGCAGAAATATGGATAAGACTTCGATGAAACCTTTGCTCCTGTTGTCAATAACAACACTATATGGATGTTTCTGAGTATGGTAGCTTCTAAACAGATGTTAAGTCAAACATCTAGATGTCAAGATTGCGTTTATACATGGAGATGCTGTAGAAGAGCTATACATGGAACATTCACTAGGATTTAGCAGTCGGAAACTTCCTGATTTGGTCTGCAAACTAAAGGAAGGCACATATGGGCTAAAACAAGCTGATTAGACCTAGAATGAGAATTGAAGAAGATGCTGCTGCAAGAAGGTTTCAACCAAGTTGATGCAGATCAAGGCTTATATATCAGAAAAGTGAAATGGGCATTTAACTTTTTTATTTTGTTGATGACCTAATTGTAGCTGATCAAAGGGAACAGGACTACAAAGAGATTGTTCACCATCTTAACAAAGAGGTGGAGATAAAGGGTTTAATTGATACAGTATTTTATTTGCGCATTTAAATTGAAGGGGTGGCAGATGGCCCATATCTGCTGAACTAGAAGCAAAAGATATTGAAGCTGAGGAGACACTACTAGGCATCCAAGATAGCTACACTGTTGCAAAACACACGGCAACAGAATTTTTGGAAGTCAGAGAAGAGACTGGATCTGTGTCAAACCATCAATTATAGAACAACTACAGGAAAGCTTTTGTACCTAGCAACCACTAGTAGAGCTGACATACTGCTGTAGGGATACCGAGCAAAAAAGTTAATTAATCAACACAGGGTGACTGAACAGCTGTCAGAATAGTAGCTAGATACTTGATAGAAACAACAGACTTTAACCTATGACTGCCAATAAGCAGAAACCCAAAGTTTGTGGGGCACACGGATGCAGATTGGCCAGATGTATGCACAAAATATGTTGGATTGAGTGACCACTTGGGGTGTGACCTGACTGAGAAAGATGCTATCCAGATGATTTACTCTCCCACTGCAGAGATGACAACAGATATCTCTCACAAAGCATCTACAAAAACATTGTTTCAAGAACCTGCTAAGCAAGATGGGACTTGAGGGTTCATGCATGGAAGCGGGAGGGGGCTTTATAACCTAATGTGATTCTCCTTTGCCACTTACTTGATTGGTAACATTCTTTTCCCACCTATAGCATTTAAGACAAGTCCCACCACCTTTCCCTATTTCCTTTCTGATTTCCATTGATTTGTTGAAAGTCCCCCTCCCCTGACATAGCAACAAACATGGAGGTTTTCTCCATGTCCTTTTTATTCTACTGATTATAGCTATAAATGATAACAGCAAACATACCACTTTAACTGCTTGTTGAGTGATTTTATTATACCAAGTGCTTGTTTGTGGAAAGGAGAAGAATCTAGAGGGTTGGGCAAGGGTGAGACTGAGCTGTTCACTCCACATTTCTGTGTTTTTTTTTATAAAAAAAATCTTAAACTCTGTTAACTAGAGAAAATAACTGAAAGGAAAAAGTCCACAATGAAGTGTTGTGGCTAAAAAAAGAGAGAGAAGTAGGGATTACATGGTCTTAATGACATTGTTGGATGATGGCTTTTGCTGTTTTCCAGGTGAGAACCACAAGTTTGGGTGGCTCAGGTTACAGGAGGGAATGTTGTTAGAAGCATACAGGATGTAATTTCTAATTCTTATCCGCAAATCACTCCTTGGGCAGTTACTGAAATGAAATGAAGGTCTAATGAATTGCTAGAAGGCCAACCTGTCACTCTTTTCCCTCTTATGAAGTGCCTGACTGGTATTCTACTACTGTATTTTGATCTTGGGATTCCATAAAATACATCTTGAAGATACTGTAGGTGGAATTATAACTTGATTGTTAATCTGTATACTTGATTAAATGAGATTCTTCAACTCTTGTGTAGGAATCTGATGCTACTGTACATGTGTTACATGTGGAAATGAAAATGTTGTTTTATGAGGCAGCTGGAAATCAAAGACTGGAGGAGAAAAAAGTACAGTACATGTTTACTCTAGATAGTAGTTGATAGTTACCTAAACTAACACAGTACAACAAGCCTTTAATGGAACTGTGAATGAGGGACAGACTTTTAATCCTTTCGTTTATAGAAATTTAGAAAGTGGAAGCACGATGTTAAATCTATAGATTACAGTATTTCTTTTTGGGGTGGTGTCAAAAAAGAATTGTAGAAGTGAAACTCCAGCAGTTTCTGTTTAGGAGAGACTGTCACATTATCAGCCATACCCTCAGGCTTCCCTGTTTCCTCTAAAATTTACTCCAGTCTTCATAGTGGCTGGGAGTGCAATAGATGGTAGTAGGGACAATACCTCACTGCCAGGTTTCCATGCCATATGGCAAAGTATTAGAGGATGTTTTGCTCAAAAGGCCTATTAGCTGTACAAAATCCTGGCTTCTCATTTGTTAGTATTGACTAAACCAGTTGCCTGCATTTTGGGGCCAGCTATGGAAGCTATTGTGATGAGCACTTACACTTCCAAAATTATCAGCTGCAACTCTAGTTACTGTATGTAACAATAAAATGATCCTTATGCAAAAGGAAGGGGAAAAGAGCCCAACATTCATAAGCATTATTGTGTTTGGTTGTGTCAGTTTTTAAGAAACCCAACAGTAACGATTCTAATTTATTCAGGAAAACAACAGCAGGTGGCACAGTAACTACATCTAAAGGTCATGTTTCTCATTTTTCTGCTTCCACTCACTGAATATATTGATGAGAGGAATACGGTATGCTCATAATTAGCTTTGGCAGATGAGTCATCATAGACATTTTCCACAGAAAATACTTTGATGATTATTCATACCCTGTTTGAAGCTTCTCTCATTCCTACGCTTTGGTTATTTTCAACTGGAATTGTAGTTTTACATATTTATAGTTCACTTTCCAGTAAACCATTGTGTTTACCATACTGAAAATTAAAAATGTCAAAAAGTGCTCCAGTATATAGCATTTTATAATATACTGTACAGAACATATATAGCAGCAGCATTCATGCTCTGTAGTAAATCTGAATTTAAATCAAATCAAATGAAATCAAAACTGTCAATAAAATGTGTGATTATATCAAATTGGTATTCCCCATCTGAGAGCTGTTTTGTGTGAGCAAGCTTGCACAGTTTACTGTGTGAGATGGTTAGTCCTTAAAAAGAAGCATTAAATCCCCCCCTCTGAACATATATACACACATTTGTTTTACTGTTTCTGCTCATACCTGTCAAGTGTTGCCTATGAAAATACGGAAATTCTCCAGGCATGGGTGCGCATGTGCAGCAACCCCTTCGCGCATGTGCAGCAACCCCTTTGTGCATGCACACCGCTGCCTCTGATGGGAGCGCATGCACAGCAACCCCTTTTCCAATATGGGATGACGGCGGAAAAGAGCGGGCAAGAGGGGCAAAAAACGGTATTTCCTGGCAAATACAGGATACTTGACAGGTATGTTTCTGCTCCATAATATAAGCAATTATTCTCTTTTTGTTTTATTTTTCTTAATATCTCTGCTTAAAGTTGTTTGGGTACCTTTTCTGTTTCATTTTTCCATCCGTTATACAATGTTCAAAAATTGAAGCGGTGCTTTCAGTCCTGCTTTCTTAGGCTTGCTTGTTGTTTCTCCTGTATGCTTTTCTTGTGTGACACTTTTTGCTTTTGAATAGACCACCATCCTGCCTTTTCTTTCTTTGGCTGCACATCATCAACTTCTCACTTTCCCACAGCCTTCAAATATGCCACTCTTTCTTTCATCCTTAGAAAGCACCACTTGGTCCCTCCTTCCTTTTGTCTTCATGCTACTTGAATGTGTGGTCTACTACATTCTCAGTAATACATTTCTTTCCCCTGATTGTTCTCTTGACCCCTTTTGGTCTGGTGCCTATCCTTTTAATTCTAGCGAAACAGCTCTTCTTAAATCACCAGTGACCTTTTGGCTGCTAAATCGAATGGCCCCTATTCTGTCCTTCATGCTATTTGATCTTTCACCAGCTTTTGACACACTTGGTCTATTTCTTCTTTTACAAATTCTCAACTATTTGGGTCAGTGGTGCCCAAACATTTTGGGCCGTGGGCCGGTCATGTGGTTCAGGGAGCCGGTCACTATGGCCCAGTTGCCTGATCCGGGCCCTGATGCCAGTTCATCCAGCCTATGAAGCCCTCGTTGCTCCTGGAAGTGAAAGTAAATGCGCTTGTCCGGGCACCTTTTAGTTCCACTTCTAGGAGTGACAATGGCTTCGCAGGCTAGATGAATTGGCGTCGGGGCCCGGATCCAGCCCCCGGGCCATAGCTTGGGCACCCATGATTTAGGTCTTAGGGATGTCTTTCTTAGCTGGTTTGAACCTTCATCTCTGGATTTGAGCTGCATCCTCCTATGACTGGATAACAGAATAATGTGCTTAGGCCTAAGTGATTTTTCTCATTAGTCATACTTAAGACTTAAACTGACATGCAAAGTGGATTACTTTTGTTTTGATATGTGGTATGACAAGCGTGGGTACAAAATGTGATGTAGTGGATGGAGTGACAAACTAGGTCTCAAGACCTGGGTTTGAATTTTCATTTAGCTGTGGAAATTCACTAGATAGGTAGAGCGGGTAAAATCATCGTCATCGTCGTTGTCATCAAGCTCCACTGAGCTACCCAGCCACCTAAAAATTTAAAAACCACTCATTGAGTATCTTATTTACATTGAAAGACCTGTTAGGGTCCCTATAAGTCAGTTTTGACATAAGACACATAACACACTCACGTAGCATGTCCTGTGAAATTCTCAATGCAAGTCAGCTTTGTTATATAAGTACTGTACTAGGAATCAGGCAACTTGTGGTTCAAATGAAGGGTTTTCATATCACAACATTTATATAGATGTGAATCCTCCTGCTCATACTATAGGTTACCAATGTTTGATATGATGAGCAAAGCTGCTTCTTAAAACCTTATTTAGAAGCAGCATTCTACTACTGCTTTGATGATTAGGATAATGGTGTTCTGACAAAGCGAGTTTTTAAAATTTTGTAAATATTTATTTACATTTATACCCTGCCCTTTTGGTACAGGCACCACTCAGGGTGGCTTACTGTGTGTTGCACACACTGCAACACCTCGCATAAAGAGTGCCTCGCTTAGAGACTAACTCACTTAAAGAGCATAATTTTGTCTGAATGGTTGCCTCGCTTAACAACTAAAACCAACTAAAAACTCGCTTAACAACTAAATCGGGGTTCACAACCCCCCCCAGAAGTACAACTGGTCACTTACAATGGTGCTTCACTTAAAGAGCAAACTCACTTAAAGAGCAATCCCATGGAACACATTATGCTCTTTAAGCGAGGTACCACTGTATACAAAAACATACTAAAAACATATTGAAGAAAAACACTTTATCCCTGTCTTCTTGTATTCTTTTCTTGGTTTAAATATTACACACCCAACACTTCTGTCAGTTCTGAGATGGGGGAGTCAAACAGGTAGAACTCAAGTTAGTATGAGGGAATAGGTAAGCCATCCTGAGTCGCTATGGTGAGCGGGTATAAACAAACAAACAAACAAACCAAACAAAACAACTCTTTTTTTCCTGCTTAATGTTAGAGCATTAATCCTAGCTTTCGAAGTCAAATGTAGGAATACCCATGAGTGATAATGGTTTCAAAATGGGAAGATATAAACATAGAACACTCAAATCATTTCTAGTTTGGCTCTACATCTCAGTCGTACCAGGGCTTGCATCCCCGTCTTGTCTAGTTATGCTATTGAACATAAACTATCCACACTGATCTCTTAACTTGTGCATTCAAAAGGTACAATTTGCTTTACACAGGGGTGACTGAATAAGAGATTTTGGCCAATTACTATTTTAGAACATAAAGGAACTGTTAAATGTTTGCACTAATTCTTTGCAGCTGTTCATCTACTCAGACTATAAAGCCTCGGGATGAGTAGAGAACATATTGTATTATGTATACAAAATAATGAACATCTCTTTTTTTATATTGAATAGAAGTATCGTAGGAACAGCCCTACCGTTTGCATGTGTGTATCAAATTGGTAGTCTGCATATGATAGGATAAACCTATGCAGACACTAAACTTTAGAAACCATTGTGAGCAAAATGTCACATATCATTTTGTCAGATCTCCTTAATCCTGGGGAAAAGCCAATAGCTAAGGGGATTTTGTGTTACTAATATTTAAAATGCAAAACTGCTTTCTAGTCGATACTTGTTTTGATGATCCATACTATTCATTGGTGCATAGGTTGTATTTTGCAGTGTGGTAAAAATGCCAATATTTGTTTCACATGACTTTTTAAAATAAACTTGACTTGTTAAGCTTCTTCTTCTGCTGTTTCTGAATCCGAATAAAGGCAATCCTTATGGTGACCAGCCTTGAAGACTGTCCTGAGAAAAAAATGCAGTGGCCTTTCATCTGCTTTCCACACTGCAACGTAACACCCACACTACTGATCCAGTTCCATGAGTCACTTTCTGGTCCTGAGCCCTTTTGGTACGCAATGTCCTCCTTGGTCTCAGGCCATTGAAGCTGCTGCTCTCCATCAAGATGGATTCAAGTGGGTTTTAATCCACTTGGGGACCATCATCCTTCCCTGTGGACTTTGGCATCCAAGGCTGTTAGTCTTCAGGGTTGTCAGGTTAGTTAACCACCACCTGAAGGCCAGCATTGAGTTGCTGGCAGGATGGTCTATGTGTGAATCTTAATGAATAGTCTTCGAGCAGCTAATACTGTAGCACAGTCTGAGGTCAAGCATCATCATCAGTCTTCTGGACAGGAAAAAACTAGAAATCTCACTTAATAGTTGGATATAAATATGATATAAGTATATTAATGGGTTGTTCTGCAGATGGTTCTCTAGAAAGACAGCAATATTATATGAGAAAAAACAGTATTTAAACAATTTATATTCATCTTCCAATTTAAGATAACTGAATGTAGAATTTTAGTAGCACATTACTCATTTGTGGTTGTGTTTTACTGGGCAGAAGATATCCTTGCAAAGTACTGAATACGTGTTGTGTTTCTGACCAGAACTTGGAAATAATAACTTTAAAAAAAACGTGTTGCCTATAGCTTGTCACTTTTTGGAGTAGTGCAATCAGTAGTTACAAAGTTACAACAGAATATAACAAGTAGATGTAATGAGTACATTTGCTAAACTTGAAATGTTATTTTTGATGGCATTTAAAAGCATTTTAGAGACATTTTGACAAGATTTTTGAAGTATCTATTTTATTGTCACTGCTAAGTAGCAAGGGAAGGTTTGGTGTTTGTAGTTTAGTAAATATTTGCAAGATGCAGTATCAGAATTGGTCAGTAGAAAGAAAGAAAGACAATTTCCCTATATAAGGACAAGTCAATGTGCTAATAATGCTCAATGCAGTAGTTTGCATGGGTCATGACTAATGTAGTGAATTTCTTCCAAAAAGTTTCAAAAATTTTAAGATCTGGTCCTGAAAAACTTATTTTAAAAGTCAATTGTCCATCAAATCACAGAAATGTCTATGGAAATGTGACTACACAAATGAGGTTGCAGGAAAATTGATGGACAGTTGCTGGCAGATGACCAGCATCCTAACCTTTTTTCCTGTTAAGTATAGCTTTGACTTTGGTCCTTTCCTTGGTCTTAAATGATGTTGGTTGCTAGACATGTAAAAAGGTTATCAGGGCTATGATAAATGTTATTGTTTCCTGTGATTGTTTCCTTAAGGCAAGAGAAAGCTGTGAGATTTCCACCATCAATTCACAGAGCATTGTCCCAAATAAAGGACCAAAGTTTTTTGCTTCTTCACTGAGTGTTTTTTTCTGTAATAAAATCTACTAAGATCAGTGTTACTGTCTACTGTTTAACTCAAGAGTTCTCAACCTTTTTAAACCGGGGGCCGGGTCACGCTCCCTCAGACAAATTTGGGGGGCGGACGGCCATTTTGCCCTTCCTCCACTACATGGCACTTTCTGGTGTGGTGGAGGTGGTGGGGAGGCACATTAAATGGTGCCGCAGGCTGCATCCGGCCCACGGGCTGCAGGTTGAGAATCCCTGGTTTAACTTCTAGCTTATCTTGTCTTCTTCCATAGTTTGAATGAATTTGGACACCAGGGCACTATTTATCTGATGCAGTAGTACCAGTGATAGATGAGAACTTGATCCAGTGCTTCCTGAAATAACTGTCTTGGAACTAGTGTCTCTGAGTATGTTCAGAGTTCATATCCTGCATCAACGAGTAAGCCTATGTACTTCCTTACAAATGGATTTCAGAATAAGGCCAATTTTAAAAACATTTTGTAATGAATCAATGTGCTGCAATCATTGATCCAAATCTCTGTGGAGACGTAAGTGTGGGATGGGATTTTAATATTTTATTTCCCTGTGATTCAAGATCACATCTTCAGTGACAAGATATATTCCCAGTGAGTCCTGTAGCCCTGCGTTATTCCAGTGCAAATTGCAACTTTGAGACTGTGATCCGAATCAACCTGCATTTGGCAGCAGAATGTCTTGATCTGCACTGGGGTATATGCTTGCTGACACACTTCATGAAACCTTATTTAGGGCTGGGGCATGCTACAAATAAACCAGTAATAAAGATCATTGGTTGGTGTTAATTCACTGCACTTAATCTTTTCATTTTTAAACTTTTAAAATCAGTGTTTGCCATCCGAATCTCAATTTGGAAGATTTATATTTGCTGCCAACCTAGCAGTTCGAAAGCAAGAAATTGCAAGTAGGTAAATAAGAACCACTGCAAATGCAGACAGCGCTGGCTCTTTGGCTGTAAACAGAGATGAGCACTGAACCCTAGAGTCAGATACGACTGGCTTTTGAGCAAGGGCAACCTTTACCTATATTTCCTGGAAAATGAAAGATTTCCTTGATAATCCATATACTGGGATGTTTTAAAAGTTCTTTATTATTTGGAACATAAAAGTAATCATAATAGCTATTAAACAGTATGTCAACTGCATTTCTATGCATGCATCATCTTCACAGCATGTACTGTACTTTTCACCCATTTCTTTGGGTGAAAGAAATTGTACTGGAAACATGCAGAGCTCATAGAAGTCAACAGCATACCTACTCACATGCTTGTGAAATTTTCCACCTTTCCCCTCCTTTGGAGATAACTCTTTGCAGGCTCTCTTCTTTGTGACATGTGGATTTCTGGATTGCAGCCTTTATTTAGAGGTCAGTGTTTAAGCATCACAGATAAAGTACTTCATGAAATACAACTAGGTACTGTATATGAAACCAGCAGTCTTAAAACTGCAATCTTATATTCAGCTGTACATATTTGTCCAGTGAAATCAGTGAATCTTAAATGTGCATAGTGCAGAAAATAACTACACTATGAGTGAAAGCCATAATACTAACTTTTGGATTGTGTCCAGTTGTCAGACTGCCAGCAGAATAGTAAATGCTTATAGGGGTGGGTGGGGGGGTTTCTCTCTCCTCCAGCCCCTTAAATCTGCTGAGGGGCCATTTTGCAGATTTTGAAAGGTGAATAGTAGAAGTCATATTATATGAATAGATGTCTGCTTGCCTAATACTAAATGTAGCCCACTGAGATTTCTTCATTGTTCACTTGTGCTTTCTAATATGTTTCATTTTTTCCACAAAAGATTACAGATAAATGAAACAGATGGTCAATTTTAGTAATGGAACTTATTGTTATGGGATCATGTTGCTTCCAGCTTGTGGCAGCTTTTAATAGGGTTTCAAGGTACAGCATATGAAACATTCAAGGAATTGTAACCTTTGCCAGTCCCAGTGAGTTTCCATGGCTGTATGGTGATTTGAAGCCATGTCTCTTTCCTACAAATCTGACACTCTGTCTACTACACCACTGTGATTCTCAAATGGAACATAGGTCCAGTAGAACCTCGGATAACGTCCAAACTCCGTTCCACGGAGTTGGTCGCTATGCGATTTTGGACTTTAATGCGGTTCCTATGGGGAGATGCATCACATAAAGTCCAAAAAATGGTTGAAAACGGATGTTATCCGAGGTTCCTATACCAATACCTTGGATAACATCCGTTTTTGAGCGGTTTTGGACATTATGCACTGCATCACGTGTGCATCATGTGTGCATAAAAACCGCGATGTTATGCGAATATGACGCTATCCGATGTGGTCATTATGCGAGGTATTACTGTATATGATCTTAATATTGCATATATTTTCCTTCTATCTTAAGCAAGTAGAGAGAGGCCCGTGTTGGGGCACCAAATTACCGGGACAAGCGGCTGCACGTCTCTACTGAGAACCTATAACTTAAAGGGCCAATGCCACCTTGGCAGTTTCTGCTTCGGCTCCTCTTGCAGGGCTCCCCTTGGCCCTGTGGGAGAAAGTACGAAGCGCTTCGGCAGCTTTGGAGATTTCTCTGCGCCGCTGCTGAAGCACTTCAGACTTTCTCCCACAGGGCCGAGGGGAGCCCAGCAAGAGGAGCAGAAGAGGAAACTGCCGAGGTGGCATGACCTTTTAAGTTATGGGTTCTCAGTAGAGGCGTGTGGCTGCCTGTCTTGGTAATTTGGTGCCCCAACACGGGCCTGAGTAGAGGCCATTAATAATTTCTATGTAAACTAAAGGCATATTGGAATGAGATGTTAGTAATCTCAGAGAAGCAATTGTAAAGTTTATATCAGAATGCAAATATTTACACAGCTTTATCAAGGCAACAAGTATACTGTATATTGTTGGGTGTTTTAGCTAGAAATGAAGACAGTGGTTTTCTTGTATAATTAACATATTTTCTAAATAAAATTTGATAGAATTTTTATGGACCTTGTTGTGATATATCTGTGTGTAAAAAAGAGCAAGATTGAAATGGTAGACAAATGGAATAATGGAATTCAAATCTAGATTCCAAATATTCTACTATATAGACTGATAAGAACTAATATATAGACAAAATTTGATTTTTCAGTTTTAACTATGCTTCTCTGCAAAACTTCTATTTACTATAGATATTTTAAAATAAAATCTTCATCAGTGCACATTTCGTTAATTAAAGAAGAGTTAACTGTTGCATCAAAAGTAATTAATAACAAATGTTTGTAAAGACTCATATCCAGCATTGGAGGCATTACATTTCTCTGACTACAAGCCACTGAAGAACATAAGCAAATGATCCCTTTATACTCATGACCTATAAGTGAACTTCCCATTGACATTTGATTGGCTACTGTGGAATGGAAAGAATATTTGGGGCCATTCAACAATTACGCAGGGCCGGAGGGTGAGTGCATGGATACCCGCCGGCCCTCTGGGAAGGGAAGTGGCCAGGCGCTTGGCCGGTTCCCTTCCCGGAGGGTGTCTCTGCATTCACCTGCTGGCCCTCTGGGAAGGGTAGTGGCCAGGCTCACTTTTTTTAGCATCCACCCCATGTAATCCGTCCGTAATTTTCATTTTGAACCTCCCTCCCTTTAAAATTACGTAATCCAGAGCTTTTGTATCGAAACTCTAATTTTTAGAGCTTTTCACTATTGGTGCCTAATGCAGAATGTATCGGTGAGGATTCTCGATGCATCACACCCTTTGTGAAGAGATATTTTTTTTGCAGGTTAGAAATAGACTGCACAAGCAATTCAATAATCTCAAATCGGATCAAACGTCCCAAAAATCATTTTTAAACCTTAAAAAGCACCATGTTTCAAAACCACAACAGCTCCAAATGGATTACGTAATCTTTGACCTGACATCCACCCCCACCCCCATGTAATTTTCCGTAATTCAAATGGCAGACCCCCTCAAGGATCATGTAATTGTTGAATGACCCCTTTGTTTCAATCTTTAGGTTTTAGGTTGCCCTTGCTCAAAAGCCAGTTGTATCTGACTCTTGGGTTCAGTGCTCATATCTGTTTACAGCCAAGGATCCAGCACAGTCTGCATCTGCAGATGTTTCCGTGGACATGTGGCTGGCATGCCGAGACACCTGAGTGCATGGACACTGTTTACCTTCCCACTGAAGTATCTATTTATCTACTTGCAATTTCTTGCTTTTGAACTGCTAGGTTGATAGGAGCAGGGACAAAGAAGGAAGCTCATTCGGTCATGCAGTACTCAGGTCTTGAACTGCTGGTCTGCTGACCTTCCAGTCATTAAGTTCAGTGTCTTAACCACTTGAGCCACCACAGTCCCTCTTTAGGTTTTATATGTGGTTTAATGTTACTTATTTGATATATACATGTTAAAGCCTCCAGAAAATGCATTTTTGGCTTCGTGACTGGTCATTTGCATGCCATAAAACATCACAGATGAATCTGCTTGTCATGATTGCATTCAACCATGATGTAGGGCTTGCATCTATATCTGCTGAGTTCAGAAAATGATTACAGTTTTAAGTGTTTTAGAAATCAATGCTCAACTTGAAATAAGAACAAAAGGCTACAGAACATTGTTGACTATGTGTGTCATGAACAACACAACCATATACAGGCCATATCCATAGCTGAGAATAAGTTTAATGGAAAGCTGTGTGCGTAGACCAAAACCTTTGAATGTTCTAAATGAAGAACAGTTTGATTGATCAGTTGGGAAGAATCTAGAATTGCCCTATAAATTGACTCTGTACAGACTGTTTACTGTGCTCTTGGTAGCTCACATTTTTGGACAAAGAACCTTCATTCAATAATCTGTGCTTTTATTCAAAAATTTCTAGAGGCTAACAAAAGCATGTTGAAACTAACCCATAAGCCCTGGGACTCTGGCAGGATGTGGTAGAGGCAAGGCAATCTAATCCACCCTGGCTTTTGGGGATGTCTTGCGCATGTCTTTCCAGACAGGTTTATGCAGGCTGTAAAAAGCCTGAGATGTTTGTATATGAAGCACTTCCTCCAGGCACATAGACTTTTTTTGGTGGAGCAGAACAACATGTGGGGCAGAAGGGCAGGTTTTGAAGGTTACGTTTGTGTTGGCTGTATTCCTTGTTCATAGAGGAGGAAAGGCAATGCCCTGCAGCTATTTCTGGGTGGTGGTGGTAGTTTCAAGCTTGAAGACATGTAGCTACTTGGGACTAGCATATTTCTCTGTGTCTTATGTTTTCCCTCTCTTCTTGTAGAACTCTTATTAATTTCTTGTGATTATTTTTAAGCCTTTGGCAGAGGTTTACATCCAGTCTTTTCTTTTCCCAGAAAGCTTTTAAAAGCGAATTGCATAACTTGGTATTTTTCCTTTCTAAAGCAGAACGGGATAAAGTAGCCAATTTGCACAAACACTTAGTTTTTCTATACTAAATCTGTTGGTTCTGTTTTCTAATTGACACATAACCTGGACTACATTGCTGTTGTTGGGAAACATACATCAAGAACTACTTTAGGTCAGTGTTTGGAACTTGAGTGTTCAAGGTCCACATGTGGCAGAATTCACTTAGACTGTAGCTTGAGCGGATGTTGCAGCTGACAGTTTGGGCCAGAAATCTCTGGTGGATGCAGATAAGAAGCAAGAAAAAGGACAGGCAAGTGAACAGGGTAACTTGCAAACTGAGGGTACATCTACACTGGCCCTTTTGGTGCGGCCTAGACTTAGTGGTTAAGACACTAAACTTGACGACTGGAAGGTCGGCAGGTCGGCAGTTGGAGACTCAAGTGCTTGCATGCCCCAGCTCCTGCCAACCTAGCAGTTCGAAAGCAAGAAAATGCAAGTATTGTAGATAAATATGTACTACTTTGGTGGGAAGGTAACAGCGTTCCATGCACTACGGCATCTAGTCATGCCTGTCACATGACCATGGAAACGTGTGCAGATGTAGAGAGTGCTGGCTGTTCGACTGTAAACTGAGATGAGCACCAAATCCTAGCATTAGATACAACTGGCTTTTGAGCAAGGCCAACCTCTACCTTTACCTAGTGTGATCTAAATATGCTCACTTGAGGTCAGTGGAGGAGCAATGTACTATTTGGTGCCATCCTTGCATCCAAATGACAAATTGCCCTCAAGTGGCCCTATAGCTCCTTCTGCTGTCCAGTATCCATGGAATACTTCCTGTTTTAGTTGAACACTCTCAATTGAAAGGTGGAGGAGGGTAAGAGATGTTTAACACACACAAAGGGGTATCTGCATCACAAAGTTGTAAAGGAGCTCGTCATCTGCTGCACAAGGAAGCCAAAAGGAAGGTCATGAGAGGGAGTCAGCAAGTGAGGAAGCTCTCCCTCTCTCCTTCTGCATCAGGAAAGGAAAGTCTTGTACTGCTTGGTTGCACTAATATAGAAACTCTTAAATATTCATTGATGTGGCCTTGTCAAGACCACTGGTTCCTTTGAATCTTGCAAATATCACAGTGATTTACAGTAAGGCATGGATGAGGTAAATGGGCAACTGTTCAACTTGTGTGGCAGGTTGTTATTAATGCCCATGGAACAGATTTTACCTGCAGAGAGCCCAGACCCGAAAGAAGTTGCTAATCCAGTGTCTAGTCTTAAATTATGTTACCGCTTGCCTTTCACAGCAGGTGCAGGTCATGATATAGCTGCTGTCCCAGGGCTCAGATGACCACTGCCATTACTACTGCTCAGTCAGCATGGGGAAAAATAGATCATCATTACTGTAATGAGCTTCTCCACTTTTCCATTGAGTTTACCAGTCATGCTGGATTAGTAAATATCTTCCTGGTGTTCTCCACTCTACCTTAACACGCTTCCTTTTCATCAAAGGCTCAAGCCAAGACACTGTTCTTTCAACCAGCTACTAATAAAGCACAGCACTGCCGATTTGGACACACTGACATTTCTGGGCAAGAGAAACATGGCACCTTAGTGTTCTGAAGTATTCAGCCATAGTGTTTCCCTAAATGATGCTTCATGTGAATTTTTCTCATAATAAATAGTTATTTCATGTGTGAGTCTCACTTCCCCTTTAGGTTAATTCCAAATCCTTTGTACCTTTGTTGATATAGATGATTCTGTGCTATGCTCTCTTTAATTTTCCAGTAAACCAACAAGGAGACCGAGACCACATATTTACATGGAATGGTTTATTTACTTACTTAGATTTGTATGGATGACAGAAACAGATTCGGTGTGTTCTAAGGAGGGTAAAAGCTGTATTTGAAGAAATGCAACTGTTAGTATAGCATGCTTATTCTTTCAACAGAATATATTATAACCCAGTTTATGGAGAAGCTCTCTCTTAGAAATGTCAGGACCTAATGGTTTATACAAGAGGAGTATTATAATCAGTATAACTGTACATTGGTGCTTGAAGTTAGTTTACATTTTCTGTTGTACTTATGAATCACTAGCATATTTTTCCCGGCGGTGCCGGGCTTTTAAAAATTGTGTTGGATAGTAAAGGGTCCCTTTTTTTTCTTGAACTAATGGTGCTGTGCTTTTTTAAATGGTGGTGTAAGGTTTTTTGTTTTTTTGGCTTTGAGGCGCTGCGTCCGCCTGCGGCGGACTTGCGCTCCCAGTGGGGGCTTTTTTTGGCTTTTTTTGTGTGCTGGCTTCCTCAGTGCCAGGCTGTTTGAAGTGGTTTTTTAAGGTTTTTGTTTTTTGTTTTTGGAAATGAGGTTAGTGTGTTATTTGTGTTTGTGAAAATGTTTATTTTTTAAACTGTTTTAAACTGTGTTGTTATGTTGTTGTTTTTTGGATTTTAAAAAGAGGTTAGGTTGTTGTTGTTTTTTAATTATTGTATTTTAAAAAAGAATGTGTTACTTTGTTAATTTTTGTAAATTGTTTTATTTTGGATAATAATTTTCAAAATGTGTAAATTTATGTTTTTTTTAAATTGAATGTATTTTACAGTGTTTTTTATTTTTTATGGAAAATTAATTTTTTTATTTTATCTGTGAATTATTTTTGATATTTTTGAATGTATTTTGAATTGATTACCCTATTTTTGGGGATTTATTGAATATTTTGGAATATTTTGGATGTTTTTTCTCCTTTGGCCACTGGGTGGTGGTGTTGAGCAATTTTTTGGAATTGGGTGAGTCTCTTCTTCTCCTCATTTCATTTCTGGGTTTCATCGGGGCAAGTCATCTTTTGGTAAGTTCTCTCCGGGTTTTTTTAAGGGTTTTTTTTTTGGTTGGGGGGCGTTCTGTTTTTGTTTAGGGTTTTGGGTGGGGGTTTGTGTGTGTGTTTTTTTGAATGTTTTTGGGTTTTGGTTGGGGGTTTCTTTGAGTGTTTTTGGATTGTTTTTGTTGCATTCTTTTTTTTGGGGAGGGGGTGCCTTTTGTTCTCACGGGCCATGCTTGGTGGCCCATGGGAAGGAAGGGCACTTGCGGCGTGGGTGCCTTTTCTTCCCATGGGCCATGCTGGATGGCCCTTGGGAAGGGAGCGTTGTTGCGGGGAGGGTGCCTTTCGTTCCCACGGGCCATGCTTGGGAAGCAAGAAAAAGGACAGGCAAGGGCAGCGGCGGCCGGGGTTGTTTTTTTTTTCTCCACTTGCCATACTTGCTGGCCCGTGGTGAAGAAGGGCAGTTGCGGGGTGTTTTTTTTAAACTTGTTTTTTTCGCGCGCCGGCTGGCCCTTCGAACGGAAGGGCAGCGGCGGCGGGGGGGGATTATTTTTCCCCCCACAGGCCATGCTGGCTCACCCGTGGGGATGAATTGCAGTGGCAGTGGGCTTTTTTTTAGCTTTTATTTTTCGCGCGCCGGCTGCCTCAGCGTCTTGCGCACTAATGGCGCGCAGGACGCTGGGGCTTGTAGTTTTGGCTGCGCGTGTTTGGTTTCTGCGGTGGTTTTTCTTTTGCGACTTTTTTTTTGATTGGCCGCGGCACGTTTCCGAACGTTCCTTTTGCCGCACCGCTCAGCCTGATTGGCTCTGGCGCGGCGCGGTGAAAGGAACTTTGGGAATTTAAGTTCCCTTTTTTTGTTTGCGACTGGGGGGCTCCTGCCCCCAGGTCGAAAATTTCAACCTGACAGTTACCTGCGCACCCCGTTCAGGCGAGTGAACGGAGGCTCGGACGGGGCTAGTGGGGCCTGGTGCAACATCCTTTGTCACATTCCAACGGCTAACGCACCATTTTATAGGTATAGATTATTTGCTCATTAGTACAGACCAGAAGAAGAGATATGGATTTATTCAAAGTAGGTTTCCAGGAATACTCAGAAGTGGTTTACTGTTCTCTTCTTCTGGGAGCATCCTGGGACTATGTAGCTTGTCCAAAAGCACACAGGCTGGTTCTCCTTAGAAGGCACAGTAGGGAATCAAACTCCCAATCTCTGGCTCCACAGCCAGATACCTAAGCCAGTAGAAGAATAGCAATAGCAATTGTACTTATATACTGCCCCACAGCACCTGGTGCACTCTCTGGGTTGTTCATAAGTTAATTAGCATTTTGCCCCCAACATACCGAGTACTGTAGTTATTTTACCAAACTCAGAAGGATGGAAGGCAGAGTCAACCTTGAGCATTTTTCTGGCTGTAGTATTGCAGTTTAACCACTGCACCACTAGGGCTCAGTAGAAAGGTAATGTGCTCTGTCATAACAAAGACTGCACATCTCACACATGAAACATGAAAACCCCATTCATCATGTGTAAAAATCTGAAAGATCTGAAGACAACATAGAAAAATTTAAAATTTTAGTAACAACAAGATGAGGGGGAAGCTATGTGTGTTGATGAAAGAGCTGTGTCTTCAAATGTAGGTTTGCCCCAGTTGCATTTAAAGCCAGGGTGCAATTTCAAGCACCAAAGAGATCTGCCTAGCCTGTCAGCTTTCCCTCTGAAGATCCTTATCCACATAATTGCTTCCATCCCAGCTGAACTTCCTAAGATGTGCTGACTTTGGGAATTGGTTTGCAGGTGGGAATAATGAGTAAGTAATCCAGTGCTTCCTATTCAGGCATTCCATTCAGCTTTTCAAAAGATCATTGTCAGGATCTGAGGGCAGCTCAAGTACTTGCAGGGTTGAACCCTTACCTTGCTGCAGCTGCTAGGCTCCACCTGAGAGCCTTGGGGAAGGTTCTGAGCCATGATGGGCTAAACTTGGAGGCCCTTGGAGGCTGGGCTATATAAGAACTGGCTCCTTCTCTCAAGATCAGAGGTGGCCAACCTATGGTCTGCTGTGCTAATTAATCTGACCCATGGTGAGGTGACTGCCGCTGCTGCCGCCACTTCTGAAAACATCCAAAAATCCATGGCCCTTGCTCCTGCCCCCATGGGAAGAGGTAAAAATGTGCTGTGAATGCACCTGCTGCCACTGGAAGTGGTGGAAGCAGTGGGAGGAACCATGTCTCCAGCCTGCTTAACTGTCTGAGGAGGCGTAGTCCAGCTTGTGGCACAAAAAGGTTGGCTGCCCCTGCCCTAGGTCTGTGATAGCTAACCTTGGCACTCTGGTTCTGGAACTTCAATACCCAGAAGCCCTAAAAATGCTGAATCAAAAAAGCAGAGCATATTATATAAAGACTACTTAAAAGTGAGAGTATTGTATATGAAAGAAAATAAATTTCTTAGCCTTTAAGCATATTATAAAGGAATACACAGAAAATTACTAAATAATACCAAGCCATCCATGTGCCAGTTTGCATCTATGGGAGGAAATTGATGATGTTGATATGAAGCCTGCTATTGCACTGCTGTATGCCTGCTTCCCTTAATGTTTGGTACTTAGTATCTGTGTTGTTGGTATCCATTATATGTGGTGTGGCGTGTTTTGTGTGTGTGCATCTTGTCTGTCCATATTTATCTCTGATATTTGCATGTCCATTTGGCTCTAAGCAACTGAATTTTGCTGGTAGAGTAAATTACTGATCTCTATAATCGATCAGAAAAGTTTCAGTGGAAAAGTACAACCCTCATAAATCACAAGGCTGAGAAGATAAGAGCTATTCTTTTTGACAAAACTGGTCCCTGCATCTGTGGGAGTGGTGAGGCCATGGGTGTAAAGTGCTGATGGACAGAATCGCTGAGATAACAATTTATACACTCTGCATTTTATGACTCTAGGAGTTCCATTGTTCAAGATCCCCTGCCTTTCAATATTTGGGTTTTCTTTCCCAGTGTTATCATTTGTTTACATCCACAGTGTAGTGTTTACAATCTTACCATTTATCTACATCCTCAACCAAGTGTTGTGCCATTATGAAAGGGATTCCTTTGCAAGGCAGGGTTGTTTTCAATTGACCTTTTTGGCTTGGCTGGAGAGCTGGCTGATTGTTTTGTAGTAATGTTTAGGAAACTGTTGCTCAAACCCCACTTGTAAATCACAATGTCTACTTCTTGGTTTGCATTTTTTTCTATGCCTCTCTCAATTATTTTAACACGCTAGATATTCAAAATTTCCAAAATTGACAGAGAGACCCGTAACTAGTGAAGTGGCTTGTTAACCTATATCAAAGCCATCTGGATGCCCAGCATCTCATGGCTCTCAGTGAACTGAAGCAGTATTTGCTTCTGTGCTCTCTTTAGAGACCTCCTGCCAATGTTTGCATCCAATCAGATGTTGTCTGTGTTCTTGCTAGATCAACTGGAAGTAAGGAAATATCAAAAGTTGCATGAAAATGCAGCTGCAGCAATCACAACTATGTCTAACTGGCAGGGAGCAAAACCCATTGCACTTTTAACAGTGAGTGGCTGAGTGGTCTTCTTGCCACTTATTTTATTTATTTATTGAATTTGTATACTGCCCAGCTGGGATATTTCCCACTCTGGGTGGTGCATAGACAAATAAGCAAAAGCAACATAATGAAACAAACAGCCAAATAAAATAAACAACTGAATAAAAAGAAGAAATAAAAATAAAATACCTGGTGTCTGAGGGCAAGCAAGTTCAGCTTATTGTCAGAGATGTGATGTTCTTAAAGGCTTCCCTGAAGAGGGAGGATTTAAGTTGTTTTTTAAAAGATGTCCAGGGATGGGGCCTGGCACAGCTCCATCTGTAGTGAATTACAAAGCAACAGTATCACCACCCAGAAGGCCCTGTTTCTATTCATAGACTTCAGGATCAGCACCTGTAGCTGCACAGATTGTGTTGAGCGGATGATGCAGGGACTTGTTCTCAGGGAGAGACACTCCGACAAATAGTAAATCGAGAGATCAAATATATATACATGGAGAGTGGCAGGGAGACAAAGAAGAGGAGAAAAAAGAAAGATAGGCTGAAATAGATAACAATGAATTGTTGACTATATGCCAGCAAATCCATTGTAACCCATAGGCTGTAGCGATGTCTGGCCGCTAGGGTGGCGTTGGATCCCGGAGGAGACTGATCAATGACAACACGAGGCAACAGGAGCGAGATCAGATCAGTCGTTTATTGGGAAAATACATACACCTTATATAGATCAGAAGGCAGGTAGAAAAAACCATCACCCGAAAGTCAATCATCTCACCTTGTTTACTCAGGTTAATTGGGAAACCTCTCAAAGGGGAAGTTAATTATTTCGGACAAACACGGGACGAGGAAGACCATTGTTTTAGGGCTTAGCCAGGGGCAAATATCTGTGCTGTTTGCGCCGGGGATTTTCCTCGGCCAGGAGATGAGTGTTTACCTGATCAGTCACTGGAGTTAGTGATTAGCCTACCTTGCAGAATCGTCGGTCAGGTCATGTAATTGGGTGAATCAAACCCTATATTTTATTCACCCCCCTTAATTTGTCTGCCCGCAGAGCCTGCGGCTCAAGGAGCGTCCTCCCGAAGCGGCCTCTGCAAGAGCCGTTTCCATGCCCGATGGGCATGGGGAAACCATATTTCCCCTTTCTGTTTTATTTAAGAACCTGACCGGCGATCTTGCGTAGGAGCGGCATCAGCTGTTGGTCGGGAATGACGTCACGGGGTCTCCTGCTGCGGTGACACTTCGAGATCAGCGGGGGAATACATTGAGCAAAACAGCAAACTGCAATGCCTAGTATGACTACCCCCACCACCACCTTGATCACCGTCTGAAGCCACCCCCAGGGGATCCACAACCACATCCATTTCCACAGAGAGCTCCACCAAGCCCCCCATGCAGAGCCTTCTGTGATGCCTGCTACTATGGTGTGGAGATCTGTGATCTGGCTTTGAATCTTACGAGAGTTGTCCGTAAGATTAAAGCAGCACATACCATGAAAAGACTCGCAGCCCAAGTGGTGCAACAATAAGAGGTAGTCGATAGCCGCCCGATTATCGAGGATGGCATGGCGAAGTTCCGCCTGCTCCTGATTGAGGAGCGCTATCGCTGAGGAGGTATGGTTGATGGCCTTTGCTAAGCCGCAAGCCAAGCGACCGATCCTCTTTGCGTTGCCGACGGTTAAGCCGGGCACGCCAAAGATGCTGACTGCCAAGGAGAGGTATTCGGCAGGTCTCATTACTCTAAAGCTGCTTTCACAGGAGCTGTCTAACATGGTGGTGCGAGTGTGCCTTATGAGTGAGGGAACATGGGATACATTAGAAACATTGGGAATGTCAGTGCTAGGGGCAATCATATCCTTAGTAGGAAGCAACAGAGTTAAGCGACTGATACAACATATAGAGTCTGTAATATTGGCAGGAATATAGTTAAACGTGTACTGGTTACAAGTGAAGAACCATCCGGATGGTAGGGTGATGTGTGCATACTTTGAGCCAAGTGACACTGGGTCGTTGCAAGTCCAATTGCCGCTGCCCACATCGAGGCAACAGCGCCGGGCTCGGCCGGGTCCGGAGCAACCGTGTATCCGGCCGCAGGTAGAGTTCGGGCTGACCGCCACTCGAGGAGTGTGGAGAGTGGCTGCATCAGCCGGCAAGGTCATGGTCAGCCGCATCTCCCAACGAGCATATTCCGAGGAAGCTGATGGGATGTATGGGCTGAAGAGTCTCCTCACCAGCCAGTCCCCGTCCCGGGGGTGTGCGCCTGGAGAATGGCACACCGGGACAAGGCAGGTGCTGAGGATTGAGGCAGAGCCAACGTCCTGCCTGAGGCAAAAATCGGACTGGTTGACAAGGGTAGCCAACCTTTCCCAAATGTTGTACTGCATCCGGGCAGAGAGGTCTCCGCCTGGCATGAGATCGCTGGCCTCCAGTGAGGCGGCCTGGACGCCTCCCCCCAAAAGCAGGGTGAGGGTCAGGATGACGGTGATCGCCACGGAGTTGGCGTGAATCTGGGCAAGGACTGCTGCTACGAGGTTCTCCGGTGTCGGCTCCCTCTCCTCGCGCTGGAGGGCGTCCTCAGCCTTACTGCAAAGCGCCTTGACCATCCCCCAGGTGATCTTCGGCGCCGCCGGTGGCCGTCTCCTCCGGCGGGTCCTGTCGGTCAGCGTGAGGTCCTCCATCTCCGGGATCGGACTCGGGTCGGTCTGGGTCCACGCCATGTGGTTCCAAATGAGGCTTGACGCACCGAGCTGGGATCCAAACGACACCTGTAGGAGACATAACTGCAGCATACCCTCTTCCCCAGGTTATGAGCGGCACCGGGCCCCTCCAAGAAGGGTCTGGTGGCACTCGGTACCGGACCATAGGTCGCGGGAGAGCTTCCGAACGGCGGAAATGCTTCTCCTGCAGCGTACAATCCGAAAAAACATTAAGGTGATTGTATGTGAACAATACCTTATTCATGCAGAACTGTGCTTCTCCCTGTGATTTGGGGAGGGCTGGTGGCTCCCCCCTTTCTGTTTGTTTGTCAATATAGGACTTTAGCGTCCGATTGACCCGCTCTACAATCGCTTGCCCTTGCGGATTGTAGGGAATTCCAAATGTGTGCTTGATGTCCCAAGTAGCCATGAAGGCGGCCAACTGCCTGGAACTGTAGGCCGGCGCGTTGTCCGTCTTCACGTGCCGCGGCTTGCCCATCGCCGCAATGCAGGAAAGGAGGTGCTGCTCCACGTGAGAAGCAGCCTCCCCCTTCTGTGCCGTCGCCCAAACGAACTGAGAAAAAGTGTCAATGCAGACGTGCATGTATTGCCATCTGCCGAACTGCGGCACATGCGTGACGTCCATCTGCCATACCTGATTAGCCTCGGTCCCTCGTGGGTTGACCCCCCACGAGGGCCCCCCCGGTGCTCCTGCACAATGCTGGCAAGAGCGGACTATGCCTTGGGCTTGAGAAAGCGGCAGATTGAACTGTCTGGCGAGTGCCTTGGCGTTTTGGTGAAAAAAAGCATGACTTTGAATTGGAGTAGTAAAAACTCCCAAAACCGAACGTTGCTGAATTTCCTTTGCCGCCGCGTCCGCTCTGCTATTGCCCGCGGAAATCGGACCCGGTAGGTCTTGGTGACTTCGGATGTGGGCAATATAGAGCGGCTCCGTGCGGTTTCGCAAATGAAATTGAGCAGTGAGAAACAGACTAAGCAAGTTCTTGTCTATCACGGGAGTGATGTAAGCTCCCGGTAGACTGTGGAGTAAATTCCTAACGTATAGACTGTCAGTAATGATGTTTAAACGTTCCTTGGCGAAGGTGCGCAAGGCGAGGTTCACGGCCGCCAACTCCGCCCGCTGCGCGGACCTCTGCGGAAGAGTTAGCAGCGTGTGCCAAGCTTCGCCCTCCTGCCAAGTCAGGACACCATATGTGCGTCCCCCATCGGTAAAGACTGTTTTGGCCCCCTGAAGCGGGACCAGCGAAAGCAATTCGAACAAACTGACTGTTCCTGTCTGGAGTGAGACAAGTCTGGGGTCTTTGGGCAAATGGTATGCCAAGCTTCCAGTGAATCCTTCCAAGGCTATCGGAAGTGAGTCACCTAGCTGCATCAACTGATGAATTTGTTCCTTGGTGAACGGGACTATGATCTTAGCTAAATCGTGCCCAGAAATGTCCCTTGCTCTCAGCCTGCCGCGGTAGATCAGCGCGGAGACCAGTTCTTGGGGCGGAACAATGTTCCGAGAAGAGGTGTTAGGCAAGTATACCCACTCCACAATTTTCGCTCCCTTCTCTGAGTCTACTCCTAGCGCCCCAGTGAACATGGATCCTGACCGTACGACGTACAAATTCAGGATCTGGGCATATGGCCCCTGGGCGATCCTATCCACCCACCTCTGGCTGAGAACTTGGTTCACCTTCTCGAGCGCCAAGCGCGCGTCTCGAGAGATTTTTATCCGGTCTGCCGGCTGCTTACCTAAGGTTAGCAGCGAGAAGAGCGGTTTTAGAAGATCCGTATCTAGACGAAAATACGGTCTGGCCCAATTGACGTTTCCCAAAACTTGCTGCAACTCTACAAGGGTGACTGAGTCTTGTAAATTTATCTGAGGCAGAACTGGCGCCGCAAAAGAGCGGAGAAGCCGGTGGCCCAAGTATGAGAAGGGCTTGGTTCTCTGCACCTTTTCCGGGGCAATGAGTAAGCCTTTGTCCCCCAGGCTGGCCTGGAGGTCAGAAAACATTTCGCTGCCAAGCTGCGGCAACGCTACTAAAATGTCGTCCATGAAGTGACAAACAATAGCTTTAGGGTAAAGGCTTCGGAACTTTGCCAGTGCGTCGTGAACATAAATTTGGCACAGGGTGGGCGAATTGAGCATGCCCTGTGGCAAAAATTTCCACGCGTAACGCTGCGTGGGCTCACCGTGGTTCACGACCGGCACTGTAAAGGCGAACCTTTCCCGGTCCCTGGGGTCTAAGGGGATTGTATAAAAGCAATCCTTGAGATCTACGACTAGAATCTCCCACCCCTCGGGAATCATGTTAGGATTTGGGATGCCGCACTGAAGCGGACCCATCGGCTGAATACATTTATTGATCTCTCTGAGATCGTGGAGGAGTCGCCACTTCCCCGACTTCTTCTTAATAACAAAAATTGGCGAATTCCAGGGACTAGTGGACCGTTCTATGTGTCCTGCGTCTAGCTGTTCCTTAACTAGCTGCTTGAGGGCAACCAATTTCTCTCCCACTACCGGCCATTGTCTACCCAGACCGGAGTGTCGGTGAGCCATTTAAGTGGCAACGCCATTACCCGAAGGTAAGCGTAGCACCGTACTGCTGCAGAATGTCTCGCCCCCAAAGATTGACGTGCACGTCAAGAACGTGCGGCCGAATTACCGCCGTGCCGTCAGCCCTTGGGATTGTGACTTCTACCCACTCTCGGCTCCTAAACGCTTCCTGAACGCCTCCTACCCCCCACACATCGGAGACCGGCTCAATGGCCCACTCTTTTGGCCACTGGCTTCTGCTTATCACTGTCACATCCGCTCCGGTATCGAGTAACCCTGAGAACACCCTTTTGTTCAAAAATACCTCGATAACGGGGCGCTGCTTCCACTCAATGTTGGTCTCCACTGTCGCTAAGACCTGGTATCCTTGCACTGCCTCACTCGCGCTCGAGCGGTCTGCTGAACCGGACTCTGAGCTGTCCCTGAGCCTTCCCTGGCTGCCTGCTGGCGAGTGACAAGGAACCATGATCAGTTGCGCTAACGTGTCTCCCTTGTGGATAGTTTGGGGCAGGTGTGTCCAAAGCTGGACCTGGAGAATGCCTGAAAAATTCGAGTCAATGACTCCTGGAATTATAAAAATTCCGCGTGCTCCAGCTACACTACGGGGCAAAACTAAACCTATGAAGCCTCTGGGCAGGGGTCCCATGTATTGAGTGTCGACTAGATAGACTGTGCCTGGCAGATCGCATGTAACGTCCGCCTGGCAAGTCAATTCTAGCCCTGTGCTGCCCTTGGGGCTGGCCTGTGCCCTCGCAGTGCCTGGAATGTGCCTGGAATCTAGTCTAAATCTGGGGAGTTCTGGATCTGGGTGAAGGAAGCCTCTGTTTGGACTGGGGCCAGAGACGTGCCCGGATTCCAGTTTCCCGAACTCGGGCAATACCTGGCCCAATGGTAGCCTTTCTTGCACTTCGGGCAGGGGGTGTTCGGAGCCTTGGGACGGCTGGACTTTTGTCCGCCCCCCTTGGATCGGCACTCCCTAGCGAAGTGGCCGATCTTGCCACAAGTGTGGCATGCCCCTTTGCTCTTGCCATTAGGTCTTCTTCCTCCCTGCACCGCTGCCGCTAGCAGACCCATCTTGTAGGAGTCTGTGCCAATGTCGGAGCATGCTCGGATCATGTCCGTTAAGGTCAAGTCAGGGCGATTGCCCAGGGACTGCAAGACTTTACGGCAGTCCAAGTTGGCGTTGTCCTTGGCTAACTTAATCATGAGCTCTTGTTGGGCCTGCTCATTGTCAATCTGCCTGCTAATTGCTTCTTCCAGGCGATTGATGAAGTCCATGTAGGGCTCTTGGGCTCCTTGCTTAATAGCGGTGTAGTTCTTGGCCGTTTTGCCAGACGCTGGGACCTTGAAGTATGCCCTATAGGCAGCTTCGGCTGACATCTCTAGGGTGGCGAGAGGCAGGTTGATTTGAGCGTTGATGGGCTCGAAGGCACCTGAACCATACAACTGGTCAGGGATTACCGCGCCTCCCATCCTGGCAGCCCGAGCTTGCGCCTCTAGGCGGAACTCGCTGTCCCAAATCATGTACTGGCTGGGGGTAAGCATCATCCTCATGACGGCTTTCCAATCATGAGGAATCCACATGGTGGTTTCGCACACTTGCTGAAGCGTGCCCCTCGTAAAACGACTTTGGAGCCCTGTCTCTGAAATTGCTTTCCGTAAAGCCATGAGAAGCTTGTACGGGACTGGGGAGTGTACTACCTGCTGTGCGCCCGTGAGCGCGTCCATCTCCAAGCGGATGGGGCAAATCTGTCTGAGTTCGGCTAGCTGTTCAACTGACAATTCCCTCTTCTTAAGTTCTATCTCAGCTGTGCGCTGAAGGGCACTCTTCACGACTAGGGAGCCTGGAGCTGTCAGAGAAGCGCCAGCGCTTCTCATTCCTTGCGTTCCTTCGGTGACGTCTGCAGCTGTCACCGCGGGAACGCTCCCTGCGCTACTCTGCCGATAGCTAATTGACGGATAGAGTGCCGTGGGCGCAGTCGGCTCGACTGGCTTGCCTGATGGCTCAACTAACGGGGTTTTTTTGGCCTCTACCCGGACTGGCTCGATCTGCTCTAAGAGTCTCCTACACTTCCTCCATGTGCGGACTATCCCTCCTGGAGCTTTCGGGGTTTGCTGAATGCAGTCTCCTATCTGATCCCAGAGCTTCAGGGTTAACGTACCTACTTCTGGGTAAAGTAGGCAGTGTTCCCTGAGATACGCCAAAAGTCTCGCTAGTTCCCTGCTGTGAAAGCGTAACTTAAAAACCCTGGCCAGGATTCTGAACTCTTCTTCCCGAGTTCTTTGGCTAGCGGACGGACTTGGTCTATGAGAACAAGTCCCCATATTACCTGCGATTGGGTCTCCGGAAGAATCCTCCTAGGGACGAGTCGACGCGTCTTTGCAGGCAACAGGTTCGGGCGTCGGGTGTCTGGGGTAGACCTCGGAGCGTGGACCTTCTGCCACGGGCCCTTCTATCGGCCTCTGCGATGTCAGGGGCTCACAGCTGCCCTGAGCGGAACGCGTTTCCCTCTATGGCAAACCTCTCGAAAGCGGGGAGGTAGCGGTAGGAATGTCTCTCGGGAATGCCTCGCGGCGGGCCGTTCTCTGTCCGGCTGGCTGCCGACCAGAGCGCCGCGCTATCCTCCGGGCTGGCGGGTCGCGGTTCAAGCGGAGAACCGGACCGCGGGGATCGCTACTCACGAGTAGACCTCTCCGGGGTCCCTTACTCACGAGTAAATCACGTCGGGGTCACCAGCTGTAGCGATGTCTGGCCGCTAGGGCGGCGTTGGATCCCGGAGGAGACTGATCAATGACAACACGAGGCAACAGGAGCGAGATCAGATCAGTCGTTTATTGGGAAAATACATACACCTTATATAGATCAGAAGGCAGGTAGAAAAAACCATCACCCGAAAGTCAATCATCTCACCTTGTTTACTCAGGTTAATTGGGAAACCTCTCAAAGGGGAAGTTAATTATTTCGGACAAACACGGGACGAGGAAGACCATTGTTTTAGGGCTTAGCCAGGGGCAAACATCTGCGCTGTTTGCGCCGGGGATTTTCCTCGGCCAGGAGATGAGTGTTTACCTGATCAGTCACTGGAGTTAGTGATTAGCCTACCTTGCAGAATCGTCGGTCAGGTCATGTAATTGGGTGAATCAAACCCTATATTTTATTCACCCCCCTTAATTTGTCTGCCCGCAGAGCCCGCGGCTCAAGGAGCGTCCTCCCGAAGCGGCCTCTGCAAGAGCCGTTTCCATGCCCGATGGGCATGGGGAAACCATAATAGGCAAACCCTTTTAGGAAGGGTTTATCATTCACTCTTTCTGAGCCTGGGATGCTGTAGGACCAAGGGTATACTGATAGCACATTCCAGATAATCTCAGCTCGACTCTGTATGTGTACTGGGATACCTAGCCTCTGTCTTCACTGTGAGGCATCCCAACCCATTGAGCTATAAAAGCACATCACAAAGAAGATACTCAACACAGAATCATTTTCTTTGTCATTTCCCAGATTTCTACAAGAATGGTAGAAATTAGTAGAATTGGCTTTCGGTCTCCAGTGACGTGGATTGTGAATTACAATATTTCTGTATTGAAAAGGAAATATTAAATGTGTTTGCAGTTACATTTTTAAAGGCATATGACAAAGTGTACAATGGCACAATGTGAAGTTTATATTGGAGCAAATTTGGAATTATCACATCATTCATAAGTTTTTTTGAGATTTGTGAACAACATAGTCAGTAATATGCTTTCCAATAAAACCTTTAAAACCATGTCATAGTGGTTGATTCAAGTGGGATTTAATCCACTTGGGCACCATCACCTTTCCCTGTAGGACTTTGCCAAGGCCAATCAGGGTTGCCAGGTTAATTAACTGCCGCCTGACACTCAGTGTTGAGTCACTGGCAGTATGGTCTACTCCATTACCATAGCAGGATAACCTGGCAACTGTCTGGTTCATTAAAACTAAAATTTGCTTCTGCAGCTTATAGACAGAGGTAACAAAATTTCAATGTTGTTTGTTTCTGTCAGTGCAGCTAATATTATACTGAGGCCAGGTCAAACAAAAATTGCACTCCCATACTGGTCATGTGGTCTCTCAATCACTAGTTCCATTCCAGCCACTTTAGGTCTGTATCTTGTTGCCTCCAGATGTGCTTCCTGGAGCAGAAGTGTATCACATTTGTATATCCTGCACATGTCCGCTAGTAGGACGTTCTTATTACTTGAAAGTCTCTCAAATAATTATTGATATGATTGTTATGGATAGTCTTAACAAAGACCTTTCTCGTGGATTCATTCTTCAGTTCCTTTAGTTTGATGTGGTGTTAGAAAGATTAGCTGGCAAGGTTACCGCCCAGGGTACGCCCGACTATATTCACAATCTTCAAGGAGGCACTTTCTGTGCACCTGGAAACATATGCTGGTATTGTTTTATACCAACTCTGTATACTCTACCAGTGTCTGCTACTCATGACTAATATTCCTTTCTGAATTGGAAGCAAAATGACTTGCTGGAAGATATCAATAGAAAGTTATCATTTCTTTCAGAGTGTACTTGTTACTGGAATTATGCAGATTTGAGTTTTTAGATAACTCCCAGAATTTCCCTGGCAGCATGGCAAATAGTCATACTGCCTGGAGAATTAAGGGAGCTATCGTGCAGAATGATAAATGAGCACAACTTTACTTGGTACAAACAGAGCTCTAAGTAAAATATAAATGATTTAAAGATACTGTATGTTTGATGTTCAGGAGTTGAAGAGAAGCAGCCAGCATAACAGGGCCAAACACAACTTAATTGTAAGCAAACTGAACATGAACAGCAATGGCTCAGCAGCACTTTATATACAATATACAATGGATACATTCGGGCGGGAAATAACAGGATTGGTTGGGAGAGAAGTGGGGTGACCGGAGATTGGGGAGACTTTGCGTCTCGTTAGAAAGGGTGGAAATGCAAGTCCCGCGATAGCTGAGCACCATGAAGAAGACAAAATGGAGGATCACCCCGATCCCACAATAATAATTACAAACTGTTTAAAGCAATATTTCAGTTACATACACAACATCCCTCCCCCCTAGGATGGCACAAAGTCCCTTAACCATTGTGTAGGTCCACAGACTCTTTTGGTCCAGACTGACACCTGACTGGGTTCTGAAATTCTAGGGAGACTTGGTTCCATTGAATGATACCCGGCACTGGGGTTTATGTCAAAACTATTAGCATTGTGGGAGCATTGTCCCAATTCTGAACTTGGAACCAGGGAGGGGAAAAACCAAATCATAACCCCGTTTAGATGAAGCAGGAGCAGGGGATTGCTCGAAATTAAAGTTAGAATTAGAAGGGGAAAAACTCAACGAAAATTCCCTCCTTTGAGAAGTTTGAGTATGGGCGACTCAACAAAAACTTGCCTCTTCTGGGTAGGAGTAGAGGTAGACTCGAACATAGGAGGATGGGGGGTTTCTGGAGAGAAATTAAAGCCCCACTTTTTGCTTGGATGAGTGGGGGAACACTCGGAAAACTCCCCCCAATCAAAAGACACTTTTCCACGCTCTAGGCTTGTTGACGGCCTCCAAAGAAATTGTGGCTGGCTCAAATTAGAAAGCTGGGGACTACAGCTGATTGCTGAGCCACCTTCTTCATCTCCCCCTTGGGATAAGCGGGTGGGGGAGGACTCTAACTTGGAATTGCCCTGAGTGGTATCACCTTGTACCTCTTTAAACTCTGTTACCCTATGTCTGAGCTGGTCGGTGTGTTGCTGCCATAACAAACCAGTACCTGTTTTGACCTGGTAGGACACTAGTGCTGTTTGTTCCACCGCAACCCCTGGAACGCATGCTGGTCCTGCGGCCACATAGTTCTGACAGTGTACTGGATCTCCAGCTGAGAACTGAGAAGACCTTTTTGTGAAGAATTTCCACATTAACACCCCATCCTCCACCCTAGAAGGATCCAACCGGTCCAGAGAGACCGATCTCCTGCGCATTAAAAGCTCAGCTGGAGATAGCCCTGAGGCCAGGGGAGTTGTTCGATAGCAAAAGAGGAATTGGCAAAGCTGCAAGTCAATGTCCCCCTGACCCATGCGGCGAAGAGCTTCTTTTGTAGTGCAGACTTGACGTTCCACCTGACCATTGGTGGCAGGGTGGAACGGGGCAGATGTTACATGCCAAATAGCTTTCCTTTCGAGGAATGCCTGGAATTCGGAAGAGGTGAAAGTTGTGGCGTTGTTGGACATGAGCACGTTTTAGCAGTCCGAAACAGCTGAACAGCCTCCGAAGCTGTTTAATGGCGACAGCTGAGGAGGTACTGGGCATAGGAATAACCTCCAACCATTTTGAAAATGAGTCGACCACCAATAAGAAGAGCGTGCCATGAAACGGACCAGCGAAATCAATGTATATTCACAACCAGGGTCCGTGGGCAGTGTCCCATTCCCAGGAGGGAAGCCGGGACTCTTCGGGTCGAGAACACTGGCAACTTTGGCAGGTGCCCACCAATTGTTCAATGTCTTGGTCTACCTGGGGCCACCAGAAATAGCTCCGAGTCAAAGCCTTGGAGCGCACAATTCCTAGGTGGCTAACGTGAAGTAGCCTGAGTACCTTGGAGCGTAACACCGCAGGAATGACCACCCTTTGCCCCACAGTAAACAACCTCTTTTGAGCGACAGCTCGAACTGCTTCCTAAAGAACGCTTTGAACTCCTCAGCAGGAGGAGTTGGTGGCCACCCTTTCCTGACCCAAGAAATCACCTGTGACAAAAGTTTGTCTTTTGCGGATGCCTTAGCTATGCCGAAGGCACAATGGGGGCGAATTGAGAGATTCAATCAGCAGCACCTGATAATCTTGTTCGACCTCACAGTCGGGTTCCCCCCGGTTTGGCAAAGGAGACCTTGAAAGAGTGTCAGAGTGGCTGATGTCCTTTCCCAGGTGGTGAATCAGAGTAAACTGATAGGTATTCAAGAAAATGGCCCAATGTAACATGCGGGGAGACAATATTTGAGGAGTGGGCTTCAAAGTAACAAAAATCCCTAACAACGGTTTATGGTCAGTTACGATTGTGAATTCCCTGCCATACAAGAAGTCGTGGAACTTCTTTGTTCCAGCAACTATGGCCAGAGCTTCCCGGTCAGTCTGGGCATAGTTGCGCTCAGCTTTAGATAGGGATCTAAAATAGAATGCTATCGGGGCTTCCTTTCCATTTTTGAGGGAATGACAGAGGACAGCCCCCACCCCCACTGGTGAAGCATCACATACAAGGACCACAGGTTTCTTCGGATCGAAGTGAGTTAAGACTGCTTCGGACAACAGAAGCTCTTTTAACTCACGGAATGCTCGATCCTGACTTTGCCCCCACCACCAAACTGCGTCTTTTTAAAGTAAACGATGCAGCAGATCTGCTACAGATGCCTTCCTGGGCAGGAAGGAGTGATAAAAGTTAAGCAGGCCCAGGAAAGATTGCAGCTCAGGCTTGGCAGTTGGATGGGGGGCGTCACGTACAGCAGCAATCTTAAACCCCAGGAACTCCACTTCCCTTGCATGGAAAACACATTTGTCTTTTCTAAGATGTAACCAGCATTCTCGAAAACCTGCAACACCCGGTCCAACCTTTTTGCATGTTTGGATTCGCTCCCCGCAGTAATAAGCATGTCATCAAAATAGGGCAGGACTCCGGGGAGACCCTTTGACAGACATTCAACAAGCAATTGAAAAATGTTGGGGGCTGCATTTACCCCAAACTGTAGGCAAGTCACCTTAAAGGCTCCCTTGTGAGTAATAATTGTCTGAGCTGCTGCAGCAGCGGGTGTAACTGAAAGCTGCTGATAGGCTTGTGCTAAATCCAACTTAATGAAGCACTTTCTCCCATGTAAAGTAGCCAATAAGTGGCTCACAACCGGCACCGGGTATGCATTAGGCCTAATGGCCTTGTTAATTGTACATTTATAGTCTGCACAAATCCTGTTAGATTTAATAGCATTCACTATTGGTGCCTCCCATTCTGCGGAATCCACTGGAACCAATATTCCCTGACCCTGACTAGTTTGTCTAGCTCAGCCTCGATCTTGTCCTTCAGTGCAAATGGCACATGACAAGGTTTGAGATAAATAGGCCACACGGCCGGGTCAAGGACGAAAGAAACAGGGGGCCCTACATAATTTCCAAGTCCCTTTCTGAACACTGCTGGGTGCGCGTTACAAACGTCCTGCACCGGGTCAGAGTGGACGGCGTTGATGCTGGACAGTCTAATACCTAGTGGTTCAAACCATTGCACCCCAAGCAAGCAGTTTGTGCCTTGTTTGACCACTATGAGAGGTAGTCTCATTGCAATGTTTTGGAATTTCACTGCAAAATCCCCCAACCCCAGAACTGGGATCTGGCAACCCTGCACGTCTCGGAGGGACGTCTTGAAGGCCCACAACTTTGGGTGCAAATTATGGGGAAACCGCAGGAACTCCTTCTGGGGCAAGATAGAATAGGATGTACCCGAAACCACCTCCATCTTGACCGGAATGCCCTTTCGCCTTGGTCGGTCAAACTGGTCCGGAGACTGTTTCTGGCGCTGCCAGCAGACTTTTGCAATGTGGCCCCTTTTTCCACAGTGGTGGCAGTCAGCATTTTTAAAGGGACACTTTCAGCGGTTGTGTCTCCCTCTGCAGCTGTCGCTCCTCCACTGGGCCCTCTCGATGGTGTGTTTGTCTGCCTTCCTTTTCCGGACCTTCTTGACCTCGTCTTCCTCATTGCTGGACCCAGAACCCGACATAGACGTGGATGCCGGTGATGCAGAAGATGAAGATGAGCGGGACGACAAGCAGTGGTGGGCCTGCACAGTGGACTCTGAACCCCTGGAGGCGACAGGCCGATGCTTGAAGGATTTGATGCCAGACCGCACGCTGCCTCGGACAACAACACTTCTCTCAGAACTGACTTGAAAGTGAGGACGTCTCTGGTCATGAGCCGGCGTTGTGTCTCTTTGTCCCTCAGGCCAGCGAGCAGGCGGTCACAGAGCACCTCCTCCAAGTTGTCCCACTGGCATGGAGCGACAGCCAACCTCAGTGTGGCAGCGTAGTCTACGATGGATTCCCCGGGGCGTTGGTCACGCCTGTGGAATGCCACCCGGGCCGGGAAGATGGACACCTTGGGCTGGAAGTGGTTCCGGAGAGCCGCAAGGATGTCCGCAAGGGGAACTGCATTGATGTCCCGGGGCATCACCAGATGAATGACGAGTTCGAGAGTGGCAAGGCCGCATTTGGAGAGGAAACACGACCTCTTCTGGCCTTTGTTGACGATGCCTTCGGCTGCCATTGCGTGCCGAAACTGCTGTTTGTAAAGATTCCATCTCTCCGGCATGGCCATATCGAAGGGATCAACGAAAGATTTGTGGGAAGCCATATCCCACCTTCGTCGCCAATTTGATGTTCAAGAATTGAAGAGAAGCAGCCAGCATAACAGGGCCAAACACAACTTTATTGTAAGCAAACTGAACATGAACAGCAATGGCGCAGCAGCACTTTATATACAATATACAATGCATACATTCGGGCGAGAAATAACAGGATTGGTTGGGAGAGAAGTGGGGTGATCGTGGGGTGACCGGAGACTGGGGAGACTTCACACGTCTCATTAGAAAGGGCGGGAATGCAAGTCACATGATAGCTGAGCACCATGAAGAAGACAAAATGGAGGATCACCCTGATCCCACAATAATAATTACAAACTGTTTAAAAGAATATTTCAGTTACATACAGAGTAGTATATTTATAGGCAAGATAAGTCTGTGAGAACAGAATCTAAGACTACCGTATGCAGGTCTTTAGCTCTTGACATGCTTTGATATCTACGTTGATGCAGAGACTGAAGGATTTTAGTCCTATCTGGAAATGCCAGCCATTGAATCTGGAATCTATTTCGTGGAAAGCATATTCTTCTACATTGAGCTATTGGGAAGAATTAGTCCTGGCTGTGTTTGTTTTCAGAATAGTTGCGGTTGACTAGGAGAAGCAGTATCATTTTATCTCAGAGACTTGTGAATTTGTACTAGTTAGGCTCCCCCAAAAGCCTATCAAATTTATTATTTACAGACTTAGTTCTCCAAAAAAGTGTGTTTATCAAATTAAATCAAATCAAAGTTTAATTTATATACCACTTTTTTCACCCACAATGGGTGACTCAAAGCGGTTTACATAAACAAAGTAATACATATCAATAACATAATTCATACAAAGTCATCAAGAATACAAGATATATAAAAAAGAACAACACAATTCATACAGTCAAAACAACAATAAAGCAATAATCATCATAAATACAGTATAGGCTCAATAGCAATGCATCAGAAAAACAACAACACTCAATAGGACCCATCGTCCGCCCAACCGCTGTCTCAGCCCTTCAAGTCCCGGCTGAACGGCGGGGCTTGGGGCACTGGAGGTAAACACAGTCCGGGCCATGGAAACCAGCCACCGAAAATGCCTTTACCTCCCACGGCTGGCCCGGCCAGAGCAAGAGCTGAGTTGGCGACAGCCAGAGAAGCGCTGGCTGTGGCTCTCGAGGTCGAAGTTCTCTCCAGCCACCCCATCTCTCTGCCCGCCGGATCAGCCAGGGAGGAAAGGGAGCAGCCCATGACCCTCGCTGATGGCGGGAAAGGAAATGCCTGGTCGGAGTCGTGGTGGTGACCCTCGGCGGTGGGAGAAGGCATCCTTTGCAGCCGCTAGAGTGTTTCCAGGTGGCGCTCATCTCCACCGGCCAGCTGCCGGTCGAAGCGGCGGAGGTGACCCTTGGCAGTGAGAGAAGGTGTCTTTTGTAGCCGCCGGAGTGGCTCCAGATGCCGCTCATCTCCACCAGCCGGCTGCCAGTCAAAGCGGTGGTGGTGACCCTCGGTGGTGGAAGAAGGCGTCTTTTGTAGCTGCTGGAGCGGCTCCAGGTGCCGCTCATCTCCACTGGCTGGCTGCCAGTCGAAGCAGTGGTGGTGACCCTCGGCGGTGAGAGAAGGTGTCTTTTGTAGCTGCCAGAGCGGCTCCAGGTGCCGCTCATCTCCACCGGCTGGCTGCTGGTCGAAGCGGCGGTGGTTTATGCATCAGAATATCTATTCTAGGCTTAAAAGAAATTCATGTAGTGCTAGTATGGCTACCCCAAAGAATATGCAGGTCAAACTAGCAGTATTTTCTTCCCTCTGTTCTGAATTAGTTTCTCACAAACACATACACATCAACTAACCCCAGGTGCATTAATCATTTCTTTTCCTGGCTATACTCTCTTTTACTTCATTTCTCTTTAAAAAATAAGGGGTAGGGGTAATTTTCCTTTACCAGAGAGTGAAATGAGATATAATGTGAAGCCTCTCAGTAAATTTGAAAAGATTATTCAAAATAGATTGTAATCTGTAGCTATTGCTCAGAAACAATAGCTTATCCAAATTTCTCCAGGAAGGACCTGATGGTTGAGTATTAAGATGGGTGTTGAGTGTTACCTGTCTGCCTATAAACTTTAGTTCTCATCTAAGCTACCATTATGTCTGTATTCTTGTAATTTCTTCTCCATGTCTGTTTGCAGGTTATCTTGACGAATCAGATTACCACGTGGCTCAGTGATAGCCTTGCTGTACAGACAGACCTGCTGTCTCCAGCTGGTGACTTTTCCCTGTCAGAAGGTAAGCAATCCTTTCTATTACAGTTGAAACCTTACTCTGACACATATCTTTAATGCCAGTCATAAGTCTCTTTCTCATTGTTTAAGGGGCAACGCGAACATGGTTATCAAACTGAGTGAAGAGGTAGCTAGAGTTCAAGGGATTATCTCTAGAAATTTAGTGTCATTGATTTAAATCAGTGGCGTCCACTTAAAATCTGTAATCCCTAGTGGAAATGTTCATCCTGTAATTTAGTTTGTTTTTCAAAACAAAACATTACTGGCCTCATAAATTACTGGAAACAGCGGGAGAGGGAGAGGCTAGATATTTGATAGAATAGCTAAATATTTTGGTTGATCTGATATGGTGAAGTAAAGAATTGACTATAATTATCAGCTATTTAAAAGGGAAACAGTTTGCCTATTTGAGAAAGAGTATTCAATTGTCCATCTGGAATCCTCCTTTGTTATTGTTTAAAATAAAATATAGAAAAGTGCATGTCTGAATACTGTATTATGCTGTGGGAACTTGCTTATGATGTAACACAGCCTGATATTGTTAAAAACCTCCATCTGATAAGGAAATTGAGATGATGCAATTGGAACAATATCTTCCATCTGACCATATGCTCATCTACTTATAGTATCCAATTCTATATTATCTAAATACTTTAGACCACTTACCCTTACAGCATGCATTTCATAGATGTGAGGCAGAGCAAGTTTGTATGGGGAAGAAATAAACACAGTTTTTAAATCCAGTACCATAACAATGATGCATTCATTTAAACAGTGAACATTGCAACATTGATTGGGAACTCAATTGTAGAAAAATAGTTGAAAGTATGTACGTATGTATTTATATATGTATTGGATGTATTACATTTTTATCCTGCTTGATTTAATGACAACTCTGGGTGGTAAATTACCACAGTGATACCAACAAAGTAACCCAATCTAAATAAACACACAACATCTCTACAAACCACAGCATAATAAATGAAAAAATGGCAATAAAATAACAGTAAAATGGAAGTAAGTGATGATGGTCAAAAATTTATTCAAACACATTTTAGGCTCATGTAAAACAGCCCTATGTATGGTAAGAATGCTGTTTAAAGCCTCTGTTAATTTTTTTTAAAAATTGCATTTTTAAAGGGAGGAGGCCTGAAGAAAGTAGGGATTTGCTCTGTGAAAACTTCCATACTTCTTTCATTTTGAGTTCCTTTTTTGGGTGGGTGGGGAGGGGAATCCTCTTTTTTAAAAATGTACTGGTCCTTTTGTTTTACACAAAAGGGAAAGCTTTTTTTTTAAAGTTATTCAATCTATGTTTCCAAAAGAAACTTCTAAAGCAACTCCAAAAGCAGGAATAAGGCAACAGAGAATCAAGCCACTCCAGCAGTAGGCAATAGTACACAAGAAAAGGGAAAACAAGTGCAGAAGGGCATGAGCAGCACAGTAGGGGGGCAAAGGCACAGGAAAATCCAGGCAAGTAGTCACTGGGTGCCAAGCAGACAGATTAGCTCCTCCAGTGGCTTAGTGGTTGCGCTAAGATGGAGACTGGAAGGCAGGGTTTCGTTACCTGAGAGCTGTACTTGGGGACATGAAAGGAGACACTGGCAAGTTGCAAAGTCCACCTTCTTGGCCCACACAGCCCCACATAAGCAAACAAAACTGTGCCAAAAACTTAAGAACATAAGAACAGGCTTGCTGGAACAGGCCACAGCCCATCCAGGCCAGCATTCTGTCTCACACAGTGTCTCACCATTTCCTTCAGGGTATTCCCAAGCAGATGCCTTCACCTGCTTAGGATTCCCTGGAAATGGCATTGAGAGATATCCTGCCTAACTCTCCAACCCGGAGGTTGTCCTTAAGTATCCATAATTATAGCCATTGATACCCTTATCCTCCATGAACTTGTCTAATCCTTTCTTAAAGCTGTCAAGACTGACAGCTGTCACCACTTCTTCTGGCAGGGAGTTCCATAGACCAGTGATCCTCTGGGTGAAAAAGTACTTTCTCTTATTTGTTTGAGAACTAGTACCCAAAAGTTTCAACGAGTGTCCCCTAGTTCTAGTGTTGTGCGATAGGGAAAACAGTTTTTCCTTATCTACTTTGTCCACACCGTGCATGATTTTATAAACTTCAATCAGGTCACCTCTTAGACGCCGTTGCTCAAGAGTGAAAAGGCCCAACCGTTGCAGCCTCAGATTTTAAGGAAGGTGTTCCAGTCCCCTAATCATTCTGGTTGCCCTCCTCTGCACTTTTTCCAGTTCCATAATATCCTTCTGGAGGTATGGCGACCAGAACTGTACACAGTATTCCAGATGGGGCCTTTATAAAGAGGCAAAATGACACTTGCTGACTTATTTTCTATACCCTTCCTAATTATCCCTAGCATTGAGTTTGCTTTTTTCACTGCTGAGGCACACTGGATTGACACCTTCATTGAGTTGTCCACCAGGACATCAAGTCCCTTTCCTGGTTTGTCTCAGAGAGTTCAGACCCCATCAGTTTATAAATGTAATTGTTTTTTTTTTTGCCCCAACATGCATCACTCTGCACTTACTAGTGTTGAAGCTCATTTGCCACTGTTTTGCCCACTCCCCCAGTGTCAAGAGATCCATCCCTCTGGAGCTCCTCATAATCTCACAGTTTTCACTACCCTGTATAATTTAGTGTCGTCAGCAAATTTGGCTACCTTGCTTTTTACTCCTACCTCTAGATCATTTATGAAGAGGTTGAAAAGCAAGGGTCCCAGTACTGAACCTTGGGGGACCCCACTCTTTACTTCCCTCCACTTGGAAAAGTGTCCATTTAGTGCTACCCTCTGTTTCCTGTCCCTTAGCCAGTTGCTGATCCAGGACAAGACCTGTCCCTTTATTCCATGACTGGCAAGTTTATTCAAGAGCCTTTGGTGTGGGACCTTGTCAAAAGCCTTCTGAAAGTCCAGATAAACAGTGTCAACTGGATCTCCCTTATCCACATGCTTGTTGACACTCTCAAAAAATTCCAAAAGATTAGTGAGGCATGATTTGCCCTTGCAAAAGCCATGTTGGCTCTCCTTTAGCAGCACCTTCTCTTCTATGTGCCTATTAATTCTATCTTTTAGGATGGTTTCCATCACTTTACCTGGGACACATGTCAAACTGACAGGTCGGTAATTTCCTGGATCACCCCTGGATCCTTTTTTGAAAATTGGTTTTACATTTGCTACCTTCCAGTCATCAGGCACAAAGCCTGATTTGAGGGAAATATTATATATTTTGGCTAGGAGATTAGCAATTTCATCTTTAAGTTCCCTGAGAACTTGTGGATGGATGCCATCTGGTCCTGGTGATTTGAACTGTATTATGCTGTGGAAACTTTTTTATCCCCCCACAGCTGGGGGCGAACAGGGGACCTTGGTTTTAACTGTTAGCACCCAGGCAAATCTCAGCAGGTGGGCCCTCATCCGGGGGGAGGGAGGGGGGGCCATCATTATTGCAGTGGCTAAGTTCTGCTGGGGACGGACCATGGGCAGTATAACCTGAACAGCTGCAGATCCTGAGGAAGCAATAGTCTTTGCCTCAGGGAGTAAGGAACACGAAGATCAGTGCACTTGGAGTTGCGGCAGTGCTTGCACAGAGGCGCTAAGAAGGCAGCCCCTTCACCGTGTTAGAGTGCTGAGGGCCAAGCACCCGCACACCAAAATTTAACTGATTAAAAGAACATACAAAGAAGAATCAGAAGGAGAGATCCCAATGGAAAGCTAGCCAAACTTTTTAGGTTGTGGGCCGGCCACATGGTTGAGTGGGCCGGTCATATGGTTCCTCCCACTGGAAGTGGAAGTAAAATGTACCCACACATGCACAAAACGCTGCCATAAATGCATTTATGACTGCTGCGGGTGTTTTATGGCAGCGTTTTGCGCATGTGCAGGTGCGGTTAGCTTCCGGGAGCAGCGAGGGAGGGACAAGCCAGATTATTAGGCACCACGAGCCAGATCCAACCCATAGGCCATAGTTTGGGCACCCCTGCTCTACACCGTAAGGTAGAAGAGGAGAGCAATTAAGACTAAGACTAAGGACTTGTTTATGATGTAACACAGCCTGATATTGTTAAGTTCAGACTTGATTTGCTCTACGTTATCCATTTCTTCGTCTTTCTGACAGTCCATGGTATCCCAAAGCTCTCCTCCAGCACCATATTTTAAATTAATCTATTTTTCCGCTGTCATCTTTCTTTACTGTCCAGTTTTCCTATCCTTACATAGTGACCTGGAATACAAGAGTGTAGATGATGTTGGGTTTGGTCTCCAATGACACATACCTGCACTTGATCTTTTCTAATTCCTTCATTGCTGCTCTTCTGAGTCTTAGTTTTCTTTTGATTGCTTGGCTACAGTCCCTATTTAGATTCATGATTGAACCCAGGTACACACATTCTTTCATTCTTTCAGTTTCTTCACTGTCTCCTTGATGTTAAAATGCAGTCCTGCTTTTGCACTTTTTTCTTTCACTTTGATTAAAAGTAATTGCAAGTCAAGTCATTGCTACTATCAATAGAGATCTATTGATAGATAAGTAAAGATACATGGATTTTACTTTCTTAGGATCAAAGATCACTGCAGATGGGGATTGTAGCCATGAAATAAAAAGGCGACTGATTCTTGGGAGACAAGCAATGAGAAACCTGGGGAACATAGTGAAAAGCAGAGACATCAAATTGAAAACAAAAATTAGAATAGTCAAAGCAATGGTATTCCCAGTGGTAATGTACGGATGTGAGAGCTGGACAATTAGGAAGGCTGAACGCAGAAGAATAGATGCCTTTGAAATGTGGTGCTGGAGGAGGGTTTTGAGAGTCCCCTGGACAGCGAGGAGAACAAATAGGTCAATCTTAGAAGAAATTAACCCTGACTGTTCATTGGAAGGTCAAATAGTAAAGATGAAGCTAAAATACTTTGGACATCAAATGAGAAGGGAGGATTCACTTGAGAAGGCATTGATGTTGGGAAAGGTGGAGGGCAAAAGAAGAAGGGGGAGGCCAAGGATGAGATGGCTAGATGGCATTGTAGACACAATGGGCACAGAGCTGGGAGGTCTGAGGGGGATGGTGGAGGACAGAGGCGCCTGGAGAACAATGGTCCATAGGGTTGCAAAGGGTCGGAACCGACTGTGCGACTGAACAACAACAAAGATACATGGATAAGCAGATTCAGAAAGACTTACACAGAAAGTAACTGGGAGTCTGAACATTTATAGCATGAAGAAGAGAAAAGAAAAGACAGAACTAACAAACTGAGGGTGCTTTGACAATGATACAAGAAAGTGGCTAACAAAATAATTTAAAGTGTTGACACAATTTCATGTGTTCTGTGAAAATGGCTCTCAAACATAGATAAGCTGAGTTATGTGTTCCTAAATTTTAATAACACTTGCTATAATTCTTGAGAAAGAGCTGAGCACGAAGGACAATCAAAATTTGTTTGGTTGTAAACAGTTCTTTAAACAAATGAGCAGTTCTCAGGCATAGAGGATTTGAGCACATTAGAAACTGAAAAATACACTTGAAAGGATAACAGTTAGCACACATCAGGTTCTTCACTTCATTGTTACAGTTGCAAAGTCCTTACATCTATTGCAAATTTGTTTGTGCAACCATCTCTTGATGGCAGCAGTGGTTACCTTCTGTGTGCCAGAGAGATATGTTCCATAATAAAGTGATTCATAAATTGTCAAATGCTCAGTTTTACTCGGACATTTTCAACAAAGCGTAAGTGATTAGGCATTTTTTGTAGCCACAAATCTATTAGAATTAGCTTCTTGAGACTAAATATATTATTCATCACCAAGCCAAGTTTCCTGCATTGGCTTCCCTGGAAGCTTAGTCTCTTTGTGGCCTCAGTTGACTTCATGGAGGCTGATCGGAATAGGAAGCATGATGCCACCAAAAGCTCTTGTCATAGTCTGTGCCCCTTGGTCCCTTTCAAGGAGAGCTTATTCCACTTTCCAGATCCTTGCCCAGGCCCTGAATCACTTTTGCCTGTAGTTGCTGCAGGCGTTCATTTCTGACACTGGAGTTGTTGCTTCCAGTATCTCTTCTGTGTGAGTGTTGGAGTCAGGACAGATGGCATTGGCTTAAAGAGCATAATGCGTTCCATGGGATTGCTTTTTAAGCGAGTTTGCTCTTTAAGTGAAACACCATTGTAAGTGACCAGTTGTGACTTCTGGCAGGGGTGGTGGTTGCGAACCCTGATTTAGTTGTTAAGTGAGTTCTTGGTTGGTTTTAGTTGTTAAGTGAGGCGACCATTCAGAGAAAATTCTGCTCTTTAAGCGAGTTAGTCTCTAAGCGAGGTGCTCTTTATGCGAGTTATTACTGTCCTTATAATTGATGCTGGTGTAATGAAAAATGTTCATAAGAAAACAGAAGTAGCCAGTTTTTCTTATATTATACTATGAAGGATTGTAGACCTTAAAGTTCTAATTAAATCTCATGAACACGATTTTCTATGTCTGACAGCTATATGTGACTGCAGCCAGATGCTTTGGCAATTAATTTCCCCCTCTTTAATATTGCATTTTAAATTATAGCAACAGAATGTCTAAAGGGCTACCCATTACTGTTCCAAATACTAAACTGTCAACCATTTCTCCCAAATGTTTATCTTCTCTCCCATTATATAATTTCTATTTGTTGTTTATTAATACCCAAAGACATTAAGTGGCACTGGATTTAATTGCAAAAAGAACTATTAAATGCTAAGGGACTGAAATACCTTAAACATAACAAAGTTTTTCCAAGGATGCTGAAAAACCACTTTCCTAAGTAAATTGAAAACATCCATTTTTTTATTGTAAAAACTAGAAAACTTTAATCTTTAGATTTATATAGACTGAAGCAGTTTGGAAAAAAAATACTGCATGAAGAATGGAAAAGAAAATAACTCCAGGAAGAAGTTCCTTTCTCATAGATATTATCTGTTGTGCAACAGCTGCTGCTTCAGTTGTTACAAAAGTTTTGGTCAGAGGTTATATCCTGATTTAAATTTGGAAAAAATAATAATTTGTTTGGATTTGATGAAGCACATGTGTATTACATTGTAGCAATTGATGTTTCTTTTGTTATATATGATTAAATTATACGTTCCACTTTGTCTTTGTGGTCTGTGTGAAGCACACACGTGAGTTCTTTCCATCCCTGTGCAGAACTTCTTAGAACATTCTAGAGCCCAGAATCCTGTCTGATTGAATTTTTGCACTATGCATGTGCCTGCCCACCTTGTGGTAGACCCTCAATTATCTTTCATTTTCCACTGAGGAAACAACTTTTGTATTGTTTCAGAGCCTTTGGGTGTGTGTATGTGTGGATCTTTCCCTTTCTATATGTCACCCATCTTATCCCTCCCTCTGTTGTATTATCATTGTGAGTACAGTATTTGTATTCATTGTCCTGAGGCCTTCCTAATCTTTATAACCTCAGCAGGCCCATCTAAAAAGTTGCTTATACTTGCAAAAGTCCCCTCACAATTGGACACTCAAAGTGTCTCTGTTGTGAGGAGAATCAAATGCAAAACTCCCAGTTTTCTTGGAATCTTACTAGAGTGGTCAACAGAACTGGCAGTCCCACCTTAAATTCTATCTCTGGCAGTAATCAGGCCATTGACACCATTTTCAAAGAAATGGCAACCCCTATTTCTACTCTTGCCATTTGTAAAACACTCTCCAGACATCGAAGGGAGGCAAGTCAGCCAAAGCCTCAGAATGACACAACATCTCAAGATAAAGAGCCTATACCTCTCCTCAAGGTCAAGGATAGGCCTGTGACTTTGAGATCTATGTCAGTACCAAGATCAGCAGTGCAGGATGGAGTATACAGAAAGAGCCTCCTCAAAGATTTTGGTATTTTTGAAGCACAATGGAGCGTGCCCCAGGTAACAACAACTTTGTGTCTGCTAATCTTTCTCACACTAGGAAGGAACTATGGAATGAATTCTCCAAAAGGTGGCTTCATTTTGAAAATTTCACATCTGGCCTAGACACAGAAGAAGAAGCAGCCCAATGTCAGTTCTGAAAATCAGCAGTTTTCCAGCTATTTCTGTCAGGATTATTTTCATTCCTAGTGATTTTTGTTGTTCAGTCACACAGTCGATTCCGACCCTTTATGACCCTACGGACCATTGTCCTCCAGGCACCTCTGTCCTCCACCATCCTCCTCAACCCGTCCAGCTCTGTACCCATTGCATCTACAATATCATCTAGCCATCTCATTTTTGGCCGCCCCCTTCTTCTTTTGCCCCCTACCTTTCCCAGCATCAAGGCTTTCTCAAGTGAATCCTCTCCTCTCATTTGATGTCAAAAGTACTTTAGCTTCATCTTTACTATTTGACCTTCTAAAGAGCAGTCAGGGTTGATTTCTTCTAAGATCGACCTATTTGTTCTCGTCGCTGTCCAGGGGATTCTCAAAACTCTCCTCCAACACCACATCTCAAAGGCGTCTATTCTTCTGTGCTCAGTTTTCCTAATGTACCAGCTCTCACAACCATACATTACCACCGGGAATACCATTGTTTTGACTTTGCAAATTTTTGTTTGCAAGGTGATGTCTCTACTTTTAACTATGTTCCCCAGGTTTCTCATAGCTTGTCTCCCATGCATTCATTACCTTTTTATTTCATGGCTGCAATCACCATCTGCAGTAATCTTTGGTCCCAAGAATGTAAAATCTGTCACTGTGTCTACTTCTTTCCCTTCTGTTTTCCAGGAACTGATAGGGCCTGTTGCCATTATCTTGATTTCTTGATGTTGAGTCTCAAGTAGCTTTTGCACTCTCTTCTTTCAACCGAAGCAGGAGCTTCTTTAAATCTTCCTCACTTTCTGCCATTTAGGGTAGTATCATCTACATATCTCAAATTGTTGATGTTTCTCCCAGTAATTTTGATTCCAACTTGTAATCCTGGAGATACTACTCTTCTATCTAGGATTGTATCTGCATTGCACAACTATAGCAGTGTAATTGCATTGTAACATCATATGGAATGCTGAGATATATAGTTTGATATATAGTTTAGGGCAAGGCACTAGAGCTATATGACTTTTGAATTCTAAGTCCTTTACCAAGCCATAAATCCCAGTATTCGATACAATGGAGGCATGGCAGTTAGAGAGGAATTGGGCAGCTGTAACTGTGGCAGTGCAGAGGAACACCTGGTTTCCCATCCAAATGCCAATCAAGCTAGATTCAGTTTAGCTTTCAGTAGAAGTTCTGGCATCAGGTAGAACAGAAGAGTAGAGTTAGGTGTCACCTTGATATTAATGACAGCTCATTTAGAAATTCTGTGCCACTTAATCAGTAGGGCTTCGTCATCTTCTTCTTCGTCTTTTTCTTCTTCTTGGCCAGATGTGAAACTGCCAACATAAAGGCACTTTTTGGTGAGTTCATTCTACACTTCCTTTTGCTTGACCTAGTGTGAGAAAGATTAGCTGGCAACATAAGGTTGCCGTTACCAGTATATCCCCAATTGTGGTTCAAAATAACCACAATCTTCAGAGAGGCTTTTTCTGTGTACCCCATCTGTAGTGCTAAATAATAGCAAGTAAAAGCAGAATCAGATCCATGAATCCCATTGTTAAATTTCTTCTCTAATTATTAGCCATACATTCACTCTCTCTGTTAATCATGCAAAGTATATTGCTTGGTTTGTGTTACAAGAAAAACAAGACAGAAATTGTTTCTCATATGCTTTGGGCGCAGGACGTGCAAAAGTAAGGGGTCCTGTAGAAGATGGAGCATTACATAATCCCACCCAGGGAATTCTTGAGAAAACAGCAGCAAAGACCATGCCCTACACATTCCTGGAGACCCACCAGTCTGAAACCTCAACTGTTTAAAACATGATTCTGGCTCTGGCTACAAATAAATTTAATTTTTAAAATTACTGCATAGTTTACTGTTCTTTTAAACCTAGCTGACAAAATCTACTCCAGATGTTTGGTAGGCAACAACAACAAGCTACAAAGTGAGACAAGAAACTTGGAAAGTTAATGAGCAGAGAAGGTTTTAATGTTAAAAAATAAGAGCAACAAAGGAAAGTCCTAGCTGAAATTAGATATCATTTTAGCAGGACAGAATAATTAATTTATCTTGTTCATAAGGGAGCACATTTATTAGTTGGAGGTCTTGTTGTTGTTGTTGAAAGCCATTGGAGCTTGGCTGATGAAAATCTGAAATTATTGTTCCATAACTTTTGCTTTTATATTAAACAGATTACCTCAGATTCTGGAGCGGCCTTTGACTCCAGGGAAAGTATACCAATAAGAAAGTGCCAGAATTGTGTTTAATTAATGCAAGTCTCAAAACCCACTGTACATGGTGTTATTTCCTACTGCAGGTTTCTGGGAAATGATGGAGCCGCAGTTCATACATTTACTGGAGGCTGGTATCAAAACAGTACGAGCAGTGGTGGATACAAGCTTCTCCTCCATGCAGATAATCTCTAATATTAGCAGAGGCTAAACATCTGGAGTAGATTTTGTCAGCTGGGTTTAAAAGAACAGTAATGAGTGTGCCTGTTCTACAAAGGACCTGTTAAAAGCTAGTATAACACTTAAATATGTAGGGTGGGGAAAACAATGCAAACAGGGCTTTTTCACAATTAGCAAAGTACACAGAGCCCTTGATTAAAATGGAATGGACAAGCATTTCAAAGTAAATTGTAGCAGAATATAGGTTAATTATAATTAAACTCTTACTTGGAATAACTGCCACAGAAGTAAGTTACATTATAAATACAACAATTAGAAAAAGTAAACTTTTACTGTAAGAATGTTACATTTAATTAGTGGGAAATTGGAATGGTAAATGTAAATAAGTAGGGTGTTTTTTTTTAAAGTAACTTTCTAAACTCTGAAAGGGACCTAAGTCTCTTTGCCATAAATTATTTAATTGCTTACCCTTATTGAATACTGTATATGAACTGGACCTGAAAAGGTATAGATTTTCTTCAGAAATGTATCTATATATGAAGGAATTTGTGGTCAAAATGTAAATTCAGTTCACCAGATGGTAAATAATTATCCAAGAAACATAATTTATCAGACATCCTCTTTTGTACTAAACAACCAGCCTCAAAAGATTACCTATTTTAGCTCATATTTAACTGTCTGGCTAGGCTATCCTGCTATGATAATAGAATAGACCCGTGATGGCGAACCTTGGCACTGCAGATGTTCTTCAACTTCAATTCCCAAAAGCCCAAGCCCCCTGTGAATCCACACGAATGGGTTTACTACGATTCATCTGGCCCGCGCCACCCTCATTGCTCCCAGAAGCGCAGGTAAAACGCACCATATGGGCACACTTTACTTCCGCTTCCGGGAGCGACGAGGGCGGCGCAGGCTGGATGAATCGCAGTAAGCCCATTCGTGTGGATTCACAGGGGGCTTGGCCTTCTGGGGATTAAAGTCCAAGAACATTTGCAATGCCAAGGTTCACCATCACGGGAGTAGACCCTACTGCCAGCGACTCAACGCTGAGTGTCAGGCGGCAGTTAACAAACCTGACCACCCTGAGGACTAACGGCCTTGGGTGCTGAAGTTCACAGGGAAGGGTGATGGTCCCCAAATGGATTAAATCCCACTTGAATCCATCTTGATGGAAGGCAGCAGCTTCATCAATCTTGGCTTGGGGCTGAGGAGGACTTTGTGTGCCAAATGGGCTCAGGACCAGAAAGTGACTTGCGGAACTGGATCGGTGCTACAGGGGTCATGCCGCAATGTGGAAGGCAGATGAAGAGTCACTGCATTATATTCTCAGGACAGTCTTCATGGTATGGTTACACAGAAAGAGCATCCTCAAAGATTGTGTTAATTTTGAACCACAATCGGGTGTATCCTGGTAATGGTAACTTTGTGTTGCCAGCTAATCTTTCTCACACTAGGTCAGGCTAAACAAACTGCAGAATCGACTCACCAAAAGGTGCCTTCATTTTGGCAGTTGCACATCTGGTCCAGACACGGAAGAAGATGTTTGAATATTCTCTGTACACCTGCCTTTTTAAAAAAAGGAAATAAGGAAACCAGTCCAGCATCATCAATAACAAAGAGCCCTGTCTGAGCTTTGAAATTAAGATTTTCAAAAGTTTTGGCAAACTGAGGCAGATTTTCCAGAACACTGTAATTTATCCTGACCACAAAATAATGGACATATATTTTTCTGCTTGTTCCTCCCATTGTGAAGCAAATCTTTCCAGCCAGACTCCCAAGTACAATGACATTATGATTCCTTATTTCTCCATCAGCTCTGAATCACACTCTTGCACACTGTGTTGTAAAGTTAAACAATAAGTTGACAAGATATTAGAAAAATAAATTTTGATGAAGATAACCCATCAGCATAATTTTAAAAAAGAATTTTAAAAATGCAGAGAGCTTGAGTTTTTAAATATACATACCTCTCCTTAAGGTCTTCTTACAGTGCACTATTAAGTGGTTTTTAATATTGACTTTTTCCATCTTACAAAAGGCACAGCTGATAGACCTTTTCCTACTCCAAAACATCAGATAGATCTGTCAGCCTTTCTTTTCAAAACTATTTTTCTATCACCAGAAAATTTTATTGGAGTGAAAGAAACTCGCCCATTCCCTGCTAATTTAGAAATCTAGTTGTCAGCAACCTGATATTTTGAGTGCAGACAATGAAGAAAGGAGAATAGTAATGTAAGCTTGAGTGCACTTGCGCTATGTAAGTTAGTTGGCAAGCTGTGACATGAGCCGGTGTGAGAGACTAAAGGGTGACTTCTGAGAATATTCTGATTACTGTATGTGTAAAGAAACTCAGCAGCCCATTCTGTGAAGGGCTCTAAGAGATTTTAAAAGCAATGTTCTTCCAGTCCTGCTATCGTCGAACAAAAAAAATCTTATTTCACCAAGCCTCCCCTCCTTAAGTTCATCAGTTTGTTTCTTCTCAAGTGCCTAAGACACTGACTGGGAGGCGGAAGGTCAGCAGTTCGATTCCCGAGTACTGCAGGACGGAATGAGCTCCCGTCTTTGTCCCAGCTCCTGCCAACCTAGCAGTTCGAAAGCAAGAAATTGCAAGTAGATAAATAGGGATCACTTTGGTGGGAAGGTAACAGTGTTCCGTGCGCTCCGGTGTCTAGTCATGCCTGCCACATGACCACGGAAACGTCTGCAGCACCAGACAGCGCTGGCTCTTCGGCTTTGAAACAGAGATGAGCACTGCACCCTAGAGTCGGATACGACTGGCTTTCGAGCAAGGGAAACCTTTACCTTTAAATAGGTTTTATCTGATTGATACTGTGCATTTGTTGAGGGAGATTGTTGTTGAACACCTGTCAGATTTGGTATATCAATAATGATATTGCTCTTATCTTTTATATATATATATTAATTGTGACCATCAGTTTTAATCTGTTGTAAGCCTCCTAGAGTGGTTTTTTACCAGATAGGTGGGGTATAAATTTCTCTAAATAAATAAAAATAAATAAATACAGTAAAGGAGCCTCATTCAGGCATCCCTTGAGCATAGTTTATCCAGCAAAAATCCTTTCAACCCAGAGTAATCTCTGAAACAAAATTATTATTATTGCAATGATTCCATATACATCTATACCTATAAATCTAAGCATTAACCGTTGGAACTTGACAAAGGATCCCACACCCGGCCATACTATCCCGTACCGAGCCTTTGTGCACTTGCCCGAAATGAGTCTGGAGGTCAACAAATATTTTTGAAATGTGCCAGTGGGGCAAGAGCCCCACAAACTCAAAAAAAGAAAAATAACTTCAATACCCAACGTTCTTTGCGCCACGCTGCGCCACAGCCAATCAGGAGACAGAGGCGTGAGCAAAAAGAACGTTGGAAAACGTGCCACAGCCAATCAAAAATAAGCTTTAAAAAACCTGCTGCACGAAATACAAGTCCCAGAGTCCTCTGTGCTGTGCAACCCCTCAGCCATTCAGGTTGAGGGACGCGAGCGCAGAGGAGGTTGGCAAAGCGCAGCATGCCGACTTTAAAAAAAAAACCGCCGGGAGGGAAAGACTTTTAAAGACCCAGCCGGAGCCAGGAGGTAACGCGGTAGTGGTGGTTAGGGAGTGGGGGGCAAGGCACGGCCCCAGTAACCACGCTGCCCCCCGCCCCACCACCTAGCTCCCCCTTCCTAACCCAAACCTACCGAGCTTACCTCCTGGCTCCGGCTGGGTCTTTAAAAGTTTCCCTCCCAGTGTGGCCTTCTATGTCTCGCCCTCGCTTCCCTCTGGGTTGGCTGGGGATGAACGTTCCATTCTCAGCCAATGGAGAGAGAAGGAACGCCTCTCCGTGATGTGGATTCCTTCTCTCCGGGAGGCAAAGGTGCCTTTGCCTTCCGAAGAGAAGGAATCGCTTCTCTCTGGGTTGGCTGGAAACGAAGTTCCTTTCCCAGCCAACCGGGAGAGAAGGAACGCCTCTCCGTGATGCGGATTCCTTCTCTCCGGGAGGCAAAGGTGCCTTTGCCTTCCAAAGAGAAGAAATCGCTTCTCTCTGGGTTGGCTGGAACTGAAGTTCCTTTCCCAGCCAACCAGGAGAGAAGGAACGCCTCTCCGTGATGTGGATTCCTTCTCTCTGGTAGGCATCTGAGGCTGCAACGGTTGGGCCTCTTCACTCTTGAACGACGACGTCTAAGAGGTGACCTGATTGAAGTTTATAAAATCATGCACGGTGTGGACAAAGTAGATAAGGAAAAACTGTTTTCCCTATCGCATAACACTAGAACTAGGGGACACTCCATGAAACTTTTGGGTACTAGTTCTCAAACAAATAAGAGAAAGTACTTTTTCACCCAGAGGATTACTGGTCTATGGAACTCCCTGCCAGAAGAAGTGGTGACAGCTGTCAGTCTTGACAGCTTTAAGAAAGGATTAGACAAGTTCATGGAGGACAAGAGTATCAATGGTTATAATTATGGATACTTAAGGACAACCTCCGGGTTGGAGAGATAGGCAGGATATCTCTCAATATTATTTCCAGGGAATCCTATGCAGGTGAAGGCATCTGCTTGGTAATACTCTGAAGGAAATGGTGAGCCACTGTGTGAGACAGAATGCTGGACTGGATGGGCTGTGGCCTGTTCCAGCAAGGCTGTTCTTATGTTATGTTCTTATGTTCTCCGGGAGGCAAAGGTGCCTTTACCTTCTAAAGAGAAGAAATCGCTTCTCTCTGGGTTGGCTGGAACTGAAGTTCCTTTCCCAGCCAACAAGGAGAGAAGGAATGCCTCTCCGTGATGTGGATTCCTTCTCTCCGGGAGGCAAAAGTGCCTTTGCCTTCCGAAGAGAAGGAATCGCTTCTCTCTGTGTTGGCTGGGGATGAAAGTTCCTTTCCCAGCCAACCGAGAGAGAAGGAACGCCTCTCCGTGATGTGGATTCCTTCTCTCTGGGAGGCAAAGGTGCCTTTGCCTCCCGAAGAGAAGGAATCCCTTCTCTCTGGGTTGGCTGGGGACGAAAGTTCCTTTCCCAGCCAACCCACAGAAAACTCTCTCTCTCTCTCTCTCTCACTCACTCACACACACACACACACACACACACACACACACACACACACACACACACACACACACACAAAACACTACACACACACACACACACAAAACAATACACACACACACACACACACAACACTACACACACACACACACACACACACACACACTGCGGAACAACCCCCTAACAAAAAACCTTCCCTCCAGTCCAAACATAACTGCACCAATCACAGCATCAGCAAATAGCCTCTGCCCTATGTCTCCTCTGTCTGAGTCTGACTGTCTCCTCACCTGTCCCTCACTCTAACTCACTAGCGCCCTCTGGTGGTCTACTCTATCTATCAGTCTCTCTTCCTCTCCCTCTCCCTCTCTCTCTCTCACACACACTGCTTCTCTCTCTCTCTCTCTCTCTCTCTCTCTCACACACACACACACGACACTCCTGCCTTGCCAGGAATTTTTAATGTGTGTGTTTATTTATTTATTTATTTTTCACGCTTATATACCGCCCACTCAGGTACAACCCAACTCAGGGCGGTTTACATAGCAGACAGTAAATACATAAAAGACACATGATAAAACAAAGTTAAAAGTTAAAAGTTAAAAAAAACCACCCCTAAAAGGTGCGCATGAACCGAAGGGACCTAGGGGGAAGGCACACTTCTGGCCGTTGGTCGTTGGAGTGGTATTGTATGGGTGGTGGTGGTAGTGCACAACCAAAACCACCCATAACCACCAACGCACACATTAAAAATGCCCAACACACTTTAAAACAGTCCAGCAATGCCGGGCAAACTCTGCTAGTTTAAAATAATAGCATCAACATTTTTCTTGCTCAGATGGCCATTTTATGGTGTTTTAAAGTGTTGATTCTGAATTTGATGCCAATTTTCCATTAAATTTTGTTGAAAAGTTATAATTCTTCTCACCTCCCCCCTTGTTTGTTTGTGTTCAGTTGCCATATATTTTTGTTTATGGCTCCAGGGCCACTACTTGGAGGAACAGGCTTCAGCCCTGTTGTGGCCCTAAATAGGGCCATTGGGTTAAGAAATTGTCTTTTAGAAAAAAACCTCCTAGTTTAAGTGAGTCCCACCAGTCATACTAGCACTGAAACTACAACCATTTCGTTGTTGTTCAGTCGCACAGTCGATTCCAACCCTTTTCGACCCTATGGACCATTGCCCACTAGGCACCCATGTCCTCCACCATCTTCCTCAGCCTGCTCAGCTCTGTGCCCATTGCATCTCCAATACCATCTAGCCATCTCATTTTTGGCCACCCCCTTTTGCCCTCCACCTTTCCCAGAATCAAGGCTTTCTCAAGTGAATCCTCTCTTCTCATTTGATGTCCAAAGTACTTTAGCTTCATCTTTACTATTTGACCTAAGGAGCAGTCAGGGTTGATTTCTTTTAGTATCGACTAATTTGTTCTCCTCACTGTTCAGGGTACTCTCAAAACTCTCCTCCAACACCACATCTCAAAGGCATCTATTCTGCACTCAGCTTTCCTAATGGTCCAGCTCTCACAACAATACATTACCACCGGGAATACCATTGCTTTGATTATGCAAATTTTTGTTTGCAAGGTGATGTCTCTACTTTTAACTATGTTCCCCAGGTTTCTCATAGCTTGTCTTTAATTAATAAGACATTAATAAGCATTAATAAGCCAAACACATACAAAAGTCACATGAAAACGAAAGCTAGGTGAGGGTGCTGTTACCTCTCATGTGCATCAGGGCAGCCATGGGGGGGGGGGCTTGAGTATGACAAGAGCATTGAGGGGAGGGGGCTGTGGGAAAAGGAGGTGCAGTACTTGCTACTGGCCAGAACAAATGTTTCTAGGCAGGACATTCCCCACCCTGCTTTAAGTTTTCGCGGTCCCTCTGTAATGATATCACGAATCCCCAGAGGTCCATGGACCACAGGTTGAGAACCACCTAATTAAATAATAAAAAGCTAATGTTTTGGCTGGAATTTGAATATCTTAATTTGCCCATTCTGTAAAATTAAGCATTTATTATTGGGATTTTTGGCTTTGTGTTGCCTTGAAGAGCATACCATTCCCCTTCCCCAGTGTTGTTAAGAGTTTCAAAAACATTCTTCTATGTGGAATGTAAAGCTACCTCAAAGAAATATAATGCTAAACAAGATGCACAACAGTTTGGATCTCAGCCTTTATTTTTCACACTGTGTGTGGAGGAGAGGGAGAGAGAGAGATCACTGGGTCTATCTTAGAGATTGGAAAGGGACTGAGGCTGCTTTTCCTTGTTTGTTACAGTTATGGTGATGTTCAGTAGCACAGTAAACTCTTTGTATTGCCTTTGGCTATTTGCACTGTGAATTTGTGATTACCCATGGATAGTATCCGATGTGGATGTTGTTCTCAGTCTGAAATAGTTCTTGCAATAGCGGCAGTCTGGTACTGAATTTCTAGCATAATTTCAAGCTGCATATGATGAAGTACAAAATGACAGAGTGAAATCTTCCTATTGTCCATCTGTTCCATTCCTGCCACATTTAATGGGATAAGAGGAAGATTAAGTTTTAGATTGGAGCCATTTTATGACAAGAGGAGTTGGAAACAAGGGACTTCTTTTTTGGTTGAAGCACTACTGGGCAAATTAGAGCAGGAGTTCTCAACCTTTTAAAGCCGGGAGCCGGGTCATGCTCCCTCAGACAGCTTTGGGGCCAGATGACCATTTTGCCCTTCCTCCACCACATGGCACTTCCTGGTGTGGTAGAGGCGGGGGGGGGGCACATGAAATGGCATTGCGGGTTACATACGGGCCACAGGTTGAGAATCCCTGCCTTAGAGACTAACTAGCTCAGTGTGGCAAGAACGTTTGTAGACAAAAGTCCAGAGTTTTCAAAACAGGTTTCAGATCGCTGGAGACCTTCCCAACACATGTGGCTGTCTTACTATTTCTTCTGTCAGTTGTATCTCCTAGGATCTTGCTGCATCTGAATGGAGAGTCCAGAAATTGCCCAACAGTAGTTCTCGTGTTTATCTCTCTGTAACTGGCATCTCATTTGGATCTAGTTTCCTGTCATCTGTCAAAACTATCTAGGGCAACTTAAGTTCTTTCAGAACTAACTGCCTCTGTGAAGAATAGCTCACAGTGGGAGCAGTCATTTCAGCTTCCTTTGGGCTGGATGCCAGTTTATAGAACAATGGATCTTTCTTCCTCTTGAGTTGAAGCGCTCTTCTGGTCATCTTTATGATTATTCCTGTGTTGATATGAGAAAGTAGATATATTTTTCATAGTGTGCCATCTTTGGATATTCATGGTAGCGGGATGATTTCCAGTATTCCAGAAGGCACAACGGCCATGAAATGTTCACCATTCTTGTGGGAGCCCAAATAACTACTTTTAATTCTGACATAAGAGTACATTCAAATTTGAAAATGAAACAGATAATCTAAATCCTCTTAATTTGCTGGAATAATGAAGTTATTGTAGAAAAATTTCATATAGCTGCAATTGAACACAGGTTATAGCTCTTTGGCTATAAACAGAGATGAGCACTGAACCCTAGAGTCGGATTCAACTGGCTTTCGAGCAAGGGCGGCCATTACAGCTACAAGTTTTAGGACAGGGATTCTCAACCTGCGGCCTGTGGGCCTGATGTGTCCCACAGCACCATTTCATGTGCCATGTGATGGAGGGAGGGCAAAATAGCCATCCGGCTCCTGAAGCTGTCTGAGGGAGCATGACCCGGCTTTAAAAGGTTGAGAACTCCTGTTTTTGAAGGATCAACTAGAGGGGAGGACTTCTGTTCCCCCTATTTTGATTGGTTGCAACTCCTATATGAATTAGCTAACATAGCCGGTGCTTGGGGATGGTGGGAATTGCAGTTCAACAACATCTAAATAGTCACTAGTTGTCCACTACTTAATTTGTAAAATCAATTCAGAAAGATTTTAATCTAGATAAGAGAAAGGGCAATTTTGTTTCTTTTCAAGGAATTTGATTCTGATATAATAGAAATAGAAAATAATGGGAAGTAGGGGGAGGAGAGGAAACTAAATATGTCCTTCTCATGATCAGAGCCAAAGGACATACATTGTTTAACACAACATTATTTTTTTCATGGTTCACAAATGGCTTTGCATAAATATTACTGTGTAACAGTAGTTAGAGTGGTAGACTAGGACTGTGGAGATCAAGATTCAAATTCCACTGAACTATGAACTTCATTTACTTACCTCATGAGCTTTTGTGAGGTTAAAGGGAGCCATGTAAACCAGTAATTGCACTGGAGGAAAGACAAGATATAAAGATCTATTTAAGCTTTCGAGAAAGGATTAATCTGAAAGCTGAAAAGAGGGACAGCACCCTTCCTCCTCGGCTTACCTTTTGGATTTTGATATCTGGACTCTCCTCGAACAAGACTCTCTGTGTAGTGCCACCATGCGGCGACCGTGCCTGCCCGGGTGGATCAGCATAACAAGCCGAGGTCTGTTTACCAGTAGTCCGGGTCAGTAGTCTAATCCAAAGGGTATCCCAGGGCATTCTCAAGGTTGGCAGAGAAGTCAGGGTCTAGGCAGGCGGTCTGGAATCAAGAAGGATGTCAGTCTTCACACAAGAGTTGTGCAGACGCTGGCAGGCTACAAGAAGCTTGCTTATAAGCCTCCCAGCTAACTGGTATCAGCTGGGAGCCTTCTTTGATGCTTTGCTCTAGCCTGCCTGCGTCTCAGGTGTAGCTGTTTCCTGGACCTCTCCCTAACTGAGGGCTGATCACTGCCAGAGCCAGACTCCTGATATGACAGGTCAGCTGCCGGGGAAACCAGACTTGGGTCAGGTGCAGACTGATATCCCTGGCTCAGGGCATCCTTGGGCTCAGGTGCAGGCAGAACTGGGCATGGCATAGGGAGTGTCCCCTGATCCAGGTCCTTTTCGGAGTTGGAGGAGGGCTAGATCACAACAAGCAGAGAATTGTAATCAAATTTCCCTAAGAACAATGTTGTGCTTAGTTTCAATGCACGGTTGTAGGGTGTGGAAAGAACCAAACCTCTGAGAATACTGACGATCAAAGTGTTTGATCAGCAGCTTCTGTAGTTCATCTGTTTCATAAAGACAAAAATGAAATAGAGCAGATTACGGCTTGGCTAGAAAGCGTCTCACATGTGTTTTTCAGAATTCCAAGTAAACTCTGTGAATTAGAATTAAATCAGTCACTTTGAAACTTTATCTTGCACTCTGCATTTGGCTTACCCATATCCTAACCCGACTGCAGCCTTTAGAGTCCACCGCATGTTTATACTGGAAACTTCTCCATACACATATAGAGTTTGTTCTCTTATGAAATCATGTCTCAGGGGAAGGATAATTTAAAGACGTTTCCGTTTGTTATGTCTGAGTTGAACTAGACTATTAGGGCTTGTTAATGCTGGATAAACTCAGGTCCTAGAGCTGCCTTCCACAGTGGAGTGTAGAATTTGTTACAAATGGCATTGCAGGCGCACCCCCCAATAAAGGACTCAGACACCAATGAAAGTGGATAACGGCATTGGGCCACATTTATTGATTCATGCCCTAGTCCGAATTATAAATTTCTATTGGTAATTGACCAATTATAATTCTTAAGGCAAGCAGGCCGAAGTAACACTGGTAAGGTACCACCCAAAATTGCCAACGGCAATTGTTACAATGTATCTATTTGTATCAATTTGTTTGTTAACAACAAACAAATTGTTGATCGTAGTCAATATCTAACTAATGACCCCACCCTCTGACGCGTATCCGTAAAATCACGGGGTGATGCATGCTGTCTAGCTGTAGCCATCACCCCGTCGCCTGGTTCGTCGTTGACCGGACAACGTTTAACCAACTTATACCTGTCTAGTGTTGTCCAGTCAATTGCGAACCTGCCGGATACCTGTGGGTCATAAATGTTTACCTTACCAGTGCTACCCGCCCATGTGACCAAAGTCAACAGCAGCAACAGAAAAAACCCCTATATCAAACCATAGCAACAGTGTGGGATGGGCGAAAAAACCAGGACCCAAGAGCCAATTGTGAGTCCCAGCCAAAAATTCCCACCTGGCCCCGAAGCGACCAAAATATCACACTATTAACTAGGGAGGGGGTGGAGGGGAAAAACTTCTCCGCTCCGTCGCTTCGCAAAATGGCAGCTCGGCTGCCTCGTGGCTGCCCCTTATATAAGGGTGCTGGCCACGCCCCCTAACTACCCGGATGTCTTCGTCTGGTGGGGGCCCCGCAAAGAGCGCGGTGGCCATTTTGGCGCCGCGCTTGCATTGCAGGCGCACCCCCCAATAAAGGACTCAGACACCAATGAAAGTGGATAACGGCATTGGGCCACATTTATTGATTCATGCCTTAGTCCGAATTATAAATTTCTATTGGTAATTGACCAATTATAATTCTTAAGGCAAGCAGGCCCAAGTAACACTGGTAAGGTACCACCCAAAATTGCCTAACGGCAATTGTTACAATGTATCTATTTGTATCAATTTGTTTGTTAACAACAAACAAATTGTTGACCGTAGTCAATATCTAACTAATGACCCCACCCTCTGACGCGTATCCGTAAAATCACGGGGTGATGCATGCTGTCTAGCTGTAGCCATCACCCCGTCGCCTGGTTCGTCGTTGACCGGACAACGTTTAACCAACTTATACCTGTCTAGTGTTGTCCAGTCAATTGCGAACCTGCCGGATACCTGTGGGTCATAAATGTTTACCTTACCAGTGCTACCCGCCACACGGAGGGGCTTCAAAGAAGGCTTGACGCCCCCCCCAGACCGTCAGCTCGGTCAACAGGCCTGCTCGCCAATCACCCAACAGGAGGTCCATACCTCCTCGCGACAGATGGACCCCATCCCCTGCATACAGGCCATAATTTTGCAGACTAATGGAGGGGTGACGACTGACCCGCCCCCAACCCCTGCTGACAATAAACCGGGCAACAGCCCTGTTTACCATGCGTCTAGCCCGGTCCAGGGCCTGGAGGTCGAACCCTCCCCTATACGCGTGCCGCAGCACCATGTCTGACCAAACGAGGGTTGTGGCGGGCCACACGTAATGCAGGTAGGCGAGGTCGCCGCAAATCGCATGCTTCAGCGATAGGCCGGTGACCTGACCTAAATCATTGCCCCCAAGGTGTATGATCAGGATGTCAGGCGGGTCAGCACTCCGGCCCGAGAAAAGAAATGGCAACAGCCCCCTCCACAACATCCCGGGCTTACCATACCATGTGAGACTTGCGTATGCACCCAGTCCCAGTCGGGGTCCCCACTCTGTCGCCGCAGCGTAACGCGCTGCCCTGTGCACGTAGCTATGGCCCACCAGCCATACTGTCACTGGCGTAATACGACACCCAGGGTCTGTCAAGGAAAAAACGAGTAGAGAAAAGGTACGGTGACTCGACTGGTACTCACGGTGAAAGAGGGCGGACATAAAATTGAAAACATTGCGATCCCCACCGCCCCATACGGCGTATCTCAGCCCCGGAGTACCCAAAAGCAGCCGCCGTGGAAGCCGCCCCTATTCTGAATGAATGGGTGCCGTAATGGGCCCCTGGGAGGCCAACACCGGCCAGCGCTTTGCCGGTCACCTTCCAAAATTGAAATTTAGTAAGGGGAGACCCATCTTGGTGACAGAAAAACGGGCCATGGTGCGTGCCACGCAGTGCAAGGAACTCCTGTAGGGCACCAACCGGACAGATGTCTGCCAAAGAACACCGTAGCAGTCTTACTCCACTGCCTACGCCATGCTGATCCGTCTTAGAGGAGCATATCCTCAACTGAGCCCAGTCTTTGGCCACATAGACATCTTCGAGTTCCAGTGCCCTATGACTAGCATCCGCCTTAGACAGCATCACAAGCTCGCTGATGCGGAGCGCTCCAAAAAAAGCCACCGTTGTAGCCGCATGAAACAGGGCTGCCTCATACCTATCCAAACATAGGTCCTGCCAGCCCCGTGCCAGTTGGGTAAGAACCCCTGGGGAAATTGGGTGGCGGTCGTCCGGGCTACGCCCACGCTCCCGCACCCACCCCTCCAAAACTTGTCTCACACGGAAGTCAGTGGTACTGTCCGCATGTCCGCCTACTTTGGCCATAAAAGCCAGCGCTGATAGCCTGGATGCTATGGTTCGAGGTGCAAGGCCCTGGGAATGCAGGTCAACCATGAATTGAAGTATATGGGCCACCGGGATCGGCCAGGTATCTGGCAGCCGGAATTGGGCACAGAATGCCCTGAAAGAATTGAATGCGTGTTGATACGCCTTATGCGTGCGTGGCGCTAGCGACATGCCGATCGCCCGGTTCACCTCTCCTTGCCAAAGGTCCATATCTCGTCCGGGAGTGGCGAGGGAAATTCCTCTGCATCCGGGGCCAAGGCGCGGAACCGGGAGATCTGCAGGCGGGACAAAGCGTCAGCGATATCATTATTGACCCCCGGGACATGCCTGGCCCGGAACAGTACATTAAGGCGCAGGCTGCGCAATACAAACTGGCGCACCAGGTCCATCACCCTGGGTGATTTGGAAGTCTGTGAGTTGACAATGTGGACAACGGCCGCATTGTCACACCAGAAATGAATGACCGAGTTGGCCCACTCATCACCCCATAGCATCAAGGCCCCCAGGATGGGAAAAAATTCCAGGTACGTGAGGTCCCGCAGGCGCCCCGTACCTGACCAGGCTAGTGGCCACCCACCATAGGCCCACTTCCCATTGAAGTACATCCCATAACCCAGGGACCCAGAGGCATCGGACTGTATCTGGAAACGAGGGGAAGCCAGAAGGTCAGACCTCCAAAATGACACCCCATTGAACTCCTTCAGGAACTGGAGCCAGATAAGCATGTCTGCCTTAATGCCCCATAGGGAGTCTGACCCTATGGTGGGGCCTGGACAAGCCTGTCATGGCGTCGCACAAGCGCCGGGCAAATGCCCTGCCCGGTGCGACCACCCTGCAAGCGAAATTGAGATGACCATGCAACACCTGCAGGTCCCGCAGTGATGCCTTGCGTTTAGCAAGCAAGTCCGAGATAAGGGCCACTATCCTTGACACCTTATCCCCTGGTAACCTAGAAGCCTGCGCTACCGTGTCAATCTCCACCCCCAGGAAGACTAGCTGTGTAGATGGGCCCTCGGTCTTTTCGGGCGCTAAAGGGACACCCAGTTCCTCCATTAGCGTCTGAAATGTGTTGAGGAGACTGTACACATGTCCCAGCCCCGTTCACCCCCGAATAAAAAATCATCCAGGTAATGGGCTACAGACCGGGACCCTGACCTGCGGACAAAAGCCCACTGTAGGAAGGTGCTAAAACGCTCGAAGGCCGAGCACGATATGGAACAGCCAAAAGGCATGGCCTTATCGAAATAATATTCACCCCTGAACTTAAAACCCAGCAACTCAAAGTCACCCGGGTGAACCGGCAGGAGGCGAAAGGCAGACTTAATGTCACACTTAGCCAACAGCGCACCCGGGCCACATGAGCACACCATGCGCAGCGCTTGGTCAAAAGATGTATACCTGACCGAGCAAAGGTCATCAGGGATAGCATCATTGACCGATCGGCCGGCTGGGTAGGACAAGTGATGGATCAGGCGGAACTCGCCCGGTGACTTCTTGGGCACCAAGCCCAAGGGTGACACTTTAAGGTAGGGGAACGGGGGTGCAGGGAAAGGGCCAGCGACCCTGCCCGCATCAACCTCCTTAGAAATGCTGGCGGCAGCCACCTCCTCCCTTCCCCTAAGGGACAAAAGGTTCGGGGCGTCTTGGGGGGACCTATCTCCCGTGAAGGAATACAGAACCCCAGTCGAACACCCTGAAGCAGGTAAACTGCATCTGCCTCCCTCGGGTACAATGCGAGCCAACGCCCCAACATGTCCACGTTAATTGGGGGGCGTTCGATGGACCAGCTCCCTCTGCGGCAGTCCTGCCAGCCCCTTGTCCACCCCTACCCCTGCCCCGCATCCCTCCAGGCCTGGGGCAGGCGGATGCAGCATGGGGGCCAGCACAAGAGGGACACTCATGCCTGAACCGGCAATTCTTCCTATTGCAGGAACCATTGGACGAGAAAGTCCAGCACAGCAGGCGGGCTGGAACCCCCTGCCCCGCCACCGTGCAGGGTACCTGTGCTGGAGCCGCTCGCTGGACCGCGTGTCCACAATGGTATCTTTCCCCAGGCGCAGGGCGCGTGGGAGTCATGTACAGAAGCCACAGCTTCTGGCAGGGCTCGTCCCACCTCATCTCTGGGTGCAGGGGAATCCGCATACGGAATTCCTCGTCGTAAGCCAACCATGACGGGCCCGGGAAGTCGACCATCGCCCGGTAAATGTTGTCCAAATACTGGACCATCGGAATTGCCAAATCCGGCCGGGCCCTGAGGTAGACCGCCATGTATATAAGGTACGCCGGCAACCAATTGGCCCACGTACGTGGCGGCTTACGACGACGTGCCTGTTCCTTATCCTTCTCATCCTGCCCCTCCCTCTCCTCTTTGGTGGGCTCTCTGTTAAGAAGGGAGAAGATGTCGACATAGTCCCCACGCCAGATCTTCTCTTTGGTGGCCTGGGCCAAATGGTCCCCCAGGGGCAAGGAATACCCCGCTGTCGGCAATGCTGACACCGGCACAGTGGGAACCACGGGGATCTGAAAAGGAGCCTGGACCAACCCAGCCACCCTTAACACATTCCCAACTGAATAAGAGGTACCACCCAAAACTGGACCCTGGGTGAGCGGTGAAGTCGCCGGGTGGGACGTCGGCGACTGAACCGTCGCGCCACCCATGTGAGGCCACGGCCACTGGAATGCCCCCCCCAACGTGGGTAGGTGTGTGGGTGCACTAGATTGAACCGCATACTCACATGCAGCACCCCCGCGGGCCGCCCCCACCAGGGGTTCCGGCCCGCTGGGGGCGTCAGAGCTCACGACCGCAATTGAGCTCGTCGACAGGGCCTGACCAGCATCAGCCTGTTGAGTGGGGAGCTGCGAGGCAGTGGCCAAAGCCGGCCCACGCGCCTCGGGCAGCTCGACCCGTCTTGCCGCCTGCCGCTGACCGGCAGACAATGGATCAACCTGCACCCCAAAAGGCACCCCCGGGTGGTTAACCCTCGCGAGGGATGCCTCGAGGGCCGCAACGCGGGCCAGAAGGGCTTCAACACTAATGTAGCCCCCTAAGCCAAGTGGGGGCAAAGGGCCAGCCGGCCCACTGGGTGCAGGCGCCGGTCCAGGTCCCTGGACCCCGGGGCCCATATACGGCCATGACCCCAGGCCCGGCCCCTGCAGGGCTGGGGGGGTACCCTGCCAGGGGAGGGAACCCAGCCACCCCCCATGGCTGAAACCCCCCGCAGGAAGCTGCGGACCCATGGAAGAAGGCCCCGCAGAATGGGCCGTGCCAGAGGCAGTGGCCACTGCTTGCGGGCCAGGGGCCGCGGCCCCAGCTGGGCCGGTACGCGGACCCCCGCCTCGGGCCAAGGGGTAATTAACCCCATCCCACCGGTCCCGGTGGGCTCAGGCAAAGGAGGCTGCTGGGGAGGCGCAGCCGCGGTCCTCCGACCCGGCTGGCGCCTCCGCGCAGAACGAGCCGCGTTCGCAGTCGCCTTCTTTTTCGAGGGTATAGCAGATGGGAAGCCTAAAAGTCAAGAAAATCAGCAGCCAGAGGCTTCCCTGAGCAAGGCAAGAGCGACGGAGGTAAGAGAGAAAAACTTCTCCGCTCCGTCGCTTCGCAAAATGGCAGCTCGGCTGCCTCGTGGCGGCCCCTTATATAAGGGTGCTGGCCACGCCCCCTAACTACCTGGATGTCTTCATCCAGTGGGGGGGGGGGCGCAAAGAGCGCGGTGGCCATTTTGGCGCCGCGCTTGCATTCTGATGTGAATGATGTGCTATTGCCCAGGAGGCATTGCAGCATGATCTGATATAAGTTCATATAATAAGGTTACTTTTCCTTCTGCTCTTCTTTTTCCTCCACAGGTAGCAATTAGTTGTGTGGAAAAATGCAGTGCTGAATATTATACTCCCCCCACCCCACCCCAATGCGAATTAATAGCACTTCACATGTGATCTTTTTCTGTGTATAAAGCAAAGGGGGTTATATATTTAGTGAGACATACATACATTGGAAAACAGCACTTGGTACCTAGTTTCCTTTGTCTAAAACTGAGCTCAAAATATTCTTGATCTTAATATTGGCTTTTAAAACTAATTTTTAATGGAGCTTTATCTCTTTTAAAGCATTTCTGTTTTTTTCTTTTGGTTTTGCCTCATTTTGCGTGACCTCATCAGCTGAAAAGTGATAAATATTTTCAAAAAATAAATATACAATTTTTGCACCTATTTATGCAAACATTTCCCCAAAACTCGCTTCTACTCTTGTAGAAGAGAATATTTTGCTTAGGTGTTGACACTTACTGTACATTGATTTGTTTTGTTGAATTTGTTAGAAATGGTAATTTCAGGCAATTCTATTAAATGAGATTTAGAACAGAGGTAGAATTAGTGAATACAGGGGAACCTCTGTTAACAAACGGCTTGGTTAACATAAAAATTGCATAACAAAAGGAAATCCATAGAAAATAGTGGTTCGGTTTACAGAATTTTTTTCAGAACAGATTAATTGGTTTTCAGTACATTCCTATGGGAAACCACATTTTGGTTTAAGAATTTTTGTTTACAACGCATTCCTATGGGAAACTGCATTCAATGCATTCCTGTGGGAAATTCAGTTAAAGTAATTTTCACTGTAAGAAACGTCCCTTAGAATGCATTAATTACGTTAACTGAGATTCCACTGTAATTATGTTAACTGAGGTTCCACTGCATTACATAAAATTAGCTGTTCTGATGAAATATAAATCATACCCTAACTACATTCTGGACCTTTTAAAACAACTTTTTAAAATGCATTCCTGGTGGTTATGGAGTTACTTGTATGGGCTGCTATATTTTGCAGAATCTGTTGTAAATTTGGGCCCCAGTTTATATTCCTGTTTTGAGCAAGTTTGTAATACATTTTGTTTTTGTTCAGTCACACAGTCGAGTCCGGCCCTTTGCGACCCCATGGACCACAGCACACCAGGCTCCTCTGACATCTGACATCATCTGTAGCCCGTCCAGATCTACGTTCACTGCATCAACAATGCCAACTAGCCATTTCATCCTCTGCTGTCCCTTTTCCGTTTGCCTTTGATCTTTCCCAACATCAGGGCCTTCTCCAGTGAGTCTCTCGTCTCATTTGGTGACCAAAGTACTTGAGCTTCAGCTCCAGTATTTGTCCTTACAAGGAACAGTCAGGGTTGATTTCATTTAGGACTGACTGTTCTGATCTCTTTGCAGTCCCAGGGACTCTCAAGAGTCTTCTCCAGCACCACAGTTCAAAGGCGTCTATTCTTCTGCGCTCAGCCTTCCTAATGGTCCAGCTCTCACAGCTATACATTACTACTGGGAATACCATTGATTTAACTATGCACACTTTTATTGGCAGGGTGATGTCTCTACTTTTTATTATGCTGCCTAGGTTTGCCATAGCTTGCCTCCCACGAAGTAAGTGTCTTTTTATTTCATGGCTGCAGTCACCATCTGAAGTCTGTCACTAATTCCATTTCCTCCCCTTCTATTTGTCAGGGAGTGATGGAGCCAGATGCCATGATATTGCTTTTTTATGTTGAGTTTCAGGCCAGCTTTTGCACTCTCCTCTTCACTTTCTGCCAATTAGGGTAGTGTCATCTGCACATCTCAGGTTGTTGATATTTTTCCCAGCAATCTTAATTCCAGCCTATGCTTCTTCCAGCCCTGCATATAAATTAAATAAATAGAGTGACAATATACAGCCTTGTCGTGCTCCGTTTCCTAATCTAAACCAATCAGTTGTTCCCGGAAACTGTCCTAACTGTCACTTCTTGACCCACATACAGATTTCACAGAAGAGAGGTGAGGTGGTCTGGTACTCCCATCTCTTTAAGGACTTGCCACAGTTTATTGTGGCCCACACAATCAAAGGCTTTGGTGTAGTCAATGAAACAGAATTTGCCTTTTTTGGTACTCCCTTGCTTTCTCCATGATCCAGCAAATGTTGGCAATTCAGTCTCTAGTTCCCCTGTCTCTTCGGAATCCAGCTTGTACTTCTGGAGATACTCGATAGCCCATTGATAAAATGATAGATGTTTTCTTCCTTGCTCTACTGGAGTAATAAATGCTTCGTGTTGCTTTTCTAAAGTCTGTTATCCTTCAATGTGAATATAGGGTAGAAAATCATTAATTTGTCATTTTACAGGCATCACTATAAGCCCAAGCAGAGACTGTGGTCCTACTTATATATTTCTCAACTTCAGCAAAGAAATTTGAGTAAGGCAGGGCAGGGCGTAGGATCAGTGAGGCTTATCCTGTCTCTTTTAAAATCAATTTGTGCTGACCTCAGCAACAGAGCTCATATTATGTACCAAATTGCAATTACAGTAAGCTGCATCAAATACCTTACTTAGTCCCTTATAACAGGCTGTCACTTTGTTGAACTTGGATAATTCACAGAGGGATTATTAGATTCTAAATAAAATAAAATGCCTTTGCTTCTCTGATTCCACTTCTGTTCTCTGCAGCTTAAACATAAATATCATTTTATTGCTCTTTACCCCTGCATTCATAAAGCACTGTACTAAATTTATTTCCTGACTGCGTTTTCCACTGGAGTCAGTAAATATGTTAAATACAGTATTTTTTAAAAATGATCAGACGGTAAATATTGGCAACCAGTTTATATGTCTTATTAAAATTAAATGTTGCCCTTCCTACATTTTTTCTTTGTGATACATATCTATACCTATAAATCCAAGAGTTAACAGTTGGAACTTGCTATACGTTTCTGTACCCGTCCATCCTATCCCATACCGAGCCTCCTGCACTCGCCCGAACCCGGTAAGGAGGTTACTGAAGGGTTGAGAAACACGCCAGTGGGGCAAGAGCCCCACGAACACAAACAAAGGGAAACAACATAAATTCCCAATGTTCTCTTCACCGCGCCTCAGCCAATGAGGCTGAGAGGTGCGAGCAAAAATAACGTTGGGAAACGCGGCGCGGCCAATTAAAATCGAGCCGCAGAAAAAAACCACCGCACGAACGCAAACCACAAACGCAAAACTACAAGTCCCAGCATCCTGCGCAACGCTGAGAAAGCCAGCGCGCAAAAAATAAAATTACAAAACACAACGGGAGTGCAAGTCCCCAGCAGGCAGATGCAGCACCTCACAGCCACGCAAAACAAACAAGCCACAAAACTCCACCACGAGACACCCGCCAGCCTTCTTTCCCAGAGCAACGGGGAGAAGAGGGACTCCCTCTCCTCCACGCTACCCTGCCGAAGACACGTTGAGACCACCACTGGCCTCAAGGAAAGTTGAGCTGGGGTGGGAACCCCCCCCCCCAAAAAAACAGGCAGCAGTTCATCAGGAGAAGCACCCTCCCTGGCGGATAACTTGCTGATGCCTTTGTACTTCAGAATACAAAAGCAGCAGCCAGCAATCCGCAAGGATTGCTGCCTGCCCATCTCCGGTTAGGTAAGCCAGGAGAGAAAGGAGACAGAGAGGAGAGAACCATTGTTAGGCAGAGATAGCTCTTCTCTGCCTCCTCCTTCTTCCCCGACCTACCTAACGAACCTTCCCAGGAGAGAAACGAGCTGACTGCCTCCTCCTCCTTTCCCCCATTGCTGCATCGAAACCAAAATTCGAAGCAGCAATGGGGAAAAGAGGAGCCAAGAGGCAGCCTGTTCTTCATGCAAAAGTAACCACCAAAAACAAACACCAAAATTAATAAAAAATAATAAAACAAAGATAAATCAATAATTAAAAAAACCATTAATAAACAAAAAACCCCCCCACAAAATACACAAACAAAAACATCCACAATAACACAAAACCACATACAAAACACTTAACTACAACATGAAAAAAACCCCACAATTTACACAAACAAACAACAACTAATGACACAAATAGACAACAACAAAATAAGAAAAATTAAACAAAATCAGAAATAACCAAACCAATTAAACAAACAGAAACACCTCCCAGCCCTCCACCACAAAACAAAGAAAAACCCCAGAAGAAAGAAATCCAGAGAACTCACCATGACCGGAACAGAAATAAAGAAACAAAGACGACGACTTACCGGAAGAAGCCCCACCCAGAGGCCAGGAGAGAAAAAACATGTGAAACTAAAACAAAACCACTAACAGCCCCACCTGCAGGGAAGAATAGTAAAAATAACTCAAAAACCCACAACAGCCCCACCTAGAGGCCACAAGAGTAAAAACAAGCCAAAAACATAACAATAAATCAAAAGTTTACACAAATCACAAACATATGTTAAATAAATAAAATAAAAAGATTTATAACATCCTGTGTTGAGTTTTAACTCAAATAAAAACCCCAAACATCTAAACACAGTTTAAAAACATTGAATGTAAAAAACATGTACTTTCACATTTTTAAAAATATTACCTATGGTACAACTATTAACAAAAAATACCCCACAAAATAAAACATTATTTGGTTAAATAAAACAATTTGAAACAATTATATCATCTTTTGTTCTTTTTTTAATCCACAAAAAAACCCCAAAAAAGCTGGTCACAGTTTATAACAGCCTGGCAACGCCGGGCAACCTATGCTAGTATATAAATAAAATGAAAGGTACACCTGTGTGTTCTGAATGTGTTTCCGCACCTCTGGACAGAGCCCCCTGAAAGCTTGCACACGCCTACCTTTAGTGTCACAGATTGCATTGCCGGAGTCTGGGGACCGCGGGTGGGGCGTGAGCCCCTCAAAAAGCAAAAGAAAAAAGAACTACAGGCCCCAGCATCCCTTGCGCCATGCCCCAGCCAATCATAAAGGCTGGAACGACCACAGGAAGGGTGGGGCAGACGCCAGGTGCTCGAAGAGCAAGAGAAGGCAGTTGCCCGGGTTGTGTGCGCCTGGCTGTCCCCCACCCCTCCAGCGGTGACCAAGGAAACATGCCGTGTGTGTGTGTGTGTGTGTGTGTGTGTGTGTGTGTGTGTGTGTGTGTCCAGGGTGAGCAGAAAGGGGACAGGGGAGGTGTGTGTCTGTGTGTGTCTGTGTGTCTGTGTGTGTCTCCAGGGTGAGCAGAAAGGGGACGGGGAGGTGTGTGTGTGTGTGTGTGTATTAGTGTGCATGGGATCGAAAGCAAAGAGGGCCAGGGGTGTAATATGTGTGTGTGGAGGCCGGTCAAACACTCCCCAACCCCCCCAGCGAAGCCGGGCGCCCATTCTAGTCTAACACTAAGCCAATTGAACTCTTTGCCCATGTGTTGCTGCAGAACTCAGGTTAGTAGATTGTAGCCATAGAGCTGCAGCTAGAGCAGCTAGAGTTAGACTTCAGGACTGATGTCCATGTCCTCACAGCCTAGGTTTCCCAAAAATGGTATCTCAGAGAACAGTAAGATTGTCAGTGGTGTTGGGATCAGTGGCAGATGCATAAGAATAGCACCCAGTCCAGATTAAAAATGCTGCAGCCTGCTGGGGCTAGAACTATGTGCTGCAGCATCCTTCCGTCTCACTTTGAAAGGGTGATTCTGTACAAGTTTACCGAGGTTTGTTTTATTTGGTTTAATTAATCAGGGACTGGAAAACAAACCACATAAGGAAAGACTGAAAGAACTGGATATGTTTAGTCTTGAGATTAAGTGGGGATATGATAGCACTTTTCAAATACTTGAAAAATATTAATAAAGAGGAAGGGCAGGATCTGTTATCTATTATCTCAGAGTGCAGGACACGTAACAATGGGCTGATGTTACAGGAAGCCAGAACTAAGCTGAATGTTAGGAAAATCTCTTAACTGTTAGAGCAATATGACAATGGAACCAATTATCTTAGAAGGTGCTCTAAAGCTGGAGGCATTTAAGAAAAAAGTGGACCCATCTATCAGATCTCTTTGGTGAACCTTGGCACTCCTGCTGATCAGGACTTTTGGGAGTTGAAGTCCAATAACAGCTGGAGTGCCAAGGTTCACCATCACTGGGTAGGGGAGTGGAGTCAATGGCCTCATAGGCCCTTTCTTACTCAATTATTATATGATTCTATTTTTTCCCAATTGCTGTGATGATGTTTGGATTTTAGTGAATTTAAAAAGGGAAATTGCATAAAGCAAGAGAATCATACCTGTCAAGTTTTGTATTTGAAAATAAGGAAAATTTCTCGGTCAAAACAGGAGACTTGACAGCTATGCTTATCCTGTGCAGCCCTCCAGTTGCAGCATTAGGGCATTGCAGTCTAACTAATATGGGATGACAGCGGGAAAGAGGGTAAAATACGGGAGTTTCCTGGCCAATACAAGAGACTTGACAGCTATGAAGAGAATTTCTTTTTAGCCATGTTTTCTTATTATGATGTTATTAGTTTGTAGAAGTTGTTGAAAAGCATGAAATGCAAGACTGTGGAATGTTGTTTCTGTACTTCACAACTGAAATACTGTAATACATTTAACTACTATATCTAAAGGGCATATCCCTGTAATACCATTAAGTCTACAATCCAAGATTACCTAAGTGCAAACAAAATATTTAGAAAGCTAAGTGTCATGCAATTTCACATACCCTTTTCATAGAAACAGATTTGTTGATATTATTGTTGTGGAAGGTAGTTCAAAAGTAAAGTGCTATTCTATTATACCCTAGTCCAGCAAAAGCTATTGCTCAGCAGAGCAAATCAACATTCTACAAGGCAACTCTAAAAATGGTAATACTCCTCAAATTATAAATTTAAAATGGGCTTCAGATCAGCACTGAATCTGTCACAGTGGAAGTAGATAGTCTGATTTGCTCTGTGCAAAATTTAGCGATATTTAGTTAAACATTTTTAGAGTAATTATTTTTAAAGTGGAGACATGATTCCCCCTTCCATTCAGACACTAGCAACCTTTTTTGTCATCAAATAAGAAACACCTAATTTCCGACATCTAATTTTTGTATCTTAAGAAAGTAATAATTGCCTTAATCCCCTTTTTTTATTTGCATTAAATCAATTCAGTAATTGTAGAAAAACTTGTGGGTTCCGCTAGCATAATTGGCATAATACGGCCCCTTGCAGAGGCCACTTCAGTCGAGAAAGCTCCTGGCCCGTGGGCTCTGCGGGCACAGAAATTGGGGGGCAGATTAATAGTTATAGGATTGATTCACCCACATCTGACCTGACCGGCGATTCTGCTGAGAGGAGCAAATCGCTAACCTCCGTTACTTATTAGGCAATTACTGACTCACAGATCAGCCCAAGCTCTAGTGCAAATAGTGGCCATATTTACCCTGGTGTAAGCCCCGAACAATGGATTTCCCCTGTCAGTGTTTGCCCTAGTTAATTAACTTCCCCAAGAGAGATTCCCCATTAACCCGGGTAAATGGGTGATATGATTTTCTGTCAATGACGATTCTATCACACGCTGCCTTGAATTCCTATATATGATGATGTTTTTCCCTCAATAAACCACTGGTCTTCGCTCCATCTTGTCTCGTGTCGTTCCTTGACCAGTCTCCTCCGGGACCCTAAGGGCCGCTTCACGGCCCCAATCCAACAAAAACTGATAACTTAAAATGGTTCTTTCAAACAGACAAATCATCCATTTCAATTACTGTTCAACATGCTCAGTAGACTCTTTCCAGAGAAAACCACAGTTCACAAGCATTTGCTTGTCATTCATTTCTGTGTAATCCCTCACCAATTGAATGAGGAGAGCAAGAGATACCTGGACCTTGGTAACATTTTTCTTTTAAAGGAGTAGGCACAGTTGAACACTCTCAAGTCTCCTCACTTTGAACAGGTAGAGATACAACAAGAGCAACTCTTCTTTTAATCATCTTTTCTTCCTTCCTCTTTTCACATTAAAAATCCCTTCATTTCATTTGAAAAATTTGTCCTTTTTTGCCATACTTCCTTGTGATCCCCTACTTCTAGACTTTGTGATTATTAATGACATTTTAATAAGTTAGAATTAATGAAACTATATTTCTTGTTGGCTGTCTTCAAACATGAGTGGATGGTGCAGAATGTAACACATGGGGAGGATCAGTCTCAGCAAAGCCTTCTAGCCCAAACTATGGAATTAAATTCTCTGGGGAGGTTCCTGATCAAATATGGAGGTGGCAACAAAGAAGGGATGAGGGTGAGGAAATCTTTACTGATACTGAGTATTACAGTAGTTGTAAATAAAGGGTTTTTAAAACTGCAGCCTGATCTACAGTTACTCACGAGTAATCCTCTGAAACCTGGATGAAAATTCACCTGTGTCTTAAGCAAACTTAATGTTAGTAAAGTTAGTAATTTATTTGGCATGATAATTAGTGGTTTCTTGCCACTAAACATAGCCATCATGTGTTATTTAATTCTCTCCCCCTCCCCGGTCTTCTTTTTGGGAAGGAAATGAGGATAAATATAGAGTAAGCAGGTGGTTTATTTGGGAGGGGATGAGAATGAAAGGAAATAGAATAACAAAAAAGTACCTGCCTACACTTCATGTAGCACCATGGCCTTCAGTGAAACATCTTTACACTGAATGATCATTTCTAGTTCCTGTATTGCTGTTATTTTTATTCTCAGTGTTCTGATTTCTTGGCTGAAGTCGTCACTTGGAATGACGATAGGACCAAAGTATAATTTTTTTAAACAATTTCAATATATTTAGTAGTCAACATTAAATTTGTGCAGTTTCTCAATAACAATTTTGTCCTCCTGTTTTTCAACTGCAATCCTGATTTTATCCTTTCCTCTTTCACTTTAGTCAGCAGTCATTTCAGGTCATTATTGCTTTCTGCCAGTAAGATGGTTTCATGTGCATAGCTTAAATTATTGATGTTCCAGCCATCAATTTCCATTTTTCATCTGAATGTAATCTAGTTTACCATGTATGAGTAGAGATTGAACGGACTGGTGATAAATATGCCCTTGTCTGACACCTTTGCCTATGGGAAACTATTCTGTTGTTTTAATTCTGTCTTAACAGTAACTTCTTGTCCACAACATACGTAACTTACACATCAGGACAATCAAGTGCTGAGGTTCATCCATTGCTTTCACAAAAATCAATAGATTCCCATTATTCAGACAGTCAGAGACTTTGCTATAATCTGTAAAAAATAATAATTCTGAAATCCTCTCGTATGCTCCTGTAGCCTAAGTACTGTACTGTATATTTGCAATACGATCTCAAGTGATTTTTTTTCTTTTTCTGAATCTAATTTGAACATTGGACATACATGGTAAATGTCTTCATTACAGTGCCCTGAGCATCACTTCGCTAGCATGGAACATTAATGGAATAGTCCTACAGTTACTGCACTCCTGGTATTTATTTTCTTGGGCATTGAAATGTATATTGAATGTTTCCAGTGTGTGGGCCATTGTTTTGTTTTCCATATTTGTTGGCATATTATTGTTGCGGTTTTGGCACATTCAATTTCTTCAGCTTAGAATAATTCGATCCATATTCCATTTCCTCTTGGTGATTTATTTCTCCCAAATGCTTTCAAAACAGCTTTACTTGCCCTTTTCCAGGGGCTGATTGAGTAGCACTTGGATGCATACCTTAATGCATTGTGTGGATGTAAGTGTGTCAAAGAAGTTGAGAACAATACCATCAGAAGGCTAGACAGCTTTATGAGTTTGGATTCCTAGTACGGCCACCCAGTGGTCTGCATTTCTTCCTACTGCTTCCACAACTGCTTTTTGCAATTTTTAAATGATCAGTTTTGTAGTTTCAAGAGTGCCTCGCTTAGAGACTAACTTGCTTAAAGAGCAAAATTTCTCTGAATGGTTGCCTCGCTTAACAACTAAAACGTCTCAGTTAACAACTAAAATCAACTAAAAACTCACTTAACAGCTAAATCGGGGTATGCAATCCCCACCCCCGCCAGAAGTCACAATTGGTCACTTACAATGGTGTTTCCCTTAAAGAACAAACTTTCTTAAAGAGCAATCCCGTGGAACACATTATGCTCTTTAAGCGAGGTACCAATGTTTGTGCATGATAGGGTAGCCTCAGTATACTCATTTTTTCCCTGTAGTGAGAGTTCAGACTTAATGTGATTGAGAACCCACAATTCTGCTTTTCTGGTGATCTGTGGTATCATAAGAACATAAGAACAGCCTTGCTGGAACAGGCCACAGGAGCCCATCCAGTCCAGCATTCTGTCTCACACAGCGGCTCACCATTTTCTTCAGGGTATTCCCAAGGAGATGCCTTCACCTGCTTAGGATTCCCTGGAAATGGCATTGAGAGAGATCCTGCCTTGTCCTCCATGAACTTGTCTAATCCTTTCTTAAAGCTGTCAAGACTGACAGCTGTCACCACTTCATCTGGCAGGGAGTTCCATAGACCAGTGATCCTCTGGGTGAAAAAGTACTTTCTCTTATTTGTTTGAGAACTAGTACCCAAAAGTTTCATCGAGTGTCCCCTAGTTCTGTAAGGCTCTACTCCGACACTACACTTCAAATGAATTGTGTCCCCCCCTTCTTTTTTCATTATATCTTTTACAAAATAGGAATGATTTTGACCTGGGCTTCTAGTGACAGTCTTGCGATCTCTGAATCCACCCTTCTTTTTATTTAAAAGATGAGAAGAGATCATAGAGCTTTTGGATAGTTTACTGGTATAGTTAACTTTTCTTCCTCAGGTTGCCAACTCCAAGGAAAGGGTTTGGAAATTGGAAGATAGCTTTCTAGTCTGCATATTGCAGAGCGAGCAAGACAACCATTAGTTTACCCAAGTGACTAAAGGGTGCATAGGTTTCTTTGTTGTATCTGTTGCACTCATTCACTCCCTCCTGTGCCTCACCATTTCATTAAATTCAAAAGAGCTGTACAAAATATTTTGGACTGCAGCAACTGTCCTTTTGTTCTCTTCTAGAAACTATAGTATAAATCATGTGCTCATCTTCTGGAATCCTCTAACACTTGATAGTTTTACATGAGTGAAATTGCTTCTGGAAGTTGTGGTAGTGCTTGTATACTTAAACTTTCATTTTAAAAAGCCAGGAAATTTAGTTCTTGAAAAAAAAAATCTGGTTTATCAGTGAGGAATGTTCAGCTTCTGTATCCGCGATTCAAAATGTCAGGAAATGGCCTGACAATACTGCGCAACAATATCATGATTCTTTTGTCAGCATGAAAAATAATGCCAAACTTTACATAACAAATGACAGGCTGAATGTTGACAAAATAAATGGAAACAGTCAATATAGTCTATAGCAGTGGTGGGCATCAGCAGGTTCGCACCAGTTCGCCAGAACCGGTAGCAGAAATTCTGGCTGACCCCGCCCATCCAAGTTTTGAAATAAAGTAGTCCTAATTCGGGTGCAATGCAGCGCTTACCCCCTGGCCAAGCCCACCACTGGTCTATAGCATTGGTTCACAATGTGGGGCATATGCCTCAGAGGGGGACTTCAATTCCCAGAAGCCTAAGTTAGTTCATTGGCTGATCAGTGCTTTGGGAAATCGACTTTGGCTACTGGGAATTGAAGTCCAAAAAACTCAAAGGCTGGGAAACACTGATCTATAGGATACCCTCTTGTGCTCACTACCTTTTACAAAAAGGTACCGAGCAGGAGAAAAATCAGAACTTGAGTCTATTTTTCATTGGTTAACCACTTTTCATCCAAACACAAAACAATTGGATGGGCTGTTTTTCAATTAGGTCTCCAGGTCTCTGTGGCTTGAGAAATATGGATGATCATCAAGTGCTGTGATGAAAGATCTGCTTTTGGGTTGGGAGGTGTGCTCATATATCTAGATGATCAGTCACACTCATGAGTGAATCGGCCCTTCAACTGATTGTAGATGTACAGTGGAAAGAGATGACTTTAACTCCACATTTCAGATTTATATTTTGCAGATTCAGAGGATGGAGATCTTTTGCTTTCTTCTTATTAGCATCAGGAACCTTCCTCATCTTTGCTTAAACATGATATCAGCTGAACTTGATCTTTGCTGCTGCTCTTTTTGATTTTAGATTCTGCCAGTGTTTCAAACACAAGGTGATAGTTCAAACATTCTAGTATTAAGGAGGAGGCTGAGAAAAGAATTGATAATATTTAATGTTCCATTCATCTTGACGTAGAGCAACTGAGCAAATACAGAAAGGTGGGGGTGTTTAATTAGATACCCAATTTAAGCCATTTATTTTCTTTTCACATCCCAGTAAACATCATTTTGCAGAGAAAAACTTATATTGTACATTCTGAGAGGTATTTAAAATGAGTTACTTTGCAGCAAGCAACATTTCCTTTAGTCTTGTCTCAGTATCCTGAATGCTCCACTTTTGAACATAAAAGAGCATCATCCCTGAAGGAACATGGCTGAAGCTTCTTTCTCAATACTGATGGCTGGAAGTGCTATACACCAGGTTGCATGGTGTACATGAAGACTTGCCTGGTTAAAAGGTGTTCAGTCTTATTTCCCATGAAGTTTTAAATATTCATGGAAACGCAAGTCATCTAGATTCAATTTCAATTTTAATTTATACCCTGCCCTACTCGGCGCAGGCTGACTCAGGACGGCATTACAACATATTATAAAAATTGCAACCAATACAGTATAAAAAATCAACAATGCAATGTACAATAAATACCAAAATACAATACAGTATTGCGATACACAGCAAGCAAAAATCAATACACAATACACAGTAAACAAAAAATCAGTCTATAAGGCATCATTTCCTTACAGTCCAGACGGAGCCAATGCTCGACGTCCCTGGTGGACCGAGGGAAGGAACTCCGCATGTCGACATTGGCAGCGGATGCAACCGTTCTTTTTTTGCCATGGGAGGCCGTTGCAGGTGCTCCCAATCTCCCCAGCCATCAGGATCAGGGGAGGAACTCCGCGTCTTGGCGTCTCAACCAGGGCAACCCCAGGTGCAGCTTGTGTACTCCAGCTGGATGGGGCAGGGGGAATGGCGCTGGACGCAGCTGCCTTCCATCCCGGGGCTGATGGCAGGAGCCCCAAGAGAGGCGAAGAAAGTCCAGTGGCTCCATCAGCCCCAGCACGTCTTGTACTCCCCACCCGGATAGGGCAGGGGGAGTGGCACTGGGCGCAGCTGCCTTCCATCCTAGGGCTGATGGCAGGAGCCCCGGGAGAGGCGAAGAAAGTCCTGCGGCTTCTTCAGCCCTGGCGCTTCTTCTACTCACCGCCCAGATGGGGCAGGGTGAGTGGCGCTAGGCGCAGCTGCCTTCCATCCCGGGGCTGATGCCGGGAGCCCCGGGAGAGGCGGGGAAAGTTCTGCGACTCTGTCGGCCCCGGCACTTCTTGTACTCCCTGCCCAGACGGGGCAGGGGGAGTGGCGCCGGGTGCAGCTGCATTCCATCCCGGGGCCGATGGAGGGAGCCCCGGGAGAGGCGGGGAGTACTGTACACCGCTGTCACTCAACTCCAGAATGGTTTCAAATTTTGATCCCAGTGGAGATGAGAAGGCCCACAAGAGTGCATGAAGCAGCAAATTCAGATGGGAGAGGCATCGCTTCAGACTGAGACAGGAAAGCTGGAAGCCCTCCCCAAGTCTACAAAGGGATACCAAGGAAAAGGTTGAGTGCCCAGATATAGACACTAAGGAATCTATAGGACACTGGCTCTGGAGGAGGCATCATAATGAGTTGGAGCTTCCTCAAAATGAACTGATCTCCCTACAGTTAGCCATTATTCAGAAGGTGACCCACAGATAGACATAGACCTAGGAGAGTTTTGCGTGGAGCTCCAGCAGCAGTAGCCTCAGTTGCAGCATATGAACAAAGGTCTAGTGCTGGGAACAAATAGTTTAACAGAGCTTTGAACTTGTACTTGCCAAACCCTAATGCTGAAGTTCTGGTTTGTCCTGCTGTCCTCTGAATGACCTGAACTATTTCTTGATGTGCCCTATGTTTCTCTCTTGTGAAACTGAATGATCTGGAGTGTTTCTCACTGTGCCCAATATTTCTCTGTCAGACTCTTGTTATCTTTGTTGGTTAATGATCTTAGGCAGTCAACCCAGCCTTGAATGCACCTTGTTTGTACTAACACCACTGATAAGGTTTGCTTGGCTGCTTGCCTAGACTGCATACTGTCTTTTTGCTTGCAACTTTATCACCATTCACGTGCTTCTGTGACACATGTAGGCAGTTGCACCTGGGAGGAAGGACAGACTCATCCTCTCTTGACTCATGGATGAATGTTGTAATTGTGGCAAAGTCCAGCTGTAGTTGATTTGCAGACAGATGAAATATGTTGCAAAACTGGCTGAAAATGTTACATAGAAAGTAGTGAAACTAGGAATATGTGCTGACTGAGGGAATATGGGGCTTGTGGTACAAAAAAGGAACATTTTTAGACTCTGATATTAGGCATCTTACCAGGCTTCCAGAAAAATCAAATTTTGTTTTTGTCATCCCCAGGCTTGTGGGAACATAACAAGGTACAGTACTATTCTGAAGAAGGAATTGGGGAAAGGAGAAAGGCATGAAGTATTACAGTTTGTTGTTATTATTGTTGATAAACTTACTGAGCGTATGTTTGCTACAAATCTAAACTTTATTTAAAAAAAAGAAGTTTCGGGCACTTATATGGAATCAATAATGCCCTTTGAAAAAACTAAATTCTCTCTTCAAAAAGGGCAAATGGGAAGAACAGGGGATCTCAAGACCAGACAGTCTGACATCAATCCCAGGAAAAAAAATTCTGGAGTAGATTATAAAATGGTCATTCTGCAAGCACCTTAAAAACAATCCTGTATTAACTAGAAGCCAACATGGATTTGTCAAAAACAAATCCTGCCTGGCTAATTTAATCTCATTTGTCAATTGGGTAACTTCCTTGGCAGATGGTGGCAATGCTGTAGAAGTAATATATCTTGGCTTCAGCAAACCCCTTTACAAAGTGCCCCATGATATTCTGATTAGCAAGCTAACCAGGTGTGGCCAGGATACAGAGTTGGTTGCAGAATCATACTCAGAGAGTGTTTATGATTGGCTCCTTCTCAAACTGGGTGGGGGTAACAAATTGGGGTACCACAAGACTCAGTCCTCAGCCTGGTGCTCTCCAACATTTTCATTAATGTCTTGGATGAAGGAATACTTATCAAAGTCTTAGGAGGTGTTGAGTGCTCCAATGCTGGAGGCATTCAAGAGAAAATTGGACAACCATCTGTCAGATCACTTTTTGATTTGGTTTCCAGCATTGCGGTTGGACTCGATGGTTTCTTAGGCCCCTTCTAACTTAGTCTTTCTATGATTCTATGTATATTTGTCTTGGGTGCACAGAAGTCTGATATATTCATTAGGAAGAAAAGATGGAAAAAGTATGTTCTCTGACTATACCTTCCAGAATCCTCCAACCAATATGATTTTTGTCTATTTTGCTGAGGGATGCTGTATGTTGTAGCTCAAAAAGTAACACTGCAAAATTCTGTTATGTATCACATACCCTACTACATCATAGAACATATTAGTTAAACATAATAGTGGCTTGAGAGATACTCAGGGGTATCACCACAATCCTTTCTTGTGGCATGTTATTACTTTCTTTATTCAAATGTACAGCAATGTATATGGCTGCTTTACCTGACTCCCCTCTTCCCTTTGTTATCCTAAAAATAACTCCGTAAAAAGAGGCTTGTGTGAGAATTATTGACAGGCCCAAAGGAAGTTGTTAGACTAAACTGGGATTTCATTTGATATTTCTTAATCTGATACTATATTGTTATGTCATACTTGCTTTCTCAGATCTGTGATTACTATATGAATGATGATAAGGCTGAAAGCTATTGGTAAAAAGAATGAGGAAAATCCCCCAAAATGGAGCAAATACACTCCAAACACTCTCCCACCACCGTGGGAAATGGTGCAGGCTACCTGAGCACCTGAAAAAATGCACATTGCGGAGGTCAGAAAAAGCCATTTTTTCGGGAGCTCGGGCAGCGTGTGCCATTTCCCACAGGGATGGGAGAGTATTTGGAGCGTATTTGCTCTGCTTTGGGGGGGGGGGGAGTTTTCCATTGTGTTTTTGCCCTGTTTTTGCAACTTAAAAGTGAAGGTTTGAGACTTCTGGGTTCTGCTGTTAGACTTCAGTTCCCAGAAGCCCATGCACCACCAGAAGCTCCCAGGAACCCAGGCACTGGAAGGCCCCCCACCCGCCACTTTTAAGTTGCAAAAACAGGGTGAAAACACAACAGAAAATCTCCAAAATGGAGCAAATGTGCTCATTGGATTAGATAGTCTGGTATTATTATTCTAACTACTGCCCAGAGTAGGTTTTACCACTAAGTCAGGCAGGAAAGAAAGAAAGAAAGGGATGTATTTCTGAAACACTGATTGAAGATAATTATTGCTTTTATGACTTATTAATATACCTAGCTTTAGATTTATATTTCTCCATGACTCAAATAAGAAATAGAGTCCATGTAGGGTATGTAGCATATAAACATGGGTTACATTGTAAATATAGAATTAAAAATATGAGTTATATAGTCAGTAAATAGTAAGAATTGCATTTGTATCCTAGCACTGTGACACACAGATATACTTATTTCCAAAAGAAGGAAATATTCAGCTACAGTATTGTTATATTGTCTGAATTTTAAGCAATCCCCCCCTTTCCTGTTTAGTTTGTGGGCTGACAGTTTCTTTTTTAGCTTAGGTATAATTATTGTTTGTCCCACTGCAGTGGCTATTTTCTCTCTCCACTCACTCAAATCACTTGGGAATTGCTTCAGCAAACAGCTTTATTTTCTAAAAATATCATACTGTAGTTTGATATGTAGGGGCTATCACATGCTGGTTAAAATGAAATTCCTGAGAGGATATGATATACTGGATAGATCTAGGCTCTGGCTTGTCATCACAGGCTTTGAAGCCTTTGACCCGTTTCTATATGCCCCCCCCCCGGACCCATGGAGAGGGACAGATAATGGGAAATTGACTGTTTGCCTTCCCTCCTCTTGGTTTTAGGGACATCCGGCAGTCAGATTTGTTTTTCTCTACCATCTTTATTGGTTCATCAATCTTTTATATTAATTTCAAATCATTAATTAGTTACCAATTAAAAATGCAAATATTTAATTATCAGGAATAAAGTCTTTGATCATTTATGGTTACCCAATCAATAAATACATAATTTACAAACATTGATAATCTTAGTAATAAGTAGTATCCAATGCCTGGAATCCTGTTACACAATTTATACCATTAGCCATACCTATGTCGGAGAATTAAAAGTTTCCTATTCCACCACCACCCTCAGGTTCTGGGGATTTCTAAAGATCCTTTCCATCTTGGAAAGCTTTTGGAGTTGTAGGACAGGGGAAGAAACTCTTTAATATTTGAAATGCACCACTGCATACCTGTCAAGTGCAGCTCCGGACAATACGGGACCTGCGCAGAACGGTTCTGCGCAGGTCCGTTTTACACATGTGTAAAAGCCGTTTACGCATGCGTACAACGGACATGCGCAGAACCGTTCTGCGCAAGTCCGTTCTACGCATGCGTAGAAGGCTTTTATGCATGTGTACAATGGACCTGCACAAAACCGTTCTGCGCTGGTCAGTTCTACGCATGCGTAGAAGGGTTCTACGCATCCCCTTCTGCACAGAACCCTTCTATGCATGCGTAGAAGGGTTCTACGCATGCGTAGAAAAGTTCTGAATGCTGCTGATTACAAGTAGTACAGTGGAGAGAGTACCTGCACTTTTAAATTAACACCACCACATAAGTGGGAAGCAGCAAAACTCTCCCTGGAATCTCAAAAAATCTGGAATCACGTCTAGGATGAGGCAGGATGAGGAGCTCAAGGTAAGAAGACTATCCTGAAAAGAAGATGACCAAAACATAAACTAAATTATGAAAAACTGAAGTCCACAAAGGCCTAAAAGTAAGACTTCTGAAATCTTAGTTGGAAGTTTAACTCAAAGGCTGGAATCATCTTGCACAACAAAGTTCTACGCATGCGTAGAAAGGATTTGCGCAGAAGGGGTGCACAGTAACTCCTTTCCCCCCGCTGCCAAGATCCGGGATAGCAGTAGCTCCGGGCAGGAAAGGACAAAAATCGGCACCGAAATACAGGAAATCCCGGCCAATCCGGGATACTTGACAGGTATGCACCACTGCCAGTTGATGATGTCATAATGGTTGCATAACATAAAGTTGTGCAAGAGAATTCCAGCCTTTGAGTTAAACTTCCAACTAAGATTTCAGAAGTTTTACTTTTAGGCCTTTGTGGACTTCAGTTTTTCATAATTTAGTTTATATTTTGGTCATCTTCTTTTCAGGATAGTCTTCTTACCTTGAGCTCCTCATCCTGCCTAGACTTGATTCCAGATTTTTTGCTGCTTCCCACTTATGTGGTGGTGTTAATTTAAAAGTGCAGGTACTCTCTTCACTGTACTACTTGTAATCAGCAGCATTCAGAGGGACCCCCAAAACTGGCTGCTGAATGAGGAAAATATTACAAATGAGTTGCAGATCTTTTGTGGAACCATTGACTTTTAATTGCCTGCTCATGACAAAAGCACCCTCGTATACTTTGGATTTCAGTAGGAATGGCTTGCAGTAATTTAGGTAAAGGTCGCCCTTGTTCAAAAGCCAGTTGTATCCAACTCTAGGGTTCAGTGTTGATCTCTGTTTATAGCCAAAGTGCCAGTGCTGTCTGTATCTGCAGACGTTTCCTTGGACATGTGGCAGGCATGACTAGACACTGGAGTGCATGGAACGCTATTTACCTTCCCAACAAAGTGGTCCCTATTTAGGTAAATGTAAAGGTTTCCCTTGCTTAAAAGCCAGTCGTATCCGACTCTAGGGTTCAGTGCTCATCTCTGTTTCAAAGCCGAAGAGCCAGCGCTGTCTGCTTCTGCAGACGTTTCCGTGGTCATGTGGCAGGCATGACTAGACATCGGAGTGCACAGAACACTGTTTACCTTCCCACCGAATTGGTCCCTATTTATCTACTTGCAATTTCCTGCTTTGAAACTGCTTGGTTGGCAGGAGCTAGGACAAAGACGGGAGCTCATTCCATCCTGCAGTACTCTGGAATCGAACTGCTGACCTATTAATCTTCCAGTCATCAAGTTCAGCATCTTAACCACTGAGCCACCCCAGTCCCCTTGCAGCAATATACAGGTCTAAAATAATATTAATCTATTTTTGTCCTAACTACTCTGGTGAATTAGGTATGCTCAGGAGAAAAGAAAGCCTCATGGTGAGGTGGCAGCATTGTCCTTGCTAGTTAGAAAGTGTTGGGGATTCAAACATATAAACTCTGGCTCAATTCGGCCATAGGTCTGGACATGAAAACCAATTCAATGAATGACCTCCTTTAGCTGTTTATATAGACTTTGAGGAGTTAAAAAAAGAATATGTATCTAAAAATCGCATAGTCATGTGTTTGCAGCATGTGTGATCCGTTACAAGGAATGGGAGGGGGTGTTTTCTCAGCAGTGAAATTTGGGGTGACATTGACATGATTAGAGAGCAGTTTCAAATGAAATATCAGAAGTCATTTGCCTTATTTTCTCAAACATCCATTTTTGTGGTCCAATGGTAATGTGTTTCTGCTGTGCAAGGCTATCATCGTTTGAAAACTGTACAACATAGGTCCTGCTTTTTCTGCAGTACTGTCTTGCCTCTTATCCCTTCCCCTCTTCTCATATTCTAGAGTTATACATGGTATTGTGGATGGAGGTCAGTTGTTTCCCACAGCTTTTCAGGACACTGTGGCAGGCAGGGGAATAATTATCTTTCACAAGGGGCTTATTCATCTAAAATAAGTCCCTTCACTAATATTGCAAAAATGTGTGTGTGTGTGTGTGTGTGTGAGAGAGAGAGAGAGAGAGAGAGAGAGAGAGGGAGAGGGAGTGTGAGGGAGTGTGTGTGTGAGAGAGAGGAGAGAGAGAGATCTGTATCCATGTGTTTGTTGTTACTCTATGTGTGAGTGTGTGTTTTGTGGCATGTGTGCAAATATTCTGCTTTACGTTATGCAGTGCTTACTTTCTATCTAGGAACTGGCTGGAGAATGAGAGAGAGCACCATCAAGCACGAGAAGAGATAATTATTCCCTCTAACTAACCAGTGCATTCATTTCTACAAAAACTTTCTTTCTTCAGCGATTAGAAGTAATTAATATGGGGACCCTTTTGTGGGTCTCAGAAATATAATTTCACAATGACCTGTGAGAGATTTGAATTTCTCAGTGACTTTCTGTTGATTGATTGATAGATTAGTTAAATCTTGCCTTTCTCCTGAAAAAGATTCAATGATGTTATTGGTCCCTCTATACCAGTGGCGGCGAACCCATGACATGCATGCCAGAGGGAGCACTCAGAGCCCTCTTTGTGGGCATGCGTGCTGTCACCCCAGCACAGAGTTTGCCCCACCCCTCTGCCCAGCAGCCCAATGAGAGCGCTTCTTCCCTATCCCCAGCACAGAGTTCACTCCGCCCCTCTGCCCAGGACTGCAATGGACTGCTTCCTTCCTCCCCTGTCTGTGGTAAGGTGGGAGGCTCACATACGGCATGAAGGTGCGATGTGGACAACAGCCTTTTGAGTCTGTGGCGAAGGTGAGTTTGGGCACTCGGTCTCTAAAAGGTTCGCCATCACAGCTCTATACCTATATCATGAATTATGACTGGCAACTCTCTCACCTCACTCCCTGGGTATGATTTCAGAGAGAAAGTTCCCCCTGTACACAATAACTTCTGGTACCTTCCTTCTGTTGTCCTTTCAAGCTTTTACATCACTGTTTCCCAACCTTTTTTTTTTTGGACTTCAATTGGACTTAAATTCCCGGAAGCCTAAGTCAATTCTCCAAAGCACCGATCAGCCAATGTACTGACTTAGGCTTCTGGGAATTGAAGTCCCCCTGTGGGGCATGGGGCCCACATTGGGAACCACTGTTATACATACTTTTATGTGTTTTACTATTGAAACACTTCGGCCCAACCTGAAGTGGAAACTGATTCTATAATTCTATAAGATATTTCAGTATTCAGTTGTCAGGCCACTGTCTATTTCAATACATCTGGTTGCTGTTTTAGTTTTATTTCAACATCCTATTTTCATCTTCTCAGATGATTCTGGCCTGGCAGAAGCTTTGACTTTTGCAGAAACAATGTTCCCATAATTAAAATGATGTCCAAGTTGAAAGGAAGGATGCAGTTTATGATCCAGAGGGCACCAAATGTAGCATCATAAAACCTAGCAAGACAGACTTTCATGCAAACTACTTTTCTAGCACATCTTTTTCTTGCTACATTTTATTTTAAGTCAGGGGTTCTCAATGTTTTTCAGCTGCGGGCTGGACCACATCCCTTGAGACAGCTGAGCAGGCTGGAATAGTGTTTCCCCTGTGTTAAACGCTGCTGTAAAACACATCTGTGGCTGTCGTAAACACGTTTACAATGGCTGCAGACTCATTTATGTTGTCGTAAATGTGTTTACAATGGCCATAAATGAGTCTGCGGCCGATTCCTGTGATGGCCGCTGCAGGGGCAGCAGGAGTAAAGTGGGGGGGGGCTGGATTATTTGGCACCACGGGCTGGATCTGCAGGTTGAGAACCCCTGTTTTAAGTCTTTGTACCAAAGAAGGAAGCATGTGAGAGATTCTGTCGTTAAGCACTTTCTTAGGAAAATTCTAGTTCTCATGTTGAAGGTTTAATGCATTATGAAATTAGACATATCTCAGCATATATTTTTAGATAATGGAGCCCAATTAATCTCTGATTGCAGTACAAAGAACAGAAATGTATACATGTGGATTTGTTTGAAGAAAAAGTCAGATGTCTAAATCGGCTAGTTGAAAAACTATTCTAAATGCCTTGTAGTTTATATCACGGGATACACAGGAAAAGCCTCCTCAAAAATTGTGGGTACATTGTACATTTGTGAACCACAATTGGGCATACCCAATTGGCCACCTTGTTTTGCCAGCTAATCTTTCTCACACTAGAGACTAGATTAAACCAAAGTAACTAAGGAATTAATTCACTAAAAACATTTTTGCACGAACCAACCTTAACAATGATCTCAATAAATATTGAGCGATTTTCTAATAATAAGAGTACATTAAAAACTCGCTTAAAGAGCAGTGTTTTCTCCAAATGGTCACCTTGTAGAACAAGTAAACACTCGCTGAACAACTAAATTGGGGTTTGCAACCCCCCCTGCCAGAAATTATGATTGGTCACTTTACCATGGTGGCGGTAGCACTTTTTCCAAGTGTTTCGTTTAAAGAGCAACTCGATTAAAGAGCAATCCTGTGGAACACATTGTGCTCTTTAAGTGAGGTACCACTGTATTCTACTAGCAGACACGTGTAGTAAATATAAATACTTTTGGTCCAGGAAACACATCGGGGGACAGCAATTTTCACACCCAAAGTGACTGGAATGGAATTGGTGATTGAAAAGACCACGTGGTCAATATGGGTGTGCAGTTTTTGTTAGATCTAATCTAAGTATAATATCAGCTGCATTGACAGAAACAAATAAAATTGAATATCACACTACTCAAACTCCACACCACCCAAACTCCACCTCTGTATAAGCCACCAGGAGTAAATTTGACAATTTTATATATGACTAAATAAATTTGTTATTGAAGATTTTAATTGTCACAGTGGGGCTTGGTAATATAACCAGACTAATGAGGATTGTGAACAACCAATGACCTTCAACTTGTCCATGATCTGAAACTGCCCGTATCCTTTAACAGTGGTAGATGGAGGAGGGGATATAATCTGGACATCTTTGTTTGCAAGAAAATAGCAGCAGTGTGCATGAAAGTTGTTGGTGATCCAATCCCATGCACCCAACATAGTAAATGCGGCAGTGAAACCCCAGGAGATGCCTTTTCATAGACGTTTTAACTTTAAGAAGACTAAATGGGTGAATTTTCAAGACCAAGTGGATAAAAGTGTGGTCCCTCCACACCCAGATAAATCTAATTAATTTGTCCATCTTGTGAAAGTAATATCAAGGAAAAATATTCCAAGAGGATGCCACACCCAGAATATCCTGGGCCTGACTGACAACATCAAATCTCTGGTGAATAGATATCAGGCACTCTACAACCAGCATCCTTTTTGGGAACTGATATAAGCTGTAACTGAAAATAAAAAAATAATGATGGTGCACATTAGTTGATTACCTGGATATGAAGCAGAACAGTACAGAAGATTGGAAATTCCTTAAAAATTTAGGTGGAGATTTAACCCAGCCACAGCAAAAATATACTGGAGTTATAGCAGACCAAGTAGCTAGTGGAGGAAGGGCAAAATGGCCATCTGGACCCCAAAGCTGACTGAGGGAGCGTGAGCCGGCCCCTGGCTTTAAAAGGTTGAGAACTCCTGTAGTGAGTGAAACCTACTGTGATGAATAGTAGCAGGGTTCAGATTATTTCTATGCACAAAACAGTGTTGGAAATGTTGCTTCAACATTACTTAAATATTCTTTATGAACAGTACCAGATTTCCAGGTGGTCTGCTGTTTTTATGTACAATTCCATTAAGTCACTCCAAATAATATTCTTTGTGAAAGTTTTTCAAATGGGTAGCTTTGTTTAAAAACCTAGCTAACTAGATTAGTTTCCTGTCCATGGAACCGAGAAAGTATTTCATTTGCCAGTAGCCTGAAGTGGCTCTCGTTTTAAGCATGCACTAGAAATAAATCAAAACAGAACAATCCTTTCTGCACCAAAAAGGAAAATATTGTAACGGGCTGATAAGGTGTGGGTAGGACCATTCTGGGAGTGGGCTGATTCATTCCATCAAAGACATCATCTGATCAGCCTGTTTTTTGTGTTGGAACAAACAACAGGCTAGATGCCTCTGCATACTTGTCAACCTTCCTGGATTGGCCGGGATTTCCCGATTTTTAGTGCCGATTTGCGCCATTTCCCGCCGCAGCTGCCAAAACCCCGGAATTGGCAGCGGGAGGGAAGAGGTACTGCGCATAATTTCTGTGAAAGTCGCGTTCTACGCATGCGTAGAAGGCTTTTACGCTTGCATAGAGCCCTTCTACTCTTGCGTAGAAGGCTACGCAAGCGTAAAAGGGTTCTACGCAAGCGTAAAAGCCTTCTACACATGCGTAGAATGCAACTTGCGCAGAACCGTTGTGCGCAGGTCCCGGATTGTCCGGAGCCACGGTTGACAGGTATGTGCCTCTGTAGCCACCCTCTAAGTTTTTACTAGGTTTCTTAGTTTCTTTGTAATGTGAAATTGTAGTTACTGTTTTTAATTGGGGTTCACAGAAAGAGCCTCCTCGAAGATTGTGGTATTTTGGAATCACAATTGGGCGTACCCTGATAACAGCAACCTTGTGTTGCTGGCTAATTTTTCTCACACTAGGTCAGGCGAAAGGAACTGCAGAATGAACTCACCAAAATGTGCCTTCATTTTGACAGTTTCACATCTGGCCTAGACACGGAAGAAGAAGAAGAAATTGCTTTTAATTAAAATGGATTTGGTAAGGGCAAAAGAGGTTGAATGGTAATGAAGGGGAGGTGGGAAAGTATTTCTCAGAAATCAAAATAAGAGCATAATGCCAACAAAGTTTGGGAATAACGTTTTGGGGGGTTTAGGACCCACTGCAGGTTTAGAACCTCACAAACTGGTTGTCAGCTCTGTGAATCATGTTGCGGTAACAGGAAAATCTAGACAGCCTCCAGAAGAATAGAAGTTTTGCTGAACAGACTGAGTTGAAAAGTTAAAAGGTTAAAGGGCTAGAGACTGTAGCAGGAAAGTGGTGATGAAATGAGTGTGATCTTTCTCACCCCCGATCAACATATGTTTCCTGATTTCCAAAAAAGAAGCCAAAGTGAAAAACTATTACAGTAAAACCTCGCATAAAGAGCGCCTCACTTACAGACTAACTTGTTTAAAGAGCAGAATTTTCTCTAAAAGGTCATCCTCACTTAACAATTAAAAACAACCAAAAACTCACTTAACAACTAAATCAGGGTTCGCAATCCCCCCCTCCAAAAGTCACAACCGGTCACTTACAATGGCAGTTGTGGCGCTTTTTCCAAGTGTTTCACTTATAGAGCAATCCCGTGGAATGCATTATGCTCTTTAAGCAAGGTACCATTGTATTCTGATTATCTGTAAAATAAACTTTTAAATTAGGATAGACCAATGATAACAAACCTTTTAGAGATCGAGTGCCCAAACTGCAACCCAAAAAACACTTATTTATCTGAAAGTGCCAACACTCCCATTGGGCTGCTGGGCAGAGGGGTATGGCATACTCTGTGCTGGAGGGAGAGAAGAAGTGCTCCCATTGGGCTGCTGGGCAGAGAGGCAGGGTGAACTCTGTGCTGGGGGAGGGAGGAAGCGTTCCCATTGGGTTGCTAGGCAGAAGGGCAGTGTGAACTCTGTCTTGGGGGAAGGAGGAAGCGCTCCCATTAGCTGCTGGGCAGAGGGGCAGGGTGAATTCTGTGCTGGGGTGACTACACAGGTGCCCACTGTAGCGATGTCTGGCCGCAAGGCGGCGCTAGGTCCCGGAGGTGACTGATCAATGACAACACGAGGCAACAGGAGCGAGATCAGATCAGTGGTTTATTGGGAAAATACATACACCTTATATAGATCAGAAGGCAGGTAGGAAAAGCCATCACCCGAAAGTCAATCACGTCACCTTGTTTACTCGGGTTAATTGGGAAACCTCTCAAAGGGGAAGTTAATTATTTCGGACAAACACGGGATGAGGAAGACCATTGTTTTAGGGCTTAGACAGGGGCAAACATCTGCACTGTTTGCACCGGGGATTTTCCTTGGCCAGGAGATGAGTGTTTACCTAATCAGTCACTGGAGTTAGTGATTAGCCTACCTTGCAGAATCGTCGGTCAGGTCATGTAATTAGGTGAATCAAACCCTATATTTTATTCACCCCCCTTAATTTGTCTGCCCGCAGAGCCCGCGGCTCAAGGAGCGTCCTCCTGAAGCGGCCTCTGCAAGGGCCGTTTCCATGCCCGATGGGCATGGGGAAACCATAGCCCACAGAGAGGGCTCTGAGTGCCATCTCTGGCATGTGTGCCATAGGTTTGCCACAACTGAGATAGACTGAGCATTTTATAATGAGAGTTGAACTGTCTGAGCTATGTCCCTATAGAGCAGGAGTGGGAAACATCCAGCCCACAGGTAGTATAAGGCCCATGAAATCATTTGGTTTTGCCCTGCTAAGGCAACCACAGGCAGGACTTGAAATTCAATAAATCTAAGAGCTTTTTTCATAGCAACATAAATTTATATTAAGTGTATCATAATAATGTAAATTTTGAGGAACAAGCAAGGAACGTGAATTATGAGATAAACAGGACACATGCAATGATTCCTCTCATCATTGATGACCTTGCCTCTGATGATTGATGTCGATGTTGTCGACTTCTTTGTTGACACAGACGATAACTCCAATGCAAACTTTATCTACACATTCACGATCAACAATTTTTGCCAAAACTGAATCTCGGATGAAGATTAAGGAAATTGCAGTACTACACAGAAAAGACCTCAAGTGTTGATGATACGAATGTTGGATATGTTCCAAATCCAAGATGCAGGATTAGAATAGTGATCAAAGCAAAATTATGTCGCTGGTGACACACACTGAATAGTTCACAGGATGAAGTCAAGCAGTTCATGGAGACGTGGGGAAAACCTGTCAGGAAAGTCAATGTTAGCAAGTGGCTGTGTGATCATGGTGGACCCCCTACCAAGTAAAATTTCAGAGGTGAACGTCAATCTGCAGAGTCCCAACCAGATTCTCAGCTTTCAATGTGCTACCAGATGATGTGCCTGATAACCTGCAACATGAAATTATTTAGGGCAAATTCTACAAAATCCACAAGAGATGAACCTCACAGGTCTTTTCCTCCACTGACTGTCAACTGCACCACCAAAGGCATCTTCAAATTACTGTGTACTAAAATGTCTTTTGGATGCTATAAATGTTTGTATACAAGCAGGGACCCTCTTTATACTTCAGGATATATATAAAAAAACCAATCTTTATATTTCAGAATTCTAAACTGTCTAATCAGGCCATTGTAATTGAGGAGGATATATAGCACTCTCAATGTCATATACACTTACATGGTTGCCTGCTTTTGCTCAGCTGATTCATCAATATTAAAATCTGAAAAATCCTACAAAGACTCAGCATTGGCAAGTATTACACATTTCTTTTTGAAATGATTATGATGGAAGAGGTTATTCATTGGCTTAACTTTGGTCCCCTTTCTGTATATCAACACAAATTAAATGGTTTCTCTTTTAAGCTTAATATCTCCTTCTCAAAAAATACTTTTGTCTAAGAGTGGGTAGTCCTTTATATCTTATCTTATCTAAATTAAGCCACTTGGTTGAATAGGCTTGTCTCTGTCTATTCAAAAGAGTAGGCATGAATAAGTCAAAACTTTCTCTTTTTAGACAGTCTGAAAAACAAAGTCTGAATCTTTAAAACACTGTGTCCAGCTTGTCAATTTTGGCAGATCTAGCATCTGATCTAAGCCTGGAAAGTAAATTGCCTCTAACCTCCCTCCCATAGAGAATGTATCTATGGGTCAGGGTTGAAATCCTTGGCAAAGTGCAGGCAAAGGAAGTTTGCATCACAGCTGCCTCCATCACATCTGGTCTTATGAATAAATACTGCATTTATTTATCCATCCAGCCAAATAACTGACATACAAGATTGCAAAAATTCTCACACCCCACTGTTGCCCCCTGTGTCTCAAGTATTTTTGAGGGTACTTTAAGTTACCAAAGAGCCTCTAAAAATATTATATTATATACATTGGTAACTGATTAGCTGCATAGCTATTGCTTTAAATCCAGCAACATCTGTCTTGTAATTCAAACACCCTGGGAGCATTGTATTCTCAGCGTGTGGTACAGTTTTTCTCTAAACAAACATTGATTGTTTCCACAAGCAGCGTCCATATGTTGTTCTTTCTTAAATGGGGTTATCCTCTACTTCAAAGGTGTGCTGGTTTTGGAGGATGACTGAAGGAGATCCAAAAATATGTGAAACATTGATTGAGACAAGCCTAGGTTTTGTTAATTTATTTGGGTTGCAAAATCAGGGGGAGAAAGAAATTTTGATGGTTTCTGAATTTCTGCCTGAAGATATCTCATTCTTAATGTGTCAATCTTGAAATAAATACAAGCTTATTCCTTTATTTACAAATTGTCCTGTAGCCAATAGTTTGAGAGAGTTTAAATATAATATAATAATAGTTTAAATATAAATATAATATAGTTTAAATATAATATAATAATAAAGCAGTATTACAAGACCAATGATTAAGCCAAAACACAATTTTAAAACATAGGTGAAGATTAAAGTAACAGTTAAAATTATCATATGAGAAATATTAAATATCAAACAGCATTTTAAAAAAAAGTTATAAAAAGACATCTTTAAAATTATGTAAACGGCAAAAATAAAATCGTTGTTTTCTTAATATTAGAAAGGCAATACAGATGATATCAGACAGACCACTCCAAGCGGCTTAGGGCCCACCACAAGAGAGGACTGTACCTGAATATCAGCATGTACTAGGCCAGTGATGGTGAACCTTACAGTCCAGGTGTTCTTGGACTTCAGTTCCCAGAAGCCAAGTCAGCACTCCTGCTGATCATAGCTTCTGGGAAATGAAGTTCAAGAACATGTAGAGTGTCAAGGTTCACCACCACTGTACTAGATTATTGGAAAGACTTTGGATAATGATATCAGGGCACAGACAAGTAACATATGAGAGGAAGTTATCAAGCCCTTCTAGATATTGTGGCTTCCATCTATTAAGGGTTTCATAGTAGCCCAGGCATTGTAGTATCAACCTGGATTTTAGAACACTTTTAGCTCTGGGTTTGCTTCATTTGAGTTTATTATTTCTCCATAATATCTATGAAACGAATCGTCTCTAGTATCTAGTCACTAGCGTATTGGTCGGCATGTATACAATTCTATTGTAATGTTTGCTGTTTCCTAATGCAATAATCATTTATATTTCTTGTGTATCTAACGTCCCAATGTTAAACAGCTCTGAGTGAATTTGATTTAGTGAGTTTAACTTGTGTTATGTTATACTACTGCTGTGGTTCAAAATTTCCTAATAGATGTGTATAAAGTAAAGCAGTCACACTTATATACTGCCCTAAAGCACTTAGTGCACTCTCTTGGCAGTTCACAAGTTAATTAGCATTTTGCTCCCAACATACTGGGTACTCATTTTACAGACCTCTGAAGGATGGAAGGCTGAGTCAACCTCGAGTCCTGGTCAGGATCGAACTCAACCTCTTGGTTGCTACACAGCAATTTAACCACTGTGCCACCAGGGCTCCTTTTATAACAAAACATATGCTTGTTTATACATCTGAGCTTATCAGGTAATGTTGTTTTATATAGTTCCTGAATTTTCTGTGATATCTTTATCTTTGAGGCAAAAAGAAATAAAGGACAACAAAATAGGAATAATCAAGTAGAAAGCTTTAATTTCCTTGGATTTAAAACAGTTGGAATAATATAAAATATAAAGTAGTTGCTGAAAGCTAGTAGCATGTCACAACTAAAGTAGGCTTACTGAATTGGGGAATTTGGTGAGTCATCTCTGTAAGTTCTATTGGTTCAATAGGCCTTCTCTAGTTTTAACTTACTACTGGATTTCAGCCAATAAGTCACAACTGTAACAAGTTATTTAAAATATATAATATTCTGAGATTTTAACAGTCAACACAGTCTCTATAGTTAACTCCTTATCTCTGATAGAAAAGGGGGAATGCTGTATACTTCCTACACAAACATTGAGCATTCAGTGACAAAATCAACATATCAGTGCTCAAGATTTTAAATATGCTGTCGTATACGTTGTCATATACTGTACACACATATAATTAAGTGTATATATAGACGGCTTGCTCAAAATTAAAGCACTATATAGGATGATATTATATGAAAAATGCACTTAGCTTGTCTGGTTATTTGCCAGAAGGAGAATAATTACTAATAGTAGTGCTTGGTACAATGTAATCGGGGCTAAGCATTTTTAATGACATAAATCTTATTTGGAAGTGACAAGAATACTCATGTGCAGATAGATGTTGTAAGAGATCAGTAAAAATATTCTAGCATTTAGAAACTCCCACAGCAGCATAAAATGGCATTAGACAGCAGATGTGTGGTATATGGAATGTGTGGGAAAAGACATTGGGGGCCACCTGTTTTGAGATTTGAAAGACAGACTCAGTTTGTCAAGGCTAGTACACTGGTATCAATGTATTCATTCTTTGGCCTTCACTTTCTCTCTTTTGAAATGAAGGTTATAGTGGAACTTCGTCAAACTAAAGTGCATCCTAAGGAAATCTGTGGTAGCAAAATTCCTTCTTTGCATATACTGTATACTTTTATCTTTTTGTTGCTCTTTTTTGGTAACTCAGTTATCTTTCATTCTTGCTATAGTCGGTATAGACATTTATACCATAACTAACTTCAGCGTTTGGAAATGTTGTATTTTGTTGTAATTTAGTTTCAAGGGCCAGTGGTTGATGGTGCCCTCCTCCTTTCTAACCATAGTGTAGTAAAAAGAGGACTGTTCCAAGCAGCAGCACACTAAAGAAAAAACAAAACAGCAGTCAGCCTAAGCTAAACTGTGCCCACCCACCTGGAAGTGTCATTGGCATACTAGCTCATTGACCGGAAGACAGAGGGCATGCTGCCCTTCTGAGTCCTTGGTTGGTCAGTGAGTTCCCTGAGACCCCATTAATCAGGCTTATCTGTCTTTCCTTCCCACTGTCTATAAAAACTCCTCTACTTTTAGAGGGGGGGGAGGAAATGCAACATTCCTGTGAGCATTTGGAGGTAGGGGATTGCCTGCTAAATTCCTCCATGACAAGATTGAGAATCTATGGAGAAAGCTGACAGCTAATATCTCCCCCAACATCACTAGTTTTAAGTAAGGAGGTGTGGGTGGCTTGAGCCTGTGAAGTACTGTAGCAGACCAGCTTCTACTACTAAGGGGTAAATCACAAGATACACCCAGAAATGTGAGAAACCTAACAATTCTTTCTGGGGAAAAGCATATTGTGGCAGACTCAATCTGGAGCAAAGAAAGAGGTGTGAACCTTAAATCTTTCCCACCTGCTCTGTTTTTCCATGGCACACTTTCCCACCTCCCTCCTCAAATCACTTTAACCTTTCCAGATGTATGCTTATGGGGATGAAATGTGTGTTCTTGTTTGTTGGGTTAGACTAGAGGAGGATAAGGAAGTTGTGGATCGCTCAGGAACAAAAGCACTTATTGATAGACTAAGCACAGGATGGTGAACCTTGACACTCCAGATATTCTTGGACTTCAATTCCCAGAAGCCCAAGCCCCCTGTGAATCCACACGAATAGGTTTACTGCAATTCATCTGGCCCGCGCTGCTCTTGTCGCTCCCAGAAGTGGAAGTAAAATGTACCTGTACGGTTGAGGCTCTTCCGGGTTAACCCTTCCTCCATACGGGTGTGTGGGATCCGCTCACACAATTGGCATAACTGGCCCTGACAGAACCCCGGTAATGGGTGATCACATCGTTACCAGGGGTTCCTGACGGGACAGAAATTGGGGGAGTGGAATATTAGATAGAGTTTAATTCACCAATAGCTGATCTGACAAACTGCTCGAACAATAGAGAGCTAATGACTAACTCGCTAGGTGCGTAATAGGCAATCTCGCACCTGCGGATTACTTTAAGCCCTAGAGCCAATACTATCCACTTGTTTACCCCGGATAACACGGAACAATGTATTTCCTCTGCCGTTAATTAAGTTAGTTAATTAACTTCCCCTGTAGACTTCCCCAATTAACTTGTGTAAACATTATGTGTGAAACCTGCAGTATCACAATGCTTTTACATGCAGCCTAAAACATGATAAATACTGATGATTGGTATTCATTAAATGACTGGTCTTTGCTCCATCTTGCCTCGTGTCTCATTGCTTGACCAGTCTCCTCCGGGACCCAACAGCCGCTTCACGGTTCTGATCCAGCTTGCGCAACCCGCTTCACGGCCCAGATCCAACACGGGCGCATTTTACTTCCACTTCTGGGAGCAACGGGGGCAGCGCGGGCCGGATGAATCGCAGTAAACCCATTCGTGTGGATTCATGAGGGCTTGGGCTTCTGGGAATTGAAGTTCAAGAACATCTGGAGTGCCAAGGTTCGCCATCATGGAACTAAGCTTTCCTACCACTTTGTGCAGAAAGCAAAAGTACCAGCTACACAACGCTATGTGGCACAATTGGTTCCCAGGTCAAAATGCAGCATCACTGAGCGGTAGGGATTGGTGGAATAGGAAACAGTGGATTTGCTGGTCGCTGTGAACCACCACCTGAGGAGACACTCTCTCAACTTCATGTATGACTATTTCTTGGAGTAGTTGCCATCCTTGACCACAGTATCAAAGGAGCCCTGGTGGCACAGTGGTTAAACTGCTGTACTGCAGCCAAAAAATCGTGAGTTTTATTCTGATGGGGATCAAGGTTTAGCTTAGCCTTCACTTCTTCCGAGGTTGGTAAAATGGGTACCCAGCATGTTGGGGGCAAAATGCTAATTACTCTGTGAACCAACCAGAGAGTGCATTAAGTGCTATGGGGCGGTATACAAGTGTAATTGCTATTGCGATAGTATCCCATGAATCCCAGATATGTGTGTATACTAACATGCTTGCATATTATTTTGGAAAGGGGCAGGAAACACGGCTATGTTCACTCTTACATTTCCTGCATACTCAGCGGGCTGCGGTGGCTCAGTGGTTAAGAGCTTGCCTTGTTAGCTGGAAGGCTGGCAAGTCAGCAGTTCAAGACCCGGGTACTGCATAATGGATTTGGTGCCCGTCTCTGTCCCAGCTCTTGGGGACATGAAAGGAGCCTCATTTGGGTGTCCCCTGAGCGGAGCTTCTCCAGTAAAAATCCTTTCAACCCAGAATAATTTCTGACATGAAGTTATTATTATGCATACTCCGCGTGGAATAGGATTGATACAATGGACTTAAGAAAATAGTACATCTGGAAACAAAATACCAGTACAGACAACTTTTAAATTACCCAAACTATGTAGGTTATTGAGATGTGGATTTATATTCACTTTTTAACATTTGTGGGCCTTACTATAGATAAATCTTTATTGTCATTGTCCTGCACAGAATACTATGTCAATCCAGATACTGTATAGGCTTTCAAAGGTGTTTAAAAGATAGCTGAGTTGCAGATGTATATATGGGATCCTTGTTAGATGTGTGATTTTCAGAACGTAATTAACTCTCCCAATTCCTGTGCTGGGGGCCCATAGCAGGGCAGGGGTTGAAGGGGGCTTCTCTGTGTTGTACACACCAGAAAATGGACTCTTAAGCCCGAGTGTGGGAACTGCAGCTTTAAATTCTTTATGTTTAAATCCCCCCCAGGCTTCTTACACACACAATCTCAAAGCATTATCATTAGGGGGGTTATGTCTGAAATACTTTTGTTTGCTGGAGGGAGTTCTTATGATTAAAGGGAGTAGTTTTCAATGAGCAAGACAAGTTCTGATTTGCCCTTTTTTTCACCTCAGCTCGGGGCAAAGACCAGCAGCTTGAGGCTGACCCCGTGAAGAAGCTTGTGCTCTGAAGGAAGATGTGAAAGGCTGGAAATGGTCTTTCTAATGCTCGGCTCCGGAGCCAGGAAAAGGCAGCTGTTTCTGCCCTTTCTATCCCCCCCCCCCCCCTGATCGCTGTGAGCTGGGCTTGTTGCCATATCTGTTTGTCTGTCTGTGTCTCCTTGTTTTTCTCAGAAAGCTTCATAGGCCAGTTGCCCATAGCGGGTTGCTGGGAACAGAGGTCGCTCCTTGTATCGTCTTAACTCTCCATGCCAGAGCGCTCATGCTTGAATAGGAAACAGCAAGATCTGTCAATATAAGCCTTTTCTTCGGAGCTTTGAGTCTGCATTCTCCACGGCCATCTGTTCCCTTTCACCCTTTTGGACAATGTTGCTATTTGAAACTTCTCTTCCTGCCATCTTTTCCCTCCACCTCCCCACGTCTGCAAAAACAACAACACACACAAGTTTCTGTGAAACAGTACGGCCTGTAACTTATTTAACTATCTCGTGAAATTTTTAAAAAATGCCCTTTACTTTTTCATTCTTTTTTTCAGTGACTGGGGAGGAAATGAACATTTCATAGAACAATCAAGGATGATGTAGCTCAAACATTCATGGCTTTCTCCCCACATAGCTGGACATCAGCCACTAATATTTTTTTAAAGCAAGGTAAAGAATTTTTACGATCTGAAGAGAAACCAGAGTAATAGTAGTAACATTATTAATCTTAAATAATAATTTTACTACTCTTTAAGTATCCTCATTTTAACTTCTGTCTCTTTATATTTATATATTTATATTTGAACTTATATACCGCTTTCCTTTGTCGATGACAAACTCAAAGTGGTTAACAACATATTCAAAAAACAACAAAACAGAAATACAGTACAGCATCAAAATTACAATATAAAATAACAAAACGAAAACAATGCAAAAATACATTTGAATATTCAAAGAACAAAATCAGTATAGGACAGTAAAAATGCAACAAAACAAAAATTCAAAAATAGACATCATAATGCAATATCATACAAATTTCAAAGCAATAAACAATACATATTTCAAAATCAAACAGTACACAGTTCAGAGCAATACTATACGCAAAAATACACAGTAAATACATTGCAGAGACTCAATCCACATCCCTCCAGGCTAAAGACAGCAGAGGGAGAAAAAAGTCCGGCAACAGTTCCTTCTTTCATCCAGACTAAGCCAGCCGAGGGGAAAGTACGGTAGTGTCGGCGTCGGCATGGGCGGATTTATGGCCTTTGATCCTCCTGGGCCACAGCTGAGGCTGGTCTTCCCAACTACCCGCCAGTGAGCAAAGGTCCATCTCTTGCGGCGGTGGCAACGGAGGTGGAGGGCGGCTCTTGTAGCCCTCCGGGGCCACAGCTGAAGCTGGTCTTCCTGACCACCCGCCAGCAAGCAAAAGTCCATCTCTCCTTTTAACTTCTGTTCATTTTGCTGTACTATGCTGGTCTTGGACCGTAATAAAGAATGATTGAGTGATTTTTTAAAAAGCGATGCTTCTTGTTCTACTACAAATGGGAATTTTAAAAAATGAAATATGGCACCTTTCACTATAGAATATAGTGTGTGTATATGTGTGATAATGCTGGTCATAGTCTCTTTTTTCCAAGTTTATACTTTTGTTTACTGACTTGTTGGATGACTGATACTGTATTCATATTTGGTTGTATAGGGAGTTCAGTGTGCACTATAAATGAAGGGCATTTCCTCGTGGCCTTGTATTACAGTAAAACCCCTACTTACAAAAAAAAAGTCAGTTCCATGTTTCCTGATTTCCAAAAAAGAAGCCAAAGTGAAAAACTATTACAAAAAACTACTTAAAAAAAATGTCAGTTCCATAGGCTTTTGCCTAAATTGTTTTTTATGTAACTCAAAGCAAACCCATAGGAAAAATTATTTTTTTTACCTAACTCGAAGCAAACCAATTTGGAAAAAATGAAAATTTTATGTAAATCGAAGCAAACCCATAGGGAAATGAATTTTTACCTAACTCAAAGCAAATACATAGGAAAAATAATCTTTATGTAACTTGAAGCAAACTCATAGGAAATCAGGTAAATCTGAACATGGTTTTAGCACAAAATCATTATGTAAATCGAATTTTATGTAACTTGAGGCATATGTAAGTCGGGGTTTTACTGTATTTCATTTTGTCATTTTTCTGTCATCTCTTTTGTCCAGTGAGTTAAAATGCTGTACGTGGCTCTTCTTTACTCCATTTTACTCTCAAAATAATCCTGTGGGAAAGAGTGAATCCCAAGTGAGTTTCACAGCAAAGTGGGGATTTGACATCACATTCTCCCCAAGTTCGAGTCCAACTGTCTAATCACTGTAACACCCTGGTTTTAGTATGTTTTTCAGTCTGCTATAAGGTTAACTTTATATATGTAATTTGTATGGATAGTAAAGGTAAAGGTCACCCTTGCTCACAAGCTAATCATATCTGTCTCTAGGGTTCAGTGCTCATCTCTGTTTATAGCTAAAAAGCCAGTGCTGTTTACATCTCCAGATGTTTCTGTGGACATGGCAGCATGCCTCAACACCGGAGTGCACAGAACGCTGTTTACCTTCCCACTGAAGTGGTCTCTTTTTGTCTACTTTCAATTTCTTGCTTTCAAACTGCTAGGTTGACAGGAGCTGGAACAGAGACGGGAACTCACTCCATCATGCGGTACCCGAGAATCGAACTCCAACCTTCTAGTCAGTGAGTTCAGCATCTTAACAACTTGAGCCACCGACCGCAGTCCCTTGTATGGATAGTGCATATTACAAAAAGTAATAAGACAACGCAAAGCTGTATAACCCTGATGGCGAACCTTGGCACTCTAGAAGTTCTTGGACTTCAGTTACCAGAAGCCCAAGACAGCACTCCTGCTGATCAGGGGTTCTGGGAATTGAAGTCCAGTAACACCTTGGAGTGCCAAGGTTGCCCATCACTGCCCTATAGCAATTTGACATGTTGTATAGCTAAATATTGTATTCTATAATCTTGAAAGATAAATATTGTATTATATGGTCTTGAAAGCAATGACATACAGCAGCGAAATGTGAGCTTTAACAGCTGCGGAATAGAAATGGCTGCAGGTAACACAACAAGCAATGGAGAGATCAATGCTCGGCATCTCACTTTGCAGTAAAGGAAAAAATGAGGATATCAGGTGAAGATCATTGCTAAAAGGTGTAGTAACAGAATACCTGACACATTAAGGTGGGCTGGCCATGTTGCATGCACAAGAAACAATAGGTGGAGGGCCAGAATAATGAATTGGTATCCAAGAGATTGCAAAAGACCTAGGGGAAGACCATCTCGCAGATGGGAAGATTTTCTCAAGAAAAATGTTGGACCAACATGGAGAAGAACTGCCAGGGACAGATTGTTATGGACAGAAGTTGTGCGGAATGTCTTCGTGGAGACGTCTACTCATAAAAGGACTCCTTGCTGTTCGCTGAATAACGACACCAAGTTATCCAAGGTTAACTAAAATATAAAACAGCACCTACAGTTTTGTATTATTGGTAGAGATGACAATGGTAATACACAGACAGAGATGAAACTGTTTAGAAGCTGCTTTAGGGCTTTTTGTTTAATCACTATAAAAATTCCCAATCGAGAGCAGTCCCTGTCTTGAGCAGATGGCAAGACAAGAGACTATAAGGGAAAATGTAACCTAGAATAGGTAGACTAAATTTCTTGCTCATGTAGTACTTAAGTTTTAAATCTTAACATATGTGGTGATAACTGACAGGATGAAGAAGAAGCCTATGGATACTAACAAGGTTCACCAGCAGAAGCAGAGCAACAACTTCAGAAACAAT